>OZ038433.1:55008727-55651934 GCA_964036275.1 Litoditis marina
AACTGCAAATTATGACATTTCGCAACCAAAAGTCGTCTGCAGTGTCCAATGACTAACGTTCATAATATATTGGTCAATTGAGCTAATCGAGTAACTTTGAACTAGTTTATATCTGACTCTTCTTCGACCATTTGCTCTTATGAGGTAGCAAATAAATTGAGAAGCTCGATATGCAAAAGATGAAACTAAAAGTATGTGATAATCAAAATGAAAAGGCTAGTACGTTTCGCCTCTACCTCGATTTTTGAAGTGAACAAAACCTTATTATCGTAAATACGATTACGCAAAAGTTGGGTTACGCTCTAGGTTGGCTTTTGTAGGGTACACTGAAACATTGAACTGTTCTGATGAGAGATGAGGGGGGATTCGTTAGATTTGGTCGATACATTATGTTGCATGCTCTAACTTTATAAGAATTCGATAATTCGCTCACTTTCTCTTATGTTTTCCACAGTTTTTATCATGTTGATGTGAAATTTCTCAGTCTGACAAGTGTTAACAAACGTTTTTGCAGTAGAAACTGTCAATAGATGAATTAGAACGTCAAGTATTGAAAGGAATAAGGGAAACATTGGAGTACTTCAACTTTCTACACTTATTTTGTGTTTCTGTGTTTTGCATGTTTGACGCGACTTAGAATTGAACTGCTCGTCTACCGATTTTCTTCTAGTTATTTGTTGTTGACTGCCAGTAGGTGGACAATTAGTACGTGTCATGGTCATTTGACTCAACCATCACGAAATCTCACACGGACAATACAGTATACCTTCTTTTATTTCCCCCATTCAGAAATGTAACCGAAGACAAAAGTAACCAAGACGTAACTTTTGTGGTTCACCCCTCATGACCTACCCGGATAGTCATCGTGATTGAGTTCGCCCTACGTCAAGTTCATGGTTCCCTTTTTGCAATCGTGCAAAATCAATCTGCCCGACATTTTTGTATGAAATAGGACTATCCAACTAACTATGAGATTTTCCTATTCGGCTCGAGTTCTGTTTTTCTAGTTCTCTGTCGTCTGTTTTTTATTATATTTAATCATTTCTTTCTTCGCATTCGATCATTTGATCATTGATATTTGATCAGTATAACTTTGACAAACTTTTCTTTCTTGAACTCGGGTGTGTGTTAAGCAGGTGAATAAGTGGTTCAAGCGGTAATAGAACATAGATATTCATGAAAAAGTGGGGGCCCAACGAATGTGAGATTTGTCTTCTGCTGTGCGCCCCTTGGACAGCTACTCTGAAATGGAGCAGCTACTGCTACAAAAACCAAAAAATACTAATATACTCAAGTATAACTGTTCATTACAAACATACAAAAGTCGTAAAATATTTTCTCAAACCTGTAAACTAGAATCTACAAGTCACAGCTGCGAAAGAGAGAACAACTGATGAATAATATGACAAACAACCTGAAATGAAATTGAAGTAATGACAAAAAATTCCAACTATTGTGCACAAAACAAGGAGCTCTATAATTGAGTACGTTGAGTTAACATCTGTGATTTGTAGATTCTAGTTTACAGGTTTGAGAAAATATTTTACGACTTTTGTATGTTTGTAATGAACAGTTATACTTGAGTATATTAGTATTTTTTGGTTTTTGTAGCAGTAGCTGCTCCATTTCAGAGTAGCTGTCCAAGGGGCGCACAGCAGAAGACAAATCTCACATTCGTTGGGCCCCCACTTTTTCATGAATTTTTCTCTTTTTGTATACATGCCGTAGGTATGTGGTTTGATCTGTACGGTGCAGATAAAATTGTTTTCTTAATGAACCACTTGTCAAGTATTACAATCATTCGAAAAAAAATATGACGTCAACATTGAAGTTCTAAAAACTTACTCAATCTGCCCTTTAGAATCTCAGAATACGTCATGTTTGAATGAAGTTTCATCATGAATTGACCATTTTTAAGAAACTTTCAGCATTCGAAAACATATTTCACGTCCATTTTTTTAAAAGTTGACGTCATCTGGCCTTCTGAATTCCAGAATAAGTCATTTTTATATTAAGTTTTATCGTTAATATACCATTTTTAAGATATTTTCAGCATTTGAAAATATATGTGACGTCCACTCTGCACTTTCCAAAAATGACGTCATCTGGTCTCCACAATCCCAGAGTACGTTACTCTTAGATTGAGTTTCACCGTTAATTGACCCTTTCTAAGATATTACCATCATTTGAAAATATATGTAACGTCAACTTTGCACTTTTCAAAAATGACGTCATCCGAGCTCCAGAATCCTCGATGACGTCATCAGTAGAAGACTTACATCTAAATCGATGTCAGTTCATGTCATGGTATCATACTTCAAATTTTACTTGAATTGGTTAGGACTGAGCTGAGTTATAACGCAATTTGATTTACCCCGACAGAGAGGGCGAGAGAGTGCACGAAATGAAGAGACGCAGAGACATTTTCAAAGACCTATAACTTGATGAAAAATAATTTTTTTCGAAAAAAAGTTTGCGCCCCCAAGGTTTGAGTGGGACATCTGTCTTGTCTCCAATTTTCAGTCAAATCGGTTCACACATAAAAATTTCCCAGAAGTGCGTTCACACACACACACACACACGGCGGAAGTTGGCGGTCTGCATGAAGCGCATAACGTCATAACTCGGCTTAAACTTAATCAATTTTGTTCAAATTTCGAACATAGCTTGTAGATATGCCATGAAAAATCAACAAATCATAAAAAGTTTCGATTTGCACAATTGGACCTTTTTGAGAGTGAACTAAAAAAATGAAAGCACGCATTAGCCGGACCAAAGACAAATCTCGCACAGCGCTTCGCGCTGCGCGCGATTGAATGGGAATTGTTATGCGATGTGACTCAACGTTGGCGCTCACCCGTAGTCGGTCACATTTGAAAACAGAGTGGGCGACGATTCAGCTAAAAATTATTCAGCTTGCGAGGTAAATAGGGGACTTTTCAGCTAACACGTTTTAAGCTCGGACTTTTCAGCTAAAACTGATTCAGCTTGGACCATTGCGCTAGTACCGTTTTAAGCTTGGACTTTTCAGCTAAAACTGATTCAGCTTGGACTTTTCAGCTAAAACTTATTCAGCTTGGACTTTTCAGCTAAAACTTATTCAGCTTGGACTTTTCAGCTAAAACCCATTTAGCTTGGACTTTTCAGCTAAAACTTATTGAGCTTGGACTTTTCAGCTAAAATCTATTCAGCTAAAACAAATGTTCCAAAAAAAAATTGATTTCGAACATGGACATAATGTTAAAGGTGGTGGGGGGCTAAAGTATCATGGTGGCCAAAACTAGTATTTTCAAACCAAACTTTCGGAAATGCGGTAATAGATCATGGGGATTACGAATATCGATACGGGGTTAAAGGTGGTGGGAGCTAACGTATAAATCAAAACCTCCAGAGAAGGGCTAGTTGTAGTTGACGATAGGGAACTCGAATATCAACATGACGTTAAAGGTGACCGGACTCAAAAAATATTTTTCCGAATTCAGTTTTTTCCCTATCTTCGTCTTCTTCTCTTTCATATAATATGCGCAGCGCACTACCATTAGCGCCCGGTGCTCGACGACCACAACACGAGGCCCCAGCTTACCAGAAAAATGAATTTGAAAAAAATATTTTTTGGAGCCGGTCACCTTTAACGTCATGTGGATATTCGAGTTCCCTATCGTTAACTTCCCCTTCTCTGGAATTTTGACTCAATATAAACGAGTTTGGAAGATTATTATTTTAGCTTCACACCACCTTTAACCCCGTATCGATATTCGTAATCCCCATGATCTATTACCCCATTTCCGAAAGTTTGGTTTGAAAATACTAGTTTTGGCCACCATGATACTTTAGCCCTCCACCACCTTTAACATTATGTCCATGTTCGAAATCAGCGTCATCAACTACCCCTGTTCCCGAAGTTTCATTCCCAAGTTCCTGTGTTGACATTCTTGTCGCGTCGCGTGCATGAAACTTTTTTTTCTTAAAATTCTGTTTTAGCTGAATAGATTTCAGCTGAAAAGTCCAAGCTGAATCAGTTTTAGCTGAAAAGTCCAAGCTAAATGAGTTTTAGCTGAAAAGTCCAAGCTGAATAAGTTTTAGCTGAAAAGTCCAAGCTGAATAAGTTTTAGCTGAAAAGTCCAAGCTGAATAAGTTTTAGCTGAAAAGTCCAAGCTGAATAAGTTTTAGCTGAAAAGTCCGAGCTTAAAACGGTACTAGCGCAATGGTCCAAGCTGAATCCGTTTTAGCTGAAAAGTCCAAGCTTAAAACGGTACTAGCTGAAAAATCCGAGCTTAAAACGTGTTAGCTGAAAAGTCCCCTACTTACCTTGCAAGCTGAATCGGTTTTAGCTGAATCGTCGCCCACTCGAAAACAATATGTCAACTCACCTATATATATCTAACATTAAAACTCCGATACTCGCCGTAGCTAAGAGATGAAGGTGGTTAGCAAATCATGCGATCTTAGCACAGTTTGATTTTCTACTGAATGACTGATGTCTCAAGTTCACTTCCACAGTTGACATGCAGATTTTGCTACAACATACATGCAGTTCTGTGAAATTCATGTTTTTTTGTGCCACGTTGATTAGTCATTTGCTCCAGTTTGTACAATTCTCTATGCAATTCGTCATTATGCATCGGAAAACTGTAGTCAGTTGCTCCAGTTTGTACAGTTCTCTATGCAATTTGTCATTATGCATATATACAGTGATTCTCGGACGATACTTCTTTGATTCGTTCGTTAGGGTTGTATCACGCTACTTTCCGACCAATCGGCTTGCTTAATACCGTACCTTAATACTTAATTCATCGTGAACTTGGTGAAACTCAATTCCAATCGATTAAATTTTTCACGAAAGGTTACGGTAGGAACGCATATTTTTTTTCACCATTTTCAACCCGACGTCTAAGGATTTGGTAGCTCTTTTATTTTTTTATTTTGTTGATCTATCATAACATATATCTTGCTCTCGTCTCGTCCGTCTCTGGTCGTTTAATTCACATATATTTATTCCTTCCATCTCAACATTTGGTTGTCTTATAGCTCGAAAGTCTACATCCTTTTCTCTCATGTTTGGTGGAGTTCGTTTCACTCAATTCTTAGGTTCAGCAGACATCACACCGGTAATAATGATGACAAGCAACGAAAACTAAATATTTTCATACGGCAACTTCCTCTGAATAACGTGCGCGTGAATCCCTTTTCCGCTGTGTGTTTTCCGGTTTTTCCGTGTGTTGTTGTGTACTGTGCGTGTTCACCGCACACGTCGTTCACTAGCCGGCTAGCCACAAGCACAACAAAACGATAGAATACCGGTTGGGGTGCGGTCGGTGGGATTATACAGTTTTCGCCCTCTTCTAACTAGCTTGCATACCAATAACTATGTTGACATGTTTTGCTGCTACTTACCCAACTTTCGTTGAACAAATATTGAGCTCGGGCATGTTGTATGTTGTTCCTGTTTTTCTTCACTGGTTGTTTCTCTCTATTCCTATCAGTTTTCTCAGAAAAAAACACCTGAGTTTTGAGTTGTTTAGGCTCATGGCAATTTATATCCCAGTTTCAGATTGATCAGAAGTTTCACGTCAACTATAAAGCTGTCTCCTCAATTGCAATCGACTTTTCTTCATCTTCCTTCGTGGTTTCACAATGATGGTTTCCAATATCATGGTAATCAATGATTTGGCCGGCACTCGCAGCAGAAACGATGGGGCCAGGTAAACCTTTTGATTTTGATTTGCTAATTGTCTTGTCAATCTTTTTTTAATGCAGTTGTAATATTTCATGTAAAACAATCTAATTATTTCCGGTAATAAACTGAAGCAAATTAGGGCTTTATGGGCTCGTTAAAAGTTGGAAAAATCATTTATAGTGCTATGGTAATTGTAGTTTGAAGTTTAAAGATGTAATAATGCAAACGTTCTTGTTCATTGATCCACGTTGTTATAGGGTTCAATATAAATATAAAGAAACTCTTTTTCTTCTCGACTTCAGTCCAATGCTCCAATGTTTCAGATGTTCCATGCGTGTGTTAGACGGAATGTGTTCCCATATGGCGCAGACCTCGTCTTCCCCCATGAACAGTTCGTTGGCTCTCTCTTCAACCGCTTCTACCAGTGGAGACTCTCTCGAGAGTATCGACAGTCCTCCCCTTCAGGTTCGGTCGTTCGCTTTTTTTTACGAATTTCCCCTGCAACCTGCAATATTTTTTTCATTTGTTGGGATTGGGAAAGTATGGTACATGGTATTTGTTAGTTGAGCTAAATAATGATATTTTTGGCGTCGATGTTGATAGAAAACAGTAGTGTCCGTATAATAGTATTGTTCGACCATTCGACAAAAAGGAATCCGTTTTGAAAAGTAGCCCGTTTACTTTCCTATATTTTGTATACGTCAGAATTATCATTTCACAGACCTAGTTATGACAAAACGACAGCTTCATGTTTTTATATTTACCTTTACGGTTTACGGATTTATAAATAATCGATTCTGGGAAGTTGTGGTGGCACTATATTGGGGATGGATCAAACTTTTTTCGTTTTCAATGCAAGGGGACCCCGAACTCTTCCCAACAGTCCCATCTATGATACAGCAGTCTAGTTTGTAGAATGGAGGTTCTAACTGTTCCATGTTTCAGGCTCCCCATCCAATATGTTTGGCCGTGGGCGCCATATACAGTATGGATGATTTCGAGGTTCTCGAGATGCTCGGAGAAGGCTTCTTCAGCAAAGTGTTGAAGGTTCGTGTTTTTCTCATTCTATCTTAGTCTTCACCGTGACCTGGCACTACGTCTACAACACAAACTGCTGTTTTTTATTAATTTCACCGTGTTAGGGGAAACGTTGAAATTTTCTACCATACACCGCCAATGGTCTCCCATTTCTCCCGAAAGCTCGCGATACCCGTAATTTTTTGAGTTTGAGTCGCGACCCCCCCCCCCTAAAATAGTTGAAAACTGCGATTTTCATTCATTTTTGGTTTAATTTTCACTAGTTTTGTACGGATTTCGTTGATTTTCCACTCGCAAGCTCGCAACCCCTACTTTTCATGAAAATTAGTGCGCAACTCCCATCTCTTAGACGGTCTTGGTCTTGGCGGGGTATGTTTTCAACCCTTACTCTGCTCTTCTCATCAACAAGTAATTGAAAGTTGTCAAATGACGTTTGACGTCTTCTGAACACAATACAACATCTTAACCCCACGTAATCCCAAAATTGCTGTTCACTCTATGACGTTTTTCCTTTGCATGATGGTGAACGGCCTTGAAAAAGTGCGTACTTTAAGCCAAAGTAATGGTCGGAGTAGTATTTGATTGGACAACAAATAATCGTGAATCGCGAGCCGAAGGTTAATGTGATACTTTTAGGGGACAAACTACTTTAACATCGAATCAGTTTAATGTGTGCAGGGATGAAAGAAATTGTATTACATTAGTGAGGGGTAGGACAACTCTCTCATGAGTTATTTCTCAGTGAGGAGTATAACTACTCTCTCATAAGTTATTTCAATTATCTGGATTAGATGGGGGAAGGGGAAGCGAAAGGGTAATCATTACTTAGGAGCTTTTTTTCTTGACTTCTTTTAGTTTTCCGTTATAGAACTTCAGCTTCAGACCATTCTCACTCAATGTGGAAGTGTGTTTTGTAGTTTTGTGTGTTGCTCGCGGCCTGTTTAAATTGTTAGATTTAGGTTAAGTATGTTTTTTGCCCATCAACCCTGCTCTACCCAGAAAAGTGCGATTACTGTGCAAATAGCGTGAACGACCTGCGTGACCCTTTTATGATTCATTTCACATGTTTGGGCGGCGGATTATGTTTGTTTATTCTTAGGAATGGCTCTTTGCCCGTTTTTTTTTAATTTCAAGAACTTTGCATGGCTTGAGTTTGTCGTATTTATTGAGTTTATAAGTAATCGGGACTGAGAATAAGAAACGGAATGACAGAGTTATGAAATCAGTCGGGGATCCCCCATCTCTATATACTATAGTTCACACCATTCCTACTGAGACTCCTACAGTAATCTTACAAACTTTCCGAAGGCTATTGTGGAGCTAAAAATGAAGTTCATAAAAAAAGGTCTCGTATATTTACTCTACCTGCGAAGGAGAATGAGGTACAAAAATCCTCAACTTCTCCGATCAAAAGTAAGTGAGCAAAACGGCTTGGAAGTTTCGAAATCCTACTGTAGGAGTCTCAGTAGGAATGGAAAAGACTACATATACCCTAAACATGCGCCGCATCTCTTTCACTTTTGTGTCCAATCAGAAAACATATCTTGTTTTTCTGCGAAACGCTGGTCAAACTGCAGCTAATTTGCGATGTAGAGGGAGAGTACACTGTTCAAGGGGAACTGGACAGATATTATATATTTCTTGGAGATTTTGCTTTCATTTAAAGGGAGACGGTGGTTCGAAGCACAATGAACAAATCCACATATTCCAGTAAAGTTGTAAAGTTGTCCGCATAGGCAGGAAAATTCGAAAACGGACTCTTTGTTCGCCGAAAACGAGAAAATTTGTCTATGTGTTTGATGCAAAACCATTTTTTTTCACGTGTTCAAATCTGAAAACGAAAATGGACTACTTTTTTGTCGATTAGTCGGCGACCTTAGTGGTGTTCTGGTGTATGACCACTAAATGATTTTGTTCAACGGGTCATGGGTACAATGTTGGGTTTCTTATTTGAACGGAAACATGAGATAGTATAGATGTTTCAAAAAGAAACACGTAGTGTTTGGTTCAAGAAAATCATCAATATTATATATTATACTGCAATATGCCGAGGTTCATAAACAGCGAAACAAGGAGACTTGATGGGTAGTTGTTGTTGTTGTTACAGGTTCGTCACCGTGACTCTGCCCGCGAGATGGTGCTCAAGGTGAGCAAGTCGACGGCCCGCGGAAATCGTCGTCTCAGCCACTCGGAAGCCGCGCGAGAGGCCGATATTATGAGGACCCTGAAACATTCGAACGTACTTGCCTTCTCTGGCATTTGTGTCGACAGGTGTCCTAATGGAGGTAAGTTCTCATGACCTTCATTGAACAAGCAATTGCTTTCATTAGCTCTGTAGTTGTAGTGGTTTAGTTATTAGTTTCGCCAAGTTACATTCCGAGTATCTGTGTCCTTATCTTTGAGATATACTCTGTTTCACGAATCGAAGTCTTCCTACAGTAATTCGTGAAATAATCGGGAGGCTTGTTCTAATGAATAATGCATTGTTCTGGTTTGAAACTTTCAGAGGTTGTGGTAGCAAATATGTAGAAAATATCTTTAAAGTTTGAAGAAAATCCATACTTTGACCTTGAAGGTTGATCATATTACTGTAGAGGGTTATAAGTGGGTGGAACAAACTATAGTATTGCAGAATGGGACCTCCATCTCCTCGTGGATTACTGTAGCGGAGGCAGTCTATCCCGCCTGATCGTCGACCGAACGCGCCATTTTCCCTGGCAACTTCGAACTCGTTTCGCCCTCGACATAGCCAATGCAATGGAATACATTCATGGACAGAACATTATGCACAGGGATCTCACCAGCATGGTCCGTTTCTCACCAGTTCTATTGTTCCTTTACTTTCAATGTTCTATCTTTAATATATCATTGAACCTACCAATTGCATTGGTTTTGTACATAGTTTTTGCCGGGAGAGTCATTTGTGTCTTTATAATAATAATAATAATATTTGTGTGTTTTTTTTAAAGTTTTTTTTTCTAATTTTGAGAGGCTAAGCGTAGAACTTCTACATTCGGTGGTCGTCTGCCTGTAGATATATTTATGATACATGTAAAATTGTTGAGTAAACTAGACCTCTTCGAAAGTTTGATTTTCAACCGATTTTATCGCGTTGGGTTTTTCATGATAAAGTTGAACTTGTTCTTTGCTTATTTCTATCTGGTTGTTATTCAGAATGTTCTCCTGCGGGAAGTTGGCCTATCTCCGAATCAGTATTCGACACGAGCTGTTGTGGCCGACTTTGGACTCTCCTGTGCTTTCCCAAACAGAGGAGAACGATTGCCCCAGGTAAGGTATAGTGAGAGTTGCGAATTCCTGATTGTAGTTGGATCTCGATAAACCGTAATTCACGAGTTTTGACCATACACCAGTAAAGTTGTCAAAAGACGGACTACTTTTTAGTCGAAAGGATGAAAATCGGTCTACTTTTGATGAAAAATCCTAAATTTTCACGTGTTTACAACTGAAAACGGATTACTTTTCGTCTTTTAGTCGGACCTTACTGGTGTATGGTTTTGACCGAAAATCAACGGAATGTGATCAAACTACAAACATACTGGGGTAGAGCAACATACGCCTCATGCATTTTCTCTGAAAAGAGCGAACGCGAACCTCATGGGCATCAGTGTCTTGTTTTAGTTTTTATTGGAGAGGGTAAATCTTTTGGAGCGTTATTCCCAACGGAAGCTGTGGCCGTATTCACCAATCCTCGGGAAGCTAAAATACCTTCCCGCGGGAAGGTAGAGCACGAAAATAGTGTGCTGGTGAGGAGGGTCCAGAGGCGCGGGAAGCTTTTTTACCTTCCCGGGATCTTGGTGAATACGGCCACTGGAAGGCGGGTGAATGATTATACACGATTCATGTACATAAATTTACATAATAAGGGCTCTGCTCTTCTCATCCTCACTGTTTGGGCAGGATATTATTATCACGCTCTTGTTACTTGTAAGCATTCCACTATACTGTTTTCACTTTCTCATTTGTCTTTTTCCAGGTCGGCACCACTTACTATATGAGCCCTGAGTGCTTGAAAGAGGAGTTCTATGACGAAAAGGTGCGTGTTAGTTTTTCTTAGTGGACGGATTACCACTCAATGGCGAAACACTTATCATCGACCAACTTCATCTAATTCTTTCCACTTAACGAATATTGATTACTAACCTTTTTCTAGGCTAAACGAAGTTCTCTACCACGTTTATCCAGAATATAAGCTAAATAAATTCCCCTTCCCCTATCGGTAAAGGATCCAAGTAGGGCAAAATGCAATATGCGTTTGAAAACAGAGAGAGAAGGAAAGAGAGATAGAGAGTGAGAATTGAGAGACAAGGCTTACTGAGAGATCCGCAGCTGGCTAGAATGAGTTCGGGCCGGAAATCCTGGATCATTGGAAAGTGTATCCCATCTTTCGTTAGCAATACCTGGTTTCCAGTCGGACGTGTTCTCGTTCGGTGTGATTCTGTGTCAGCTGATCGCCCGAATAGACGCCGACCCGGACAGCGGCCTCCACAGAACGAGCAGATTCGGTCTGGACTACCTGCTCTTCACGCCGTGTTGTCCCCCCGACACCCCGCTGGAACTGCTCAAACTAGCATTCAACTCCTGTCTCGTCAGTTTACGCACATTTTGATCATACATTCCAGTGAAGTTGTTGGAGTAGACGAAAACACAAAACAGTCGAAAAAACAAGCAAAGTCGGGAATTTTCGAGTATTTATCTGGAAAACAGGATTCTTTTTGTGGAATAGTCATATATTACTGGATATTTTCTGATATATATAAATCTAAACACATGTTCTATCTATAAAGTAGTCACACCTTACTTAGAGTGGTGTACAGGTGTTTTTCTGCGCATTCATCTGACGGAACTTAGAACTGAGAGCTTTTTGTTTCCAGCTGGACCCAGTGGCCCGTCCCTCCTTTGCTTCTCTGAAGAGTTCGCTTGCGAAGATTCTTCAATCACTACCATCATCCCCTCTGCCGGAAAGAGATGGTATGAATAACCTATTTTAAATTTTGTGTCCTTCACTTTAGAAGTTTAATACTATAGTAATCTGTCTAGAAGATCGCTGGAATAGTAGAATCACTACCTCATTTTGTCTCCTTGTTTCTCGTAAGTAGTATATAATTTGGCACTAGTCTCCTTTGAATGTTTATTTCTCTGTTTATCATGCCGAGAAAGTGACGGTATGTCATTCTGTAACGCAGTGTCACAGTGACAGTAGATATACGTGGCAAGTGGCATAGCCCGGGCCATACTTTTCACGCTAGCGTTTTACGTCCGCGTAAACCAATGCATGTCATGCCTGTTGATTTAGGCGTATTACGCCGGCGTTAGTCGCTATTCGTGTTTTGTTCACCAAAATCGCTTGCGTAAAAAGCGTTGCTGCAGTCTTACCCTCTCCTCTTTTGCAGCCCTGAAGGAGGCTCGTCTGGGTCGTTCCCGAAGCGACGCTGCCCTCAAACGACCACGCACGCTGGCCAATGCGGGCAGAAAACTGTCGAACACACTCAACTACGCCACACACTTCACGCCAGTTATTGAAGGTAGGCTGGTATTCAATGTTTTCTTGTACGTTTTCAGTTCACGAGATGTGGACTTCGACCAATCCCAATTTCCCCCAGGGTGTTTGGCTGTATTGAAGAATGTATGAGTTGTAAGCTGTGTTTTCTTGCAATGCTAATTTGGGTCACGTAGTTGATTCTGAATATTGGTTGGGGTGTTATGGGTCGCACGTTGCAAAATTCGAAGATTCATTAAATCTATCGAAGTTTTACGCAGAACTGATTAACTTTGGTGGTCTTTATCTCGTTCAACATATTTATTTCGTTAAAGGGCTAGCAGATGATACCACTCTCTCCGCCATGGAAGAACTCGCACGCGATGTGGCCAGGGATGAGCCATGCATCGGCCATCTGAATCCATTTCTCGTTCACGAACGATATAGGTCAGTTGACTGTTTCACCACTATCATATAAGCTCTATTCAATTATTGTTCCCGGTCAACCGTACATGATTGATATGAGCGTCAATACGGTGCTAAGTTTGATATGTGAGTCTAGATCATGGTAGAGTGAATTCTGTACTTTTTTCTCCTTTCCAATCGAATCTTATGTTTTCTATAGGAAAGAGCGGAAGATTATTCCTCGTGGTGGTGGTCGACGAAGAAGTGAAACGAAGCCGGAGACGGGGATTACTATAAGGGCGGACAACAGAAGGTCAGTTTATAGTCAGTGTGAAACATTCAACTGTACTAGACTGTACACAGTTTCCCAACGTCGTTATCGATGATCACTCGTTGTTTTTCCTTCATCTGGCAATGCAGATGAAGGAGGGAATGTGTTTATCTGGTGATATTCTACATTGTTCTTTTTCGACTTGAAAAATATGTATCATGTGCTTTGTTGATAAAGTACTTCACTCCCTCGTAGCAGTGATATAATGAAGTGTCCGTGTTAACATAAGAGACTAAGTTTGAAATCTTCCTAAGAATCTTGTAGCATGAATAGTTGGGGAATTTTATATCTAACCGCGTTTTTGGTAACCCTTTTTTATGTTACCTCTCAACCGGTAGTTATTAGTTAACCTAAATTTAAAAACCGGTTACCTGTTTTTTCAATGGAAAATGTGGTTTTCACCTCCCGTTTGAGCGGTAACCGGAATGTAGTTTTTAGTGTACTTACCGCCTTACCGGTTGCATGTGAGATAACATTTTAAAAAAAGAGTTTCTAGAAACTGGTTAGGTTACCAAACCAAAAAACCCGGTTAGATATAAAATTGGCCTGAACTTCTGAATAGTTTCCGATTGTTGCTTTCAGATATCTTTTCCGTCGTCGTTGTACTTCTTTGCCGTGTGCATTCGAGTCTCCCGAAGGTTCTTTCGAGATTCCATTGGATGAGGAAGAAATGACGTCTCCTGGCAGAATTCCCATGGAATTTCGGGACTACGATATGGTTCGTTAGTGTATTCTATTAGCTGGTCCATGTTATATCTTACCGGTTTTTTATTTGAAATGACCAGTTGTTATATATAATCAGGAACATATGTGGTTTTACCATTTCATGAACAGAGTTTTAGGAATCATAGGTGAATTACCCCGTCAAATTGGCGTCGACCCATGGTTTGACATAGGGTTATGATCAGTTTTCATTCATCGTTCTCATGTTGAGTCTTTTAATTGAGTCAAATGTTCCAGAAGTTCGTGAAGGCGATGAAGCGGTTTCCGTCTCGGCGTCACACTCTGATTCCGGAATGTCTGGCCGCCAAATCGTCGATTGAGCTGCAGTCGATGAAAGACTCTGATAATTCGTCTGAAATGGGAGAAATGTCCAATGTGAGTACTAATATTTGTTATTCGATAGCTCAAGTCATTTAATTTCTCAGTTTTAATTAGATTTTTCATAACCTGATAGTTTATGTTTTCCTGGTTTTGACGTTTGTATGTTATACCTCATTCATACTCATAATTGAATGATAGAATAGTTTATTCGTGATTTAACACGACCGTGACTTTCCACATTGATGATCTGATGTGGCACGACCGATTGAGTAAATTGAGAAAGATAATTGGCGGAAAATGGTATAGTTAATTGTTACTCTGTTAGTGTTGCATTCAATTTAACATTGTTCTCAAAACTTTATGTTTTTTTTTCAGGTTCCTACCACAAGTTCAATTGGAGCAATGAATTCGTGTGTGGAACTATCGCCCGTTGTGGAGACTTCTTTCGATGACGTGAGTCGTTCAGGATATATATATATATAATCAACATCAACACGTGTTTCACATATGTTAATGTTGGTATCGCGCGCAGCGCGAAGCGCTGTGCGAGATTTGTCTTTGGTCCGGCTAATGCGTGCTTCCGTTTTTTTAGTTTTTCCTCAAAAAGGCTGAAATTTGCAAAACAAAGTTTTTATTGATGTACTTGTTTTCTATAGCTAATTCCCTAACCGTGTTTCAAATTTGAGCGAAATCGGTCAAGTTTTAGCCAAGTTATGACCTCATGCGCTTCATCAAGAGCGCCAACTTCCGTCGTGTGTGGGTGGGTGGGTGGGTGGGTGTGTGTGTGGGTTGTGACAAGAAAAGTAAACCCAGTTTAAGGGTTTCTACTTAACCGATTTCGTTGAAAATTGTGGAAGACATATGATACCTACTCAAACCCTCGCGGAGCAAAAAAAATTCAAGAAAAAATTGTTTTTGTCAAAGTTATAGACATTTTTCGAAAAGTGTCTGCGTCTCTCCATTTAGCACGCTCTCTCACTCTCTCTCTCTGTCCGGTCGACAACTCAATTTGTATTGTAACTTAGAGTAACAATTACCGATTTGCTCGAAAATTGAAATATGATGCCATCGTGACTTTTATTTGAATATGAAGTATTCTATTCCTGACGTCCTTCAGAATTCTGGAGACCGGATGACGTCATTTTTGAAAAGTGCAAAGTTGACGTCACATATATTTTCAAATGATGGTAATATCTTAGAAAGGGTCAATTAGCGGAGAAACTCAATTTAAGAGTAACGTATTCTGAGATTCTGGAGACCAGATTACGTTGATTCTGAAAAGTGCAAAGTTGACGTCACATATATTTTCAAATGCTGAAAATATCTTAAAAATGGTACATTAACGACGAAACTTTATCTAAATATGACTTATTCTGGAAATCAGAAGGCCAGATGACGTCAACTTTCAAAAAATTGACGTGAAATATGTTTTCGAATGCTGAAAGTTTCTTAGAAATGGTCAATTCACGATGAAACTTCATTCAAACATGACGTATTCTGGAATTCTGAAAAGCAGAGGGCAGAAAGTAAGTTTTTAGAACTGCAATGTTGACGTCATACTTTTCTCAAATGATAGTAATACTTGGCAAGTGGTTCATTAAGAAAATTTTTTTATCTGCACCGCACAGATCAAACCACATACCTACGGCATGTATACAAAAAGAGAAAAATTCATGAAAAAGTGGGGGCCCAACGACTGTGAGATTTGTCTTCTGCTGTGCGCCCCTTAGACAACTACTCTCAAATGGAGCAGCTACTGCTACAAAAACCGAAAAATGGTCATGTATAACTGTTAATTACAAACATACAAAAGTCGTAAAATATTTTTTCAAACCTGTAAACTAGAATCTGTAAATAACCGAAAAATACTAATATACTCAAGTATAACTGTTTATTACAAACATACAAAAGTCGTAAAATATTTTCTCAAACCTGTAAACTAGAATCTACAAATCACAGATGTTAACTCAACGTAGTCAATTATAGAGTTCCTGGTTTTGTGCACAATGGTTGGTGTTTTTGGTCATTACTTCAATTCTAGGTGCTATAACGTTTGGCATATTATTCAACAGTTGTTCTCTCTTTCGCAGCTGTGACTTGTAGATTCTAGTTTACAGGTTTGAGAAAATATTTTACGACTTTTGTATGTTTGTAATGAACAGTTATACTTGAGTTTATTAGTATTTTTCGGTTTTTGTAGCAGTAGCTGCTCCATTTGAGAGTAGTTGTCTAAGGGGCGCACAGCAGAAGACAAATCTCACAGTCGTTGGGCCCCCACTTTTTCATGAATATAGTATATAGGTTTGGTCGGAAAAATCAAAAGATCAGTAGATAAATGCAGAATGAATGAAAAAGAAATAGTCCAATATTTATCTGGAAATGTTTTGTTTGAATCTTTGCTATTTCAGACGGTTTTTCCCGATCTTCCCCTCGAGCCTTCTGCAGTTGTTATTCATCAACCGCAGTCCTCATCCGAACTGTCACTGGAAACGGTTTCTTCTTTCGGTTGGTTCACTCGAATGTTTCGCCCCTTTCTTATAGGTGAAATGAATGGTTGAATATCAATAGAGTTTGTTTTCTTTGATTCGTAAATACTTTATATCAATTTGAAAGCATTGCATTTGATGCGAATTCATTGTATGGACGACTATCGTGCACATTTGGGCAGTTGTGATATTTGGTCTTCATGTTTACTTTTACCAAGTTTGGTTAGTTCATCTCTATGTTTCAGATGAAACCAACAACTGCGACAAGTCGTCGTGTGCTTCCGCCTGGAATTGTCCAGTAGAAACGGTGGTCCGTGAGAAGTCGCTCAGCAGTCGTATCTGCGTGGTGCCACTCGCCTCGCGCTCCAGAAGAAACCAGAAATGTGCCATCCTCTAGTTTATTTATAGAACCGATTAGTACTGTGTTCTTAATAATTTATTGTTTTTCAACAATTCATTAGCTTTATCGCATAAGGTCTCTCCGCTCTGTCCTCTTGATCTATTCATATTGTCCGCTCTTGTTCATTGCTCAGACCTGGTGTCTTACGGTAGCTATGTTTTGCAATGTGCACATCATTTCTGGTTTTCACCTACTAGTTTTGCGTTAATTGGTCGCTTTCTTTTATTCTTCATTCATTCTATGTTCTGTTAGCATCAGTGTCATGAAAACTAGGATTGTGCATTCATTCTATCATGCTCTTGTTACATGACACAAATGTTTCACTCTACCGTTACTTGGTTTTGCCTCAATTGAGGTCTCCTCACCATGATTTTTAATCTATTGCACTTTCACTTAATGTTATCCATTCCTCAGTAGGTGAATCAAAGCATGTTTCCGTCTACTCGTTTTAATCTATGTCAATGTTTCTCAACCACTACATATGGGTCTCATCGTATTATTCTCTTATCTCTTGTACAGTCTATGCTGTTTTTAGGCGCAAGTTGCCATATTGCCTGAGTGTATCACGTGGGTTCCGTTGTACAGTTGCATATAAATAAACATTTTGATTGTTTGAATGTTTTTGTCGTTTGAATGCTGTTTAGCAATCTAGCTGCGTAAATCAGTTTTCTCAAGTGTAGAGCATTATATAAATAAGATGGGTGAAACATTGGGTGCCATAATCTTCAACGAAAGTTAGAGGAAAGCTATTTCAACACAGACCCAAAACGAGCGAAATTGATATCTCAAGTTTCAGACTACACAGTAGATTTAGACAGATTACAATTCCTTTCAGAGACACATAATTCGTAGCCAAATAAAACTGATGTTTCGCTATAGTTTCACCTTGTTAAGTTCACATCATTGGATTGCAATGACCCTCAAGAACGAACCAACTGTACGGGAAGAATCGGTTCGATTTTGGTTCGGGAGAACTAGGTTCGGGAAAGATGAAGTAAACGCACACATTTCCACGGACTATTTTCTAATGCAGACACCAACTGGGCTCAAAGCTTTCCGAACGCTTTTTGCAATAGAGAATGTGAATGTGTTGCGAAAATGGTTAACGTTTCGAACAACCTTACCGTATATAGAACCGATTCGAAGTTTTGTAATCATACTGTGGGAGACTCGGTAGGGCGGAAAAGCACTAAGCAACCGTTTTACTGGTGGTATTATTACAGTAACTTTACACGGTACGTTAGTTGAACTGCAGCAACACGGCAGTAAAGTTACTGTTCACTTCATCTTTCCCGAACCGAATTCTCCCGAACCAAAATCGAACCGATTCTTCCCGTACAGTTGGTTCGTTCTTGAACCTGGTCAAATTTGGGCCAACAATTTCGGTTCGGCTTCGCTTCGGGAAGACATGGGTTTTTCGAGATAGTTGCCTTCGATGCAGGCCTATAGTTTGTAGTTTGTACGGGCAACCATTTGGATGTGCTCGAAGGTTGGACCTCGCGCGAATTTTAATAGACTGGATTGTTTCCCTAATTTCACCGTACTCACGCAGCTGGTTTTTCGTTCATACAACTCAAATACTACAATTGGAACAGCTGCTTAGAACCTTGTAGAATAATCCAGAAAAACAAGTCAAACTATGATAACCTGCTTTTCGCCAAAACCGTTCCTGTGATGTGAAAATGCTTCACTCATGCCGTAGAGATAGTACATGTACCAGTTTTCTGTCCAGCGCCTATTTTCGCAAGTTTTCACGTGAATTACATTGAAAACTGGCTGCCCATGGCAAGCCGGAAAATTGCCCATGGCATGCCTGCCAAAAAATTTCTGGCAATGCCTGGTGCATGCCATGGGCATACGTGCCGGAAAAATGCCCGAAAGGTGACATAAAGTGCATATACCCTGGTCGGCCCAAAATTGGGCTGAAGAACTGTTTTTTGTTGTTTTGTGCAATACTTCAGTTAAAGTTTCAACAAACTTCATGAAAGCAAATAAATATCCATGACAACAATCGAACTTGACCAAAAAAACACTCAAATACTCTTGTTAAAAATCAAAACACAATATCAATCATACAGCAGAATTACGTCTTAACAGAACAGGATACGTAATAAGTTCTGAGCTATTGTGTTATCAAACTTGTGTATATTGCTTAAATACATGATACAATCAAAAATATACATAGATACATACAAACACTCATAAGCTGAAATTTGTTTTTGAGTGAAATGATTCAATTCAAGCTAATCTTAGCATATTATAATCTTACGAGCCAAACTTGGCCTAGAGACAGCTGACGCGGCAGTGATCCCTCAGATATTCGGTACTCAGCAAGGTGAATTCCCTCAAACTCTCGTGAGTGAGAGAAACACTTACACATGCGACAAAGCGCACTTGGAAAGAGGAAAATCTCCTGACTTGACTCATGAATTCACACCTATGAGTTTATACCGCGTTTAGAAATGAAAAAGCAATGAGCACTAGAAAAGTCAATCCCATTATCTTGCTTAGTTTAGACTATATACGCACAAGACTGGATAAAACACCCAGGCAAGAATGTGAATGACGAATACAGAATCTATCTATGTGTCATTAACTATTATCTAATATATCGAAAAACTGTAAGTTATTAGAAAAATGTTTATAGTTTCACACTTGCGCATATTCTGACATCCAGCGATCCAGGATTCCACGATCCCGCCTCATTCGTCAACGCAAAGTACCAAGAACTCTGGAAGAATATACTAAAATCAACTAAAATGACCTTTTCCAGTAACAACTGAATCCAAAATTAAAGTATCTATAAGTCTGCCGACTATGTGTAACGCTCCAGTACGTTGGTCAGTTGGTCTAGATTATAACTCCATAATATACCCCGAGGAATTCATCATATACCGAACGCAAAACGCACGATCTTCCAATTGACCTCAACATTAGCGTCTTTCGGTGAATATAGGCAACAAAACATAGCAGCTGTCGTACCTTGGTACCTTGGTTTACAGTTATATAGGTTGGGCCAATTCACTGGAGAACCGAACCGCTCTATTGATATGCGATTCGGTTAGTACCAGTCACTGTGGAGAAAAGAGCGGTTCAGACGCGCTAGCTCGCAGCAATCGGTTCGGTTGCTCGGTAGACAAGCGTGAAATGTTGAGCTGTTTATCATACATGAAATACCCCCCTTCTTTTGATATTGGCTGATGTCACTTTCGCCTTATTTCTATCGAGAAATGGTCACTTTATAGGGTAATGTAAAATATTCTAGACAAAAATACAACTATTGCGTGTTTTTGATCTCAATCGAACCTGCTTGTACTTACTATTTCACATATGCTGTTTATTCGCAAAGGGCTGAACCTGAATACCCTCTAGTGAGAGCCGCACTATTAGAAGCATGAAACTTAGATAAAGAAAAGCTCGCCTTTCAAAACCTTACACCCGACACTTGTTTTTCACGTATGTAACTGACATATACCAGTAAAGTTGTCCGAATAGTCAGAAAAATTCGAAAAACGGACTACTTTTCTGATGAAAACGGTAGAATTTCTCTGATATTGTTAAAAAGAGTAGAACAGAGTACATAGAATGCAACGGAAGCTTCCTTACCAGGCAAATTGAACCAGAATTCCAGTTTAGTTTTGGAGTATACACGGTATATTGCAAACATGCAAATGAGAAAAGATGAATTGACTGAGGTTATAAAGTGTACAGCAAGAATTATGTTAAGAACACGTCTCACTTTTAGAACACATCTTCGAGCACCCGTGCGTGCCAACTCTAGCAATTTAAGCCACCCTATCCCATGGAATAAGATGATTTACGATTCATCTCTGCCCTAAGAGAGAAAATTGTTTGATGCAAACTGGTGGTAAAATATTCCCGTGAAACGAACACCTTTATGAATAATAATGAAGTAATTGGGACGAAACAATTGGAAGAACTAACCATTCAACCGTCTAACTTTGGTCTAGAGTATATTCTAGCCTCTTTCAATGTGTATTTTGGAATAATTCACAACTTTATCCTGTCTAGAAACAGTAGAAACTACATCAGAGTTGAGCAAACGCAAGTGTCAGAACGGAGAATGGTTAGCTCAAAGCTGCCATAGTAAGGTAGCACACTGGCCAAACTTGGATCGTATAGGCAATCACCAATTGTTCTTCTCCTCTCACGCACGACGCCCCATCAATTCAATAATGAAAAGTGACAAAAATGACCGAGCTGATCAGATCCTACCCTAATAGTCATTGACCCACGGTATTCTCCTGGAAATACAGGTCGTGACTTCGTTTTTATTTTGAAAACATGTAATTTTCATTTTCACGATTGATTCCGCGACAACTCGTCCCCTATGTTCTATCACAAAACTAGCTCAACAAAACTGGTTTTGAATTTGAAGTGAAATATAATTTTGCAATGTTTCCAGCTCATTATTTTATATGAATTCACTATAGATACATCAGGAAAACACTCGTCACGTATTTGAGAGAAAGCAGGAGTTTAATAAAAATCATAGGTAAAAAGGGGTCCAGCCGGGCTATTTAAAAGTGAAGGGGGTCAGATCTCTCTTGTTGCAAAAGTGGGGGGGGGGGGAGCGGGAGAGCGTAGGGTCGGAGACCAGCCAATGGATGCTGCATTTCCCCCGTTGCGCATCGAAAGTGAAGGAGGTCATTTGCTAACTCTTGTCAAAAAGTGAAGGTAGTAGCATATCAGGATGGCACCTTTTTACCTATGATAAAAATTGTGACAATTATGGCAAATTATGATTTATATTGGTTATTTTATATTTATGAAGTTCTCTACAGTCGTTAGTATGGAATATAACCCAGTCACTCCTCAAATTTGTTACGTTTCAAGCTATATTTGAACACTTTTTGAGCTGGGGACGATTTGTCGCAAGCAACGCGAAAACGAGTTGTCCGAAAACGTATTAACTTGCACATTGACCCCTCCTGTCTTAGACTAACGTGTTCTATAGAAAACCAGGTAAGTTTTGATGTGGGCTCAGATCACGGAAGTTGATGTATTTGAAGAGAAAAGTGGTTTTGTGACGGTCACAATCACAACGTGGGGAGCCAATAATGATAACTAACCCGATATCAATTAATGTTGCTGGTTCTTCGATCCACTTAGCAACTTAGCATCGATTGAAAGCGCCTACCACCCTCAATCGCATTCCCGAGTTGTTCGTACCTGATGTGGTATCAGTATTATAATGATGTGATGATAAGATTTTATCTGGTTGTTGGTTCACTTCAACTTCAAAATATTTCCAACAGCTAGGCTTAAGGAACTTAAAACCATACACCAGAAAGGTTCGATTAATTAATCCGTTTTCAGATGTAAACACTTGATAATTTAGGATTTTTCATCAAAAGTGGACCGATTTTCATCTTTTTGGGTAAAAAGTAGTCCGTTTCTCGAATTTTCTGACCATTCGGACAACCTTGCTGGTGTATGCTTAAGATGTATTATGTATCCCACTCAAACCACATCTAGGGTGTGTCAATATATTTGATATATTATAACATCCAGAAGGCATAAATTTGTGTTGTACAGCCCCCAAAAAAGTGAACGCAATTATTTTCCGTCTCTGCTATTAATTTCACGAAACACAACTTCAAACACAAGCCCGAGACTAGAAAACTACTTTGTTATCAATTTAATGTTATTTGTTTTCCGTATTCAGCAGTAATAAGGAAAAGAACCAACGCTACGCGCAATATTGACGCGAAAAACCGTTCTCAGGTTTACACATTCGTGATTGAAGACACAAAAGTTCATCTTAAGCCAATGGAAACTGTTCAACTCCAGCTCGACTCACCTAATTCGAAAATTCTTCTAGACACTATGGCCAAATCTGGATCAAATAAGGAAGCGGCTGCCCAGCACCAAAATACTAACACGAAGATATCTGTAATCAATGTAACTTAAAAATAATGAAATGCGTTGGATAATATTTGTATGTTGTGCATTCATTATATTATGAAGCACGACATTAAGTTCTAGCCCAAATATAACGTTGACTCGGATTACTAGAGATACAAAATAAAAATTATTATAAAATAGTTTTGCAATATTACATAACTTACATACTTATATTAATTACGACGAGAGGGACGAGGGCTGGTCAGCTTTCTGGTTCTGGTAACCGTCGAGCCAGTAGAATGACAGAACGATACCCAGCGATTACCCGTTGGAGCAAGCAATTAGCAGCTACTGACAAGAAGACCATAATCCCATTTTTACCTTATGAAAAATCATCTATTTGCATTGAAAATGAGCCATTTATCCCGATTTTGTCAAAAAAGGAACCTGGTTTTGAGTTGAATGAAAAGTATTGAATTATCCCAGGAGAAAATAATTGTAAGAGAAAGGTTGTGAGAGTACTACTGGTTTACTTCACCGTTCAAAATATACTCACGTGTTTTCGACCAAGACAAGTCGGGTACCCCGTACCCTTTTCAAAATATTAAAACTCAATCCCAATACCCTATATTATTCCGATCGCATACTGAATGTTAAACTCCGTGTTGCATAAGTTCCCTTTCTGTATCCACGAAATAGCACCAAACCTTAAGCAACATCTGGTCCAAGTTAGAATGTTGAAGTGGTGTAGCCAAAGTACTAACTAACCTGATATCCATTGAGATTTCAGAATACTTGGCGCTGGTACCACGTGCTAACTCCAACTTTACAACAGAATTCCGAAAGTGTTGGAAATTTACTGTTGCCACTCTCGTTCAGCTGTAAAAAAGAATAAGAATGCTGTCTGCGATGCCGAAAATAGTAGAAAATAGAATAAGAATGTGATCTAGAGGAACCGAGACTTCGAAAACAAATCCGCACTGAAAAAAAGTAAGAATAGCTGTTCTAAACATGCAAATGACTTGAATTTTTGCCTTAAAAAAGTTGTTGCAATGCATGCAAGGATTCAATATTCTAGAGGAGGAGAGAAGTCAATATTCTAGAACTAGTCTAGTGTGACTTTGTCTAATCCAGAAAAATCAAAACAAATATAGAGAATAGTGATACACCGCAGCGGAGGAATTAGTTACACCGCTGTGGAGAAAACTATGTTCATTACAAAACTAAATATAAAACCGATACATATTATTCGATAAAATTAAATGGGTTTCATATTAACTGCCCCCCCCCCCCTCCCATTACCACCAAATTTCTTCTGACAGCAACACTCCTCAAAATTATCTAGCAGTCATCCATTAAAGAATCAACAAAATAAAAGGTTAAACACGCAAAAATAGAAGAATAAAGTAAAATATAAAAAAATTATCTGACAACAAATTTTTTTATTGCCGTACGTGCGCGTCCGCAGGACGCCCTTAAACAGAGTACACCGCGCATCGGACAGGCGTTGGAAGTAATTTGCCCGAAAAATGCCACAAAATTTTCAACTTTATGGCTTGCCATGGGCAGCAGATTCTCAGAGAGGATGCATGTTTCACGAAATTAGGCCTAAAGTTTGTTTAATATAGTTCCATGTTTGTAATTCATAGTTATTCATTGTTTTTGCACGAATTTTTACACATTAGCTCAGCCCACATTGGTAAAACTAACAATGAAAACCGCCACGCGTTCTACTTCGAAATGATACATTGTTTGTCGAGTTTGGTTCAGGAATGATTTTTTGACATTTTCAAATTATGCTAGCAAGGCGGCTAGCTTCCTACTTGAAAATACTACCGCGGTCATAACAGGATGCGCGTTATAACTCCCTTACTATCTCTAGGTGACACTATTCTATCTAGAGGTGCCACTTTGCTAATCGTCGAATAAAGTATTATGATACAATTAGAAAGGCGGGGACAATGGTTGGGAACCCACCGAACTCCAGGTCATTCGTAATAGTTCCTTTCTATCCGGCAGTTGTTTAGGGTCATTGTAATCCAACTAACGACATATTTATTTTCTGGCCAATCATTTATCTAACCAGTTTTTGAAAACTAGTTTTCAGCTTAGTAAGTAGAAGTCAGTATCTATCCGGGTGTTTAGGTAACCGAACCTATTTTTAGTAATCTTGTTCATTTCTTTCTCGGGGGTAACCTGAAATCAGAAAACCGGTTACCCTCTAATTCGACCCGATGAGTGATTTTTACGGTTACTTTTGATGGTAACTGGTTTTGGATTACTTCAAGGTTACCTACGCAAGTAACGTCAAAAAGGTTACCAAAAAGGGTTAGTTACCAAAAAAAGGGTTAGTTACCAAAAAAGGGTTAGTTACCTAAAAAACCGGTTAGATACAGAATAGGCCCTGTGATAAAACCAAAATTTGGTTGCCGTTAAAACTAGAATTGAAACTAGACTTTGGGGTGAATTAAAGGCTAAGTTCGTAACTTGTTTTCTCATTTTTGCTGTGTACCTTCATTCATAGAACGCTAACATAGTACGAGACGGTTTGGTAACCAAACTAAACCAATCTCTTTGAGTGAAATATAAAGTTCGACTGAAACATTCATGTGCTCAATTGAGCCGGCGGGCGAAAGAACAGTGGTAGGGCATAGCAAACCGTGTACAACTAGCTAAGGAGTGATTATATATTATTTTAAATTCAAAGCGCATAAGGAATAGTACTAGTTCATAAGTGATTGTGAAAATATTCTGCAATATATTATACACATAACATATATACATCCATTCATCTCTCTCGCTTTTTCTCTCTCCCTCTCTTTCTTTCTTTTTATCTCGTTCTCCTTTCGTTATATCTTTTATCTTCCCGCCTCCCTCTCCATCTATCTTTCGTGCTCTCTCTCTATCTCTCTATTTTTCTCTTTCCTCCCCTTCCCGCAAAATGATTAGATAGAATACCCGGCCTACACTGACTCTAAAACCGGAGTTTTGTGTCTAATTATACATAACTGTAGTAGATTGCCTGAGTTTTCCTATTATATGTTTTCACCATTCCGTAAATTTCCATTCCATGGTATTTCTAGACCGTCGATGGTGTTGTTTGTTACTGACGAAGCCATGTTGGACCACGACTGTCCCTGGCCCAACTATCATATTGAGGTGCCGCAAAGGTTAAAGGTCATCAATCAGAGAATCCAGGTAAACAATCACTCATTTTTTTATAATCACTGCTCATTAACTATCGAGATGCTTTTGCTCCGTGAAAGCTTGAATTTCTCACGAAAATTCGAGCTTTCACGAAGCAAAAACATCTTGATAGTTGATGAGCAGTGATAATAATAAATATTATACGTCAATACATTTTGTATAATATACTATTATTCGTAAACAACAACTGTTTGAACAAGTTGATTTTTCTAACTACAGACAGATAGCTTTCTGATTGAATGCTTGACCGACCGATTGTTGCGTATACTTCTATGTGATTCTTCAAAACGGTTTTGTCAATGTCTATTAAGGGTGTTTGACATTTAAATTTTGTTAAGTTCAAGAAATTATTTACAGACTCCAGATTAAATTGTTAAGTAACCTCACCAGCTAACCTTGTTTATCCACACTTATGTGTTTCATGTGTTATATATAGGACTGCGAGTTTGATGGTTGTCTGAAACAGTTGAGTGCGCGCCCAGCAACGGAGAAGGAGGTGAAATCGGTTCACACCGAACGGTACATCGATGACTTGAAACAAACTCGGAGAATGACCACGGTGAGACGCTGAATTGATGTTAATGAATAACCATATATTATAAGTTTTTAAAGAAACAAGAATCGATCGAAGACATTATATTTACTACAATAAATTTAGTTTGCTGCAGCAAACACAGTCACCTATGGCGTTTCGGGCATTAAAGAAGGACACTTATGTGCTCAAATCTCAACGCTTCAGTCCTTTAAACTGCAATACATTTTCCAATTGAAGGTTAAAGGACTGATGCGCCGAGATTGGAGCACATATTCGTCCTGCTTTAATCCAGAGGCCGGTGGACTGACCTGATCAGTATGCTCTAAGTCCAATTGCAAAAGTAACGACATGAACATAGGGAGTACATACACTGAACACACGTCTGTATAAAGAAAATTGATCAGTTATTGAAGTAGATGAGTATATATTGAACTGTATAATTAAGCGACACCCGAAACACGGAAACTGACTAATTGCCTCAAACTAGTTTGGTCAGAATTAGTTAGCAGCTTGCTAACGAAATTGCGGAACTTATCTAGCATTTTCAAATATGAATACGTATGTGAGAATTCAGTCTTTTCCGACTATTCAAACTATTTTAGGATGACCTGGAAACGTTCTGCACAACACAGGAGGACATTTATATGAATCGTGCTACATTTGATTTGTCCTTACTAGCAGCCGGGTGTGCAATTGACCTTGCAACTGAAGTATGGAAACAAAAGTGGGTTACTGTGAACATAACAAAATTCTAGGTGGTTTTATCACACAAATGGTTACATAATTTTCACGCTGAATAGTCGAGACGTCTGCGGGTTACTTCAGTTGAGTGTTTCATATAACGATCTGTAACTAATGTCGCGATGATGCCAACATATTTGTTTTAAGTCAAAATTTCACAATATCGCGCGCAGCGCGAAGCGCTGCGCAGATTAGTTTTTGATCACAACATTGCGGACTTTCAAAAGTGGTTTTATGCCATTTTCTCAAAAACTCCTGAACGGATTTTTGAGATTTTGATGGAAAGAGATAGAGGAGGAAAGGCTTTATCATTGAGCTATTCGATATTTAATGTGCGACCAGTGATCTACAGTTATGCTGAATATCGTCTCGCAAAAATGTCTTCCGACAGCGGCCGCGTGGCGCGGCGTGGCGCGGCGCGGCGTGGCGCGGCGGCCGCAAAACCGACGAATTTAACCGATTCGTCTGAAATTTGGAATATAGTTAGAAACAGCAGAGTTATGTGTAAATCTGAAATCTTGGACCAATCGGTTGAAAATGAGTCATTTTATCGCCTTGGAAACATTGCATTTAGCTGCTTTGACAATCACTTCTAGATGTGCGGAGTGTGCGCAGTGAGCTGTTGTTCCGCCTTTTGGTGGTTTGAATAGATCAAAATATATTGGAAAAACATTTGTGTTAATCCGTAGAGATCCTGACTACATAAAAAGGTTAATCGAACAAAAACAAAAATGCTGTCCGTGAAAGGATTCGAACCTTCGGCCTACTGAACTGTAGTGCGCTGCACTGCCGACTGAGCCAAAGCGTCACGAAGGAAGAAAAAATGGACGGCGCCACACGTGCGCTGCCCGAAATCAAGGATTGATCACGGTTTCTGAGAGAATGCTTACTAACCAGAGTTCTAACGCAGTTTATGTTCTGCAAATCAACTTAGTATTCATTGTTACGTTCAAAAAAGTTTAATAATAATTGATTAGATGTTCATTATTTCCTATCTATTGATTCATTATTTCCTTCGGTAATATAGAAAATGAGGACAATTTGTATAAAAAAACGATGTAAAGTGAGAGACGATTAGCTTTTGAGATTGAACTGCATGGAATATAGAAAAGGAGGACAATAACTCAAGAGGGAAATAAAAAATCTAATCTCGCAATTTTCATGATCATCCTGACAGACTGATTCAAAAAATATATGCTAAATCTTTTAGAAAAGTCCGCTTACACTAAAAACGTATCTGAAACAAAAATCAGCTATACTGTCAGTCTATCGCACAGTCACGTGAAACATGTTAAACACAGCAGAACTCGGAAACGTGAAACGACAAAGTGCACACTTAGGCTATTAGAATGCTAACTTTACATGAATATTCAAGAAACTTATAGTGTACTCTGTTCTGTTATCATTTTTGAATCAATGGTGATAATCATATTAGGACGTTTCATCTAATTGTTTGCTGCAAGGTTTTTTTTTCACTGAAAAACAAAATGTTTTTGACCCATGAAAATTGCGAGATTAGATTTTTTATTTCCCTCTTGAGTTATTGTCCTCCTTTTCTATATTCCATGCAGTTCAATCTCAAAAGCTAATCGTCTCTCACTTTACATCGTTTTTTTATACAAATCGGACTTATGAGTTGTATTCAACTTTAGACTGCATTTTGACATGCTGAGAGAATTAGTTTCTCGTTCCATGTTCTTAGATTCTTCGTCTAAACATCACACGCAGGTTAAATGAGAGTCAATATGGTCGCTAAATTATTTCACTCTCGATTTAACACGTGACATCCACGTGGATAAATGTAGGAGACTCTGTGGAAAATGGAGTATTATGATCCTGATTCTGGCAGTTATCTTTCTCTGACCTCTGATCTTTGACCTTTCTTTGATTGATCTTTGTTTGTAGAACTTGTGGTTTCGCGGCCATCCGTCCCCCCGGTCACCACGCGTCTCCAGATGCCGGATGCGGATTCTGTATTCTCAACAATGTCGCCATCGCAGCCAAACAGGTGCGCAGAATCAAAGAAACAAATGAAAATCGAAGTTCCACACCCCTAAGTTTTGTCACTTTATTCCTTTATTGTGATACATTCTCACGAGTACATGATACCAATATCAACCGTAGAAGGACTGTCCCCAGAGAGGGTGGAGATAGGCATGGGTGAGCTTTGTTACCAGAGTTCGTATGCTAGACGATCCCGGCACCTTCATTCCATCTTGCGTCTTCTCAAACATACGCGATTTCTCTGCTCTCACATCCCGCCGTGATGGAAGAAACTAGTAATACGTGAGTGAGTGAGTAACAAGAGACGCAGGATAGGATGAAGATGCCGGGACCGTCAATCATACGTACCCAGCTCATGCGACCCGCCAGATAGATACCGCGGCGAGCGGGGATCGAACCCGGGTCTGTGGAGCGACAGCCGAACGCTAACCACTTGATCACTTGGCCGCATTCTTGTTTTTTGTTAAAGAAATGCTATGTGAGCAGTTTTTAAATTGTTAACAGGCCGCATTGCGATGGCGCACTTAACCAATATTATGACTACCATAATAGACCATAATATGAACTTAGATTATTTTTTCACATCAGGCAGTTATAACAACGTTCTGGAGTTATGGTATTTGGTTAAGTTACCAGGCAACGAAATCAAAATATGTTATGTGAACCTAGTTCTCGTCGGTGAACAATAGGGTTGTTAATCGAGTTCAAAATTTCGAGTTTTGGGAAATTTCGAGTTTTCGAGTTATCGAGTTTTCGAGTTTTGAAAAATTTCGAGTTTTCGAGTTTTAGGAAATTTCGAGTTTCGAGTTCGACTCGACTCGAAAAACTGGGTTCATAGCAATGTGTGTATATGTGTTCTTACACAACGCAAAGTGAGGTATACAGTATACTCCCACCTTTCTTCGATCAGCAACTATATGTTCGCTTTCAGGCGTTGGCATCGGGTGTGTCTCGTGTTCTGATAGTGGATTGGGATGTGCACGCGGCTCAGGGAACACAGGAATGTATCAAGGGAGACGACAGAATTCGACTTCTTTCCATCCACAGATTCCAGAATGGAGACTTCTGGCCCAATCTGCCACAGAGCGCCGTCCGAACTGAATGTTAGTAACTAATAGATTTTCTAGTTTCTCTAAAGCTGGAAGATTCTCAAGAACTGTCTATAGATTGTCACCAATATTGATTCGTATAGTTCAAACACAAAACAGAAAACTATCCAGTACCAAGTTCTACTACTAGTTCTACTGACAAATAGCTGCGAGACTCCTTCGTCGCGCAGCGTTTATTGGTCGCGCGCGATTTCAAATGTTGCTCAAAATGAGGAAAAGGAAACAGAATAAAAGTAAAAAAATTAAATCCCATTCCTGCCTTTCAGTCAGCAACACTGTGAATGTTCCCTTGAATGCCATTGGAATGACGGATTCCGACTACTTGGCCATCTGCCAACTGGTGGCAGCTCCGATGATCCAGGACTTCCGGCCTGAACTCATTTTGGTCAGCTGCGGATTCGACGCTGCTCTCGGTAAGCGCTGTCTCTCTATCAATCTGTCTCTCTATGTGTCTCTCTTTCTCTCACTCTCGCTTTCCCCCTCCTCTCTCTCATTCTCGTTCTCCTCCTCTTCCTTTCTCTCTATCTCTATTTTCATCTCTCCTTCTCTCTTGACTGCGTCTCATTGACCTCCATGTTCTCTCGCGATCGTACGTGGCCTGGATCTCCGAAATTATTTCTGCACTGACAATATGTCTTCAGCTTCTAGATAAATGAATTTCAACCTTTCTTCTATCTAATGAGTAAATGATTAATAGGAAATTGAATACATGAAACATACATCCCCGAAGGTGTCCAATGTCTATCCAAAAGACTTTCTCTATCCTTCTACCACCTTTAAATAACACGGATTGGTTCAATAAACTAAACCTGTTCTATTGTGTTATAGCCCAAGCTTCTTTCCAGGAGACCCCGAGGGAGAAATGTGCTTGACACCGGCTGGTTACGGTACAATGACAAAGATGTTGATCAACACGGGTGAGAACTATTTGCAGACTAAAAGTATACTCACGTAACAGAAGCCCAATTAAACGGAAAACCCTTCACGTTCTGATCTAAATTGGTTAATTTTCTGATACAGTTTTCAACACCTAGCGGTTTGAACGAAATTTGTGGGAATGAAGTCATTATAAAGTTCTCAACTGCTATACTCTTCTTAAAGTAGGAAGATTATGTGGACCAGTTCCTCCGCATCGGTCCTTTGAACTGCAATTGAATAATGTATTGCGGTTTAAAGGACTGAAGCGTTGGGATTGGACCACATAATCATCCTTCTTTAATATGTTTTGTGCCAAGTGCTAGGCTATAACTCATTCCAGTGTTTCAGGCATCCCGACAGCGTTCATTCTAGAGGGTGGATATTTTCTCGAATCTCTCGCTGCGGACACCGAATTCGTTTTCAGAGCACTGCTAGGATACCATATTCCATTAGTTAAACGAGAGGTGAATATTTTATGCTGAGATTATGGCAACATAATAGCAATCAGAGATGTAGTTCAATCCAAACGCAGTAAACGAAGTGGACACAACAAAAACGAATTATCCTATTTACCTAGTCTGCAGTATGCTAGAAGATCCCGGCAGCGTCATTCCATCCTGCGTCTCCACAAACGTACGTTGTTTCCCTGCTCTTACTTCTCGCCAGGATGTAATAGACGAGAAATAGTGAGGCAGAGCGAGAGACGCAGGATGGGATGAAGGTGCCGGGATCTACTAGCATACGTACTCTGGAGTGACGCCCCCCACAGTCTGCTTCATGCGCTTGTTATTATTTACAGTACGAAATCAGAATTTGTAGGTAAATTTTCTTCTTGTACGTTGTATCAAAAATTCTGTTCATATCTGACGCACAAAAACGTATTTCGGTAGTAGAGTAGAGAAGTAGAGTATTGTTTTATTAGTAAACCCAATTTATGAACTTTGTAACTCTCTGAATTTTCTTTCAGCCCCTGAATCCTACTCTGCCATCTGTTATTCGCAGAGTGTATGAACACCATCAGGATCAGTATCCTTCGTTCAGGACACTGAAACATTTGACTGATCTACTGAATCCCACAGAGAGAAAACAGGTTCGACTTCTGGTGAAAAACGATATTTATTCGAAAATAATAATGTGACGTGGTTTTTTGTAATCTCCATTTTTTTTCTGAGATTCGAATTTCTCCATGTCAAAAATGTGTGCTCTACAAAGAAAACCACAAACTGAATCTAATTTCGGAGTTTTTTGGAGAAATATGCTTCCCTGAACACTCACATCAGTGGAATGTTTCAGTGAATCATTATAAATGGGTAGGCCCCGTCGAAAATAATAAATTTCAGAAACGGAGTACATTTCTGACTGAAAAATCGTTGCCACCAGTGATTATTATTATTATAACTTCAATGAATGGTAGTGAATTAGATGTTTATTTGAACCGATACTGAATGACTATCGATTGAGCTGATTATGAGTTGGGCAAATAAATTATTTTTTATTAATAAATATACTCAAATTAGAGAAAATAGTGCATCCAGATGGTAAATATTGCAGTTTCTTGATAATCCAGTTATAACCCCAGGGTAATTTAGCCCAATTGTGAGTTTCAAATAAGATGGTGTGATCATGACTTTACGCATAGGTGAAAAGTCAAAGGACTTTTAGGCCCTAAAAGGGAGACTTCGGCTACAAAATCGCGGCCCTATGAGGAACATTTTAGGCCCGCGATTTTGGGCCTGAAAACTCCCTTTTAGGGCCTTTTAGTCCCTTAGCTTTTCACCTGAGCGCGTCTGCCATTATTTTCTCCCATTACCGTCATTATTTTCCAGGAAAATTCGACTGAGTTCTGGGGACAGCGAAATGTGTGCGAGCCCTATGCTACCAGAGGTCTTTATCAGGCCAGACCCACTGAGGTGAAACTTTGCATCAGTTGAAGGTTTCAGTGTATTTATATGGTCTTTGCTCAAAATTAGTTCTCGATTTCATTGTAGTTTATTTCAACTTTGGCATAACCCGATATGGTTCGGAAATATGAATTTTACGTTTTCGGTCCTGCGAGAGGCGTTTTCAATGTTCAGTCGAAAGAACATCATTTTGATAGAGATATTCAGATCTATTACACTGTTAGTCAACTGCATAGCCACTTGAAACATGTTAAGCACAGCAAAACTCAGAAACGTGCAATGACAAAGTGCACGATCCCTCATGAGAATACTAACTTGACGTGACTATTCAATTTACTTCTAGTATAACCGTGTTGATTTGTTCAGGTAGTCGACGCTTTCAAGGAGCAGTTAGACGATATTGTCAATGGCTATACCGCTGAGCTATATAAGGTTTGTGCAACATACTTTTTCAAGTCACATTTAGCTCCTGGTGTTTCATGAAACCGAACTGTAATCCTAGCTTTTGCGGAAAAATTGATTTGGGGTTTCGCTTAGCTGAGTATGGTCGTCGCCAATGAAATAGCGGAAGGGTACTGTATATCTCACTGTCCGCTGTGTACGCAAAGCTTGTTGGTTATGTACACTAATAGCGCAGTGGTTAACGCCCTTCTACGAGTACTTTGCTCGCAGGTTCGATTCCGGAGGGAGACAGAAATTAATAAATTTGGCATCCACTATTGTCTTCATTGATTTTTTTCCAAAATGTGTATCAAAGACAACATATGTTAATTTCTTCACATGTTTTACAGTTTTCTGTTCATTGACATTTGACTGACATTCACTTTCAGATGGTTGTCATGGGATCGAGTCCTTCTGGAGATATCTCCATCTCAATTGACGAGCACTCGATCACCCTTCGTCTGCCCACCAACCTACTTCCAGTCGCATCTTGTGTGGTTCGTTAGTCACTGAATTTTTAGAAAATCCAACCGCATGCATCCTTACAACTGTTTTAACCGTGAAACCAGTAATTTACAGTTTCTTAGCCGAACTTTATCGTTGAAAACTTATAGTTTCAATTTTTTTTAGTTATCTATGAAAATTTATCGCCTAGTACCTCTACAAGCTACAGGTGAAAATACTCTATGTCAAGGGAGTTACTGATTCTTCGTTATAGTTCGATCTTTTTCGACCAAAAATCAATTTTTGTCCCCGGGATGAGTTTCAACTAAAGAAAAGTTTTCATTTAATTCAATTCAATCGCGTTGTTACCCTAAATAATAGAAATTCCATTAAAACGCAAATCTCGATGTTGCGTGTTGAAGCTCCTTAAATACTCGAAATACATTTTACGTACATGTAAAGATCAATGGTCCAAAATCTTTTTTTCGAGCACATTATTGTCCAAGTTAATTTGTTTCAATGTTTCACAGTTTCTGTTTCCAGCTCCAGTTGCCCCTGAATCCTCTGATTGCGTGGAAATCCTCTTCTGATTCCACTCTTCCTTCGTCAACCGAAATGGCGCGATTCGCTGATTTCCTCAGACAAAACTCGCATATCAGTGATCTACAGAACATTCCTGTTTATCAACTTTGATTATAAAGTGACCTTGTACTGATACATTTATAAAATGGCAAGACATATCATAAAGTACACGTTTTGATACATGTTTTACATGTTCAGTCATATTATTTGTAGAAAAATAGTTCCAAAACTTACACCTGAGCGTTTCATTGAACGTATGGTCTATTTCTTTCTAATAATTGTCGTTTCGATTATATTAACTGAAATCGGCGTCTACAATACTACATTCCCATATGCTTCGTTATTTTTCTGCCTGTATAAATGTTTGGTTTTGTACATAGTTCATATTCACACACACCTGCAACTTGCAATTAATCTACGTAACGTAAAGAGACCATTGACTTTTCGAGTATAAATTCGAACAAGCCCTAGAACTGTTTAAACCGTGAAACCAAATACAGTTTCTTTGCTGATCTTTACACATGTCAATGTTTCACCTCTGTGGTTATTGATTATATTAGTGAACACTGAACAACGTACTCATCAGTTGCATTGATTGCATTCTAAAAAGTAATTGTGAAAAAACGATGTTCCTTTTTCTACAAAGTAAGCAACTTGTTGACAAACTCTTTTTTAGCTAAGTTACATTTATTTAAAAATTACAAGATGCGTCAAAAGAATGTTCAGACTATACTCACAATCGCGCGCAGCGCGATGCGCTGTGCGTGATTTGTCTGTGGTCCGGCTAATGCGCGCCTCAACTTTTTTTAATTTACATTTTGTAATAGTTCGCGAATTTTCCATACTTCATTTCCAAGCTGTGGTAGAAATTTAAAGATTTTGAAGTTATGGCGTTTTCGCTTCATCCAGAGGGCCAACTTCCGTCGTGTGTTTCCTTCCTTCCGTCACTGTGTGCTGGGATGCTATCTCTGTTGCAACCGAACAGATTTGACCAAAATTTGGAGTGATGATAGAACTCTTACAAAAACTGAATGAGCGCACAATTTTTTATGGAAAAAAATATTTTTTCACAAAGTTACGACTTTTTGAAATAAATGTCTGAGAAAACCGGTGAATTCTATATCTTACCCGCTTTTTAGGTAACCTAACCCTTTTTTGGTAACCCTTTTTCAGGTTACTGTCTGTGGGTGAATAGTAAAGTTTTCTCACATTTAAGGACACTGATCCTATTAGTATTCGAATTTTGAACTATTCAAAGTTTCTGAGAAATCTACCCAGTCAAGAAATGTATACTATTTGAAACACACCCTGTGTTTGTGAATAAAATAGACACTGGATTGACCTTCACCATATTTGCACTGGAGACGCTACATTATCCTCTCACAGTTTCAAAATCGAGGGATATCCTCAATTTGACTCTAATATTCCACTCGGATTAGGCCTAATTACACTACAAGGAGAAGTTATATAGATGCATTCGCAATTGCTCACTAATAGATGATTTCCTAGTTGAAGTAAAAACCATCCTTCAAGAACTTGTTGGTAACTATCTCAAACCCATCATCCGCGACAAAACTAAAACATTGTTAAAAATAACTAGTTTATCAAATTTATATATGATCCTAATCTTTCAAGATTAGATTTCAGAGATATTTGATCTTTGAACCATCATTTTACATATTGTGTTCGTTTCCCAGCAATACCAGCCGTCCATTACAAGACACCAGACATTGTTACCTCAATCTTGCTCATGGCACGCTACTATTGATAAGGTCGATGGGAAAACAACAACAAACCGCGCAAATGGGATGTACGTAGAAGATATCAACATCATTATTTCATTCGACCGACCGCTGTATTCTTCTCTTTCTTCAATGAATATCATAGTTATTAGAATAGGACTTAATAACTGTCGGATAGAAATATTAAGTTACATCCAGTTGATATTTTTATCGAAGTTTGCCTTTTTGATAGTTTGTAGAAGTAATAAAGTTGTTATACAATCAAAGTTATTGGGGTTATTGGCTAGCGTGTTTCCAAATATGGTTATTTTGTTAAGTAATAGTATTTAAGACGCTCACCTATTTTTAGTTAAGCGTTCAGAATATAAAAAAATAGCACTTCGACATAAGATATCACAGAGCATTTGTTTTTATTAATCTCTCTCTCTTTCTTAATTTCTCTCTTTCTCTTTCTCTTTCTCTCTAAATGTATCATATATCCCGTTCTGGAGTAGCCCGCACATGTACAAATCACTTGTTGAGGTTCCCACTATACTAGAAGTCAATTGAATGGTCACGTAAAGTTAGCATCTAATGGGGCATCGTGTATTTTGTCAGTGCACGTTTTTGAGTTCTGCTGTGTTAAACATGTTTCACGTAACTGTGCAATTGACTACCAGTATACATGTGCAAGACAATGAGTATTGTGTTTTGACCTGTAGTGATACTACTGTTCCTTTCTCTTTTCCTTTTCCTTTTCCTTTCCCTTTCCCTTTGCTTTTACTTTTAAATTTTATTTTCCTCTTCCTTTTCCTTTTCCTTTTTCTCTTCCTTTTCCTTTTCCTTTTTTTCTTTTCTTTTTTTCGCTTTTCCTTTCCCAGGATTTCATTGGTATTTCTAGATTCTCGATGGTGTTGTTCGTTAGTGATGATGACATGTTGGACCACGTCTGCCCCTGGCCCAATTGTCACAATGAGATGGCACAAAGGGTAAAGGTCATCCATCAGAGAATCGAGGTGAATAACTTATATTTGCAGTGAAGAACAACTGTTACAAAAAATAGTTACAGCTATTGTTATTACACAATTTTTTATGACTCGAAATGAGATCGCGCTTCTAATTAGTTCTGCATAGCTTCGTCGATGTTTATGTTGAATAGGGTGTTTGCAATTGAAACACTGTTCAGCAAAGGGTGGTAAGATCATCAAGTGATTAACGCTCAAGAACTTTTAGTATGTAACGCTTACTACTTAGGTAGCCAGAATGAAGTGTGAAACCATTTATCCTACTAGTTTGAAGCAATTCGTTTTTGTTTTTAGACTGCAGATCAAAACAATAAAACATAATTATAGCTAACCGCGTTCAGCCACACTCGTGTGTTTCATGTGTTTTAGGACTGCGATTTCGGTGAGTGTCTGGAGTATTTGAGTGCGCGTCGAGCGACCGAGGAGGAGGTGACATCGGTCCACACCGAACGATACATCGAGGAATTGAAACAAACTCCGACTATGTGCCTGGTGAGACGCCGAACCGATGTTAATGACTATCAAGTAGGGTTGTTGATCGATCTTGAAAAACCGATTATATCGAGTTTCAACTTTTGAACCATTTTGAAATTTCCAATCGATTCTATTCCGATTCTGGGAATGCTCAGAAATAACCGATTTTATCGATTTTCGACTTTTGCCAAAAATAGATCGGTTTTCTATTCCGATCTTAACAACCCTGCTACCAGTTATACTAGGCTAACTGCAGAAGTAACCAAATAGACCTGTAGAGTACAGTACACTGTACACACGAATGTATAATGATAACTCAGTATTGAGTAAACGAATTGCTTTGAATAAGTAAAAGAGACTGGGAGTACCGAAAAACTAGTTGCCGACATCTAAACTAATTGCCTTGAACTAGTTTGGTGTGAAGTAATTAGCAATATAACGAATATTCAGAGCTCATCTCGGGTTTTTTGGTAACCTTTTTTTCAGGTTACTTGAATAAGTAACCTCTAAGTAACCTCAAACCAAAATCGGGTTACCATCAAAAATACCAATAAAAACGGAGGTTTCAAACCAAATTTGAGGGTAACCTGTTTTTGGTTTTAGGTTACTTTCCGGTTACCACCGAAGTAACCTGAAAAAGGGTTACCAAGAAAAGGGTTAGGTTACCTAAAAAGCGGGTTAGATATAGAATTAACTGGTTTTTCATCGTTTAGCATGTGAGAAATTCAGCTTATTTCGGAAATGCGAACTTTTCAGGAGGATCTGGAGACGTTTTCCAAAAAGTACGAGGAAAATTATATGAATCGTGAGACATTCGACCTGTCCTTGATAGCAGCCGGGTGTGCGATTGATCTGACAACTGAAGTGTGGAAACAGAAGTAGGTTGAACAGAAAACAACACATATTCTAGGTTTTTCTATTACACAAATGGTTACATAACTTCCACGCTGAAGGAACAAATGTAAATGCCTGTGTTTTTTGAGTCGTCTTGAATATAGACTGGGGCAGAACTTTTGATAATCCAGACGCCTGCGCTAACTTCAGTTGAGTGTTTCACTCTCTGTTTATATAACGATATCTACAATGTCGCGATAAGAGGTTTAGTTAGTCAACATTTCACACGTATTGGACCTTGATGAGTTGCATTTGATTTTATGTTGTGGTTTGACTTGTTGGTATAAACATTCCAACAAACTTTTTTTTTAAATTTGTTTCATTCTTCGTCTCGATGTTTCTCATGTTAGACATGGAAAAAAATAGTTTTACTGTGACCTTTGGTCTTCGACCTTTCTTTGATTGATCTTTGTTTGTAGAACTTGTGGTTTCGCGGCCATCCGTCCTCCGGGTCACCACGCGTCTCCAGATGCCGGTTTCGGATTCTGTGTTCTCAACAATGTCGCCATCGCAGCCAAACAGGTGCGCAGAATTAGAATACGTAAAGGATAAAAAAACAAGTTGCAATTGGCAAATGACACCCGTTCATGTTTTTTGTCACTCTCTCTTATACCTTGGACAGTTTTCTGTAGAAGTAGAAAATTTTCTGTTCAAAACTTTCTGTTTGTGCCACAGTCATGTGATGTTCTTCCACAAGTTCAACATGTTTTCTTGTTTTCTCTATTTCAATATGTCTGTAAGTGTGGGTGCTGGTAATCAGGTTTAGCATTAGCCAGGTTTTTCGGTGACCTCTCTCGATTTTCGAAGTGCGGCTGCTGGTGACCATCAATTAAGAGAGACAACCAATGGGGAAGGTTACCAGCAGCAGTAGACCCCTATTAGTATTAAATCAGAATTTGGATTATGTTTTTGACACGGGGGAATTATCACAACATTCTGTAGTTTAGGTATTAGGTTAGGCACCCAGAAAAGGTGGTCGAAAATGAGTAAAGTCAGAAAGTTTCTACATACTGTAGGAGTGAGGGTATGACTGATGATGACTATATTGCCATGAAAATGTGTTCCAGGCGTTGGCATCTTACACAGCGCTAAGTGAGGTATACAGTACGCCCCGCCTTTCTTTGATCAACACTATATGTTGAATTTCAGGCGTTGGCATCGGGTGTGTCTCGTGTTCTGATAGTGGATTGGGACGTGCACGCGGGTCAGGGAACACAGGAATGTATCAAGGGAGACGACAGAATTCGACTTCTTTCCATCCACAGATTCCAGGATGAACTCATCTGGCCCAATCTGTCACAGAGCGCCGTCGACACAGAGTGTGAGTTTTATTCCGGTTACAATGGATTCAAAAATGATTTATATATTTGCGACAAGAAAAACTGAAATAAGTCGACTATCCAGTTATGTTATTCGACACATCGACTTATTGCGGCAAGCTTCGTGTAGTTCCGTTCATTTCTACTGAAACTTGACAGACCTTTTCTGAGACCTTTTCTTGCTTCTCAACTCTTTAGAGCTATTCAAAAAATCTTCTCTGTTAGCGGTTGTTCAGTTCTACAAAAACAGGGCACCACTTCTTGAGCATACTTTTGTTTGCTCAGAGAAATGATCATCGAAAAACTTTGACACGCTGCCAACAGTTCTCAGTGCGTATAAAACGTACTATAAAAGTTCGATACACCTGACGGGCACGATTTTCTAGGCCAAGTACACAAGCAACCGAGTTCTACGCGTAAAGACAGTTCGGTCGCTTTCCAATTGCAACTGGGTTGCTTTTGGTTGCTTTTCAAATGCAACCGGGTTGCTTGAAAAATGTCCATAAAATGAGTGTTTGGTTGCATTTGAAAATCAACCAAAAGCAACCCAGTTCAATTTGGGAAGCAGCCGAACTTTCTTAACACATGCAACCCGGTTGCATTTTGGTTGCATGTGTGAACCGCCGACTTTCCAACGTTGTTCGAATAAAAAACGTTTTCTCTACACATTTCCGGCGTGTTTCAGTCCGCAACACTGTGAATGTTTCTCTGAATGACATTGGTATGACGGATTCCGACTACTTGGCCATTTGCCAACTGGTGGCAGCTCCAATGATCCAGGATTTCCAGCCTGAACTCATTTTAGTCAGCTGCGGATTCAACGCTGCTCTCGGTAAGCTTTGTCTCTTTATTTCTCTGTTTCTCTGTATCTCTTCTTCTCTCTTCTTCTCTCTCACTCTCTGTCTCTCTCGACCGCGTTTCATCCACTTGCATGTACTCTCGCCATTGTTTCCATTGCTGACATTATCTCACGAGCTTTATAATAGATGAATCTGTATATTCTCTCTTACGACCCCACGGGGACCTTCATCTCCGTGAAAATAAAAAGGAGAGTATTCAATATATGAAGACATAGATATCTTGGAAAATGCCTGTTGTCTCTCCAAGAGATTATCTCTTTTCTGCTACCATCTTTGAATAACGGAGTGATATATGAACAAATATAATAGAATAAACTGAAATTGACTAAATAAACTGAACTTGTTACATTGCATTCTAGCCCAACCCTATTCCAAGAGACCCCGAGGGAGAAATGTGCTTGACCCCGGCTGGTTACGCTACAATGACAAAGATGTTGATCAACTCGGGTGAGAACTATTTGCAGACTAAAAGTAACCTCGAAGAAATAACGCGAAGTAAGTAAGAAACCCCATTTCGTTTTAACCAAGTTGTGAGGCAAATGTTGAAAGTCCCGTTTGCAATCGCGAATAAACTATTTGATTCAAGTTTCGGCTAATTTTAAAGACGAATTTCAAAATTTGAGAGCATTGAACTCTCTTTTTGAGAAATCAATGTAATAGTTTTTTTTCCAACTACCATATTTTCCTGAATATGTTTTGTGCCAAGTGTTTGGCTATAACTCATTCCAGTGTTTCAGGCATCCCGACAGCGTTCATTCTAGAGGGTGGATATTTTCTCGAGTCCGTGGCGGCGAACACTGAATTCGTTCTCAGAGCACTACTAGGAGAGCATATTCCCGTAATTCGACGAGAGGTAAATGTTTGGTATAAAGGTTAATACAACATAATAGCAATCATAGTTGTGGTTTGTTCGGCCAATTCCACAAGGAACCGGGTATTTTGGTTACCTGGTTAACCCTTTCGTTACCCATTTGTAACCCTTTTTCACAATGTTATTCCGGGAAATCTGGGGCTACCACTATGGAATTCGGTGACGGGTCGCCGGCGAGGTCGCCGGCGATGTCGCCGGAAGGGGTTGATGGCGAGTCGCCGCTTTTCGGGTCGCCGGCGAGTCGCCAATTACCAAATGTGATTCTTTCGCTTTTTTAGCAAAGATCTTTCTAAAACAGAAAATATTTTTCAAAAGTAAATTAGCTTGTTAACGAGTCGAGAAACTCTAATTGCGTACTAATAAACTATACAATCATTATCTTGTTTAAACATCCATCTGTAACTCTCCGGAATCGAACCCACGACCTTCGGCGTAGTGCGGCGCGCACATCCTCTCGGCCATGCCGGTATGGTACAAGGAGCGCAACGAAGAGCTTAGTATTGCGCACCCAGAGCATTCAAAATAATGGCCGGAGTAACTAATGATTGCAAATAAACTGTAATGATTCTATTGCGAATTAAATCCGAGATTGTTGAAAAAGATCCCACTGTTTTTCGGTTATATCACGATAGCAATAAACTGTCTTCAAAATAGTATTTCTTTTCCTAAAGTGATATGTTTTGGCCAAAATGGAGAGTATGTTTCGTAACAGATGTATACTACCTTCAATAATATCAAATAGTACCTCTCTACTTGACTGTTGGTTTTTAGTGAATGTATAGCTGAACAGCTGCTCTGATAAGTTCCAAACGCACTACACCGGCAGATCTCAAATGCTATCTCTTAAGTTCTAGTCATAATTTGAGTGAAATGGAAGTTTATGTAAACATTCTATCTCACTCAAATTATGACATTATACTTTGTTACCAAGCATGGTTAGATCAAAACTCCCTTTTAATCGTGCTCCAACTAACTAGCTATCGAATCACGCTACTTGGCGAGTCGTCGGCGACAGTTTCCAAACTTCTTCTCAAAATCACTATTGAAAACGCACAAATCGCATCTTTCACTTTCGCACATGTTTATACCTCACAACAAACTGGAATAAAAATCTTGGTGTTACTAAAGGTTTCCAAGTTCGGCGACTCGCCGGCGATATGAGGAACACATCGAAAATGGGTGGCGACTCGCCGGCGACAAGCTCTGTTTATTTTCCACGGTTCATATGAGTTATACAGGGAAAAGTCGTCTCATTTTTGTCATAGCCGTTCAGTCTACCCACAAAATGCACTCAAACTTCTTTTGGGTGTTCTCGATGAAAAAATATTTTTTGGCTTCGGCGACTTGCCGGCGACCCCAGGGACAATGCGAAATGTTTGGCGACTCGCCGGCGACAACTTGGGAGCTTTGATGCAAGTGGCGACCCGCCGGCGACCTCGATGTGTCGCCGGCGACTCGCGGGCGGTATCCTGGCGACCCCTCCGTCCCGCCGGCGAGTCGCCGCCAAATTCCAGAGCAAGTAGTTAACTGTTAACTGCTAGGGTTAACGAAATACCGGGTTAAATGAAGAATGCGCCAGTCTGTTCCGAACACAGCGAAACAAACGCAAGCAGAGAGTAGTTACTACTGTATGTTATATGCGCTCGTCTTTCTTTACAATCCCATCTTTTAGAATGTTGCATCCGAAATTCTACCCGTAACAAACGTTGGAAAACGTCCTTCAGTAGCAGATTTGTTTCTTATTAGTAACCCCAGATTATAAACTTTGTAACTCTCTGAATATTCTTTCAGCCCCTGAATTCTACTCTGCCACCTGTCATTCGCAAAGTGTTTGAACACCACCAGGATCAATATCCTTCGTTCGGGACATTGAAACATTTGGTTGATCTACTGCATGAGAGAAAACAGGTTGGATTTCTGGGAGAAAAACCTTATTCGAATATATTAATGTGACGTTGTTTTTTTTTGTAATCCCCAGTTTTCCACGTCAAAAGTGTATACAAAAAGTAAAAGTGTGTAAACAGAAAAACTTCTTTGAAATACTATTTCAGAAGTTTTTCTGTTGAATGTCAGGAATTCTGTTGAATTTTCTCGATTCTAAAAGTATCTTAATTTAGAGTTCTGGAAAACTTTTGCTGCGCGCTAAAACGTACACACCAGTGGAATGTTTCAGTGAATGTGTATAGGTGGGTAGGTCTCGTTCAGAGCTACACCTTCATTCAACATTTTCCCGATTTATTAGATCACCAACTCACTGCGAAATAGTGTTTCTCATCTGCCTTTATTTTCTTATTTTTATTTTCCAGGAAAATTCGACTGAAAACTCGGAACAGCAAGATGTGTGTGGTACTTAATCGGGCCAGCTCTACTGAGTTCGAACGTTTGCCTTAGTTGAAAGTTTCATGTATTTATATAAAGTTTCGTCATTATTAGGCCATGTCAATGTTGTATAATTTTCACGGAACTGTTTCTTGTAAATGAAAATGCATCCTACCACTACTATTTTAACCATCCCGATATTGCGCGGAGAGACGAATTTTCAGTGCGAAATCCAAACGTTCCTTTTTTTCGGCCCATTTTCAATCGACATCATTTTCATAGAGATATTGAGACCTATTATATAGTTCGTTTCACTCATTGGTAGCAGTCAGCCATGCTGGCCGAGCGCACGCTACATTGCAGGTGACTGATCTGGCAGCTTGCCAGTCTTTTGAAATATTATGCTCAGACAATTCCCAGCCAATTGGCCAGCCACTTTTTATTTGCTGAGCGAGAGAGTGTGCAGGTCAGAGAGACCCAGATGTCTACGGCCTTATTGACCTGCACACTCTCTCGCTTTTGTAGCTGGCCAATCGAAGAAATTGGCGCCAATCGTTCTGAGTGTTGCCGTGTGATCAGGACGACTACACATATTTACTAGTACCGGGCGTAGCGACTCCCGAGCACCCAAACCATAAACCTCTAGTTCTTTTCCGAGGAGAACTATTTACTGACAATAAAAAGACAGAAAAACAGAGGAGTTATATGTTTAATAAAGATTAACAATAGGAGGCAACCATCTGCGCTGTCCCGGCCCGCGTCTCCTGCGTTCCTTGGCTCCGCCTCTTCGAAAGGCGGGTTCGTTCTATAGTCACGTGAAACATGTCAAACACAGCAGAACTCAGAAACGTGCAATGAGAAAGTGCACGATGCCTCATTAGAATCACGCCCGATGTATAAATTTTCCACGATTAATGTGAACACAGGAACTATTTAAAACCAGTAAGAACTAATGGGAATAATGTAAAAGCCAGACACATATCATACCGCAGGTTAATGTTGCACTCAGCCTACTAAATGAGGTTCTGAATAAACGATCCAAATGTGTAAAATTCATACCATATTTCTATCGAGTTTAATTTAAGATGAACAAAGCTGCTGAGTTACATGTTACACATATAGTTTGCACGCTAAGCTATTATCCCTGACAAGCACTAAAGAACTCAGAAACGTGCAATGAGAAAGTGCACGATGTCTCATTAGAATCACGCCCGATGCACTCAATCGACGCACTAATTACAGGCACTCTTGTAGGTAGAACCGCGTTTCTACACCGAATAAAGCCCTACAATCTACGGTTGATAATGAGATTTGTGTGTAAGTTCGTTATCTACGAATAACGTAATACACGGCTGAAATATTGGCCGTAAAAGGTTATTATTAACATTATTATTAATATTATCATTAAAATAATGTCACAGATGAAAGTTTTATTGCAACTGGTAGACTAACCTTCTTATTATCGCACGCTACCATGTCCCCGTAGCTGTATTCTCCACAGAAACACCACGTCTTCTGCGCATCATCTGAATCCTCGCCCGACGAGCCTGAAACGGAATGAATACGGTAATAATTAGACGATTCTTGATTACGACTGAGGTCAAACGAAGAAGATCACTTACAAGAACGATATTGCTCAACCAAATCATATTCATGTTTAACAGTTTTTGATCTCGAGGCGTTTAGTAAATAGCATCATGATCATGAATATTTTCCAATTCCCAAAAGCAAACACAGAAAGGTGGGGGGGAGGGGAGGTTAATAGTCAATGTTCCCTACACATTCAAGTACACTGATCCTATTAGTACTAAAGCTAGGATTATTTTTTTATTTTTTTCAACATTTTATTTAATTCAATTCAATCGCGTTGTTTCTGTAAATAACAGAGATTTCATGAAAACGCAAATCTCGATATAGTTCATGTAGAAGCTTCTTATACACCCGAAATAGCTCAATGTTCTCAAACCTATTGCCCGAGCACATTATTGTTAATTTGTTTCAATGTTTCACAGTTTCTGTTTCAAGCTCCAGTTGCCCCTGAATCATCTGATTGCGTGGAAATCCTCTTCTGAATCCACTCTTCCTTCGTCAACCGAAATGGCGCGATTCGCTGATTTCCTCAGACAAAACTCGCATTTAAGTGATCTAGAAAACATTCCCGTTTACCAACTTCGATTATGAAGTGGCCTTGTACTGGTGCATTTCTAAAATGACGATACATAGCAAACAATTTACGTTTTGATACATGTTGTACATGTTTAGTGATAGTATTTGTAAAAAATAGTTCCAAAACTTATACCTGAGCGTTTTATTGCGAGTATGCTCTTTTTCTCCCTAATAATTGTCGTTTCGATTATATTAAATTCGGCGTCTACAATACTACATTCGCTATATTCTTCGTTATGTGTCTGCTAGTAAAAATTTTTGTTTTTGTATATAGTTCACACTCAATTAATCTGCGTAATGTAAATAGATCATTGACTTTTTGGGTATCAATTTGAACGAGGAAAACTACTACTACTATCCAACCGCACGCCTTAGAAATGTAATGTTAGAACGTAAAAACAATAATTTACACTTTGTTTTCTGATTTACACATATTAATGTTTCACCTATGCGATTGTTGATTAAGTGAACAACGCACTCATCAGCTGTAATGTACTAAAAAGTGATCGTGAAATAAACGATATGTTTCTGTTTCTACGAAGTAAACAACTTGTTGACGAACTCTTTTTAGCTAAATTTTATTGATTTAATAATTACAAGATGCGTCAAAAGATGGTTGAGACTACTCACAAATTCTGTTTGACTTACATGGAACCAGCCAGTGTACCGAAAGTAACATGAAACGGAAAATTGAAGTATTGCCCCCCCCCCCTAGCACTTCCATTCCCCACCCAAGCTAAAACCTGAGAGGATAGGACAGGCGTTCAAAGTTCAACTTCGTTATTTACTATTACCCCTCCCCCACCTGGATGGGCGGGTGGTAGAACTTCAACAGTGAGATCCAAACTTCAACGATTGGAGGGCTGAATCCAATACCCTAAATGTTTACTTTTTACCCCCCCCCCCCCCTCTAACTTTCGTATTACGTTTAGAGTACTGAACTTCCACCCCCGGTGGGGGGGGGGGTCAAACTACAATTCCCAAAAGCACTCAGAAAAGTGGGGGGGGGGGGGGGGGTGAATAGTCAATGTTCCCTACACATTCAAGTACACTGATCCTATTAGTACTAGAATTTGGAAGTATTCAAAGTTTCTGAGAAATCTATCTTGTCAAGAAATTTATACTATTCGAAACACACCCTGTATTTGTGAATAAAATAAACACTGGATTGACCTTCACCATATTTGCACTGGAGACGCTACATTATCCTCTCACGGTTTCAAAATCGTGGGATATCCTCAATTTGACTCTAATATTCCACTCGGATTAGGCCTAATTACACTACAAGGAGAAGTATGCATTCGCAATTGCTCACTAATAGATGATTTCCTAGTTGAAGTGAAAACCATCCTTCAAGAACTTGTTGGTAACTATCTCAAACCCATCATCCGCGACAAAACTAAAACATTGTTAAAAATAACTAGTTTATCAAATTTATATATGATCCTAATCTTTTAAGATTGGATTTCAGAGATATTTGATCTTTGAACCATTATTTTATCTGTGTTCGTTTCCCAGCAATACCAGCCGTCCATTACAAGACACCAGACATTGTTACCTCAATCTTGCCCATGGGAAGCTACTGTTGATAAGGTCGGTGGGAAAACAACAACAAACCGCGCAATTCGGATGTACGTAGAAGGGGTGAACATCATTGTTTCAGTCGACCCCTGTATTCTTCTTTTTCTTCAATGAATAGCATTTGGTAGTTATTAGAATAGGACTTAACAACTGTCAGATAGAAATAGTTAAGTTACATGTAGTTGATATGTTTTATAGAAGTTTCCTGTTTTCGATAGTTTGTAGAAGTAATGGAGTTGTGATACAAATTAAGTTATTGGCCAGCGTGTTTTGAGTTACCTTTGTAAAGTAACAGTATTCAAAACACTCACCTATATTTTAGTTAAGCATTTAAAATATGAAATATAAATAGTACTTTAACATGAGATTTCACATAGTATATGTTTTTCTCAATCTCTCTCTCTTTCTCTCTCTTTCTCTTTCTCTCATTCTCTCAATGTATCATACATTCCGTTCTCGAGTAGCTCGTACAAATCACAAATCATTTGTTGGGTCTCCACCTTTTGATGATTCAACTGTAAACTTCTTTTTCTTTGTTAGTTGTTTTCTCTTTTTTCTGTGTCTCTACTTTCTCTTTGCCAATAATATCTCATTTCTGTCTGTTGTGATTATCATGAACTTGCGGGTTCACCACAACGCGAAATTAACCACCCTACAATCTGTTTCTTATGGCCCTCTCATACTTTTTTGTCGGCCGCAGTTACATAGAGCAAAGTAGGATTATTGATTGTGTGCAATATTTTGCTTGATTGATGTACATGTCGCAGACTAAAAGGGACCTTATACTAGAAGTCAATTGAATGGTCACCTATACCTACCATTCCTATGAGGCATCGTGCACCATTCACATTGCATCGTGCATCATTGCACGTTTTTGAGTTCTGCTGTGTTGAACATGTTTCACGTAACTGTGCAATTGACTAACAGTATACCTGTGCAAGACAATGAGTATTGTGTTTTGACATGTAGTGATATAGTCGTCATCATTTCTACTGAGACTTCTACAGTAAACTTTCGCTTTTTCAATTGCCGTTTTCTAATTTAAACGTCAACGTTGTCAAGAAACATTTTCGAACCCTGTTTGTGATAGGTTCTCATCATCTACTCCAGAAGTTGTTAATCTTCTTGATAATGTGCACGTTGGTAAAACAGACTCAAAGTTATTCGATGTTACTGGAGGAATGGAAGAGGCTATACTACTCTTCCTTTTTATTTTCTCATTAATTTTCCTTCTCCCTTTCCTTTTCCTTTACCACGATTTTCATGCTATTTCCAGATTCTCGATGGTGTTGTTCGTTAGTGATGATGACATGTTGGACCACGTCTGCCCCTGGCCCAATTGTCACAATGAGATGGCGCAAAGGTTAAAGGTCATCCATCAGAGAATCGAGGTGAACGAGAACTTATATTTGCGGTGAAAAACAACTGGTCATGATAGTTGCAGCCATTCTTATGATTGGAAATGTGGTGGAGCATCTAATTAAATCTGCACAGCTTCGTCAATGTTTATGTTGAATAGGGTGTTTGCAATGTTCAGCAAAGTGTCGTAAGATCATAAAGTTTTTTTAAGCGATTAAATTTCAATGCGTAACGACTGCTTAGGTAGCCAGAATGGAGTCTGAAACCATTTATCCAACTAGTTTGAAGCGATTAGTCTCTAGTTTTCAGATTGCAGATTAAAACATTGAAACATGCTCATAGCTAACCGCGTTCAGCCACACTCAAGTGTTTCATGACGGTGCTCATAGCTAACCGCGTTCAGCCACACTCAAGTGTTTCATGTGTTTTAGGACTGCGATTTCGGTGAGTGTCTGGAGTATTTGAGTGCGCGTCGAGCGACCGAGGAGGAGGTGACATCGGTCCACACCGAACGATACATCGAGGAATTGAAACAAACTCCGACTATGTGCCTGGTGAGACGCCAAACCGATGTTAATGACTATCAAGTAGGGTTGTTGATCGATCTTGGAAAACCGATAATATCGAGTTTCGACTTTTGATCATTTTGAAATTTCGAATCGGGTCGATTCCTATTTTCGGTTTGCTCAGAAAAAGCCGACTTTATCGATATTCGATTTTTGCCAAAATTAGAAATTTCGTTTTTCGACTTTTTTTTCGACTTCAACTGGTTTTCTATTTCGATCTCAACAACCCTACTAACCAGCTATACTCTAAGCCTTAATGCAGAAATAACCACATAGACCTAGAGAGTACAGTACACTGTACACACGACTGTGTAATGATAACTGAGCATTGAGTAAACGTATTGCATTGAATAATCAAAAGAGACTGGGGGAAACCAAAAAACTAGTTGCCGACAGCTAAAACTAGTTGTCTTAAACTAGTTTGGTAAGAAGTAATTAGCAATATAACGAATATTGAGAACTCATCTCGGGTTTTTTGGTAACCTTTTGTTCAGGTTAATTGAGTAAGTAACCTCTAAGTAACCTCAAACCAAAATCGGGTTACCATCAAAAATAACAATAAAAACGAGTTTTCAAGCCAAATTTGAGGGTAACCTGTTTTTGGTTTTAGGTTACTTCGGTGGTAACCGGAAAGTAACCTAAAACCAAAAACAGGTTACCCTCAAATTCGTGAGAATGTGATAAATTCAGCCTATTTCGGAAATGCGAACTTTTCAGGAGGATCTGGAGACGTTTTCCAAAAAGTACGAGGAAAATTATATGAACCGTGAGACATTCGACCTGTCTTTGATAGCAGCCGGGTGTGCGATTGATCTGACGACTGAAGTATGGAAACAGAAGTAGGTTGAGCAGAAAGAACACATATTCTAGGTTTTTCTATTACACAAATGGTTACATAACTTCCACGCTAAAGGAACAAATGTAAATGCCTGTGTTTTTGGAGTCGTCTTAAATATAGACTGGGGCAGAACTTTTGCATCCAGACGCAATCCAGACGCCTGCGCTAACTTCAGTTGAGTGTTTCACTCTCTGTTTATATAACGATATCTACAATGTCGCGAGCTTTAGTAAGTCAACATTTAACACGTATTGGACCTTGATGAGTTGCATTTGATTTTATGTTGTGGTTTGACTTGTTGGTAGAAACATTCCAACAAACTTTTTTTTTTCAATTTTTTTCATTTTTCATCTCGCGGTTCCTCGTCGCATGCCATCATTGAAAAAAAATAGGTTTTTCGCCGACCTCTGATCTTCGACCTTTCTTTGATTGATCTTTGTTTGTAGAACTTGTGGTTTCGCGGCCATCCGTCCTCCAGGTCACCACGCGTCTCCAGATGCCGGTTTCGGATTCTGTGTTCTCAACAATGTCGCCATCGCAGCCAAACAGGTGCGCAGAATAAGAATGCTAAAACGATAATAAAACAGGTTGCAATTGGCAAATGACACCCATTCATGGTTTTTGTCTGTTTCTCTTGAACCTTGGACCATTTTCTGTAGAATACTGTCGTGTATGTCTGAAATGAGTGTTCCTATTTTTTAATCTGTCTGTAAGTGTCTAGCTAAAACTTCAATGAGTCTTCTGCAACGAAAAGTTGCGCGAAGAAACACTAAATGAAGTATACGTGTGCCACAGTCATGTGAAACGTTTTTCACAAGTTCCACATAATTTTTCGTCTTCTCTATTTTAATCTGTCTGAAAGTGTGGGTGCTGGTAATCAGGTTTGGAATCAGCAAGGTTTTTCGGTGACCTCTCTCGATTTTCGAAGTGCAGCGGCTGGTGACCATCAATTAAGAGCGACAACCAATGGGAGAGGTTACCAGCAGCAGTAGACACCTATTAGTGTGAACTTGGAATTCGGATTATGTTTTTGACACGAGGGAATTATCACAAAGTTCTGGAGTTTAGGTATTTGGTTAGGTACATAGGTCGAAAATGAGCATCATCAGAAAGTTTGACTACATACTCTAGGAGTGAGGGTAGGAATGATGATGACTATATTGCCATGGAAATGTGTTTCAGGCGTTGGCATCTTACACAGCGCAAAGTGAGATGTACAGTATACCCCCGTAATTCTTTGATCAACCACTATATGTTCGCTTTCAGGCGTTGGCATCGGGTGTGTCTCGTGTTCTGATAGTGGATTGGGACGTGCACGCGGGTCAGGGAACCCAGGAATGTATCAAGGGAGACGACAGAATTCGACTTCTTTCCATCCACAGATTCCAGAATGGACACTTCTGGCTCAATCTGCCACAGAGCGCCGTCGACACCGAGTGTTAGTTTTATTCCGGTTACGATGGAGTCAAAAATGATTTGTAGATTCGTGAAAGTGAGGAAACCAGCAAATGTGTGGGTTGTTTTCGATTTGACCATCAGCAGAAAGTGTACAATACAGATTGCTCAGATATTGTATCAGAAGTATCTGCAAAAATAGATTGTTGCACAACGGTTCACGAAGCCCGCATAATATTTCAGAGAAAGCCAGTTATTTATAGTGTACTTTGATATAATGCGTGCTTTCTGAACCATTGTGCAACAATGTTATTGTTCTATTTTTGCAGATACTCCTGATACAGTATCTGAACAATCTGTATTGTACACTTTTCGCTGATATATAGGTCAAATCAAAAGAAACTCACACATTTGGTCAACTCGACGAATTGCTGCAAGATTCGTGAGTTCGGTACACCAGAATGCGATCGGGCACGATTTTCCAACGTTGTCCAAAAAAGACTTTCTCTGCCCATTTTGTGTGCGTTTCAGTCGACAACACTGTGAATGTTCCTCTGAATGCCATTGGAATGACGGATTCCGACTACTTGGCCATCTGCCAACTGGTGGCAGCTCCGATGATCCAGGACTTCCGGCCTGAACTCATTTTGGTCAGCTGCGGATTCAACGCTGCTCTCGGTAGGTGCTCAATTCTATCTATCTCTCTCTTTCCTCTTTTTCTTCTCTCTTTCCTTCTCTCTCTATCTTTTCCTCACTCTCTCTCTTTCGACTATGTATCATCGATCTTCATGTTCTCTTGCAATTGTAGCGAGGATTTGCAAAAAAAATCTTCCTATTCCAGGAGACCCCGAGGGAGAAATGTGCTTGACACCGGCTGGTTACGGTACAATGACAAAGATGTTGATCAATACAGGTGAGAATTACTTGCAGACTGGAAGTAACCTCGAAAAAGTAACTCGAAGTAAGAAGGGAGAAGTAAGTAGAAGTAGCTCGAGTAACCACCCCTAAATAGCCAACACTGTCGGAAAACCCATTTCTTTTTGACCAAGTCGTCAGTCAAATGTGAAAAGTCCCGTTTATAATCGTGAATAAACTATTCGATTTCAACTTGGCTAGTTTTATAGCTGAATTTCAAAAAAAATTTCCAACCGCTATATTCTCCTGAATATGTTTTGTGCCAAGTGTTTGGCTATAACTCATTCCAGTGTTTCAGGCATCCCGACAGCGTTCATTCTAGAGGGTGGACACTTTCTCGAGTCCGTGGCGGCGAACACTGAATTCGTTCTCAGAGCACTACTAGGAGAGCATATTCCGGTGGTTCGACGAGAGGTAAATGTTTGGTATAAAGGTTAATTGAACATAATAGCAATCATAGTTGTGGTTTGTTCGGCCAATTCCACAAGGAACCCGGTATTTTGGTTACCTGGTTAACAATTCGTCACCCATTTGTAACCCTTTTCTACAATGTTATTCCGGGAAATCTGGGGTTACCAAGTAGTTAACTGTTAACTGCTAGGGTTAACGAAATACCGGGTTAAATGAAGAATGCGCCAGTCTGTTCCGAACACAGCAAAACAAACGCAAGCAGAGAGGTAGTTACTACTGTATGTTATATGCGCTCGTCTTTCTTTACAGTCCCATCTTTTAGAATGTTGCATCCGATATACCCGTAACAAACGTTGGAAAAAGTCCTTCAGTAGCAGATTCGTTTCTTATTAGTAAACTCAGTTTTTGAACTTTGTAACTCTCTGAATATTTTTTCAGCCCCTGAATTCTACTCTGCCATCTGTCATTCGCAAAGTGTTTGAACACCATCAGGATCAGTATCCTTCGTTCAGGACATTGAAACATTTGACTGATCTACTGAGTCCCACTGACAAAAAAGAGGTTGGATTTCTGGGGGAAAAACTTCATCTAAATTTACAGTTTTCGGTAAAGTATCTAAATTTACAGTTTTCGGAAAAGTTTGCTGCGCGCTAAAACGCACACATCAGTGGAATGTTTCAGTGAATGTGTATAGCTGGTTAGGTCTCATTTGGTCATCCACCTTCATTCAACATTTTTACGATTTATTAGATCATGTTAAATCACTGCGAAATAGTGTTTCTCATCCCACTATTTTCTTATTTTCATATTTTCCAGGAAAGTTCGACTGAAATCTTGGAACAGCAAGATGTGTGCGAGCCCCATGTTACCAGAAGTCTCAATCGGGCCAGATCTACTGAGGTGAAACGTTTACCTCAGTTGAAAGTTTCAGTGTATTTATTTAAATTTTGCTCAATATCAGATTCACGTTTCAGTGTAGTTGCCAGCAGTCTATTGTTAAAGTTTTCACGGAAAACATTTTTGTAAGTGAACATACATCTTACTACTACTTTAACCATCCCGATATTGCGCGGAAATACGAATTTTCAGTGCGGAATCCAAACTTTTCTTTTTCGGCTCTGCGAAGTAGCGTTTTCAATGTTCAATCGATATAATTCTGATATAGATGTTATATAAATACACTGAAACTTTCAACTTATACACTGTTAGTCAATTGTACAGTCGCGTGAAACATGTTAGATACATCAGAACTCAGAAACGTGCAATGACAAAGTACACGATCTCTCATTAGATTACTAACTTTACGTGACTATTCAATTTACTTCTAGTATAATGTGTTGATTTGTTCAGGTAGTCGATGCTTTCATAGAACAGTTGGACGATATTGTCAATGGCTATACCACTGAGCAATATAAGGTTTGTGGCAATATAAGGTCAATATAAGGAACCTACTGTTTGAAATCTGACCCTCAATTCCTGTATTTCATGAATCCGGACTGTATTTCTAGCTTTTACGGAAAACTTGGTTTTGTCATTCACTTCGCTGAGTAGTCGTTATTTTTCAAAATTGTACCAGAAACAAAATATTTTTCACACTTTTCTGTTCATTTCACATTTGAGTGATTTTTTTCTGTTCAGATGGTTGTGATGGAATCGAGTCCTTCTGGAGATATCTCCATCTCAATTGACGACCACTCGATCACCCTTCGTCTGCCCACCAACCTACTTCCAGTGACATCTTGTGTGGTTCGTTAGTCACTGGAGTTGTAGAAAGAAACCGGCGGGAATCGTGTACTTTTTTCAACCTCGCCTCCCACCCTTACAACATTTCGGTAAAAATAAGACATGATAGGATGCTACCAAATTCTCGCTGTAGTGTGATCTCGCTAAGTGTCATATTTTACAAAGTTGAACCAAAAATCAACAGTTTTGAAAGAAAATATGTTCCCAGGATTCACTTCCACTGAAAACTACAGTTGAAGCCAATCTCGGTGTTTCTGTAAATAACGGATATTACATTGAAATGCAAAATTCCATGTTTCGTTGTGGACGCTTGAACATCCTAATTAAATACGTCAAAGGTTCAATGTTCCTAAATCAGTTTCCCGAGCACATTATTGTCCAAGTTAATTTGTTTCATAGTTTCTGTTTCCAGCTCCAGTTGCCCCTGAATCCTCTGACTGCGTGGGAATCGTCTTCTGAATCCACTCTTCCATCGTCAACCGAAATGGAGCGCTTCGTCGATTTCCTCAAGCAAAACTCGCATGTAAGCGATCTGGAAAACATTCCCGTTTATCAACTTTGATCAACTTTTATTATGAAGTTCTCCTGTACTGGTATATTCCTAATTTTGCGATACATAGCAAAAAGTACACGACGTGACACATGTTTTAGTTTTACCGTCTTTCAAATCTTGTAACTGAACTCGACGTCTACAATATCTGTTCCCCCATATTCTTCGTTATTATTTTGCTCGTATAAATGTTTGTTCTATGCATAGTTCATATTCACACACACAGTAAACTGCAACTTCCCATTAATATGGGAAACGTTAACAGACCATCAACTTTTTTATTTTTTAAATTGAACAAAGGAAACTACATCTATAGTATCCAATGCATCTCTACAACTGTTTTAACCGTGAAACAATAATTCGCAGTTTCTCAACTGATCTTTACGCACGTCAATGTTTCATGTGGGGCAGATAATGCAGGATACCAATTTACGAGTTTGTGGCAATCTGTTTCATAAAGTATATTATTCTTTTATAATCATCCCCCTTATAATCTTCTATAATGATAATCACATTCTTCTATAATCAGTAGTTCTTCTATAATCATCCCCCTTCGTAGACTATATAAACGAGCAAGTTTTTGTATTCTCTCTAAAAAAAATATTATCCCCTCCGAGTCAAGCGTTTTCCACTAGGTTTTGCTTCTCTGAATTCTCTCAACAATTGGTATAACGGGAATAATACACGTTATGCACCCAAGCCGTTACTCTTAACTCTTGGTTCGCGTTTTAAAGTTCTAACAGGCACCTTATTACCTTATTACTGGATTACTCCGTACCACGGGTGAAGTTGCAGCAAATCGAACATAGAGAGTCAATATTGGGAGAATAGTATATTTTTATTATTGGTAGATATACAGAAAGTTAACACTAAAAGAGCTTAGAACAATTATTGAGTGTGTATGTACATGAATTAAAGTAAAAATAGAAAGATAAACCTCCAGGGCGATAAATACAGTTAAACAAAACAGTATAACAATGACATAAGAAAATGCAGCTTGGAGAATCATCAAAACGTGCGGTAAAACGATAAATAGTATAATTCAACGCTCAGCGAAGAAAGAGATGTACAGTAGTAAATAAAAAGTATGACAGCAAGGAAGAAGATGGAATAAAATAAACTCTCAGAGGTAAAAATGGGATTTTAAAAGGTTTCAGGTGAAATCAGTCATCTTATTACTCATTAACAACATTCAAATTATTATATTAACAAATAATTTCATCTACAGTAAATCTGTCCTAACATCTCAGAATAAAAGTGGACGGGACATGACAGTAGGAAACAAATTAATAAACAATAATAGTACAGATATTGCCACTAGCGTGCAAATGTATAATTGCAAAAGAGCTTTGCGGGGAAAATCAGGTTTACTACAGCGGTCATATAGGGATACTTTTGTAAGAATCAGACAATGTAAAAAAAACATGCGAAATTGAGGTCAAGCTGATACCAACTCAATGGAAAATAAGATCGAATATCCACAAAACTGTGTGGGCGTGGCCTAAATGCTGGACGTTGATCCCTGATCGGACGAGATGCTTTCTCGTTGGAGAGTGCATTGGGGACAGTACCATTTGCCTTTGGGAGTAGTCACAATTCCGACACAACCATAGTGGAACCACTGGATGACACACTGAAATAGAGAACGAATCATGAAACACAAATGTAACTCACCTCAGATTAGAGATTTCTAGTGAAGAATAGGTGATTTTCACCAAAAAAAAAGTATATCTCCGAAAACAACCAAAAATGACACTTTTGTAGAGGTATTGTGGTTTTATAGATCACTCTAGTCGTGTATACGCCCGCTGTATGAATCCTCCACGATTAATTTGAACACAGAAGCTATTTAAAACCAGTAAGAACTAACGGGAACAATGTAAAAGCCAGACACAGATCATACCGCAGGTGAATTTTGCACCCAGTCTACTAAATGTGATTTTGAATATACCATGCGCTTGTGTAAAAATCATCTTTCCATCAAGTTTAATTTTAGGTGAACAAAACTGCTGGGTTACATGTTACACACATAGTTTGCACGCTAAGCTATTATCCCTCACAAGCACTAAAGCACTGCACTCACAGCGTTTCTACACCGAATAAAGCCCTACAATCACAGGTGGGATGCCACGGTCCGCTGACCGGGGGACCCTCAACTTTTTAACAGACTGGACGAGAGGGGACCCATAACTATTTGACAAATTACCTATTTTTGTGATTTCGTGCCACTGAATTAGAGAGGGACCTATAACTTTTCGTATTTTTCAGCGAGAGGGATCATTAACTCTTTAAACCCCTAACCGGGACTATCCCACATATGCCTACAATCTACGGTTGATAATGAGATTTGTGTGTAAGTTCGTTATCTACGAATAACGTAATACACGGCTGAAATATTGGCCGTAAAAGGTTATTAATAACATTATTATTAATATTATCATTAAAATAATCTCACAGATGAAAGTTTTATTGCAAATTGTAGACTAACCTCCTTATTATCGCACGCTACCATGTCCCCGTAGCTGGATTCTCCACAGAAACACCACGTCTTCTGCGCATCATCTGAATCCTCGCCCGACGAGCCTGAAACGGAATGAATACGGTACTAATTAGACGATTTTTGATTACGACTTAGGTCAAACGAGAAAGATCACTTACAAGAACGATATTGCTCAACCAAATCATATTCATGTTTAACAGTTTTTGATCTCGAGGCGTTTAGTGACCAGCATCATGATCATGAGTATTTTCCGTCAGTATCTCACACTCACTCTCTCCCCTCTCCTTTTTTTCTTTCCATCTCTCTTTCTCCTTTTCCTCTTTCCATCTAATTCTCTCTCTCTCTCTCTCTCTCTCACCGTCTGCTCTCTCCTCCAGTTCAACTGGGGCCGGAACGGCATGATGACGCCGTTGTCGTTGCACCGCCTCGGAGAACATCTCCTGAACGCGAGTCGTCAACCTGGAATTGAAAGAGAAAATGTTGAATCAAGTATTTCTATTCTTATAATTTACGAGAACGACCACGATCACAAATTATCACGAAAAATTGAATACTGAGACTAATAAAGTACCTCGTCGTGGTAATCAATAATCATAGAAACTATTCTCCATATTATATAATGGACATTCTAATTATTTCTCGCCGAATTTTACAAACTCAATACAAAGATAAACGCACTTTCTCGGTCTTCCGTGGCGACTCTCTGGTCCGACAAATGTGGGCATCGAGGGAGAATGCATGTGAGAGAAGGGACTTGGCTGAAATACGCACTACGCTGAGAAGGAAGATAATATGAACACACCCTTGGAGTAGGTGTGGAAAACGTTATCGGAAGAAGAAAATGGATATGAAATTCAACCCAGAATCCTAAATTGTTTACCCAAGAGGAAATATCTATTTCCCAAAACAAACAAAAAATAATAAACGTATACTTACCACTGAGCGTGAAGTATTTGGTGAATGATCATCGGGCGGTAGAAGAGCAGAAGAACTCCAACCTAAAAAGACACAAATTCCGTGTACCGTGATTCAATTGCAAATACCTTCGCCCATTTATTCATATTCAGAACGATGGTGTATTTTCCACATAAATTTCAAGAATATAGTTAAAAATGTCAACTTTTTAGCATTTAAAATAATCAGATCTACTCATAGTGAACATAGAGTCATCCTTACAATCTTATAATGGAGGGTGCGCAACTTGTGAGAGTTATACATCATCAAACGCACCCGCTGTTGGTATACCTTACAAACAATGAGCAGACATATAATTAGTAGAGTCTAGAGTCAGATTGAATAGAAGCATGAACAAAACTATACTGTCAGATGATCAACTAACTTTTCTCGGAAATGGCGGGAGAAACGCTGATTCGATTCAGATTGGAAGCCACAGACGATAGACTACTCTTCAAGGCGGCTGATGTCAGGGAAGGTCGTTTCTGGAAGGAGGCATGCTAAATGAATCATGTAATTTAAAGTGAACGTGAAACATCGAAGAAGGATTATTTCCATAGAGATATATAATTTCTTTATGTTCACTTAGGTGAGAACAGGAACACAGGCCCATTTACGCAAACACCTCAAATTTTATCGTTAGTATTTAATAACTAAATTCTACAGGACTTCAACTTGAATTTCACGAAAATATGCGTTATTGTCAATAACATTGCAGTTTTTCTTAATTGCATACATGTACTATCTTTACTAGCTACTCTTTTTAGCGTAGTGAGTGTAAATTTAGTTCATTTGTTATTAGAGCTATACGCTATGCAGCTGCAGCATGCACAATGAATCATATTATTTTTATTATGATTATTATTATTACATTATTATTATTATTATTATTATTATCCCAGTGAATTTAAATGTCGTTTGGAAAAATGGTTTGTATCAGAAAATCTGTTTCTTGGATCACTTGACCCCAAGCCCCAAGAACCTATCTTAAGCAATAATCGATGGTTTATTCCTTAATGGTTCTGATAACCTTTTGTAAAGTAAAGAACCTGATTATCCCTCTTGTCTTGTTTTGATAGTAGTGTGTAATTGTATTATAAACGTAAATTATCTGCTTTAGACTTGCAACCTAAAAGTAACAGACAGCCTCTTGGAGGATAGCCGTTGTCTTCCTAGAAGACTCTTTTCCTCCAACTCCCAGCGCCCTTTTGACGCCAACAACACCTTCGCACAACACACAGTGATACGGAAGAAAAATTAAGCTTGTATTGTATTGTATTGTATCATCTGCAAGATCGCAAACCAGAAACCAGAACGTAGGAATAGAGTACCTACCTTATGTACTGTGGGAGTGGCGGGCGAACTGACGTCCTCGCCTGCGGGCGTTCCCTTTCGACCCGGTCCCCCGGATAACATCGGCATCATGGGCGAGAGAAGCTAGAAAGATGCGGAATATATAATATAAAACCCATAGTAAGGTTGTCCGAGTAGCCAGAAATAATCGAAAAAGGGTATATTTTTTGCAGTAAACGAGAAAATTTGCCTATTTTCGATGGGAGATCATTAATTTTCTCGTGTTCGAATCTGAAACGGGACTCATTTTGTGAATTAGTCGGACCTTACTGGTGTATGATTGAGTTCTAATGATCGTAACCGAAATTAACTACCTTCCCCATAAATGTTGCAGCTATTTTCAATTTTAACTAATACTTGGTGAGAAACATACCTCTTCGTCAGTAACTCCTAAATCCGTCTGCACAACACTGGAGAGAGAGAAGCCGTCGGTGATGAATCTATAGAACAACAAAATAAATAATGGATGAAAACAATCCCAATTGAATTATTCCCGGACTAAGAAGAGTACGAACCAAAACTCCATTCTAATGTAAATGTAGAAGCTTGCACTCTAAATGCGCCAGAGAAAGCGAGAGAGAGAGAGAGAGAGAGAGAGAGAGAGAGAGAGAGAGAGAGAGAGAGGGAAGAGAGAGAGAGAGAGAGAGAGAAAGAAAGAATAAAGCACTAAGCACTCACTTCCCGGCCTTCGCCACATCTTCATACGTGTAGTGTGCATTTCCGTTCGCTGCTCGACCATTTGATGTGGGATGTTTTCTTTTTCTTTCCTTTCGCAGGGCAATCACCGACTCAACGTAATTGGAGAAGCCTTAAATTAATATTAGAAGCATGAACCACGATACCCATGAACGTACACCCATAGGAGGAGGAGGAAAAGGGTCCTAATTTGCAATAAGAGTAAGATACAAAGAAAGTGTACACCTATCATAAAAGATAGATAAATGAAATACCTGAAGAGACTCAGCATGTCAAACTCAAATTATAACTATCATACAAAGGTTATGTTGTCAAACACCAGTAAGGTCTATTCGACAGAGAAAGAATCCGTTTTTTTAGATTTTAAGACGTGGAATGTGGAAATCAATGACATTGAATGAGCAATAGACAAATTCTATCGGTTTTGACAAAAAAGTAGCCAGTTTTTCGATTTTTTTCTGGCTAATCGGGCTACTTTACTGGAGAATGTATGTTCTCATATCTCATTTTACGACGATTAGGAAAAGAAATAACCAAGACCACCTACGTGTTTCAATGGCCTCTGTGACTCCTGGATTATCGGCCTCCAATTCGTATTTGAAATGGGTCTTCTCCTTTTCTAAGTGTTGCACGTATCTGAAATGAGTGCGATGCAACATGAATTTGACGATTTTAGGTCGACATGGCTCAATTACCCACTCGTCAACATTTCGAAAACGAGTATAAACTCGAGGACAAGAAAAGAAAGAAGGAAGCAAGAAAAAACAAGATGAAGATATAAATAAAAGAGTTACTCACTTTTCTACCAAATCCTGCATCCTCTCCGCCATTGACACCTTTTCCTCACCCAGGACGCGCAGTCGAGCGTATTCCTGGAAAAAAAGGTAAGCGTGATATAATGGGCAGAGGTTCAATTCGAAACCAATAGATAGTTAATTGAATCCTACTAGACTGATGATATGATTGAATCCAAAATAAGTTAACAGTTTGATGTCATACCCCGAAAAAAAGAGGTACTTTTGCGCCGACAACGATGTCGATTTCTGATAAAAACTCTTTTTTATGTTTCAATCTAATGACGTACTCATTTTTGTCGAAGAGTCAGACCTTACTGATGTATGGAGTCGGACCTTAAGGTGTATGGATGTGTAAATTAGATGAACGCTGAAGCAAAAGACAAAGTAAAACCTTCCCAACCTTCCGTAAAACCGCATAACGCTGCTGTCTCTCCATTTCTGAAAGTTGAGCCGCCGTTTCGAAGAATTCTAGAATTTCCTTCTGATTGCGCTCCACACCAGCTGAAAACAGGTATATCTCGGCTTGAATCAACTTTGTAAGACAGTATGAAAGAGCGAATGAGTTTATTTCAGAATAAATGGATACAAAGTAAATACTCTCAGTTCCTCTTTCAAGCTATAAAAAACTAAAAAGTGACTCACTCTGTACTTCCAGGTCAATCTGACGCATTTCTGTGCACCTGTCTCGCAGTTCCGATGGAAGCTCATCCAACACTGAAAGTACACATAGTTGAAGTACAGGAAAGAGAAAAGCTATACTATAATCACACAGAATGGACCATGCAAGAACTCTTCATAGTAAAATTCCCAAAAAAAGACACAACGGATGATCGTTTTGATTTCATGAAAGATTACGGCGCTTTGTTACACATTGTAGGCATTGGAACTAGAAAACAAAACTATAGGTGTTTTCTAGCCTATATCGTACAGCAAATAACGACCCACATCGCAATTTACAAAACATATTTGTTGTACCAGAACCAGACATGTTCTAAGCAAATAAACTCACTTTCTAGAAAATCATCGAGGAACAACATGGTGGTGATGTGTCACCGACGATCTGACAAAAACGCTCCCTGAAACATTATTCATCCTGAGAAAAATGATCATAAAATCTAATTTCAAGCTACGACAGATAAGAACAAAATAACAATCAGATACATTTTGATGACATGAACAAATCACGAAAACACCAAGAAAGCGCATTAGCTAAATTTTTATTCACGGGACCCAGATGCATATTCAATACAAATTTATACCTACAATAACTAAATCTAAAACATACTATTCTGTTCTCATACTGTTCGCAAGTGACATTAAACATCACACCTAATGAAAACTTGACCGACATCAGTCAACAACAGAAGAGGCTAAGACCAGTCGAATGTTTCACATAATATTCGAATTACACGAATCTAGTGATGTTCTCCCTCGAGGTCGAATGAATAGTTGACGATGGGATACTTGCGGGCATCATCGAAGGGATAGGCACGGTAGAAGTCGTACGGGTACTGCTTCGGCATCTGACAAACAAAGAGCATGAACTTATAAATCCCCAACGTCGCACGCACTGCGCAAAACAGAAGTAAGAGCACTCTTGCTATCAAAAATAAGTAACCCTTCTATGAATAAACTATTGCAAGGGCGAAATATAGTTTTTCACGTCGAACTCATCAACTCCATTTTGCGCCACACTCTCCAAAAACTCGACACGAGATTTTCTATAACTTACATGTTTGTACTCGATACTCGATTAACAATCCTTGTGTAAGTTACAGTTAGTTACAGTTATTATAATAATCTCTCACTTGAGCTTCCCAATAATGAACTTAAACACGTCGGTCGTGAGTAGCTCTCTAGTATATCATAACTCGATAGAACGTACCACTGGATTCTTCCACCTCAGGGCATTAGGGTGGTCGTTGCAGAAATACCAGGCAATGAGGGCCATGGGAACGAGAACTCGCAGACACAGCACAATTGAGCCCCAGCTGAAAGTGACAGTTTTAATCGAAGAATAACTTATAAAGCGAAGCGGTCACAACTTATTGAAAAAAAGGCATTTACCGGTATTCTGTATGGAAACATCCTCTGACATGATACAAAAATCAGTACAATCCAACTATTCTTCAAATACAAATAGGTACCATTTTATCGAATGAAATATTTCCAATTCATCCATTTTTCATCTAAACAACAAATATGTAGATAACTGATGCAATGTAGTCCAAAAAAGATCTCACGTGGTGTAATCCTCGGCTTCGAGACCGGTGAATGTGAGTCGATCAGCTCGATAGCGCATCATGTCGATGGGCACCTGAAAAGCCATTAAATTAAACACGTCAAGTCGGAGTGCTTGTGCTAGCAGAGTTGTTCGAGTCCAACCCTATGGACAACGCTAAAAGTTTTGGTATAAATGCAAGGGTTTCCCTATGGACAACGCTAAAAGTTTTGGTATAAATGCAAGGGTTTCCCAGTCAGTCTTCCTTTAAACGTGAGCAAAGACCGATGTTTTCTTAAACAATTTAATTATTGGGGTGACGGGTGAAGGATATATTTTATTTTATTATTTAACTGAAATGCACCATCGTGAACGTGTTATTTGACAACACAACTTTTTCAACTTAGAAAGTGAAAGATTGTTCACATCTACAACTATATACATAAATCATCGGGTGTAATGTGTAAAGAAAAATTTAGTTTCGTACCATCTCTCCCCAATTCCTTCTATTCTGTCTATCCGTCCACGCTTCGTATGGATCCTTGTGGTCATAGGTGACAACTCCCAGATCGGGATAGTCTCCCGCGTACTTGATCACGTCATCCTTATCCATAGTCTTGTAATCCTCGGGACGAAGACCGTATCTGAACAAAGTGAACAGTAACAAGATCAATACGACCTAATCGCGATTATGATTGTTGTTGTTGTCACGCATGGACATGAACTGTCTCGTGTAACGTCCTACTTTATGAACTGGCAATGCAGGTGAGAGTAAATTTGGTGTAGCGTACAAACAAAAAATAGCAATGATCTCTCTGCATAGTGGGCACTTCATTCTAGTGCATGCGGTTACCTGTCGACATCGACATACGTAATTTCGAAAAAAAGTCGCATATAAATTATACCGAGCTCATATTTCATTTTCATGTAAGTGATAACGATTTATAATTGACTACTGGTGTCAATGGAAAATGGTAACTCCTACTTGATAGCGGCCGCCCGTCTCTCGTCGTCTGTCGTTGGCTGTGCGCCTGGCTTGTGATCTCTGGGATACCAACCATCGAATGAAAGGGGACCACGCACTGGAATAACGAAATTGTTATTGTACCGGTTTCCTACCTTCTCCAACTCAAACGAATTTGTTATAAAATTATAGTGATTCATTATATCGTACCCGATATGTAATGTTAATGTGCTGTTTACTTCGAAACCGTGAATGGTTAATCTATTTGTGATTTTGTGAAAATCAACTACTAACACTCAGGTGGCCGTATTTGATTTTCACTGAGCTCGAACAAACGAGGAAGCGAATTTGAGCGGAACTAGGATCTCAAATTATGGCTACTTGCCTACTTGTTTTGATTTTTGACAGTTTACTGCGTCTCAAGCTCTCAAGTCGAGCTGAATTAGGAATTATTCACAACATGCATTGTGAGCAAGACACATGCAGATGAAAAAAATACTAGGCATTAGGTTTGGTTAAGTACATAGAGTTCCAATAATATCATATAATATGTCCAATAATGTCAGTTAGGTGCGGGGGAAGGATTTCGGAAAATTTTCTAAAAAGAAGGAGTGCGTGTGTTCAAGACAGAGATAGATTATTAGGTGACAGCAGTACTTCCTAATGGCACGCAGTATTTTATTTCCCATATAACATTGGATAGTGACTAACCAACATTCTGATGATGAAAAGAAAATCTCCACTCACTTGCCAACATCCTAGATGTGTGCACATATCGCCGAGCGGCAGTGCGCAAATTTGAGGTAAGCATCGAAACCCTAGAAAAAGTGAAGCATTATCAGAAGATAGAAACAAGCAGTCCTCGATCAAGTAGAATCACATTATAATGAATAGTTGGGGAACAATAAAAAGTGATAAAAAAAAGTCTAAGAATAAATAAACTAAGAACAACGGAATGTAAGAACTGCGGTTCAGGTTAACTTGACAATAAAGCAAAAATGGAAGAGACAGCATTTCGTAATAACATATAATTTTGAATTTTTGCAAGCAGGGGAGACAAAATAGAAACATTGCTTGCTGAAAAACAAAGAATCAATTGTTAAGAGCAGCTACAATCGAAAATACATTCACTATACTCACAAAACAACCCATACGAACATTCCGGTGGACTCTAACTGTGATTTACTACATTAGAAACCTTTTAAAATAAATTTTTAGAATCACAAAATGAAAATCGATCAAAATAAGTGGGCGGCGCGTCATCTCGAATGCGCGCAGCTGCTCTGTAAACAGCGCACACTCGCCATTAGCAATGGGGCACCCTTGACAGCCAGTCGCTCGTCGTCCCAGGGACATGAACGAGATGTCCCATGTCCCGGTACTGTCCATTTCTACCGAAACTCTTGGTACCGTCCCGGGACAGTACCGGGACAAGGGACGTCCCGTTCATCCTGAGACGAGCGACTGCTGTGTCTAACTCTCTTCGCGCGATCTGGCAGTCATCTGGAAATACGTATTGAAAATACCTGTGTTGTAGTTTGGTCTGCATTCCCAACACAATTTTTCGAGAAATGACTGAAAAACTTGACATCGAAAAACTAGACAAGGACAGCGGCTTGAAGCTGAGCAAACCTCTCACTCAAACCACCGCTCCGATCCGCGGAGATCCAGATTCATTTGAAGTTCGAGAGAAGTACTGTAAGACAACGTACAAGATCTTCAATCGGAAATTCACTGGCACCACTGTTCGACTGGTAGATGCAGCTTTGCTTTCTTGAGAAAGATTCAAACTGAAAGTGCTCAAATTATACTTACCATTCACCGCTAAAAACACCCGAGTGTTACAATGAGGCCAGATATGCATTATCTTGAGGGATAAAGTACGAGCCATTCTTTTTTTTAGGTAAACAGGATTAGCAATTAGTGGTACGTAGTCAGAGAACCTGATTATTATGCGTTAATTTTGTTCGAAAATGAAAGTTCTTCATGGTTACCGGTTATACTCGCGAGTTTCGACATCGTGGTATATTTTGCCTGAAAATTTAGGTGACTACTTTTTCTCACAATTCAACAGTTCTCAGCGACGTTTCCAATGATGTGAGCTAACCTTGCCAACCACATCATCGAGGTCAGTAATACGATTAAATGTTTTGTTGTCCTGACCTCATCCCATGACATTCTGTACTCTTGAATGTGATTCATTGACTTCCTCATAAGACACTCTATCATGTTTCAGTGGGTATTTCATATGTCATATTTATTTATTCACGTCGCTTCGTTACGAGGCGTTGTTAATTATAGATGTCACAGATTTTTGTAGTAGCAACTTCTTCTGAGTTGATATTGGTCCCTTTCCTTCATAGAACACTTCATGGTGGATTATCGAATGCTCTAATGGCATTGATCCACTGATATGCGAGAAACTTCTTGGAGGAGGGGAAGAGAACTGCTTGTGAACACATATTCCTCCAACACAATGTGGGGGTTTTCCCAAACAACCCTTCATACTTTCAAATTTAATCCATGTTTAGCATTTGTAAAGTATCAAAACTCTCGTAAAACCCATCTTTGCGTCATCAGGAACGCCAACTATCAAAAGTGATCCCATCGAAGAAATGAGTTCGTTCGGTTTCTTCGAAAGATCTGTGAAGTGATGAAACAATCCAATGTACATTATAAGTCAGAGGCTCGATCTTTCTGAAGCGTCTATAGGAGGTGCCAAATTTATAAATTTTTTTCTCTCGGCGGACTCTAACCTGCGAGCAAACAATTTGTGGCGATAACCACTGCGCTGCGAGGGCACATAGCCGGCACGCTTTCGAATTAAATATTCGTCCGTATTTAATTACACAGCGAAAATTGATATATACAGTACCCTTCCGTCTTTCCGTTGGCGACGACTATACAAGCTGTTGTTTGCCCTCGCCCGCCGTGTCTACAGATTAATTCCGTAGTTTTTAGGTCAGTAAACTTTTTTTTCTCTAACAGTTTGTCGTGCATATAGTATGAAACACTTGATTCCTATCCTTCACTTCTGAACGGATCAGATGAGAGTTATCTACCGATATCATGGTAGATAGTTAACAGCTAACCAACTGAGCAGTTTATACTCAGAATAGCACAATTCACCCAACGATCTTCGAGTAACCATTTATTTCTTCTCACGAACATTTACCGTTCTCTTATAGGGTGGGAGCTCTGATGGTGAAGGCTGAGGACATAATAGACTCTCATACCACTTGTTTATCACGTTCCAACTTGATTGAATGCAACTAACATCAAACTTCAAAGTTCGTTACTCAAAAGTGCCAAGTAGACTGTAAATTGAATATGACATCTACTGAACACATTCGTACTCGTGGACGAGAAAATGCACGAACACCGGAGTTTTTCTTGCAACACGTGAACATTCATCTGCTTCGAGTACATACCTAATTGTACACTGAGGGGTGACGTGGAGGAGTTTTCGGGGGGTTGCACGTGAGTGTTGTTGCTTCACTCTGACATCGGACCGACAGGGTATAGTCTGTTTCACGAAACAATAGCCCTCTACAGTAAGATTATAAAACTTTTAAGTGAATTTATAATATCTTGTAGGTGTTGTACATAGTTTAAACTTTGTGATTTCGTTTTCCACTTTTGGCACTACAAGCATGCAAAACAGTGAATCTTAAATTCAGTTTGTTGACTAGATAAATGCGTTTGAATTTTTGAAAGATTACTGCCTCACACAGTGAACATCCTGCATTGAAATCTCGGTCTAGATGAATTTATGTCTGAACACTTTTTTCTTACATTCATTGCACAACTAGAGGCGGTAGTTTGAACCGAAAACGTACATGAAAAATTTGAGTTGAAACTGAGTAAAAAGTGCGGTACCTTTCCCTCTGCCCAGCTCACTGCCTTTATTAGGGTTTGCAAGCTATACATTTATTTTCGTAACAGTACCGGATCAAACAATGTTTCGTTTATCTGAAAATCATGTTCGTACTTCCGACTTTTTCTTGACCTTGTGAGAATAGGATACAAACATGACTATTAGCCATGAGACCTAATGAGACATGAGACCTTTTCCCACGAACTCCGCTATTGTGAGATAACCTGAAATTAACCAACATTTTATTAACTAGCTCGACAACAGTTGAAGTCACACGCTTTAGTACAGGTAGTTTTCCTGGTCATTCTGGACAGTCATTTTTGTTATGAATATGTTTACGGTAGGCATAACTAAACTTACTAATCTAAAAACCCACATAACTATGAGTTTATTATCACTAAAACAAGGTATGCAACGTGAGTAGTGCAGACATATAATGGTTGATCACATTTTCTAAATGTAGACAGACGAGTTGCACGTGTAATGTCAAATTGCACGTGTATTGTGATGAACTGTTTGAAGAATAAATTTACTGTAATAGTACTTTCAGGAAGAGAAGACGGGTAGTGCAAGCCGGGAACCAATCCGAAATCCGAAAACGCTTCGTTTGTGCGATATTTTCGTTGATCAGTCCACTTTACCGCTTTGGAGGCTCACTGATACAATGAGCTCCATTCGTTATAGTGATGTATACTAGAAATAAATTAAATATTCACGTGAAGTTAGCATTATAATGTGGTATCGTGCACTTTAGCATGCTATGTTTAGCATGCTATAGTTCTGCTATGTTTAACATGTGTCACGTGACTGTGCAATTGACTAACAGTATACTCAATAGTTTCAGATGGACACCTTTGCGAGGACTCCTGTTCCCGAGGCGGTCGCTCATCTTCTGATGATCACCACGGCGATTGTATACGGGATCATGATCGTCGCCATAATTAGAGGTATAGATCAAGCAACTTGCTCGTTCACACTTACAGTATGACATGATTGTAACTATTTTATCTTCTTCGAACATTTGAATTTGTAGAAGTCATTTAGTGAACAATGGCTGTGGGTACTTGACTTATTGACAAAACTTACTCCATCAAGCTTGGACTATCAAACTAGAATGTTGAGAACAACCATTTCGAACAACAAAAACAACGGAATCCAGCGAATATGCCAACATTCTGGACTAGTTTCAGGTCGAAAAGAGAACAATCTATTCCGTTCGTCGTACTACTCGGTGTTCATGGTACATGCTGTGGTAGACTTTGCCCTCTTATTCTACGTTGTGCTGCTTCTGACTCCGAGGAAATACAACTATTTCAATTATTACACGGATGACATGAAAATCACAGCGGAGGTAGAAACTTCGAAATGTAGTGAACACAGAATTGGATAATATACACCGTCATAATCTACCTTTTTCCTTTTTGAATTTCCCACCATCAAATTCCATTACACAGTTTTCGTGAAGACAACAATTTCGTTATTAAAACCACTCTCTTTTCAGCTAAGCTCTTGAAGTAGGGTATGGTATACGTTAGAGCAAGTGCAGCGATTAATTCAATGTGCACTTTTTATTATTATTTTTGTAAATTTATTCGGAATGGGAAATTTGTTATATTGAAGAAAATCACGGATGTGTGATTTTAATTGAAACGTTCTTCTTTCTGAATCGCACTTTTCACTCAAATGTTTCAGGTGACCTTCTTCATCGTCGTATGGCTCCGTTGCGCCGTGCCTCTCACACACGTGGCCATCGCATTCAACAGATTCACTGTCTACATGTTTCCCTTGAAATATGAACGGGTTCGTACAATTCATGCTGGAACGAGGAATGAAAAATTTAACGACTAACGATGTGTAGAATCAATATAACCTATTCGAAACATCATCCTTGACTGATAAACTCACTCTCACTTTGTCTCTCTCTCTCTCTCTCCCGCGCTCTCTCTCTCTCTCTCTCTCTCTTTCTCTCTCTCTCTCTTTCTCCGAATTGTCAAGTTGACCCGTGACCCGAAAGCAGAAGTATTGAATGTAAGGAAAGTTGTATACGTCCACTTGTTTTGAGTAGGACCACAGCCATTATCAGAAGTACAGAAAAGTCGTTCAGAATTTTTGTTCAAACATAATGTTGAATTTTAAATGAAGCTGCGTAATGCATATATGTTGATAAACATGTGATCTTTCAGATGTGGGCGTCTGGCATGGTTCCCTTTCTTACCGTGGTCATTTGGGGGGTCAGCTTCTTGATTGTTCTCCCTTTTTGGCTGACTTCGAGGGAAGAAATCCATTTTCTGATAAAAGATGACGGCGCACACATGATTGGACCACAATTCACCAGTGTATGTGTTTAGATTATAATCAATAGAAAAAAAACAGATGTTTTGTGCTATTTAAAGAACATATCAAAGTTATGGAAGCGCGGACGTTATTATTGAGTACGTGAAACAGTCAATTGGTGCACATTTAACGGGAAGTCGCCCGGTCCTCACTTGCATTGAACTATTTTTCCAAGCTCATACAAATGTTTCAGTACATGTTCTTCACAACCTCCATTACCACTGCGTTTGTCGTGATCAGCTGTGCGTACTTCTACGGCTACGCTCTCTTCAAGTCGTGGTCTCTGAACTCGAAAACACAGGTCTGTCTTCTATGAAACGTTCCATCAGTTCAAACTCTTACTGTGAGAACTTTCTCAACTTACATTATTTTGAATTGTACCGCTGCCAATAAGGAAACATTCTATCAGGGTTTGCCCGAACAGTCGCCAGAAGCTTGTAAATCTGGGAGCTATCCAAACGCCAAACCGAGCTTCAAGGTTTTTATGATATCCTAAAAAAGTGTCCACATGTACCAAAAATTTCACAAAACCCTGCTGAACATCGCCATACAAACAGAAAAATAATAATACAACAATATTTTATTCAAAATTTCCAAGAAATCTATTTTTTTTCTTCTCTGTAGAAGGTGGAACGTCGTCTGCTAGTCTGTGCTCTCTCCTCCTCGCTTCCCTTCGTCTTCGAACTGATTCGAGTTGGTCTAATGTACTATGGAATGAAAGTTGGTCCGATGCAACTAGCCATTGTTACTTCGGCTGCATGGTATGTTACCATGTCTTTGGCCGCGCTCTGGCAGTTTTGTCCGATACGTTAAATTTAAATAAAACATTTAATTACATGACAACCCCACGTATCTTCAGTTTTTTTTCATGTGCACGATAAACGAAGAAAAAGAAGTAGTGAGGTGTCTTTTCTCACGTGCAATAATTCTCTCTGACTGTCATGGCTTCAACGTTGGCAACATAACTTTTCATGTTCCTATGTGTTCAGTTCTAATGCAGTTTTCTCTTCAAATTTATGCACTTCTATGTATTGCTCTCTGTTTTATTAGTCTTAAACATCAATTCATAAGTTATCAATTCCTCTCTCACTTGATCGTTATACAGTGTATTGATAAACTCATTATTATTAACTCATGGCTCAGGATTTTCATGCAGTTCTCTCGCATGGAGTTTCCATCAAACTTTGACCATGTATACGCTTCTACGAGGGAGAGACAAATAAAACGCAACCTGCTCAAGTATAGATCGTCACTTGCTTCCCCTCATTCCCTTCCAAGTAACTGATGAATAAAAAAACCGTTTATTTCACGGATTCGGTTTCTCCGATCAGCAAGGGTATCTGTTACAGATGTTAATTGTCGTGGCAACAAAATTTATCATATTTTCAGGATATTATTATTATAATATTATTATCATTATAATATCCATCTTATTTCCAGGATATACGAAGAGGCGATAACCTTCTTTCTGCAAGTGGGTGTACAACTGTTGTTGAACAAGCCTCTGAGGAGAAAGACGCTGGGATTGTGTCTCCAGACGACTGTCCCCAGAAACGACGTCATTTCTCTTCCTACAGTAACCCGTGCAAACCCAGCGAAACAGAATACTATCTGAATATTCGGAAACACTAGAAGTAAATTGAATAGTCACGTAAAGTCTAATGAGGCATCGTGCACTTTGTCATTGAACAGTTCTGAGTTCTGATGTGTTAACATGTTTCACGTGACGTGCAATTAACTAACAGTATAGGTACGGTGAACATTACCCTGCTGCGTTCGTATATTGATTCCTCTGCTTTTGGGTTGAAACTCGTGAACTATTGAGATCAAGCTACTATGAAAGTTTGGTAATGTATTCCTGTAATGTATTTAGTTCGAATGGAACAACAAACTTGAACAATTTGTACTGAATGAATCTATTCTGTTAAAATTTTTCTCTTATATCAAGTATGACTGATAGCTACCGAATGATGTTAGGCCAAGGCATTGGAGTAATATAGGTATGCCGAAACATTTGAGGAATGAATCATACGGAACACCTGGATTGACTTGAAAGAGGGCAGAATGGAAAATCTAGTTTAGGTACCCCGTGGTACCTCTAACATAGCGTTGCGCGCGCCAAAACAGATTAAAACATGTGAACAGTATTCAAAATAGGTTGGTTAGTTCGAATAAAGAATAGTATTTATGAGTTTCTCTCGAGCAGCTCCTTAATATTAACTTTCCTTTCTGCCCCCCTTTAATTACGCATTCTCAACATTTCCTCAGTATTTACATCTCCCACCCCTTTTTGACATATTCATCTTCATTTTTAGGAAACTCTTCAAGTAATTCTATTATTACGATACAGAACGTTCATTAGCCCTAAATGTGAGAACCCAGTGTTATATATGAAAAAACGTTCAGGAGATCTCGTTCGTGATTCAGTAGAGGCGAGTCCCCAGTTAAAATATTGAAAACACACAATATGTGATAAGTGTTGATTATGTAAATAATCGTCGCCAACGGAAAAGCGCGAGGGTACGGTATATCTCACTTTCCGCTGTGTACGCACACATGTATTCGAGTGAGCTTAGCGGTCACGTGCTATGATAGCGCAGTGGTTAGCGCCCTGTTACGAGACTTTTGCTTGCAGGTTCGATTCCGGAGAGAGACATAAATTTATAAATTTGGCACCCACTATAATAGGCAGGGTTCATACTTTTTGCTGCCAACTCTGGCAGCAGCAGCAGCAACATGCAAAGTGTGATTATCGATCGTGCTGCCGACTGCAAGACTTGCTGCCGGCAGCAAGCAGCAACAATCTGCTGTCAACTCTGCGTGCATACTTTTTGCTGCCAACTCACGCGACATTTGTTGCAGTCGGCAGCAATTTGCTGCCGACTCGAGCAGCAATTGCAGTTTGGTCGCTAGCAAACTGCATGACATGTAGCCAACTCCTCATGATCCATTAAATATTGTTTTTACTCATTTTCGAACATTTTTCGTGGTTTTTTTTTCACGGTAAGAGAGTTTAGTTGATAATTTCAGCAGTTTACACCTGAACATTGGTTATATTTTTAACCGTTTCATACTTTACGTGGAAATGTTGGCAGTTTGAATTTGGACATGGGTTAATGAATCAGATATGGGGTAATCGACCACGGGAATCGAACATGAACATAATGTTAAAGGAGGTGGGGGGGGGGGGGGGGGGGGCTAAAATATCATGGTGGCCAAACGGAGTATTTTCGAACCAACCTTTCGCGGATGGGGTAATCGATCATGAGAGTTACGAATATCGATACGGGGTTAAAGGTGGTGGGGGGCTAAACTATAAATCTTTCAAATTCATTCGTATTGGGTCAAATTTGATCAAAATGAGGATATTTTTGCAAATTCAAACTTTACAAATTTTTCCTTTTCTTCGTCTTTTTCTCTTCCATTAAAAACTGAAAAAAAAAATTTGATCAAAATGAGGATATTTTTGCAAATTCAAACTTTACAAATTTTTCCTTTTCTTCGTCTTTTTCTCTTCCATTAAAAACTGTTGTGTTAAAGGAGGTGGGGGGGGGGGGGGGCTAAAATATCATGGTGGCCAAACGGAGTATTTTCGAACCAACCTTTCGCGGATGGGGTAATCGATCATGAGAGTTACGAATATCGATACGGGGTTAAAGGTGGTGGGGGGCTAAACTATAAATCTTTCAAATTCATTCGTATTGGGTCAAATTTGATCAAAATGAGGATATTTTTGCAAATTCAAACTTTACAAATTTTTCCTTTTCTTCGTCTTTTTCTCTTCCATTAAAAACTGCGCATCGTAGTATCACTAGCGCCCGGTGCTCGACGACCACCAACGCGAGGCCCCAGCGTACCAGAAGATTTACCAGTGGACCTAGTTGCGGGGTTGAAGGTGATGGGGGGTCAGCCCCCACCACCTTTAACCCCGTATCGATATTCGTAATTCTCATGATCGATTACCCCATCCGCGGAAGTTTCGTTCGAAAATACTCGTTTTGGCTACCATGATACTTTAGCCCCCCACCACCTTTAACACTTTCACATGTCCAGGTTCAAACTGCCAACATTTCTACGTAAAGTATGAAACTGTTAAAATAAAACCAATGTGCACGTGTAAACTACTAAAAATATTAACTAAACTTTCCTACCGTGAAAATTCCAAGCTTAAAACGGTAACTCAAAACGTGTTAGCTGAAAAGTGTCTTTTTACCTTGTACGCTGAATCGGTTTTAGCGGAATCGTCGCCCACTCGATTCGCCTGGAGCGGGAGGTTATTCGATGAATAGAAAAGGTCTCACCAAAACATTTTTCTCGTCATAAGCCCAGAACCCGCTGTGCCCTACATTTTGCCCCGAATTTATCGATCTTTTTCGAGTGGACATTGGACATTTATCCCAAATCACTTCTGCGGTTGTAAAATCAGCATTTCTCCGCCTGCTACGATAATAATTTCGACTTTTCTAATTTTTGTCGCGTCGCGTGCGTGAGCACCTAGAAACTATTTGTTCCGCTTCATTTCATATCGAGTGGGGACATAAAGTAAAAATGAACGTTGTAATCTAGAATTCAATATATCTGCAGGCTACTGCCGAATGTCATAAAATTTAGTCCCATCGGGTGCAATTACGACGGATTCACATTCTATATTGTTTTAAAAAAATATATCCATTTGGAGTTTTCAAAAAATGAAAACGGTTTTAAAATATTATTAAAAAAAAACTAAGTAGCTAAGTAAGTATGAGATTTTTGAGAAAAGAAAATCTGAGCAGCAAAATGCGTTCATACTTTCTTGTCGCCATTTCATGCTGCCAACTCCGGCAGCAACAACATTTCGGCAACGCTGCCCAAATGCTTGGCAGCGGCTGCTGCTGCTGCCAGAGTTGGCAGCAAAAAGTATGAACCCTGCCATACTAGGAGCGGCGTCTATTATGAACCTATAGAACAAACCTTTCACACATGATCCATGAAATCAACAGAAGAATGTCTCTAAACTTTTTAAGTTTTTGCGTAACAATATTTCATTCTCAACGGATGCTATATTCGTCGCCAAAGGAAAGGCGGGGGGGGGGGGGGGGGGGGTACTGCATATCTCAATTTTCGCTGTGTACGAACACATATCTTCGATTGTCGAAGCTTGTCGATCATTTATCACGTAGCGCAGTGGTTATCTTCCCAACTACGAAAATTTTGCTCGCAGGTTCGATTCCGACGAGAGACAAAAATTCATAATTGTGGCACCCCCTATAACATACGAATCGAATTGGAAATATGGAATCACAAAATTCATGACTTTTTTATAACCTTATTCCGTTAACTACCAAAATAGTTTTCTAATGCCCGAGTATTCCAGGTTCCTCGATGACTTTTTCACGGAAAACTATTCAATTATTCCGGGGATTGTGATTCTGCTCGCTGAAATGAGATGATGAATAATTGTCCTTTCTCCTGGGTAATCAGAATTCTCATTAGACACATACACACTCATCGACCGTCGATCAGCACACATCTGAGACATTGTTAGCTGTTCTTTGTTTGTTTGTTTGTTTGTTTGTTTGTTTGTTTGTTTGTTTGTTTGTTTGTTTGTTTGTTTGTTTGTTTGTTTGTTTGCTTACATCATTAAAGGGGAACAGAAGCAAAAGTTGATATGAGAGAGCTGCTCGAGAGAAACTCATAAATACTATTTTTTATTCCAACTAACCAACCTACTTTGCATACGGTTGACACGTGTTTGCCTGTTTTGGCGCGCGCAACGTTATATATAGGTACCCCGGGGTACCTAAACTAGCTTTTCATTCTGCCCTCCTTTAATCAAGCTACCCCAAAATACCGAAAACCCAGCTGTTATTCTTCTTCGTGGAAAAGACGCGAAGAATTGTGATACTGAGCGTCGTGCGTGGGTGACGATTAAGCTTATCCCGATCGAGCTTCCATGTCGGAGTTTAGTACTGGAAGTTGAGGATAATAGTTTTACAGTGGCACTTCATGTTGATGACAGGACTTATTTTTATCTCACAAAAAAACCTTTAGAGTAGGTGGCAGGAGAAGCATTGTCAATCGTCGTTGGTTCGTTGGTTTACTCTACCCATAACAAAGAAACTACATATTGTTCATGGGCTCACAAAACGAAGAATAATACATACATAACTAAAAACGTGTCCCTGTTTGAGAAGAGTTAGCACTAATGTCAAACGGTCAGATTTCAGCCCGCTGTACATTTTATTCCCTGCGTGAAATCCACGTTACACAAAACGTTATAGTCGTCGCCAACGGAAAGGCGGGAGGGTACTGTATCTCACTTTCCGCTGTGTAAGCACACATGTCTTCTATCAAAAAGCTTGCCGGTTATGTGCTTCAATAGCGGAGTGGTTAGCGCCCTGCTACGAATCTTTTGCTCGCAAGTTCAATTCCGGGAGCGACAGAAATTCATAAATTTGGCACTCACTATACATGTTATACACAAATGTTTGAGTGCTTTTCTTATAGATGAACACCTCCATATTTTCGAGCACTGTAGTTTACGGAGACTAGCTTGGTGTTGTACTCGGTGCATGTGAAAGTCTATTTACAAGGCGGCTATCTTATAGTAAGAAGGTGAGGCTTCCAGTGCACATGTAAAAAGTATAGCAGCGGAACAGAATAACTTGCTAACATTAACTTATTTCTCTTGCCTGTAAATTCAACTCTGAAAATGTGAAGGGAGGGCACTTGCAACCTCTTATGCATTGATCTGGGAAAACAAACTACTTTTATTATTGCTCGAAACGCAACACTAATTAACCGGCGTTTATTTCATCACAACAACAGTCCAATGTTTCTGGACCTCTATAAATGATGTGGGCGAACTACCGGTTTGTTTTTTCTCTTTTTCTTCAAATTCTTTTCATTGAAACAATCCACTACTGTGGTTCATTTACCTACTGATTGCAAACAGTCATAGGACCTTTTTTGACTCTGAAAAAAACTCGAAAGTCAAAGATTTTGTCTTCATTTTTTTCTTCCTGCATGATCACTTTAATCACTAGTAGCACCATATGAACGGTTTTAGTTAGCAATGTGAGCGGCCGAACCAAGATATGTCTCGTTTGACCAGATATATTTGTGACACCCTCGCCCCCTTTGTTTTTTCTCGATTTCAATGTCGCTATTTGCAGGCTTAGGTAGGTCTTAGTCCGATGATCTATAAGCAATAAAGGTTTCTGCATCCCTTATAAATTAATAACCGTTTCCCTGTGACAAATAAAGCATACACATTCTCACGTTAGAGTTGTGACGTTTCGATTTGTGATTCTAGGTCAGACGAACATTGAGAAACGTCAAACACGAAAATCAGGAACAAAAAATGTACGCTTCATTGTTTCTAATCCAATCAAACCAGATGATATATAGAAACGATTTCGAGATAAATGTCCTTCAAAGTTCAGAGACCGAAATAAGTTCCAGTTTTCACGGAACCAGTGAATAGGACACGAACTCTTAGGACTTTTCAGCCCGGTCTTTGATGTCAATACACACGCTTCAGACAGCAGAATTCGCTGTACATGAAGCGGAAAAGTCGAATCCTACAGTTCATTGTTTTCCTAGCTGAACTCCCAAAGTGTATAGTCCTTATTTTAGTGATCGTTACCAGATGAAAAATACTTCAATGTATGCATTGTTGTTTGCTGTCAAAAACAGAGCATAAAACAGAACAACAGAACGTCAAAGTTGATTTCATCTCCAAAAAGTTGATTATTATTTGTGTTAGTATGGTTTAAAACCCTAGTAGTGAACGTTGATGTGATGAGAACTTTACATCGGACGGATTTTTTTACTCAATCCATTACGTGTGGTGATTTTAGTCATGTTGTTCAAAATTTGCTATAAAAGCGGGACTTAATCAATCTTTGACCTCATTTTTACGACATGTAAAAGTACAAATAATCTACGTCAAACGCCCACGATGAGAAATTATGCGGAATTCGGTGTAAATCACCATTACGTTTTTCAATCTTGGGTAGAACTAACCAACCCTTCTTTGCTCTCACGTCTTACTTTCTATAAAGTTTCACTTGCGACAACGTTAGAGTTACCAAGAATACATCAGAAACCGAAACCTCGTATTCGAACTTCTGCGTCCAACGAACCCCAGTGTTGACAAGTTTTCACGCTTTTCACTGTTTTTGTTCAGCAAACTTGATGTTGTTCGTAACGTCGGGCAGGATTTTCCACGTTCCCTCGCACTCCGCCGACTTACGGTAGCAAAAATCAACAACGATCACATGAGACGTGTGTAACATGTTGCGTAATTTATCGTTGCCCCGACTCTCGAACTCTTGAATTTGGTTTTTAGTCTATTTTCACTCAAACTATCGCCCACGGTATAGTGTACTATGGTGGGAAACAATTTGTTTAAGTTCACGATAGAAGATATCAAAATATCAGATGTGTATTATCCTTTCTTATCGCGGGATGAATTTCTCATCCCAAGAAAACCCGGATAAGATGTATGTTGACACTACATCCGGCGATCATACATTCCATACGAATCACGTTTTGGAAGTAGATAAATGAAGCGGAAGTGGGAAACAACTAAGCCCATGAATCTGTTGGAATTAGCAGTACACCAACGATGTGATTCAACTATGTATAACTATAGTTATAATAATGTGCTTTAGCACATTAATATAACTATAACATCCAGAACATCCTGAAGACAAAAATATGTTTTGCTCGAATAATAAATATTATACGTTTAACTACTCATGAAATAACACAAAATAGTATTGTAGTTCAGTCACACTGCATCGTAAACCGTTCCGGTGTTATCTCCAAACTAGTGCAACCAAAAACCACGAATTGCAGTTTGCGTTCAAACGTTTTTTACTTTACAATGAGCAGGAATAACAAAACAATTCTCTAAACAAGAATAAGTCTAGTATTATATCTCGTACAGATGAGCATGACAATTGCCATTCGTTAAGCATACTCGCGTTCACAAATAACAATTTGCACGAATCTAGAACAAATTTCATTCAATTTTTTTCTTCAAAAACTCTGTCGTTTCAGCGCCACGACTTTCCACTGAATGTCACACCACCCCATTATAAAACTACATAGTCTGTAGTCTAATCCGACCACAGACAACTGATCTCAAAGGCTCTGGGTAAATCTCGTCTTAGCCGTGATCACTCCGGCGTATCCCGGTTTCTCCAGGTTTATCCGCAGAATAGCCGCTAATCTCACGACGATAGCGTACTACATTGTGTGACGCCAATCAACTAGGGTGCAAATATGTGTAGTCATCTGGCATCGAAAGAAGCCTTCCAAGCCTCATGCGGCGTAGCAAATCGTGTAACCTCACTCATCAGAAGTTCATATGAGTTTCTCATGAGATGAACTACTGGTGAACTCTGAATATCGTAGCATAGCAATACAGTCTATTGAGAAGGTCACGGCAATAGCTCATGACTCTCATGAGGTATCTCATGAGATTTTTGACGGAATGCGGCCGGGTCTGAGATGATATTCGAACTAGCAGAAGAAACTCGAAAGTCACGAGAGCAACAGCTAATGAGCAGCAATGGTGCAAAGAAAACGTGTTTGTTTGCACGAAAGGTTCTCGTGATTTTTCATTACACTCGGAAAAACAACTGTGGAAGTTGTGATTTCACAATGGAGAGAACGGAATAGAGCTAATCGAGCGCGTGACTCGCGTGACCAACAGTGTGGACACACTTTCTGCTGTTACTGCACTGACATAAACTACGCGATATAATGTGTTTAAAGGGAGGGCAGAGAGGAAAGTTATTATAGAAGAGCTTCTGAAAATAAATTGAGTGATTCATTATTCATTCGAACTAACAAATCGCATTTGCACACATGTTTTGGTCTGTTTCGGCACGAGGAACGTTATGTTTAGGTACCCCGGGGTACCTAAACTAGCTTCCCAATCTGCCCGCTCTTTACTCATCTTATATGAAAGGAACGTAAACATTTCAGTTGTTATCATATTTGATACTAACGCGATTACCTTATTTCCGGTATTCTTTTCGAACACTCGAATCGTAAGAAACACATTTAGCTAGAAAACATGGTGGTCGTCAGTTTCACTTTGGTGTTAGAACGTTTAATTGAATACTTCCACTCCATAGTAGAAAATGTCATTACATACATTCTAGCGCGCTTTCCTGAATGAAATGCTTCGATTTAGTGAACTGACAAGCTTATGTACTCAACTAGTATTTCGTATGTTCATAAATTGATTCAGTACGCGGTGAAACAGTCTGGATTTGGTTGGTATATAGGTGGGAAAATCATGTTTTTTTAATGTGAAACTGCTTGATGTTGGTTGGTTTTCATCGCCGTTCATGGAAGCAATGAGCACAGGTAGAAAATATGTTCTTTGTAGATCGCAGAAACATGTTGTTTGGCCTCATTTCATACTAATAGTAGACCAGTTCATCGTGAGAAAGGCAGTTGGGTAGATATACGCGCTGAAGCACACGACGTAGAACTCATGTAGAAGTAATGAACAATATTCGGCTTTCAGACTCATTATGTACCATGGTAAGTCCGACTGAGAAATAGAAAGACGACCCATGATACTCACGTTTCACTCTCACGTTTCATCTTCTGTATAAATACTGCTCGTGTTCATTCTAATTGATGCTACTCTAAACTGAGTAAAACACGCATTCGCTCTACCCAACTCTGCTTGATCGTGATGATCTACTACACGTCATCTGCCCAATTGGCATTTCATCTGCCTTTTCGGCCAAAGACTTGTAAAACGGTCGTCAAATATCCGTTCCTCGACCTGCTCCCAATTCGTTTTATCGCTTTGTTTGTGGTTTTTCACTCAAATGTTGCGTGCAACGTTTATAACTTGCTCCGCCCATAGTTTTAGCAACGAAGTGAAGGAGCTACACACTGAAGGTAGCCGTGATGCTGGGTGGTTCTCCAGTGGCTCTTCTGTATTCTACAGTACATTTCCAGTAGTCTTTGATACATTTAGACAACATTAGTTTGCTGTTGTCATCTCAAAGTATTGGTAATGATGGTCCACCATAACATTCATTATTGTCTACCATTGAACTTGAACTAACCTTCTCGCGTGAAGTTTTTTGGAGTGTATTATTTTCTCATACGGAACACAACAAACACTCGCACACGTTTTTCACGTGGCCACCATCTCTCCCTGGCGGGAGGCAATAAAAAGATAGAAGATATTGAGCCTTGCAGAGAAAATGAGTCTCCACCGGTTTCCTCATTGGTATTAGATCTTCAGAGGTCGTTCTCTTTTGTTTTTGCACATAGGACGTATAACATCAATTCTGCCTACAACCAATATATACATAACTGTCTCAGCACAATATACTTGACATTATTCAAGTGTTTTGCACCTTTTCAATGAGTGATTGTCATAGTTTTCAGAAAGCGAAATATTTTGACCCCAGTTAAGTCAGAATTCTTCTCATTTTCTTCTCTTGATCTTGATGCGCGGGTGTGCCATGACTAGTCGTTAATTGCCTGCTCTTAATTGGGAATATTACGCAAATGGTCATTATTCACTCTACTACCATTATTCAATGTTGAACTTTATCGAAGCTGTTTGAGGAGTGGCTGACCAATATAAAGATCAAGGGTTGAACTAGATACAGGTGGTGACAAACTTTTTTCAATCAAAACTCCACGCTTAAGCGACTTAGCAGTTATGCTAAATTCCCTTGAACAGTTTCTACAGCTGAACTTTTGTACGGGGTGTATAAACGCCTCGCTCTCATGCAAAAATAGAAAGCGGAGTAGCAAAGAAAATTAACAATAAATCACCGTCTAGCTAAAACGTCATCAAATTACGTAGGATTACGACCCGTCGCTAGAATGAAAAGTCGCTTTTCTTCAAATGAATAAAGAACTACTTCGTAGTTGTGATTTATTGTGGTTGCTTGACGCTGTGACGCAGATTTACAACCAGCAGAACTCATTATAGTCGATGCCAACGGAAAGGCGGGAGGGTACTGTATATCTCCCTTTCCGCTGTGTACGCACACATTTCTTTGATTCCAAGGCTTTCTGGACATACGGTCTAATAGCGCAGTGGTAAGGGCCCTGCTACAAAGCTTTTGCTCGCAGGTTTGATTCCGGCGAGAGACAGAAATTTATAAATTTGGTACTCACTATACCAATGTCCCTAAATTTTGCACTTATATTCCTTTTATCCCCAATATTCCATGTCTATATTTGAAAATTCACATGGCTCAACCGAAGAAAATTTGCAAAACGTGAACATAACTCAATTATTCGTGTTTTGCAGATATCGTGGAGCAACTCAAAGAAATATGTTCACAATATAAATGAAATTCCCACGGGGTTTTTGAACACACCATCATCTGAATAGCTGTTGTCATACATCTGGGAATATAATCATCTCGAAACTGTTTTAACTCAACTAAAACAACCTTACATCGGGTCAAAAAGAGAGTTGTATGCAGATTTATTTCGCTAACTAGCAAGTAGACATTGTTTAATACCAAAACCTTATTCGTCGATTGAGCGTGCATTGTGTATGAATCAAGTTCAGCGTCCGAAAATTTGAAAATAAGACTTTACAACTTTGTTTCCTGCCGAGTGTTGTTCGTTTGATTCATTGTACTCTCGTCACTCCACCTTGATAGCAACTTGTATTTTGATCCTTTCGTTCACGTAGTGCACTTTCTCTTTGATTTTACTGAACCCTCGAACTACGGTGTAGTATAACATAATCTAGTGTCGTACTATCATCGAAACAAGCGGTGATGTAATGTTTCAGAGATCCTATATGAACAGATTACATGTCATTGAATACTATTTTGTCGCGTCTCAATCGGTTTGGGAGGCGTCATGCCTTGCAAGAGGGTAGACGGATTATACTGCTATTAGTAGGCGAATCAGGAAGTTCCCACCAGTCGAATTCCTTCCTTGTTTACCTGCGATCACACATGCATTCGAAACACTTGGCTGCGTTAGCGTTTTGTGATCAAAGAAGACCCGAAAGGCGCTTGCATCTCATGTACACTTTTTCTTCCATGACGACGAGAAGTTATTAGAGAGAAGCTGCAAAACGTGGTTATACTAGAAGAAATTGAATAGTCACGTGAAGTTATCATTCTAATGAGGAATCGTGCACTTTTTCATTGCACGTTTCTGAGTTCTGCTGTGTTTAACACGTTTCAAGTGACTTTGCAATTGAGTGACAGTATAGTAGCAAAATGGTGTACACTACAATTTTTTGTCTACAATCTCTAGTCTGGTTTTCTCCCTGTGGATGAAATGAAATGTTATACAAGAGTTATTACGTCCTATTCTAAATTTTAGCTAGGCTCCATTCAGAATGCATTCAATACCTCCTGACATACTCTAAAGATCTCCTTATTAGTAGTTGCTCCTATATTCTTGACCAGATGTTACTGTATCATTGCACTACGTGAATCTGACTAACTTACATTTTTTGAATTGTACAAATTCAAACTCTCGTACATAAACGGTGCCCACTACTGTATCAATTCTAAGGAACTAGCAGATGTTTCACTCAGTTCGTTTATGGTAGCCTTGCCTTGATCATAGATTCTGAATACTGCCACGCTTTGCAGGACGGCTTCTTGGTACAGATTATGGAAAATACTCAATCACGTTGAGTATTTTCATAGGCAACTACCGGGATGTTTCGTAATTTCTGGATTTCAGCTTAGACGGATGGAGAAGACGCTTTTTTGGGATTTAGATGATCCTACATGAAATGAAAGGGCGTTTGGGATAAACAATCCTTCGTAGCCCTACTAGGAGCCTCACTCATTCTCTCCCTCTCCCAGCTGCATGTACGTCCCCCTCTCTCTCTCTCTCTCTCTCTCTTACTCTCTCTCTCTACCTCTTCATTATGTCTCTTTCTCTCTCTCTCTCTTCACTTTCTTTCTCTCTCTTCACTCTCTTTCTTTTCGTTACGCCATTCGGTCTGCCTCTCTTCTATATGGCTCCATCGTTTCATAGTTCATAAAACATTTTAGTTCCATATATGAATCTGCTTTCTCATACCGTTCACTATCATATTCATCTCTATAATTTTTTCGAATTTCTTGTTCGAAACACTATATCACGACAAGCATTCGGTGTACTAGAAGTCAGTTGAATAGTCATATAAAGTCTAATGAGGCATCTTGCACTTTGTCATTGCACGTTTCTGAGTTCTGCTGTGTTTAACATGTTTCACGTGACTGTGCGATTGCCTAACAGTATAACCCCCGCACACCAAAGGCGTAATACCACATCAGTGACATTTTCGTTTTGTACCCTCCATAAAAAACAACACTTTTTCTCTGAATGTGCGTGTTTATTCGTTTTCATTGGTTCATTAAATTATCTCACATTTCTGTTCAATGTTCGTATGCAAACTACATTGTTTCTATGGAAATATGTGCTGGTGCCACCCCCTGAGCACATATTTCCATATCAACATCCGAAAGTCTTAATGGTAACAAATATTTTTATTGTAAATAAGTATAACACTTCATTGTTTCTGTTTCCAGAGAATGTTTCCTCGAAGTCTCTTCTTGGCCCTCTGCGTGTTGTTTCTCATTTCGTTAACGAACGCCCACGATAGGTGAGTATAGTCTGTTCCACGCACTTGTAACCCTCTACAGTAATCTTCGCGAACTTCTAGATCAACGTTTCGTAGTTTGATGTTTTTGAATGACTTCAATTTTCGCTATTGTGTTTTCTATCTATGCTACTACAAACTCTGAAAGTTTGAAACCAAAATAATGATTTATTCATTAGAAAAAAGCCTTCTAAATATGTGGCGGATTACTGTAGAAGGACATCGATTGGTGAAACGAACTATAGAGTGAAACATTCCGATGATGATGGTTGAGCTTTTTTAAACCACAAGAATAGTCTGGATGCATACGAGCTCCTTTGTTGTAGCCATCAATTGCAACAATAGTCTGGCTCTAGTGCATGTCATAGAGAATCAGTTCTCTGAAGTCTGATCTCAAATTGTTTTCCGAGGTTTTGGTCGAGCTTGATGTCATTCTGAAAGTGAATCAAATTTTCTTTTCAAATGTTGAACAGAATTGGCTGAATACGGGTAATTTCGAGAACAAGTTTGATTTTTGGCGAACTTGGAAAAACAAGTTGGGGTAAAACCTCTATTTACAAGTGGCAAAACTGTTGAGGCTTTTCGTGTTTTGAAAACCGGCCCACCTCAATATCTCATCTAATATGCTTTCTATTCCTAATCGTAGTTGTAATTGTATCTAAACGCGAAGTTCAAATATGACTTTCGCGTGTTCGTCTGCTGTTATTCTCGCTGTTATGTACAATTTGCGCTGTGGGAATGTTTTGGCTAGTTTTGAGTGAGTGATGATGTAGTATTTACGAATGTCTCACATCTCATCTATTACTGATGAGAAAGAAATGGTTTCTAGAGGGGAACACCGGAAGTAATCTGGAAATAACTTTATTACCGTATGACCTTCAGAATGATAATGTTCTCATGTCGTTGGAAACATCAGTCGTTCACATAAGAGGTTTCTTTGTGACTTTCCTGTTAAACGTATCACTTTTTTATACATATAAAATGCACTGTTTTACTGTTCAGTAATAAACTGACACGCTCAAATACACTGATAACCATAAGTTGAAATATTCAAGCAATTGAGCACGGGGTAACCGGTGCGGGGTCTGTAATGCACGGTTTCTTCCGATTCTCCACACTTTGAAGCAACGATATGCCTGAAAACTTCCTATGCTGTGAAACTAAAAAATATATATTTTACAAAAATTATTGTTTTCAGTTCTTTCCGCCCGGTTTTCCGAACAAAACGTCGGCTTGTCATCCGAGTTCCGTTCATGCGAAATCCGGATACGGAACACCTGTCCCGAATATTTAATAAGGTAATATTTTGGCAAACTTTCGTAGTCCTTGTTTTCGATAACGTTTTTATCATATAAATAGAATGGAGAAGGACATTTTCTCAACAGGATTGATTCAGAAACATATAACTTCTGGCATACGGTAATCAGATTATTTTTGACTGTATGTCCAGCTATATTGTTCTAGCGACGAAGATCATTCTAATGTTTCAACATTTCAGGCTGCCTTTGGCGATGTGAAACGCAAGAAGTTCCACAACTTTTTCAGCGACATTTTCGACTAACGCGAAGTCGGAAAGACACTCAACTTGGACCATTTTCTGTCCGAATATCGAGATCTCATTCATCTGCTCTCTTTCATTGTCTGTATTTATTAGCTGTATGGTATCTCTGTTTTTCTCCGTATTACTTGAAATCTCTTCATCTCTCCTTTTCCTTTTCTCTCTCTCTCCGTCCTAGTATCGCTCTATATTTCTTCGATCTACTTCTCTCCGATCTCTCTTTCTCACGTGTTCCCAGTGTCTGGTTTACAACTCTTTCATTCCGTCATTTCATGGAGTAAACTGAAGTTGTTTTTCGCGTTCCTCATTGTCGATCTCCATTGGAATTGCAAGAAAAAGTTAGCTCGAAATGTTTAATAGATTGATGTTCCACATACAAATAACATACTATAACATGGTCACGGAACAAAATGGAGAGTGGCATACATCCTACTACTTATGAACTAAATATTCACTTCCGAGAAATCCAAAATACAAAACTTTTAGAAAGGAACCGTTGCTCTGAACTTTTGTTGACGTCCACGTATCGCAGATTAATACTCACAGTAGAAATGTGAAATCTAGAAGAGTTTTCTGTTAACTACACTTCTGTTTCTTGCTTGGTTCCTAACTACAAGAAACGAAAAACACTGTGAAATTGCTATTTTCCTAATAAAAACCGTGAGGAAAGAAATTGACATATATAATACCCATTTCGTCTTCAATGTCGTGTACTTTTCCTCACTAATTATTATTTTTTATCTAGAAATTCACGCCACTTCTATTACCAATGATATGCGTACAAGTTTTGAAGTAAATGCATCTAACTCGCCCGCGCGTTTCATGGACATTATAAATTTTGAGAAGAAAAAGCAACCAATGTCGTTTTTCTCCGTATAAGTCCCTAAAACATTGAAAGGTCATTGAAAAAAATTTTAAAGTCAAGGAATGTGGCCGTTCGAAGCCCGATTCCTATCTGAAGCCATACAAAACATATATAATTCAAACTAGAAGAATTCGAAGAGAGAAAAAGTTCATTTATGCCGAGCTGAACTCAATGTTCGTCAGTGTAAACTCTTTTTTGTATAGTCAACAAAAATAATATTGAAGCTACAGTTTCTCTTGAATGTAAGACGTAAACTCAGATTCAGCTCAAAACGAAAAAGGTTGTTATATCTGTTTGAACTAACATTCATTACTTCTTTTTACGTGTTTTGAAAATAAATGCATACACTAAACCAACGCGGCCTCCAACTAAATACTGTGTTTAAAGTTTGATGTAACGTTTATTTATCATTTATAGAAAATCAATGTATTTAGACGGCAGTGAAGCAATTATCACAATTAGAAAAACCTAAAATAACATTCTGGGTTGCCGCAGACGGACTTCTTCCGATTTTGCTCTTCTCTTCATGGGAGGCGATTTATAGGTGTGTTTCAAAAAGGAAGTCTGGAAAATTAAGTTTCTATAGAAATCACGAATTTTCGTGAGAATTAGTTTTCAACGCATTGATATTGAAATAGGTGGAGCAGTTACAACTGGAAAATATTCTCTTAGTTATTCATCAAATCTACAATATTTGATTGTGTGTAAAAATACATTATGATTATGTAAGAGAAAAAGACAATACGTTCGAAATGAGGGATAACTTTGCATATCATTTGTTCAACAAATCAGACTTTGAATAACGTATGGTTTCAGTTTTCAATCGTTTCAATGTTTCAGGCTGTTATCAAAGGCAGAGTGATGCACTGCGGCCAGTCGAGTAAGACCTATCTAAGAGAATCAATGTCTAACAGAGAATGTACTCGAAAAGCAGGATAAAAGACAGTCCTGTCGTTTTTTACTAATGAAAAAAAAATAACAGTTATAATCACTATAGAAACTGACATGAACTATCGGAACCCGGGTGGCGGTGTTGATGTGAGATTGTATGTGAGCGCTGTGTGAGATCTGGAACTAAATCATAGGTATTCAAATAAACAACTACAAAACATAAACAAAAAACCAAGAGTTGGCTCATAAGACCCAGAAACCTTAATCTTGAAGCTCCCGATCCTTTAATGCCCTCAGACATATGCTAATTCTTGCTTAGGCATAGGAACCAGATTGTCGCGAAATAGTGCGTGCAGCTAGAGACGCATTATAGGATGAAGTTGTCGGGATGTTCTAGCATACTATTAAGGATGCGTCGCTCATCAGCCACCACCGCGTGTTTCACGTTCCGGTTAAACAACACCACGGCATGCATCAATTGTGCTTCAACTTTACTTCCGACTTTAATTCTCTATTTTCCAAGTATAGTATCCCTAGTTTTACGAAGTTATATAGAAGTTTCTCACTTCGCATATGCTCTTCGGTTTCTCTCCATCCAGTAGAAAAGAAGCCAGTTTTTTAGTGGTAGGTGGTCTGAAATGGGAAATTTCCAGTACCAAATCATTGAGTTCTGCACACGCACCAAAAAACAATTAAATGATGAATGCATAAAATTACATAATGTAATGAATTCAATAAAACATAGCAGATAGCAGCTATGACCCCTGCTGAGTGGAGTGGTGGTTTTTCCACTTGTGGCACAAAAGCATCATACGTTCACGTTCTCAGGTGAAAAGTCAAGCGACTTGAAGGCCCTAAAAGGGGGGTTTCGGGTAATCGAGTGGGTGGGGACCTATAGTCGTCGCCAACGGAAAGGCGACAGGGTACTGTATATCTCACTTTCCGCTGTGTACGCACACATGTCTTCGGTTCCAAAACTTGCCTGTTATGTGCTTTAATAGCGCAGTGCCTAGCGCCTTGCTACCAATCTTTTGCTCGCAGGTTCGATTCCAGCGTGAGACAAAATTTATAAATATGGCACCCACTATAAAAGGCCCGAAAAGGCCCGCGATTCTACAGTCAACTGCGCTTGCCCGCGAATAATATGCTCGGCGGCTAGAACCCGATCCTTCAACTAGTAAACATAGTAAGTTTGCAGTTCTGAATCACTTTTTTTATTGAAGTCTGCGATTGTTTTGGCTGTTGCAATCTTTTTATTAGTTGAAGCAGACGGTCGTACATTGGATATATTCTCACTTTTTCTGTTTTTCTCCCCTCACAGTCAATGCCAGTTGTTGATTGATGTCTGTTTCCTCATTCAATTGACCATCTATCGTCGAAGACTCTGGTAACGATTTCTGATCAATACCTGGAACGAATCTCGAAATGTTCTCACTTGTTTAAGCATACTATATTCTCTAATTCTCTTTTTTTCTGTTGTCGATAAGGTTCAAACGTGTTATTCCAGCATTATATCTGATGTTAACGCATGTATCTTGGACGACAAAAAAACAATAAACATTTTTGATAGATGTAACAGTTGTTGTATGTATCTTGGCACAATTTAATGAAAGTGCTACCAACATTATGTGTCCACTTATTTAATGAAAAAGTTGAGTTATTTTAGTTTTCCCTTATTTCGTCCAACAAGACTTGATCTTTGATGTTTACTCCAAAGTCCAACTCACTGGGAGGTCTATCTTCAGTCGTGACGTCATTTATAGAGTTGTCAGGTACAATAATCTTATCCCCTTCCACAGAGTTCGGTTCGGTCGCGTCCTGGGTGAAAGTGTGACTTGGCGACTGCTCGTCGTGAATGGCTGTTTCTGACGGAGCTGGACCACCCTCGTCTTGAACCACATCTGGCTGCTCTAACTCAGTGGAAGGATCGTCATCAGCCAAATTGTCATTGTTGCCTTCATACACTGCTTCGTCGTGAAGAACTTCTGCTTGCTCGGAATTAGGTGGGACTTCATGTCCATCGATATCATGTACCTCTAAAGTAGGGCCCCCAATTTCAGATTCATCTTGAATTGCAATCCCTTCTTGGTGAGAGTCTGTATCCTCTTCTCCTCTCTCCGACTCTTTGTGTTCTCTATCTGATATGGCATCCCGAGTATTCGTTTCGTTTCCATTCTCTTCATTTGTGTGGCTGACCTGAGCAGAGGTTTCCACTTCTTCTGTTTCTTGTGCATGTTCAAAACTATCCTTTTCAATGTTGGTTTCATTTTGTTCGGCGGTGAAATGTGTATCGGGATTATTGTCTGCGTTTTCCTCTCTCTCCATTGTGGATTCGGGAAACACGATTTTCTGGTCCTCATTTCGTTCCACTTCTTTTACATCCTGAAACAAGGTAGAATCGAATATGGAATCGAGAAAAACACTCTTTTACGCGTAGTTGTATACAAGACAATATGATAAGTTCATGTTTCGAACGTTCCAAATACGTAACTGTTGGTTTGTTTTTTCGTTAAACGATTCATACGACACCACAGTGTTTGATTGCGATATAGTTCGTTTCCTTTCCACTGAGACCTATTGGCATCGTGCCAAGATTTTCGTAAGACTATTTCATGGAGCAGATACAACTATTATAAGAAATAGTTCATTTATGTGTTCCTGTGAAATTGAGCAACCGCTAACACAGAGTGGAAGTGTTTCGAAAAATACCAATGTGGTGAAAAATAGCCTGGAATATTCATTGGCACGCTGCCAAGTCTCTGACTGCCTACTCAGAACGATTGGCGCCAGTTTTCCTCGATTGGCCAGCTACAGAAGCGAGAGAGTGTGCAGGTCAATGAGGCCGCAGACATCTGGGTCTCTCTGACCTGCACACTCTCTCGCTCAGCCAATAAAAAAGTGGCTGGCCAATTGGCTGGGAATTGTCTGAGTAAGACAATTCGCAGCCAATTGGGCAGCCACTTTTTCATCGGCTTAACGACAGAGTGTGCAGGTCAGAGAGACGCAGACTGGCTTAGCCTGTCTGCGCGTCATTGACCTGCATGCTCTTTCGTTTTTGTAGCTGGCCAATTGCAGAACATTGGCGCTAATCGTTCTGAGCCAGAACTCAGAGATTCTAGAACTATACCGATGAGATTGTTACCTCTATTTCTTCAGGAAAACCGTCGGGACGGTTTTCGTGGTCAGTATTCTCTTCTGAGCCCTCGTGTATTATTGATATTCTAAACAGTGCCAACGTTATTCAGAAATATATAAAACAGAATACAGCATACTTCAAGTATAGAAATTATTCTAGTTCGATAACTAATCATAATTTTAAAGGTTCAAACTACAAACACTGTTTTTTCTCGTTTAGCATTGCTTTTTCTCGTTTAGCGCACCTCGTAGTGCATCAAATAAATAAAAAATAAATTAAACACTGCGAGCTCATTAGGGTTGTTAATCAATTCCAAATAGCAAGTCAATTCCAATTCCAATTCTTTTCGGATTTTCAGAAACCACTCAATTCCAATTCCAATTCTTTCTAGATTTCAAAAACCAGTCAATTCCAATTCCAATTCTAATCAGTTTTTGGAAAATGAGAATTGTCAATTCCAATTCCTCTCAGGTTTTCAAAGCCGAGTCAATTCCAATTCCAATTCCAATCAATTCTAAAAAATCTCAAATTTTCAATTCCAATTCCAAATCATTTTTCCGATTTCATGGCAGTTTTTTTTTCAAAAAACGCAGAGAAACAAACAAAAACTGTTAGTTTCTGTTAAAGTGAACTTGATACATCAAAAACAATAGTAATTTAGTGAAAATTAAACCTATATAAATTCCGAGAGAAAATCAAGTCAATTCCAATTCCAATTCCAGTTGTTCTGACATACGAGAGAATTGAAACTGACACACGAAAGAATTGCAATTGCAATTCCAGATATATTTTGACATAGAAAAGAATTGGAATTGCAATTCCAAAATTATTTGACATTCAAAAGAATTGGAATTGCAATTCCAATTCTTTTTCACACACAAGAAGAATTGGAATTGCAATTCTTTTGGAAGATTATCTCAATTCTTTCAATTCCAATTCCAATTCCTATTCCAATTCTAACAACCCTAGAGCTCATACTACATGCATAGTTTTGACCTTGTCTCTTCCTCTCTTCTCTCTCTCTCTCTCTCTCTCTCTCTCTCTCTCTCTCTCTATTTTTCTCTCGTTCTCTTCCTGTTTCTCACCGTTCAGTTCCTTCTTTCAGTCTACTCCGTCGTTGTCTCGAATCAACCACATCGGATTCGAGTTCTTCGTCGGATGAATAGGCCTAAATGCGATTATACGAGGTCCTTTTTCTATTTCATCACGAATGTTACAGCGAAAAAGTGGAATAGAACGAGTATACTTCAAACTGTAATCAAGTAGTACACCTTTCACTGTCATAGCGTGAGCAAATATCTATTGAACGTTTAATGCTGGTTTTATGGTTCAATGCCAACAGAACATTCGATAGTCCACCATGAAGTCTTCTATGAAGGAAAGGCACCAAAACCTCACAAGAAACTGCTGCTACAAAGATGCTACTGTGATATGTATGATGATCACCGTCTCGAAACGAAGCGAAGTGAATGAATAAATATGTAATATGTAAATATGTAATGTGTAATGCTAAGAACAAGCACGTTTTCATCAACTGAACTTTTTTCTATATTTCTCAAATAGAAAACTGCACGAATTTCTGAACCGTTGGTTGAAGGGACGGTTAGTTGAATTGACGACAAGATTTACAATTATTACAATAATTACATTCTGTTAAAAAATAAAACTGTGTGAAACTGTCTGATCAACGAAAACCACACACTGTAAAACGTGAATAGAAAAGAGCGAAACATAATCTTCCAATCTTCTGGTACCTCAAGTTGAAAACTTTCTTCCGCACTCAGCTGTTTCAGTCCCTCTTCTATATCTTTCTCACTGACTTCCACCGAAACGATAGATTCCCCCGAGTGTTTCCGAACTGAAAATTCCTCCATTTCAGAAAATACCATGTAAAGGTTTCCATTAGAATTGAACTATAAAAAACGTGATGCGAAATGGTTAAATTTACTCTAAGGTTTCGTACACATGATATAGTGGAATTATGAATAGATGTTTGTTGCGCGTTTAGTCAGTCTTCTTACATATGTAAACAAGCCCACCTTTTCATTGCTCGAAAATGAGAAACATCCATTACTGACCATTATTCTTCAAAAATATTACTTCTAGTTGTGCCTGTTACTTGCTGCTCATTTTTCAAAGTTTCTGACGTCACATTTGGAATTTGCGAGCTACAATTCGCGAACATCTTATTTTATCTCACTTTCAGAAGTCCTCAAACGGCGCAGTGGCGTGTCAACCGATGAAACATTGGAGAGGAGTTCGTTGAGACGTTGCTCCGTTTCTACATCTAGTTCCTAAACTGATATAAAATTAGCGAGATCGAGTATGAAATCAAATTAGCACATGTTCGCTAATTTTTATAGAAAACCGAGATGTTCAGGTGTCAACGTGGCATTTCGGTGCACTAAGGTGTGACTTGTTTTTCAGTCCAATACTTCCTAAATACATAATTTTCGAAATTTGAAAAACATAGGTGGGGTGTTGTTTTGAAAAAGATGTGCATCGTTATAACAAACTACCAATAACAAGGTAATTTCATTCCGAGGGATTTGTTCTTTCGAGGACTGAAAATCACCCATAATAGAGTTTGGGGGGGGGGGGTAGAGGCAAAACGTAACCTTCTCCTCTCTAATATTAATATTCTTCTAGTTTCATCTTTTTGCATATCGAGCTTCTCAATTTATTTACTCACAACCGCCTGTTCGATACAGTATCCCAGTTCTTCCAGCTGTCGTTTCAGTGTTTCAGTTTTCAACTCCGCGTCTCGCAGTACGTCCTGCAGGTCCAACTGGCCCTGTCCATTCTCCATGGATCGTGCGTCAGTACTGCGTTCGTCCTCTGCAGGACCGACTTCAACTAGACTGACACGATGTCTGGACAAATGCTCGTCGAGGGTGGCACGGAGCTCGTTCTGAATAAAAGAAAATGTATCTGAATTCGGGTCAACACTTGGTAGCTGTCATCACATAACGCTAAAAGGCTGATAAACTTGCGGTCTGGGCAAATCTAAAAGAAACACGTGGGCTGTTCGAAACTGTGGCGTGTATGGTTCGATTCGGCAGTATTTGCTCCTGAACTGGTACTATTCTACAATTTGATCATGATAATCATCGCACACTGTGCTTTTAAGTTAGAGTTCATGTACGTTACCGTTATACTATCACAGTTTTCAAAAACAGTTCAGGATCTATTTTGCATGTTGCAGGACAAAGTTCGTGTGAGATCTCACAAGGTCAACTCTTTTTTACCGGTAATTTTGCTGACCTTCTCGAACTCCAGATCCTCGATAATGCGAGAGAGGTTGGCTCCTGCCGCTAAATGCTCTTCGATCTCAGTGTTGGTCCAGTCTGAGAAAAGTATTCACATTTGGTCTAATTGAAGCATTTCTGAGCAACATACGACTAACTATACTGAGCACTTGTGAAGAGGTACATGAAAGCATTGAGAACCTCATAAATTTAGGCAGTGGTGGTTGCTTGTTTATTTCTAATGGATCTCCCCCACCCTCTCTCTCTCTCTCTCTCTCTCTCTCTCTCTCTCTCTCTCTCTCTCTCTCTCTCTCTCTCTCTCTCTCTCTCTCTCTCTCTCTCTCTTATCTCTCTTCAACTGTGAACTTTTCTCTTATTCAACGTGAACTAGCCTGTTATTTCAATTAGTTAAGCTTGTTCATACAAGCCAATTTTTTCCTATAATAGTTTAATTTTCCAATTTTTTATAATTTAATGTCACGTTTATCATAATCACGCATCCAAGTTCTAGTTCAGTTTGATGTCTAAGAGTTCTGATTCTCGTGTTTCAGAACTACCAGTTTGAAGGCTTTTCTCGTGTTGCTCCTTCTTTCGCTGAGTATCCAACGCTATCAACCTGAGAAGGGGGACGAGACTGGGCGGCAACCAGTGGCGACTCATCTGAAAACAAGAATGAAATTGAATAGAAATTATTCGCGATGAATACGTAACTTTCCGCATAATATATGGTACTCGCGATGGGTAAATTGAGAGAAACGTTGAGAGGGAAAAGGATATGGTTAACCAGTTACCCTCTTACACTCACGTAGTATTACATGCAATTAAACAGTGCAGAACGACGGTGTACAATATAGTTTGCAGAGCATTTGCTACTTCGAAAGAGATATTGCAAGAAGACATTTTTTTAAAGATCTTCAGGAATGTCATGTTTGGTTGGATGGAGAAACTTTGGCTGTGTTTCACTCGCTGACGATCTTTGAACTCTAGGCATTATATTTTAGACCCTCGGTCCGGTTGCCCCATACTGCTCTTCAAAATTCCTGACTTCTGAGCTGTTATTTTGCAAGGGCAGAGGGAATCTAATTTGTTCCGGAACTCAAAATACATTTCGTTAGTTCATCTAGAAAAGCACTCGAAGCTATAATGTTATACAGAGGGAAGTTCATCTATATAGGCAACGTGAAAGATTGGTGTGCACGAAAAAAAAATGACTCGAAAGATATATTGAGAGTTTCGTGGAAATAGTTAACTTGAAACTCATCTTTCCCGACCAATTTTAGGGAACAAGTTCTCGTTACCGGCTAGCGTCTCAATCGAGCGAGAACTAGAGTTTAAGTGCCGTTTTGGTGAATGTTTAGCAAAGTATAACTCGAATGGTGAAAGGAGTGACACATACATTTGCCTGTGAGAAGTGTTCTTTCAGTTGATCGATGCCATGTAGTACATTTTCACTGGAAACACCAGCGGTTCTCAACGTATCCTGCAAACATTATCATTTCATCTGTCAACATTTATGAATAAAACAACCATAGATGAACAGCGAGGAAGTTATAAATTCCAAGTCGAAGGATAACAACTGAAACTTCAGTCCCATCATGATCATTTCCATGTTCTTGTATAAACTTCAGTATAAAACCACAAACAAACGTCTACAAAACAGTGCTCTAGTTGTATATTGTGAGAATGGTTCGAAAAGAGCTCATGAAAATTATGGTTTGAACCGTAATTCGGCACCAATTTTGAGCAAAATAGTATACAAGTTATATCACCCATTATCACTTTGTTATTTTTTTTTTCTGTGGTTCCGAGCCGTCTATTATCTTTGTAGGATGGGTGCCACTTATGAAAACCCGATGAAACAGTGAAGTGAGTTCTCTCACCCCGAACAACCTGCTCCATTGGGTGAAGACGGTGCAGTGTCGAATGGAATCGCGGGCTATCACACTGGCATCTCGCAGCACAGGGAAGACGGTGTCTAGCTCCTTCGCCAGACACTGAAAACAATGATAACTGAAAACAAGTCTTCTTACTTTCGATCTGAACCCCTATAGTATACCATCGGGCTGTTTTTCGACTTTTCTAGTAGCGATTTCGTCCCAAATGTCCCAATCTCCCAAACAAACTCCCAAACTCAAACAAACAAGTCCCAATCAAAGTCCCGATTTCGTCCCAAATTTTCTAATTTAACTTAAATCTCCATTCAATTGCTTCACTCAACCGTGTGATTCATTCATGATTGAGCTCAGTGTGTTGCGGACATTTATGAGCTCGAGACATATTGAAAATCATTATCAAATTATAGGTTAACGTCACTTGATCACGAAGTAGAATGCTCAAGCTAGGCGTTTTGCCGATATGCACTTTGCCGCAGCTAGCAGCTGAATATGAATACGAAGTCTATTTCTTTACCGAACTAAAAATGTTCATAACATGTGGAAGAATGTGAAATCAAAGTAGGTGAAAAAAAAAACTAAGTGCAAACTCTTCAACAGAACCATTTCATATTTCGTGGGGCCACCTCTAAAAAAACACTATCTATCTTACATGTTAACAAAAGTGCAGCTGAGACGTGATTCGTCTTTGTCTTTACGTGTTTCTGGGAGAAAGCTTCTCATCTTGAGATAAAACCTCATTTCTACTAATTTTGCCTTGGCCGCGGTCGGGTAGGTTCTGTATAGTTTGCGCAGCTTTGAGTAATATTGTATAGTAGTCAAACTAAAGGTCTGAAAAAACTTCAAATCATGTATACTCGTCTGAATGCAAACTATCATTCCCAACAATAGGAGAAATTAAGTCAGGGAAATGAGTAATATTAGTAATCACAGCCTTAAGAAATCTCACTCTCGAACCTCATATGAAAAATCACAAACTCACAACCCTCACTGCCTTTGGTTGTATTCACAAAACTTAAAGCGTTTCGTTGAAAGTGAGATCTCTAAAAATAGTGTGTCAAGATAATTTCTACACTAGCATATTTCCTGCAACTGAGCTTTCAACATGAGTACAAATTTGATTATCGATTCCATTATTGTCTATAGTTATCGATTTCCAGTATGTTGGAGCAGCCGCCGCCAATTATTGACACATCGGGTCTGTCTGTCACCAACCAAATTGGTCTTTGGCCATTCTCCGATGAACCAGTCAGAATTTGGGTGGGAGACATCAAACTGAATGCATCCAAGCTGGGTGAGCATAAGCAATCATTAAAACTTCGCACGCTTGAGAGAATATTTTCAATCAGATGTGGAAGATCAAGCAGCCGGAATTTCGGACATACTTGAGGTGAAACGGCAGTTTGATAAAACCGAATGTCTACCGCTCTGGAGTTGTCTGGTTTTTTGTCTAGATTTATCCTCTAAAATTATCATGATAAGTGGTTGAGATACTGCTCATGCTTCCCAAAATATGTTTCAGCTGACCATCTCAATTCGGCAAGAAAATCGCCGAATAATTTTTTTCCCAAAAAATGTGAAACAATCGTTCATCCTCATGGCTCATGAAATATGTTTTCAGAAGGAAAACCGGTGACCTACAAACTTCGCTGTTCGTGCAAGCAGAAATACATCGCCTTCTGGAAATGCACAGGAGGCAAGGGGACCATTCAAACGGGCGAATTTCACGTAATTCACGTGAGTTTACCAATCCGGCGCTTCATGATTAGTTGATGCTACCAGACTCAGTAGTAATACATCTAATGAGGAAATCTACAGGTAAACCTACTGCAAGGTGTACGTTCAATTCACCGTACATTAACTCTTTTTGAGGACGTGTGCCAGAAGATTTCGGCAATTTCATATCCCATCCTGCGTCTCCCCAAACATACGCTATTTCTCTGCTGTATCCCGCCGGTGTGCCAGAGACGAGAATTAGTGAAGCAGAGCGAGAGACGCAGGATTCGATGAAGGTGTCGGGATCTTCTAGCATACGTACTCTGATGCGCCGCACAACATAGACTTATGCATAGTCTTGGGGCTGATCTATTTGTAATACTTGAAAAATTTGTGAATCCATTTCTGGTGCGTCTAGAACGACAACGTAAGCGTAAGAGTAAGAGTGACGAAAGGATTATACCGTAGTAGTTTTTCTAAAATTCCAGATAAAACTGCCAGAAATGGCCATCTACAACTCGCGAGTCCACTTGCTCATCGATGGTCGTTCAATCGAAATTTCGTTGTACAAACTACCAAAGGCAGATAAATTCTATTGGGGAATTGACACTGACGGTGAGCACAACATTTTTGAACCTGTTTTTTTTTATCAAGCTTCGGGATCTGGCTCCTAAGAGTATTAAAATCGAAAGAAGAGACCGGCAGGTCGTATGAACACTATTATGGAACAGACAAAATTCGGAGTTCAAAAAAAAATTCTGTTCGGTATGAACTAGGCTAGGCAATTTTCTGTTTAGCCGTGAAGTACGACATCAAAATTTCTGGTTTAGATCCAAGTTCGGTGGAATCAGCGGCATTTGTGTAACTCGAACTGGTTAAATAGCAACAAATTTACGAGGAATGAAGAATACATTTTGCTTTTTCAACTGTGTGCTCTCAGTATGATCACTAAGGACATGAAAACAATCAAACTAATATTGTATACAATTGTTTCTATAAATAAATTTAGTGTATTTACAATTACAGTGGAGAAAGAGAAGGAAATTGTGGATAAACGACCGGAATGGTCTACTAACAACAGTGGATACGCCTATGAAATGATCTCGCATACTATCAAACCTCTACTGAAAAATGTTCCACATGGGCTCCAGAAATATATTGAGGTAAGTTGTGATTTTGCTTTCGCGACAGCAAGTATGATTCTTGAAATTTTGAAACTAGTTCAAAAACATGTTATTCGAGGCTGTACAGTATGCTATAAGTCAAAAAGTGTAATGAGCCAAAACTGAGCGGAATAGACATGTTCTTCACCTACTCGGAGCTAAACATTGAAAACATATCCAGCAGCTTTCCTTTGAATCCTACTGTTCATTCAATGGAGACGGATTTCCTGTGCGTATTGATTAGGAAGTCACCCCAGCTAATATCATATACAACTGAAACATTCAACAGCGGTTTCACAACCGAACGCACGAAGGTTTCGACGCGAGATTACCTACGGTACTGTTATGAATCTATAGTGCTGAACTAACGTTTTTATTCATTTTTTTTTGTTTCTCAGGGTTCATCTGAATCTCCCATTCGGAACCGTATTTATAATCTAGTCCACGAGGCTACTCTAGACGTTCTATCTGACTTGGGACTCGTCGCTCTCAATATGAGGGCCAAGAAAACGGACACACGAGAATGTGCACAAACTTCTGGGAGAAATACATCTTATGGTGAGGATTATTCTTATTCTGTTAAAACACCACCGACTACAGTCGTCGCCAATGGAAAGGGGTACTGTATATCTCAATTTCCGCTGTGTACGCACACCTATCTTCGATTCCAAAGCTTAACGGTTATGTGCACTAATAGCGCAGTATTAAGCGTCTTGCTACGAAAATTTTGCTCGCAGGTTCGACGAGAGAATCCCGGCGAGAGAAATACATTTACAAATTCGGCATTTATTATATTTGTCACGTAGCGTAGTTTCATGGCAAAGCACTAGTAAGACTGAAAGTCAAGAAGTATTTGTATTACTTCTGCTACATTACACTTTTGCTTAGCAAAATATGTAGAACGCAGTGTGATTATCTGTTTCCTGACTTGGTCTTGTGAATACTTCCGTAGTAGAGACGTTATAGTATATATGAACAAAAGTTGAATGAGTTTCATGTTTCCACATTTCAATTTACTTTTTCAAACTCAAATAAATGTTAATTTCTGTTCTCTTATAGATGGTGATCTGGTGGAATGTATACTGATTCGATTGAGTGAAATACTGAGAAAAGGAAATCAGGATGAAGTTGATAGTCATCCCACGCAGAATGGTACCAAGGATAAAGAAACGAAGACCAATGAATAAACAACTTCTATGATACTTTTTATTTTTAATTTTCACAGTTTTGCAATCTTTTTCCAAAATACTCGCCAGTGTTTTTTCTTTGCAAGTGCCTGATTTTTCAATGGGTACAGAGAAAGAGAGAGTCAAACCTTGCCCAAATCTTAATCTCTACACTCAAATGTCTCACAACCTGCTTTAGTGTCTCTTCATACCTAACTGATCATTGTGCTCTTTTCTCGCCAAGTAATAAAAGACACCTTTCAAAAAAACTTAAACATACGGCTATTTGTTCTTTTCGATCGTCTTCGATGAAAGTTCTCAGCCGACTTCTCTGAATTACGTCATAGCCCAGCTTCTCCAGGGCATTTTCACAGTCCGACTCAATATCCTGAAATGGAACATAGTCGTCGCCAGCGGAAGGGCGGAAGAGTAATGTATATCTCCATTTCAGCTGTGTACGCACACATGACTTCGATTCCAAAGCTTTCCGTTTATGTCACTAATAGCGCAGTGATTAGCGCCCTGCTACGAATATTTTGCTCGCATGTTCGATTCCGGCGAGAGACCGAAGTTTATGAATTTGGCACTTACTATACACATTATCTGACAAGCATGCACGTTGGTCGAGTTACTGTGAGATTGTGAAGAAGTTTGATAAGTTGTGGTTGGTTTATCAAATGTACTTACAACTCATATTACAAAGATTAAACTACAAACCAATCCTTAAAGCATATGCATAATAAGTGCAGTCTTTATGTGCTCTGTTCACTGAAAATTTGACATTAGCGCTCATTCTCGAGAAAACCATATGGTTGACTGCTAGTGAAATAACGCATGCAATCAGGTTTTGGGTTTCCAAGTTTTGAGAATTCAATTGTGTGTATTTGTTGATTTTAAAAGATGCTGAAAGAGTAATTTAGTACAGACCAATAGTTGCATCGCAAACGGCTCATCCAGTGCTCGACAGAAATTGTTGAAAATATCCGAGTAGTCTTTTTGAGGAGTCGACAAAACCCTGAAACAATTGAAGAAAGATGGTAAGAAAACACGTAAACTTGTTTTCTCTATGAAATAAATGTAAGGAAGAGAATCTATCAGTTTCCAAATGAGTTCCTTCGAAGTAAGAACACATCTTGAGCTAATATTTTCCATTCTCAGCTATTCTCTACCTTCGCCGATGTTTTTCTTTTCTTTTGCTAATTCTTCAAATACTTTTATATGTCTCCGTTTGCATTGGAATTAATGAAGCAATGCATTCAATAGGTTATTTCGGCTTCTTAATATTTTATTGAGTTCAACATAATCTTACCACCCACCTTTCATTGAAGGATCTCAATCTACAAGTAACAGCGGACAGAAAACAGCGATATACGTCTAGCTCAAAATTTTGATGACGCGAAATTGACGCAGCACGAGAGACCCGGCGCGGCAGTTCCTGCAAATTAAATTCATATCATAAGAACTAGTAGAACATGACTTACGAATGGTAATTATGTGACGTCATGTTCGGAGAAGCTCATGTCAACTATCCGTTTCCTATATCATGGATGTGCTTTACTTTACTTTCTACTTTGAAACCGTCAAGTTTCGCTTCATTCCGTTTTCTCAACCTATATTTCATTATATTAAATCTTGGTACTGTATGATCGTTAGCGTTTATTCCATACATGTTTAGTAAAATAGTCTCTGGTTAAGAAGAAGTGACGTTGTGAAAGGTGAAAGCTAAGATTTTGGGTTGCGACCTTTCTCAGAGTGCATACAAAAGTTATATGTGTCTTATTACACTCACTTCAATCGGTGCATAGTTGGGTGAGGAAACTCTTCGGGCAAACAGGATTCCTGATCGATTGTTCTCTATCTGAGCCACCCGATGATTCAGGGAGAGAATCTGAAGTTTAAAGTTGGAAGTGTTTTAGTTGGAATCCAAACTCCCATTTTCTCTCTGAACTTCAATTAAACCCTAATCGTAAGCTTTGGTTTATTAAAAACCAAACGTGATATCTCAGGAAATTCGCTCTCAGCTGGCTCTTCGTGAATAAAACGAATATCAGGTGTCAAGGGAAAAGCATCTAAGAAATACGTTATCAACCCCGGTTGAAATGGACTAGGAAAACAAGATAGGATGAAAGTTCAGCGAAATTATATTATCAAAATGTTCCGAAAGAGTTGAGATATGGTTCAATAAAACTAAATAGGACGAAATTAAATGATGAATTAGTATCGTGCTCAGCGATAAACGTTGTGATGGTTTTGTTTTTGGTTGGTAATTTAACAATCGCTAATCTACTCAAAAACCTATATGGGGTGCGTGAAACTTTGTAGCGCACTAAAAACCACAGTTAACTAATCATTGAAGACAAACAGTCTACTACGTTGTCATTATGATTCTTTGTGCGGAAAGCAATTGGGGAATTATTTAGGTGGTATGGAATTGCAATGATCTACAAAGCTCAATTAGTTATTAGAAACAATTTCTCAATATACTGTATCAGATGAAAATTCACACAATAATGATTATTGTGTAACCAATGTTCACTGAGAAATGTCAATCTACTTTGTAGTTTTATCCGAGAAGTGATGGTTGATTGAAGTTTCATGAATGAAAAGTTGGTGAAACATTTGACCGACCTCATCGTCTTTCCTAGCCACTTCCGCCTGTAACCGAATGACTCTCTGTAGCAGATTGTGACCGGCTGAGCCATTTCGATGAGCAACGTCTCCTGAGAAGAAACTATAGTTTCGAACATTTCACTGAGACCTCGGCAAAGTGCGGACAACATTTCCGGACAGCTTTTCACTATGTTCAAATTTTGCAAAACACTGGAAGTTTCACCGAGCGGCTGCTAACGTTCGTTACAATATGTGGGTGAAAACTCTTCTTATAAAGCCTGTGTTTTCCATGAAATATATTCATTCTAATTTTCATTGGCATACTTCCAAAGTGGGAATGGCGAGAACTATACATTCACAATAAGAGGTGAACAGTTTTTCGAAGTGATCACAACTTGATTGAAACAAAACTAGCGCATGTCACTGTTATCGAAGCTACAAAAACGCCTTGGACATCAATCAACAATGAATATAATATCCTCAGCATGGAAAACAGTGGTTCCATGCATTGCTCATTTTACTTCTTGTAAAACAATGCTACACTTTCTTATTTGCGATTCCAACTTTACAATTGTACGTGAACACACCTGTTGAAGCTCTGACGGATTCCTCAGAAGAAAGGTCGATAGAACGGTTGTCGTTTTGCCCAAATGTTTCACTTACTGAATAAGGATATTAAAACACACTCGAGTGAAAAAAAACCTTCTTCACTAACATGGTCGAAATGTTGTACAGCAGCAGTTCTCACTTTTTGTTGATTTGAGCCTCAACGCTTCGAACAACGGTGTTTTTGCTCATGTTTCCTTCCTTAGATCACATAATGTATGAACCGGGATAATATTATTCAAATGAAACTATTTTCCCACCAGTATTAGCCCTTTGTGGTCTTCTGATGCTCCTCTTTCTCCTTGTATGTGCAGTCGGTTGGCGATATTGGCTACCAGCCAGAACTCGACCCGAACTCGTACCGGGAGTCAATTGACGCTGAAACAAATACGACTTGAGAGAGAAATAGAAAATCACGCGTATAATCACTTGTTTAAATAGGGCCTTTCATCCCTCTAGGCGCAATGACGTACAGACAAAAAAAACAATTCGACCTATTAAGCAGTTTTCGAAGATTCGTGTAAGATGGGTGTGATCAGCCAACACTTTCACCAAACAAATTGTGATGCTCATCAATCATAGTTTTTCCACTCTAATTCGAATCATTACTGTTTTTGTTCATTATAGGACTAAAAAGATAAATTGAATTTTTCACCAACTCCAAGAACTGGCAACATAATCCCATCTACACTTTCCTCACACAAGCGGTTGCGGTGATGGACATCGGTCTGCAAGTGGAAACAAGTGTGGTTGACCAATATTTCAAGGAGAATATATAAACTCGTACCACATCTGTTTCTAATCTGTTCGATTCCCAATTATTATATGAAACGCTATCCACATGGATATATCAACGATTACGGGACAATTTAATGACTTTGGTAGGCACCGATGGTGATCTACGTTATGTCGTTGCATTATTTCTAGTAATGACTGCAACAGCTTTTCATACAGGTAGTATGATATATCTAAATCGAACTGGTAAGCTGAAAAAACCTCTACTGTTTTTAAGTTTACTTGTTTTTAAATCGAGAAGTGGAGCAATCGCTCCAGAAAATAGCAAGCAGACACGATGGTTACGATCTTTGGTGTTTGTAGTTCGATTTTGGTACATTGTAAGCAATAGAAACTGCACTGCGTTGTGAAACCAAACCACTATTTCAACTTGGTAATTATTCTATATCAGAGCTGAGTCAAAATGCCGCAAAATAAATTTATTGTTAGTCATTACCTTATTAGGAACAGATTGTTGTTGGAAAACCATCGGATGTGCCTGTCCGAATTGAATCAGATCTCCATTATGCAGTTCAATCTGAAACATTCAACTATACTAGAAGTAAATTGAATATTCACGAAGAATTAGCATTCTAATAAGGCATCGTGCACTTTGTGTATGCACGTTTCTGAGCTCTGCTGTGTTTAACATGTTTCACGTGACTAAGGAATTGACTAACAGTATAAAATGTTTTCTAGTGCTGTGCCAGTTACTGCTAACACCATTTTCAGACACGCAGAAGTGCTCACGAAATCATATTTTGAAATCTTGTAGTTGCATAATAACTGTTCTTTATTCACGTTCCAAGAAACCATCCTATTGAGCATTTATTCAGTGAAAGCGCGGTTCCTGTTCTACTCAGTCATTGCTTTAGTTATAATTATACTTCATTTCCAATAATTAGAAATTGACAATCTCAAAAAAGAAACTCGTTTAACAATGTAGTTTGAACAATCATCATAAAGAGCTCGATGAACGCAGGATGGGATGAAGGTGTCGAGATTAGATACAATGATTTTCTATTATTACTATCATTGAATGTTCAAACGTTTATGTCAATTTTATTATCCAGCTTCTCGAACAATGTTTTGTTCCACATCAGCTCGGGCATTTGTCAAACTACGTTTTGTATCTAACGGACCTCAGATTAGATCACCGTTTCAAAAAAGTACAACTACAAAATATAAAAAAAACTAAATAGCGTCGGTCGAAGGTGACAGATACAATGCGTTGCTAGGACAACTTATTCTTCTGTGGGGCGGTAATAAATAAGAAACTCAAGCTGCACTCCACCAGCTAGCTTTAGATAGCAGTCAGAGTGTTCATACGCAAAAAAACACATGAAGATGTAGAAGTAAAAACGAGAAAAATTATGATTTTCTCATGAATTAGGGTAATCATGAACTATTCTACCGCTTCTGTTGAAACACATTCTGTAACACTGTCAGGTTGGTTCTCAACACAACTTCCGTTTAGCATCAGTTCACAACTATGAGTTCAAAAAACAATGAGTTCAACTTACTATTTTCCTATAATTTATGTAAATTGTTAGGGTGAATACTTTCTCATATTTGGATTGGAGGATCCAGATCGTGAATTAGTATAAAATGCTGCACAATATCTTAAGCCCGGCATGAAACAGTGAAGTAAGGGTAACTGAACATTCTCACTTGGCCGTTCAGAGCTTTTCCGTTCACCGTTGTAGTTCCTGTCAGTGACAGATCTTTCAACCAAAAGGTTCGGCTGATCGGATGCAGCTCGATGGAACAGTGAACTGCATGAACTCCTGGTTCCTGAAACCTCAAACTGGTCTTCTCCTCTGCTATTGTAGACAAAAAAAAGTTTAAAAACGTTATCAAAATTCCAGCCAGCCATTTCTCGTATAGTTGTTCTATTGTATACGAGATCTTTCTAAACCAGATTCCGAAAATTGTATATGCGGTTCCCTATATTTTGTATGGTTCTAAAGAAGATTGCAAAGCAACCCAAATAATAATTTTGATTCTTCAAGCTTCATAAAAGAACACTTCGTTTACTATTAATATATGTGGGTGTAACGATTGAAACTAGGAATACATCAGCTTTTCAAAAAACAAAGTTGTTTTCCGATTCTTTAAATACCTTCAGTGTAATGTCACAGTTCTTGTAGCCAACGACTGTGTTCGACCCAATGTCGAATCTCTCTACTCCGTGGGGTGTGAAGCGGCGTAACATGGTTGTATCATTCGGATTATAATGAAACGCTAGTGAAGTGAGAGAAAGACGGAAATCTCCGAGAAAAGTACAACATTCCTACGAATAACACGGATGTTGCCTGAAACCATAATAATTTTACATATTGTCAAAATCCATTCAGAATAGCAATAAAGACTATGAGAATAGCTCATTTGATTAGTCAATGAACGCAGCAAGTTTTCACTCGTCAGACGTGCGCTTTTGGAAACTCACTCAGAATTTCTTCCTTGGCACATATTATAATTGGCTTATGAACGGTTTCACGAGAAATCGATAAAAAGGGTAAGTTTATTCAAGTATGTAGGCAGAACAATCGTTTAGAGTAATTGTCAGAGAATTTGAATAATTAAAGTGTGAAAAATGGTAATATTTATAATAGACAGTGAAAATTTGACTAAAAAATGTGTAAGCACATTCACATGTTTCATCAACTATGTATATATGCGATCGCACTTCCGAGATTTAGTTGCAAATATTTTTGGTACTAGCGCAATTAAAACATTTTCTCCGCTTTTCAAATGAAGTGACCGATCTTTTCGTAAGCTGAGAACTGTTGTATAGAGTATAATATAAATTGTATAATATAACCGATTTTGTCATAGCTTGGGATTGTTGTATAGGCAGTTATACCAGTATAGTTCTAACGTACTTGAGAATAATGGTGTTTTGAGGAAGCAATTATATGACGGCTTTGCATCAAAAACATTTGATTACTGCCGTTCAGTGAACTTTATGCATAGGGCGATCACTTCGCATAGTTAACTATCGAATATAGTATATAGAGTGCTTATCTTTTGTATTGATTATGGTCAGTGAAAAGGTCACGAAAAAAGAGAAACAACTCGGTCAGTCTAGTTTCAGTTACTTAACTAAGATGAAGTAGGTGTACGTAGTTGAAGCATTCAAAATAAGTAATGAATTGTTGAGGATTTGGAAACCTATCGTTTAAAAAACATTTTTTGTAGATCTATTCAGTGAAATTGCTGTTTTGTGGTTCGTAGAAAACTCGTCAACATAGTTTAAGCAATCCAGGTATTCTATCAAAACTATACATAGAGCATAGCTTAACACTACAAAGTATTTCAAATTTTAGTAATCGCAAGTAGTCAAGTTTTGAATACAGGTATTACATTGAGAACTTGAACAATAGAACCATTTTAAACTTTATGGGTTATTAATTATCTTTTAGAAACAATCAGTTTGAACAATGAAACAATACTTTGTTGATTCGAAAGTATCTTTTGAAAATAGTCATTTTGAACAGTGAAACAATTTTATTTTGCTATACTATATGTTTGTAATAAGTCAATGTTTCAAACAGAGTTGACTAGTTTCGTAGGGTTCTCAGATAGGAACACGTAGGTTGGATTATGAACGGCGTAACCATGGGGCAATGTCGTGGCACGCCCATAAATACACATGCAATACTCATAATTAAATGGACGGGTCGTTATCAGACCCTGGCTATCCAGTAATCAGTTCGGGGACATTTGTGTAGGTCAAATGAATGAATTAAATCATTCAGACCGGAATGGGTACTTTCTGAACTTTTACAGTTGCATGCAACTCAGATTATAGGAGCAGGGATAACCATCCTACCATTCATGGGAAAAAAACATTCCTACCATTCTCGGCAGGTGCGTGTTCAATAAAGTTTAACACAGAAAAAACGAGTATTTCGTTTTAGAGAGCGTGTATACCATACATATGTATACCACACACGCATTACAAAAATGGATAGTTTTCTGTTTATTCATTTCCTTCAGTACCGGTAACAATAATAGATCATAAAATGAAATGATTGGAAGAACAAATACTTCTGGTAACTCAGTCTTCTCGATTGGAAATCTATTGTTGAGCCTGGAATAAACATTCAATGAACAGCATCATCATGAAAAAAGAGAGACCAGCGTAATATACCAGTGACACAGTCTACATGATTGGAGGAGTTAGAATTAGGCAGAGGCCTCAGAGTATATAGTATTCTAAAGATTATATTGTGTGAAACACTGACAATTAAGCGCTCTGTTCGGGTTTCGAGATCTATGTTTGTCTAGCTTCTGATAGTATGGGCCCAAACGCCTTTCTCACTCATAAAACCATAACAGAAGCACTTCCTAGGATTTATTCATAAATATCGCTCAATTGCTATGTTTTTGTACTGATTGGAGTTGTTTAGATGTTTTTTAAACCGCAATAAAACTTGAAGGAGCCTACCTATTCTGTCGCGTCGTGCGGCAGAACCTCCGCGTTGCGACGTCGCCTGGTGATGAGCGCGGCGGCCAAAATGAGACAGGCGAGGAAGAAGAGTTCGAGTAGAGTCGCCACATCGAAAACGTCGCGGAAACTGCGAATCTCCGACAGAATGAGACCCGCGCGAACACAGACAATACTCGATGGAATCAGACCTGTGAATTGGAAACTATAGTTGTTGCCAACGGTAAGGCCGAAGGGTACTGTATATCTCACTTTCCGTTGTGTACGCAAACATGAATTCGATTCCATAGCTTGGCCGTGATTTGTTACGCGCAGTGGTTAGCGCCCTGCTACGAAACGTTTGCTCGCAGGTTCGATTCCGGTGAGAGACAGAAATTATTAAATTTGGCCCTCATTATATATGTTTCTCGCCAACTCAGACCACTTCCAACCAATTGGCCAGCCATGCTTGTAACGGAATCGTGTAGGTCACAGATACTGAGACTATCTTAGCCTGTCTGCTGTCTCATTGACCTTAATGCTCTCTTACTTTCGTAACTTTATAATTGCGTAACATCGCCGCAAAGGTTTATTAGCATTCAGAAACTTTCGCGCCAATCTTACGTCATTAGCGGATAAACGGAAGTGAAAGAACGCAATGTTTCGTCATTTCAAAAGACGGAAACTTTACTTCAATATTAACTTCATTGATAGTATTTATTATTTTTAATTCCTTGAATCATTCATGTATCAACTTAATCCTAGTTAACTTGATTTGATTTAACCTATTTCTGTTTATTTAGTAACTCTATTCATTCCGTACTCGCCTAGAAACATGGCCCCAAAATGAGTTGTGAGTGGAATTCCAAGGAAAGGGGAGCAAATGTTGAGTAATCCGTGGGGGGTAAATGGGAAAACACGAGCGGATAGCAGAAAGAGAAACCGATGACGCCGATGGCGGGCGAGCTGAAACATTTGAACGGTTTACGCGATGGAGAACTATCGATCCAGATTATGTTATGCGTGAAACATTCAACCAAAATATATATCTTCGAAAGTAACTAAATCAATCAAAGCAAAAAGCATTAATTGAGAAAACCCCCTCTGTTTCTCTTGTTCTTCTATCTGCAAATCATACCGTTTCCCTGAGCGAAATTATTCTTCTTGACAGAAATCGTTCGACCAGTGATCCGGCGAAGACTGAAGATAACATGAAACAGCAGGAGGAGCCAACGGCAGCCAGAAAACAGACCAGGAAAACACCTCGAACCAGGCCAAATAGCGCACCCGAGAGCAGATTCTGCAAGTGTATGGTTATATATAGTTCGTTTCACCAATCGATGACTTTCTACAGTATTTTTTCAAAAATTCCAACGCATTTATCTAATCAACAAGCAGAATTTAAGATTCATTGTTTTGTATGCTTGTAGTACCCAAAGTGGAAAACGAAAACACAAAGTTTAAACTATGTACAACACCTACAAGATATAATAAATTCACTTAAAAGTTTTATAATCTTACTGTGGAGGTGTACTGTTTCGTGAAACAGACTATATCTTACCCAACAGGGACAGAAATGGGCTCAATTGATTGAACAATGTATAGTCCATTTAGTTCCCAAATGGACTCCGTTTACTGTATGAAAATAGGGGCGGAGCTTATGACTTGGCATATATTCAAACATTCTGGGCAATGATCCTGTGTTTTCAAAATAACATCAGCTTGTGGGATCGAACCTACGATAATAGACAGCCACATGACCGAAACCAGCGCTTTAGACCACTCGGCCATTAGGGTTTGTTGAAAGCGTTGCGGGAGAACGGCCCACATACGGCGATCACAAAAGTTTCAGTGTGTGCAAATTTTTTTCGAATTTCCTAATGAAAACTCAAGTAAACTTGATACTTATGATTAGCGAAGAATATAATCTCTGATACAATCTCTTTAGAAAGGGAGAATATATCATAACTAAGGAATAATTGTATGCGTAAGTTAAACTTTTATTTGGCTGTTCGAAAGATTATTGATTGTGCCCTGATCTGGCAAAATGCCCAGCCGGCGACGTGCACACGCGACGCGAGAGGTTGACAGGGATGCAACACTTTTGATGAATACGAGTCCAGTTGGGAACTAAACAGACTATACACGATTGATCGTTGAAGCGTTAAGACAAAGATGCGCAGATACGCTCGCCGTCGCCAAACCGTCTCTGATACCCGTACGATCTCACAACAGTTTGATGAATCTTAAAGTTTTGATTGCATTTGATATCGACCGACCTCTTTTATTAATCTAAACTCCTAAAGACGTTCAGTTACTCTATATATCTATCCAGCTGTAAATCAGGTAGAGAAAGTCTACGGTGTTTGCAAAGTCTCACTTTGTTCGTAAAGTTTGTTAGTTGTAAAGTTGTGAAGCAACGTTTGTAAAAAAAACTCACCAGAAAAAACGATCCCGGTATGCAAAACGTTTGTTTGTAGATGTAGGCATAACTGTATAACATCATTGTATACGAGAAATGGGCGGACCTATAAATAAAGAGATAGAAAAATAGACGGAGAAACTAGACACCGTATAAAAGAAGCATAGAAAATGAAGAATTCTTTTAATATTAATTGGAATTTGGTATACGTAGGCTGGCGCGTTAATTAGAATACATAAGTTTCACCTCAGTGTTTGAGAAGACTTAATATAGACGAAATTGACTGTGTTTCCGCTCTCGGTAATGATTTCCAGGTTCAAACCAACTTGTAGTCTTGAAGTGTGTCCGCTATTTCTCTCAGCTGTTTCAGGTCCTTCGGGAAGTAGAGTTCAGAGGTTCCATCCAGGGGCGGCGCCAGATGAACAATGAGAAGGAGCAGAAGGGTGGCTGGCACGAAAACGGCTACAATACCACAGAGGCGAGCCACTTTCAGAGGAGTTGTTCTCTAAAATGACGTCATTAGAATAACATAGAACGGACTAGCACACCATTTACACAAAAATTAATCCACCTTTTAAGTAGGTAGGGTTTGTTTCTCACTGAATCTGATTTCTTATGGTAAACCCGCGTTTCAATACATGGTAGTTTGTAAAACTAGCCAAACTGGTGTGCAATCAATCGTTTTCTCTTGTTCACCAAATGCACTTTTTGTGGATAGAACGTTCATTCAAAGAAAACGTACAACTTTTTCCTTTAGTCAATCTCATCAACAAACTGTGTACTTTTCTTCAAGACAAAAAATGAAACATTCAACTGCATCCCGGATTCTATTTCACAATCGTTGTTGAAAAGAACATGTAACACTACGAGAAAAATCGGAGATCACTCGAAAAAGAAAAAAGGTATAAGTATTTTCTAAACCTACCTCTATTTCCATCGAACTTGAGCTGCTTTCCGAAGAATCAATACTCGATTCGACAGTTTCGGAGGCGGTGTCCAATTCAGAAATCCTTCCACAACGTACCCGCAACCAGGCAAGATGAAACAACAATGAGAATGGAAGATTTCACGTGAAGCGCGTTTCTTCTCACATGCAAGCAACACGTGAGAGATGAATTGGGACTGGATGGAAAGTTCCAGATTGTTTCTAGTTGTTTTATATTTACTGTAAAGTATTGATCTAACGAAAAAGCTCAGAAAGTCGGATACTCTGAACATATAAGGTTGAATTCCAATTTCATTGTAGCTTGATGATTATGGTTGTGAAAATAACGATAGGATCGAATTCGTTGGTAATGTGAAGGAGAACAAGATTGGGATAAAGATTTACTACACGACTCTTCATACAAATAATTATCGACTGCAAGGCGACTATCGATCGAACCGATTGACTTCTTAGCGTCTGCTTCCGTCTTCGAAGAAGATTCCTCCGTCGGCAGCACAGTACTTGGGACAGATTCCCTTCTCCCCGGGAGCCGCGTCCTTTCCGGGTCGACCGGGCTGACCGGGGTGACCGTCCTCGCCGGGAACACCGTTCTCGCCTATAAGTCACTCGAATGATTCACGTGTTTGTTAAGTATAATCTTTGAAATTGTGGAATCAGTGTGGCTTTCTCACAACTTCGTTAGAATAGGCAATATTGGATGTTAAGGGGGGTAGAAAGGAAAGCTAGTTCAGGTACCCCGGGGTACCTAAATAAAACGTTGCGCGCGCCAAATCAGGCAAACACGTGGCAACCGTGTGCAAGTTAGGTTTGTTAGTTTGAACTGAAAGTTATACTTATCGGTTTCTCTTGATAAGCTCTTTCATACGAACTCTCCTTTCTATCCCCTATAGAATGAATATCTACTCACCGGTAGGTCCCTTCTCTCCCTGAGGGCCGGGAACACCATCCTTTCCGTTCTGTCCGTGGGGTCCACGAGGTCCCTTCAAGTATAATATTGTGTTCAAATCAATCAAAATCGGATTTAGACGACATTAGTTTAACGCTTAGTGGTTGCGAACCAGATTTTAAACACAGAAGTGTGAAAACTCACCTCGGGTCCGCGTTTGCCTGGCTGTCCGGGAGCGCCGGGGATGGGTTGTCCGTTCTCTCCGGGTGTTCCGGGCTCTCCCTGAGGTCCCATGTTTCCGGGAGCTCCGGGTGGTCCGTGTCTACCGTTGTTTCCAGGGTTTCCGGGTGGTCCGTCAGGTCCCTTGGTTCCGAGCTCTCCGGGAGGTCCAATGTTTCCGGGCTCACCGGCGGGTCCGGGAGGTCCGGGAGGTCCACGAGGGCAAGGCTTGCAGGGAGGTGGGGTGAGTGGCTCGCAAGGCTTTCCGGTGGGTCTGCCGGGGTTTCCGGGGAGACCGTTGGCTCCAGCCTTTCCGTTCTTTCCTGACTTTCCGGGAGGTCCGGGGGGTCCGGCGGGTCCGGGCAAACAGCAGCCTGAAAAACATCGTATTTCATCTATAAAGTTTTTGACAAACCGAACTAAAGGTTTGACTCTCTCTCTACAAGAAAAATTGTGATGATAAACGTAAATTGTTGTAACTTCAGTAGAAAACTACACGTTTTAGTCAAGTAAAAATTGTTTTTCACCAGTTTGTTCCTGTTAAGCAAACTCGTTTCAAATTTTTCTATATTTAGTAATGAGTTTTTACCTCCGCACTTTCCTTGAGGTTGGGGCACGTCGACGACTTGTTCAACCTCGGGCACCGGAAGCGAGGGGAAAGCGGCTCCGGGAAGGGTCTCGGGCACAGTTTCCGTTGTGGTTTCGGGAAAGTTCTCCTGAGAGGCTTCGGGGAAGTTCTCTTGGGATTGTTCGGGGAACTCTTGTCCGACCACGGCCTCTTCAACAGTCTCGGAGATCTTGGGAACGGGGGAAGAGGAGGCGGGGTGCTCGGCGGAGGAGACCACAGAAGGAGAGTCGTAACCGTTCACCTGCAGAAATCCAAGAGTAATGATAGAAGAACCATTCATATAACTGAGTTTTGATAGTCACCCATTTCTATAAATATTGTAAACGGAGAATAAGTGAGTGGATTGCAGCGTATTGTATACCGATGATCCTTACTCAATCCGCATAGCATCCCCTATAGATAGCGCATTCAACTTTTTCACTAACAACTTGTTCAAACTAAAATCTCACAAAAGACAGAGTCGGGTCATTAAATGTGGTACCCGTAACAGCTAATATCAACCAAATGTTTAACGACGACTTCATAACAAACCTCGGCCGACGTGTGTGGTGGCTGTGTGGGCGCGACGGTGGTGGAGGGGGCGACGGCGTCGTAGCCACTCTCGTCCACATCAGCGTATCCGTCGTAGGCGGAACGGGCGGTACGGTTCCCGGGGAAGGGCGCGTTGCGGAGGGCGTGCACGTCAGCCCAGATGGTCTTGGCGGAACTCTATAAGGAAAAGACCTTCTCTCTCTATCCCTTTCTTTATCTCTCTCTATCTCTCCCTCTCTCCCTCTCTAACTGCTCAACTCTCTCTGTCTCTCTCTCTCTCTCTTTCTCTGAGACTGTTTATCATCCTTTATCTACCTCTCTGTTCCTTTTTGCTTTTCTCTGACTATCACGTTTTCAAGCTACCCTATATTGTTCTCTTACTCTATCTGGCTCTCTCGCCGCTATCTCACTCCATCTCCACATCGTTCACTCTTTTTCTCTATCACTCTCCCTATCTTTTTCCTACCTGACAGTGCATCATCTCTCCGTGCATTTGTCTCTTCACGTGGTGCACATAGTTGTAGACCATTGGTAGAGTGACACAGATGGAAAGAATGGCAATCGCCGAGAATGTAACCGCTGCATACCCAACCAGGCGGTAGGCCTGTAACAATGAGTTTATGAATACACTGTATAACAATCAAGTGAAAGACGAATTGATAACTTATGGATGTATGCTTAAGACTAATAAAACAACGAATGGTTCACAATGAAACAGATTAGTAGAATGACTAATGGTTCATACAATGTTCTCGATGTACTGAAGACGTTTCGCGTGAAAATGCAAGAAGTTCTTGGCGGTATGTTGAACATTTAACACCAATAACAGTGATTTTGTGACCATAAAGTCAATAAACGAATATATGAAAAATAGAATTTATTTTCAATGAAAATATGAGAAGTCTAGCAACCCTAACTCTAGAATGAAGAAAAGTAAGTAGAATGATTACCTTAATCTTGACGCTTTCCGACTCCATTGTAGGTTGGATGTCAGAATCGGGCGTCTCCTTCCTTTATAGGCCATCGGGGGAATCGAACCCGATATCCGCAGCTGGACCGCGGCGTTTTTTCCCCCTGCGCTACGCGTCAACGGACTGCCGATTGCGAGTTTTACATGTAAAAACGGGCGGAAAACGGCGATATGCGACCGGTTATCAATAGAAAAAGTTCGCAACGCTTATTGGACGAGAGAATTGAGAGTTATTGAGAAAGACTGTCGAATTGACCTGTTCACACACAGTAATAATTCCCGACATGTTTTTAAGTGCACATGTACCTAAATAACCACATGTCTAGAAGTTTAGCATAAAGGGTATAGAGACGAGACTTTTTTTCGGTATTTGTTATTTTCATTCATTTGTTGACTCCGAGTTGACGTGCCCACGCATGAAAAAAAAACTATACTCGCCATTTCTCCAGGAAAAATGTAAGTTAAGTCAAATGAGCAAAGCAGGGCGAGCGGTCGCTGATTGTCGGTTCACATGAGAGAGTGTGTAGATCGAAGATACACAAATGTGCTGACCGCTTCTTCTGAGACAATTCCCTGCCGATCAGCAAGCCAACAACTATTTAAGCCTGTCTGCGGCCTCATTGATCTACGTGCTATCTTGCTCTTAAAGAAGGTCGATTATGTGGTCCAATCACAACGATTCAGTCATTTAAACAGCAATATATTTTTCATTTGCAGTTTAAAGAATCGTTGATACGGGATTGGTCCACATAATCGTCCTGCTTCAAAGTTGTTCTTGTAGCTTGCTTATCGAAGTGGCGCAAATGTTTTTTTTAGTCGTCATACCCCGCCATCTACCGAGTTGTCCGTACGCTGTCCACAACGATTTAATGGATCTTCTGATGGGTCGAATTACTCTGCTCACATGGCTAGCAGAACATGAAGAACTTCGAGAAACACGTTAAAGAAGGACGATTATGTGGACCAATCTCGTGTCAACGGTCCTTTAAACTGCAACTTAAAATGTGTTGCAATTTAAAGGACCTAACTATTGAGATCGCACCACATAATCGTCATTCTTTAAGGCTTTATGTGTAGGAACTTATCGGATTCAATTCTGACAAGTAACTCTTCATGTTGCGTTTCGCGCTTCCGACCTTCAGAGATTTTCACTCTTATGCGTCAGGAGAATTGTGTGGTAGTTCAGAAACGGCAATTCAAATCAATTTGTAGAGTTGTGATGTTCTCCATGGCAAATACCGCCTCCCAACCGATCAGTGGCCGTATTTTGCAAGCTCAAATAGCCGGGTAAGCTATTTGAGCAAAATTCAACTAGTGTACTATACAACTACTCTCTCACTTATTTGGATATTTATTTTGCTTATATGTAAAACTAGCGAACCTGCGTTCAACAAGCAGGAAATATAATAAATCAATCGTAAACTGAATTAGAATTAAGTCATTAAAAATGTGCTCAAATAGCTTACCCGGCTATTTGAGATTACAAAATACGGTCACAGCATGCCAAACAGCGGTCATTCTAGTCTAACATTACAAGAGAGGTTACAAATAGTTTCCAAATTTCGCGATAGTCCAAATAGACACATAAAACAATACTTCATCCGCAGCAATATATACACTCACAAAACCTAACGATAGAACGGAAACTAAATAAATCAGAACATGAAAAGCTGAATGATTGATCCACCAATTTACCAGCGAGCGTCAATTTTGCATACGTATTGTCGCATTTGCAAGGTGCATCGTTGATTGTTCCAGTAGCCCTTCCCGTTTTTGTCCCAGTTCTTCCCATCTTGCATCAGCTAAAGAAAATATAGTGAATGCCATATTTATTCATTTCTGTCTTCAAGCAAAAGATTCGTAGCAGAGCGAGAACCACTGCGCTATTAGAGAACATAGCGCGTGAGCTTTGCAATCGAAGACATGCGTGCGTACACAGCGGAAAGTGAGATATACAATAAACTACCGCCTTTAGGACTATAAACTTGTTTCCTGTCTAAATGCGAGTTGTTCCACTCACATCGGCACAGGGATCCCGATCAATCCAGGAGGGCTCTCCCTTTTCCCAATTCATGTAGTAGGTCGGAGATCCATCCAACCACACCCAATCGTGACCCTGTAATACACTTTTAAGAATTTTAATAATACGCAGTAATCGCGCATGTCTTTGGCTGAAACTCGGTAGCGTTTGTCGTGGTAAATGGTAGAGTTACAGTTTTACCGTCTCATCAAGTACGTATGCTGAAACATCGACACCTTCATCCACTACTTCGTCTCTCACTTTACGGGACCACTCGGTGAGCTTCATCTTGGCAGGATGTGAGAACAGAGAAAACCCTGCATTTGAGAAGACACAGATTGTAATAGAACGGCTCTTTCCTGAAAGTGTTCCTGAGCAAGGTCACCAACTTGAACCGGTACCGACCGTGTAATGCAAGCCGATCCAAGTCATCTCGTCATCTTTTCTTGTTCCGCCCAAACTCAACAGATCTACAATAAGTGGTCAGGTTGAGTGTAATTTATGTTAAAACTATTAGTATTTACTATTAAGTTTTTACCACAAGAGTTTGTTAAACTGGAGACGCAAATCTGTTTAAGACGCAATTTAGTTTATGTCGGTTTAGTGTTATGGAGTGTCTTCATATAGCTTTCGATTTCAATTGCAGTTGATGAAGATAACGTACCAACAAGATAATCGTTCTCTTCCTGGTTCAGAATGGAGGTCAAATGTCCTCCAATGCTCATGCAGTAGGATTCCGCATCCCAATAGGCAGTGTACGACCCCAACTGTAGAAATCACCTTATTACTAAATACACGAAAATAACATACTGAAGTACGTAGATCAAGGATGCACAGACAGTGAATTTCTCGATTTTCTCAAAATGATTCTTCCCTAAGCAAAACCTAGGGGGTTCGTTACTAGGTGGTTTGCTTTAAAACCGAACCAAATTTGGGCTGACGATGGAGAAACCGAACGATTCAAGTAGTTCATGCAAAAGTTCGACTAAGTTAGTTTAGTTTGGTTTGGTTTTCTGTCGTTTTTGGTAGGCAAGTAGTTTGATTTCTTGCCGATTCGATTGGTTCGGGAAGAATTGGTTCGGAAAGCAATTTGCGACGAGCTTGCACGATTACAAATCGAGGGTATGGTCTTCATTATCATTTAAAAATACTTAAAACTGTATCCTAATAATCACGTGAACATGTGAATGTTTTGCACGTTATACGTGACGATTGCGCTAGTTTGGTGAGTGTTGTGTGAAGGTGTTGTTGGATGATAGCCCGTAAGTTACCCAGAAGGTTCTGAGCGTTGTCTTCCTAGAAGAATCTTTTCCTCCAACTTTCAGCGCCCTTTTGGCGCCAACAACACCTTCACACAACACTCAGTGATACGGGAGAAAAGTGAAGCTTGCATTGTAGTGTTCAACTGTGTGTGTAGCTCACGTAGTAACATTTGTTGTTTTCCGTACGATGGTACAGTCCATGTGGACATTTTGGTCCTTTTGTGGTCGTGGGCGGTACAGTTGTTGTGGTTGTGACTTTTGCAGGAGTCGCCGGATTGGCGATGTACGTGCAGATGAATGTTTTAGGCTCGGTACATGAACTGTGATACCAGTAGCCACTGTGTGTGTCCATGTACGCGCAAACATCGCCTTGGTTGCCAGGCTCACCTAAAACAATATTTATGTAACTTTTGATTGTTACCGTTTTTGATTGCTACAAACAAAATACATTTGTTTGTCAAATCGGCTCACGTGATCATTGAATATTATCCCGATAGTTTCACTGGGAGTTTAACCGCAAACGATTGAATGTTTATATATTTACATATTTATTCATCCACGTCGCTGTGTTACGAGACGGTGATCATCATACATGTCACAGATTTCAGTAGTAGTACCTTCTTCTGAGTTGAACTTGGTCCCTCCTTTACAGACATGGTGAATTTTCAAATGCTCTAATGACATTGATTCAGTGACTTGAATGTTTTGTAACTAACCAGGCGCCCAGTTTGAGTAGCCAATGCTCCCGTTGGTCCATTGCCAGTTGCCTAACAGGTTCGATAATCCTATCCACACCGAGCTCTCCGTTTCCAAAAACTGTGCCGCGTCTTCTAAAAGTTTTTTTATAAACTTTGTTCGACTATTAGTGATTTCTGACCATCGTGCCTAGTCTTAATTATAATCACAAAAGTAATCGATTATGAGGTAAATCAAGTATAGTAAACAATAGAGTTATTTAAATATCGATAAGTATATTATAATTGGTTAGAATATGAAACAGGGGAGATGGACAATATGTACCTTCCTGAAGTTATAACTATTTTGCATGTTATTGATTAAGTAACAGAAACACCGTTTCGGCCTCTTCTATGAGTAAAACGTGAGACGGCCGCGACAATGTCGTTGCCGTCTCAGTTTTGAATGTTGTTTATCAGCCTGCGTCTCCTCAAAACATATGCTATTTTCATGAGTAAAATTTGTCACGGCAGCGATATTGTCGTTGCCGTCTCAATTTCGACTCAGTCGGCGGGGGCCGAGTCAGTGATTTCTCCGAGTAAGCTCTAAACGGTGTGTTAGTTCCGGCTAGTAACGATAAATCTTGCAGTATCAACTGAATAGGCTTCACCTCTGATCAGTGCGTTTTCGAACCCATTTTCCATGTTAATCAGCTGTGCTCCGGCGGCCCTACAGAATTCATTGGCACTTGTCCAAGACATTCTTTGATCCACGAACTTATAACATCTGCAATCAACTCTTTTTAGTAGACATCGCAGAAAGAGATGAAACGTACGCTAAACATCCGTTGTTTTCTATGCAAACGAGTACGAGAGGTATTGTTTTATAGAGGGTTCAAAGATTTCTGTTATAAGATATTTACTATCTTCCTTAGGTCCGGGAACCAATTAAAAAGCGTCATGTGACCTGAGAAAACAAAAAAACTCATACCGGTTCTGATGTTGAAGTATATTTCATTGATATGATTTCTATATAATTATTTTTTCATATATACGTTTCGTGCTCTTGTTACCACACAATTCTCATTTTCTGCTCGAATCTTGCCTAAACTATTACCTATTTGTTTCAATATCGACAACGGTTTGGTCGGGACAGTGATTTATAGTTCCACTGACACATCCAAATGCGGAGAGCAGCAGCGGTAACCACATTCTAGAAGTACTATATACTAATCACAAATTAGATGAGAAGAACAAACGGTAACTTAAAGTTTTTTCACGTGAAGTAGGCTTCATACGAGAAAGCGAAGATGTTAAGAGACATGTTACATATGTGCCTGATCATGATGAAGAGTGGATTTGAAAAAATGAAATTATGACAATCTCACAAACATTCATGCTAGGAGATTGACAATGACTAATTGATCACCCAACTTTATTTTCCGCTTGTTACATTGAGTGGAACTATCATTTATCCAGCAAAAAGTTTAAGTATACATGAAAATATGGGCTTTAGGCTAGATCGCTGAAGAGAGAAAACAAACGAAAAAAAAGTGTCCAACCCAATTGTTCAAATGTGCACGTATTTGTGATTTGGTCAGCCTGTCCTTTTAAATGCAACTAGAACGAAGATAAGAATAGTCATCTTTACGATACCAACAAACCACGAGTACCGTATTGCCCACTTTTTTTCCCAAATTATACTACTTTTTATGACGAAAAAGTAACGCAACTTTGCCTGCGACCAATTTAGTCACTTCGCAGCGAAATACTCAGAGAAAAACGTCTCAAATCCCTTCAAGAAATCTAACGACAGCGTACGGTATCGAAAGCGTTGGTTTGTCGATTTAACAGCGAGATCGATAGGTTGGTCGTTAAATTGGTTTCGTTTAGTAGTTCGTAACTATATGGAAGTGTATTTCTTCGGTTGGGCTCAACTGGTTGGTACTCGGGGCTGAGCCGCTGTGCGTGTGGATTTGCCACCTCTCAAAACAGTCTAAATCAGAAAATGTCGTTTTCAAATGGATCCATGGAATTAGATTGAAGAGCCAGAAGCGCGATATTTGTTGTACTGAAAGCAGGACGGATTGGTCCACATAAGCAGGTTATGTGGACCAATCTCGTGTCAACGGTCCTTCAAACTGCAATTGAAAATGTATTGCAGTGTAAAGGACTGAAGCGTTGCGATTGGACCACATATTCGTCATTCTTTAATGCTTCTCAGCCTTCTCGGCAACTACGATTCCGAACTTGAGTTCAACGTTCTTATAAACACGTTTTTTGCTGGTACCATCATTCACAGGTATCAGCGTCCCAAAGAAAGTGACGTGAATAAAAACATACGTGCATATTCCAACTAGAAGATAACATATCGTACGGTTATCTCCGAATTATGATGTGTTCCAATTGATGTAGCAAACGGCACGTAGCACACTAACATCTGTTTGGTTTTTATGGTACTCCACAGTCAAATAACGTAAGTTATGAAAACGTTGAATGAATAAGTACAGTGCTCACATTTCCCATCCGGACTCGTTGGCAGTGTGAAAAAAAAACTTTGGAAGACTGTTATTTAGAGAAAACATATATTTTACAGAAATTTTCCCTGAATACGAACTATACTACGTATATATAACTAACTATATATATACTAGCTTTCCATTCTGCCCTCCTTTAAAGAACGCCACAATTTTATCATTAACAGATGGATGGTGAGATATCGCATGTAGCCTTCCAGACCCGCATGACTTTGGCAAAGCTATAAACTTGTCATGAGACTGAAGTTCACAGCCGCAACAGGTTCAAAATCACTTTGGGAGAGTGATATTTCATTTTGACTGGTTTGTAACATCCTAGCAGAATACGGGTAGATGATTGAATGTTCTTGAATCTTTTGATGTGAAGAAGCTGTAGCTTGAGATAGCTAGAGCCGCGTCTGTAGCACCTTTTGGGTTTTATTCGCATGCTGCTGATACGCCGATTTGAAGCAATCTTTAGAAAATCTCGATTTACAATAGGTTACCATTTGTATTTTTGAAATAAGACTCTCTTGAAATTATTCATAGTAGATTGGAATAGATCATAAAACTAGATCATAGACAAAAACTAAAAGATGTGGTCAAACTGTCCTAAGTTTGGAAAAACCACGTTTTCCCCAGTGATGTTGACTATTATTCTAGTTTTTCTTTTCCCCCTTCTCGTATAATTAACGTTATTCATGGATGAAAATCTACAAACAAAATTACTTTCCTTTATTGCATTCGGTTGATGATTTCCGAATACTCGCGAAGTTCAGTGGGAAATAAGTTCAAAAAAAGCACGACTGACTGTTTCACGTGCTCTATGAGTAGTCGCTAGAGTTACCACATTAGTTTTCTGTTCGTACAAGATGAAAATAGTACAAACTCAGTCATGGAACAGAGAAGTACTTCCGTCGAAGAAATTCACAGCAGATTTTTCAAGATTCATCTTTTTTCAAACACTATTTTCCAGGATATAAGACAAATTCGAGAACTTTTTTTTTAATCCGTGACGTAATTATATATGACAAGGTGACTAGCCGGTCGCGCGGCTCCCGCCGCGCGCCCGTCTAGCTGGGGGGTGGACCCCCAGACCCCCCTTTTAATCATATCTCAATCTGTGAACGCTATCTCATAGCGTTCAATATTTCTGAGACCAAACTACAAAATTTCGATTTTTGATCTTTAATCTTTGATCTTCGGGTCGATCATCAAGGACACTGTTCTCATTCTATCCTGAAATTTTCAAGCCACTACGACGATCAAGAGAGCCGTAGCGACCGTGGGAAAATTTGCTGTCCAAAATAGCTTAAATGGAGGTCTAGGTGCGCCGTATATAGTACGGGTTTCACCCAAATTGTATAACTCGTTAACGGATGGATATTTTTTCGAAATTTTTTCATCACAATTCATGAATATTTCATACCTCTGAAATATATGAATAACGTCTGTTTCCAACTGGTTTGAATTTTTGACCTCCCTTAGGCAAGGTCAAAGGTCAAAAACGGATAAATATTATATTTGACCAACTATTAACTAAAGTGTTGTCTCTACTTAGCAAACCCATACTATGAATCTACGGACCACTGTTACATATCTTCTCTTTTTATGAACGAAAATGCACCAAAAAACGTCAAAATGGACGAAATTTTTTTAACTAACTTAGGCTCGCAAACTTTTGACTATGCTGTGACCACAACTCACTGAGTGGATGTTTTTACTAATTGACGATTTTTTCTGAAAGTTGCAACCGGCCGACTTCCTTGTTTTGACTTCTAAATTTTTTTCAAATAGTCGTCATCAATCGATAAATGGTACCGTCAAGTTTTCATGAACACATATTGCTTGTCGTTGTTGTTCATTTATGTTATCAAGTTTTAGACAAATTCCATTCAGCCACTCGCTCAGAACGCAATCGATGACGTCATCGTTTTTTCACATTATCGTTCACCAAAAATCAATAAATCAACTTTTCCACTATCTGTCAGTTTCTAGTAGGTTTTTATGTTGGGCAGCATCCACATGCAAAGTTTGAAGGAAATCATCGACAAAAAAAAGTGCGGCACTCTCAATTCTAAATTTTTTTCAAACCTCTGCCATTAATCGATAAATGGTACTGAGAGGTTCTGGTCGGAATATGTTGTCCACTCTTGTTCTTCATTTATGTTGACAAGTTTTAGTGCGATTTCATTCAGCCATTCGCTCTCCACGAAATCGATGACGTCATCGTTTTTCCATATTTTCGTTCACCAAAAATCAATAAATCAATACTTCCCTCGTTTTTTTCGCATTTTGTACGTGGACATACTGGGTAGCATCTATGATGAGAATTTGAACGGAATCAAAGGCAAAAAAAAGTGAGTGATCCACCTTTATATATGACAAGGTGATGACTAGGCCGGCTATCGCCGACCTAGCTGGGGGGTACCCCCAGACCCCCCCTGTTGGTTATTGGTAAGTTTGTAGATGTTTATAGGTTCATTTACAAAGTTTTGTCATTTTTAGCCAAGTTTGAACATGTTTTGTAGTTCTGACGTCTTCTGGCCTTCAGAATCTCAATCATTGTACATATAAGACGTCATACTAACGTCTAATATCTATGCTCTCACTATCTAACGCATTCAGAACTATCTTCGACGTCAATTCGTCAGTTTTCATTTTCGACGTCTTCTGACCTTCAGAATCTCATTCCTTGTTCATCTAAGACGTCATACTATCGTCTACTATCTATGTTCTAATTATCTACGGCATTAAAAACTATCTCCGACGTAAATATGTCACTTTTCATTTTTGACGTCTTCTGATCTTCAGAATCTCAGTTCTCGTCCATCTAAGACGTCATACTATCGTCTACCATCTATGTACTAACTATCTACGGTATTTAGAACTATCTCCGACGTGAATATGTCACCTTTCATTTTTGACGTCCTCTGACCTTCAGAATCTGTTCACGTTCATCTAAGACATCATACTATCGTCTACTATCTATGTACTAACTATCTACGGTATTTAGAACTATCTCCGACGTCAATATGTCACTTTTCATTTTTGACGTCTCCTGACCTTCAGAATCTCAGTCCTTGTTCATCTAAGACGTCATACTATCGTCTACTATCTATGTTCTAACTATCTACGGCATATAGAACTTTCTCCGACGTCAATATGCCACTTTTCATTTTTGAGGTCTTCTGACCTTCAGAATCTCAGTCCTTGTTCATCTAAGACGTCACACTATCGTCTACTATCTTTGTACAAACTATCTACGGCATTAAGAACTTTCTCCGACGTAAATATGTCACCTTTCATTTTCGACGTCTTCTGACCTTCAGAATCTCAGTTCTCGTTCATCTAAGACGTCATACTATCGTCTACTATCTATGTACTAACTATCTACGGCATTTAGAACTATCTCCGACGTCAATATGTCACTTTTCATTTTTGACGTATCCTGACCTTCAGAATCTCAGTCCTTGTTCATCTAAGACGTCACACTATCGTCTACTATCTTTGTACAAACTATCTTCGGCATTAAGAACTATTTCCGACGTAAATATGTCACTTTTCATTTTTGACGTCTTCTGATCTTCAGAATCTCAGTTCTCGTCCATCTAAGACGTCATACTATCGTCTACCATCTATGTACTAACTATCTACGGTATTTAGAACTATCTCCGACGTGAATATGTCACCTTTCATTTTTGACGTCCTCTGACCTTCAGAATCTGTTCACGTTCATCTAAGACATCATACTATCGTCTACTATCTATGTACTAACTATCTACGGTATTTAGAACTATCTCCGACGTCAATATGTCACTTTTAACTTTTGACGTCTCCTGACCTTCAGAATCTCAGTCCTTGTTCATCTAAGACGTCATACTATCGTCTACTATCTATGTTCTAACTATCTACGGCATATAGAACTTTCTCCGACGTCAATATGTCACTTTTCATTTTTGACGACCTTCAGAATCTCAGTCCTTGTTCATCTAAGACGTCATACTATCGTCTACTATCTTTGTACAAACTATCTACGGCATTAAGAACTTTCTCCGACGTACATATGTCACCTTTCATTTTTGACGTCTTCTGACCTTCAGAATCTCAGTTCTCGTTTATCTAAGACGTCATACTATCGTCTACTATCTATGTACTAACTATCTACGGTATTTAGAACTATCTCCGACGTCAATATGTCACTTTTCATTTTTGACGTCTCCTGACCTTCAGAATCTCAGTCCTTGTTCATCTAAGACGTCATACTATCGTCTACTATCTATGTTCTAACTATCTACGGCATATAAAACTTTCTCCGACGTCAATATGTCACTTTTCATTTTTGACGTCTTCTGACCTTCAGAATCTCAGTCCTTGTTCATCTAAGACGTCATACTATCGTCTACTATCTTTGTACAAACTATCTACGGCATTAAGAACTTTCTCCGACGTAAATATGTCACCTTTCATTTTTCTTCTGACCTTCAGAATCTCAGTTCTCGTTCATCTAAGACGTCATACTATCGTCTACTATCTATGTACTAACTATCTACGGTATTTAGAACTATCTCCGACGTCAATATGTCATTTCTCATTTTTGACGTCTTCTGACCTCAGAATCTCAGTCCTCGTCATCGAAGACGTCAGACTATCGTCTACCATCTATGTACTAACTATCTACGGCATTTAGAACTATCTCCGACGTCAATAGAACTATCATGGACGTTAAAATATCAGTTTTAAGTTCTGACGTCTTCTGGACTTCAGAATTATGTTTGTCGTCAGTAGAATCTTACTTCTGGCACCTACGTGATGTTGAGAAGAGCATCTCAGTCCTATTAGGTAGAAATCTCACGTTCCACGTGAAATATGTTAAGACATCAAAGATCTTGTTGACGATTTCGGTCACGTGACCCGATAAGCCAACTCAACCAACTTACAATGTTATCGATTTTTGAAGGAAAAAATGGCTATTTTTCTTAGATTTTTCTACACAATGATTGTCACTCTTCAACTAATACACACAGACAGTTTCCAAACAATTGATGCATTTTGTGGACTTCTACAAATGAAATAGTAACTCGAAAAATTTAAAAAAATTATAAAAACTGAACCAATATAGCTACGCAACAATTTGCGCATTTCCAGGTATCAGCTCACTGAGCCGAACATTTCACTAATTGGTAACTTTTTCTGATTGTTGAAACCGGCCGAAATGCTTAAATCGAGTTTGAAACTTTTTTCAACTCATTCAATCTCAAAAAGTTTGAATGGTGACGGGATGTTAACGTGGTAGATAGTTAGGCTTCTGCAGTCATTTCGTTTGACCAAATCTGGCAAAGTTCTGTTCAGCCATTTTCACTGTAGAAAATCGATGACGTCATCACTTTTACATAAAAATGTTCATAAAAATCGAGAATAACAAATTGAGCCCTAATGCCTCGACTATCTTTCTAGCAGTTGTCAGCTACGTAACATACTTTTTGTGGGAGAGAATCGAAGCACCTTTTTGGTTTCATTGAACCCCCTCCTCGCAAAAAGTGCTAAAGTCAACTTCGTTGTAGACAACAGTGGGGACAATCTGATTTGAATTTTGTATAGAGCTTATGTAGTATGTAGTTACTGGAAGGATAACTGGTGATAATCTCTAGCGGCACGCCAGCCAGAGCCATCAGAAAGAGGCCTCATTTTCAACTTTTGTGCATTAAAAATCGATAAATCAATATTATCGATTTCTTTTGATCTTGCACTTTTGTAATGTTAAGACGTATGTTGTATGGAAGTATGAGCCAGATCGGAACAACTTTTGTTAACGGTCAAAGTCCAATCGTTTCTATATATAGGGGGTTGATAACTAAGGGGAAGAACCCTTCACATAAATTTGTATTGTTTTGAAGTATTTCAACATGTTCAAAGACTGCCTTGAAATTTCATTGGCAAGCTGCACAAGTCCAGTTGGGAAATGTGCGAAGTATATAGTTCTTGTCATTCCAACTGGGAGTTCGAAACGACAGCTAGACAGCTTTTTTGTTGACAATCTTCTCGAAATTACGAGAGAATTCACAGTACAGGAATACTGTGAACTCAACGCTTTTCGTTCACACGCGTAGAAAAGTAAATAATAAGGTGTGGTCGCCTTCATTAGTTAGTTACCGGGAAATATAAAAGTTTACGATCTTCTTCACAAAAAACATCTTTTGTAGTGTCTAGGGCGAAACTTATGATGCTTCCTATATGACATAAAAATGCGGTTGCAAATATTATTGAAAACTGAAAAACAAAACGGGACAATAACTGCATGATATTTGGTCAGTTGACGATATGTTTGAACTTTCTGTCTGAAACTTAAACTGAACTTTCTGTCTGAAACACGCCGTTTCACGATTGTTCCTGTTTATAACGTGCCATTTTCTAGATTATACCGTTTTCCGGATTATGTTTTCTACCCGTCGGCAAGATTTCCGGAACTTTTCCATTTGATTCGAATGATTCGGAGGAGTGAAAGAACGGAAACCAACGAGGTGTTCTCATATTCTCATGGTCGGCCCACAGTGTAAGTTTTCATTTGGTTTGAATTAGAAAACGTTTTTCAAAGAGCACATTTCCATGACAGCCTATTTTCAGTTCCAAATGAATACAACACTGAATGAAAATGGTGTGAATGTTTCAGTCCGCTCCTCTTCTCGATGGAACTGGCCCTTCTGGGTCAATCACAAAAGCAACCGACGACAAAAGTAACCATGAAGTAACCAACGAAGAAAAGTAAACAACGAAGAAAAGTAACCGACGACAAAACAAAAGTAACCGACGACAAAGTAAGCATGAAGTAACCGACGACAAAAGTAACCGACTTCAAAAGTTGTCCACTTCATAAATGAACTTTGTCTTAGAAAAACTAGTCGAATTATATGTTTGACAACTATGATGACCTCGGTTACTTCTGTCGTCGGTTACTTTTGTGATTGGCCGGTTGGTTTCTCGGCCATATTCTTATCTCAATTACAATCATATCAGTCACAGAACAGCCACATGAAATCATGAAAAACGTAGAGACGCAAATACTCTACAAAATTCTTCGTATAGTGGATGCCAATTAGGAATTTCTGTCTCACGCCGGAATCGAACCTGCAAGCAAAATTTTCGTAGCAGGGCGCTAAAACTGCTCTATTAGTGCACATGACTGGCAAACTCTGGAATCGAAAACGAGTGTGCGTACACAGCGAAAAGTGAGATATACAGTACTCTTCCGCCTTTCCGTTGGCGACCACTATACCTTCGAGATGCACGCTCTCTCGTTCTGTCTTCCATGTCTGACCAGTGACCAGCTAATTTTGGGAATCGCTCTTGGGGGAACTGGTCAAAACTGTACATTGTTTCGCTCTGCTGTGTTACTTGAGTGCTAATGGGGAGAGAGAACACAGGAAGGTTTAGAATGTTTTTTGGCAGGTCGCAGAGTTTATATAGCCCTGGTTATTCCCACTGAGACTTGGCAGCGTGCCAATGAATATTCCAGGCAATTTTTCACCACTTTATAGTTTTTCAAAAAACTGCAAATCTCTGTTATCGGTTTTTCAGTTTCATAACAACACGTAAACGAAAATATTTTTCAGAAGATGTTTTCTCCAATAAATAGGCATCCGAAAATCTTGGCACAATGCCAACGGGTCTCAGTGGAATGAAACGAATTATATACGGCCACGTCGATGTATTTTATCATTGGAGCGGTTCTTCCTGGAAACGTCCTTTGCCGATCATGGAAACGGCTGTTTGGCGTTCCGTGTTAACGTGAAATGCCTTCTTCTTCCTGTTCAGAAAGATACGGACCATTTTATCATTTTGCCGTCACATACCTTGCATTCTGGTTGTTGCCTAGCCTCAACGATAGGAAGATAAAACTACAGGTCAGAAAGATACCCTACATTTGGCGAGCAAGAGATATCTTTATGGTAAGAAGTTTTGAAAAGAAGTTTAAAGTTTTTAAGTTTTTATGTTTTAAGAAGAAGTAAGACAGTAAGAAGTTTGCAATCTCATCATCTGAAATTCGTATCTCATCACCTAAATTTGATCAAGACAGATGGAAATTCAGAAATCAATCAAGCATCATAATAAAACTCTCCAGAATTCAAGATATTAGTATTTTGTGCTTGGAAAAAGATTAATTTACTTTTCAGACGAAAATATGCTTAGTGAGAAGAAGGGATACTCTTTGATACCGAATGGGGAAACCGAATGCTTCCCCTTAGAGGATATTGAGACAGAGATAGAGTCATCGGAGTCGTCCGAAGAAGTGGATGTGATAGAAACACAAGAGAACTTGAAATATGAAAATAAGGTTAGTTTTGATAACAATAATACTTCATGTGGAATTAGATCAATGAACATTGTAATGAAGATTGCATACGTTTTGCAGATTGTATTAAACTCATGCTTAGTCCACGATTCTTGAATTGAAAACAGCTAGTACAACTCGTATATAATGTATAAGTTCTCGAAGTTAATAATGTGTTTCGACAATTTTGACTCCATCTCAAAATAGTAGGATTATGTGGACCAATCCCGACGCATCGGTACTCCAATTTGCAATTGAAAAATGTTGCAGTTTAAAGGACTGAAGTTTTGAGACTGATCTACATTATTGTCCTTTATGAATAACGCAATTGGTTAAGGCAACCATCTCTCTAAGCTACTTTTGGTTTTCTCTGGACATTTCCACACCATTCATTTGAGTGAAGAGGTTGGAGTACAAATATCACCATAATAATGCTCTGCTGGGTTAAATATGTCACGTGAAACATTTGAGCCACACCAAAACCGCGCAGTGTGTCTCTTTTCAGATAGCGGTCGGTCGTTTATCGCGAATTGGATCCAAAAGATCCCTGTGGACCACTAAATTCAGCTCCTACTTAGTGATGTTTCCCTTTCTGATGAATTGCCAGTCGTTGGTCATATTTCCCTTGATGTATTCTATGATGGGAAGTAAGCACTTGGCTTAACGAGCAGAACTAAATATGAAAAAGTTGACCCTAAAAAAACTAGTTTGTGCTAATTGAGTTTTATCTTTCAATATAAAATGCCGTTCGGTTTGATTTTGGAACTAAATTACTCATTCTGGTTGTTCTGCACCTTCTACACTTTTCTGCAGTCAATAAGTTTGGGGATGAAAACTACGTTCATATATAAACGAGATTATTGACTTTTTAAATGCCTCACCTGATAGAGTCTCGAATCGAACTTTTCTACAGATCATTCCAAAGTTGCAGACGGTTTTCCATTCGCCTACTGGACTTGTATGATCTTCATTGGCCTGCCTTTGATCTATATGGAACTTGCCCTCGGGCAATATACGTCACTCAATGCCATAACCTTGTTCGAGAGAATGGCTCCTGCATTCTCTGGTCAGTTTCCATTCAATTGAAAAGCAGGAGTAGGAAAACTCGATTCATTTCCAAACTTGAGAAAAGTGACAATTCAAAACCAAATAGGGTGGTGACATTGTCAGTAAAGTATGGTAAAATTCATCAGATTGACAATGATTTCATGAGTTTAGTTAGCATGAGTTTTGGTTCTACCGTAGCGATTAAATCAAGTTCCAGTGTTATCAGTCTGGTCAGGGGAAATTTTTGTCGCCTTTTCGGCAAACAAGCTTCTCCCAATTTTGCTAAACCGCATAAAATTTGAGTGTATGTGTTGGATAGTTGCTTCTCATCCAATTGCGTAGTTTTATAGTTCTCGGTTCTTCACAAAGCTCATACTTTGGTGAGATTTTCAAAAAATACTGATGTTGTATTAGTGTACATCTTTCAGGTCTGGGATTTGCCATGATGATCTACGATTTCCTGAACTTCCTGAATGACCAGCTGTTGATGCTCTATATCGGTTACATGTTGTTCTACTCGGCCAATTTCACGTTGAATCAAATGCCATGGCACAATTGTGTAACCGCCGAGAATACACCCGGTGGGGCATAGTGCCAATTTCGTAAAACGGTGGTATAGTCTTTTCCATTCCTAGTGAGACTCTTACAGTAGGATTTCGAAACTTCTAAGCCGTTTTGCTTACTTACTTTTGATCGGAGAAGTTCACTCTCCTTCTCAGGTAGAGTAAATACACTAGAGAATTTTTCAGGAACTTCATTTTCAGCTTCACAACCGCCTTCGAAAAGTTTGTGAGGTTACTGTACAAGTCTCAGTAGGAATGGTGTGAACTGTATCATAAATGTTTGCGCCACTTTTCTGCGATAAGGCAATAAATTAGAAGAAAGCTAAAAAGTTTATCTTATACGAAAGTGTGATGCTCGTATAAACAAGCTGAAATCGAATCTCGAATCTATCATACTGATAGAGCATAAAGGTCAGGCAGAGGCTAAGCAAGTCTGGGTCTCTCTGACCTGTGAACTGTCTCGGCGAGCCCGCCACATATAGTGAGTGCCACATTTAAAAATTTCTGTTTCATGCCGGAATCGAACCTGCGAGCAAAAGATCCGTAGTAGGGCGCAAACCACTGCGCTATTAAAGCACATAGCGGGCGAGCCTTGGAATCGGAGACTTGTGTGCGTACATAGCGGAAAGTGAGATATACAATACTCTCCCGCCTTTCCGTTGGCGACGACTATAAGTGTCGTGCTGATTGGCAGCGAGTTGTCTGCGGCTCGGCTTGGATCAGTCTCAGCGTGACACCGTGGGAGGTGGAGTCACCAAAGTACGTATGCTAGAAGATCCCGGTACCTTCATACCATCCTGCGTCTCCTCAAACATACACTATTTCTCTGCTCTTACATCCCGCAGGGCATCGAGTGACGCGAAATAGTAAGGCAGAGCGAGAGACGCAGGATGGGATGAAAGTGCCGGGATTTTCTAGCATGCGTACTTAGATATTGCATACAATTTGTCGATTTCCGTGAACAGTACAATGAACATGTTGTGACAAAAATGCAACGGAATCTAACCGCAGCGGGAGTGGGTAGCATATACCGTAAACGCGTACTTTGGAAGAGTATTGTAGGATCATTTTCAGGCAAGTCTGTCTGATTTTCCAATAATCAAGTGCTCTTTTAATACGAGTTATGTATTATTGTAGGTTGTCATTCGTATCAACAATCGTGTGGAGAAAACAACAGAATGGTTTGGGCTAAACGGGATGAGAAATCGGAACATCTCCTCACACATTACGATGTACAGCCAAGGTTGTTGTGTCTATCACAACGTTCAGATTGACTATAAAACTCTCCATTTTTTATAGAATAGAATATAAAATAATAATTTATTGAAATTGTAAATGATTCAAAAGTGTGCATACAAAATAAATGCAAAATGATTCGAAAGTCCCGTTCGAAATGGTTGTTGCGACAGAATGCAAAACTCTTGAATCCCTCCCAGATCAATACTGCAACGTTGATATTGTACATTTTATTGGAGTATCAAAAATCATAATGGTAATTCCCATTCCAGTTCGCTTGGGGACTCGTGTGTCCTATCGGGAGTGTCCGTTTTTCAATCGTATCAACGCGTCTATGATTTCACCTCGTGGTTTTCATCTGAAGCAATCACACAGCAACTGTGAGCTATACTATTCGCAGCTTCGTCTTCGAAAACAGCATTATCCAAATGTTTCGCCGTCCTTACATATACTATTAGTATAAAAACGAGTTTCAAGAAAGTGAAGATTAGTTTTGGAGATCACATAAACAAAAAATATAAAACAGGTCCAATAAACGGATATTTTGAGAGAAAGGCCAAGCTCGCTCGTTCGAAATATTGCAAAAATCAAAGAAAAAAAGCTAGATTTTCGTGTACTGTATTCAGATGTTCCATCATCAGTAATGAGTAATATCTGTGATACTTTGTGTAAATTTTAACAGATCGAGATTAGCCTTTCTCTCAAAATATCCGTTTATTGGACCTGTTTTATGTTTTTTGTTTATGTGATCTCCAAAACTAATCTTGAAAAAAAAACCCTCTGCTCAAGTTGTGTTCCGGCTTCCTTTAACTTTCTATTTGTATCCCAGGTTCCCGAGTACGGACATGCGTTCGTTCAGTTCCATCGGCTGGCCCACCCTTCATTTTGTCACCGGCCTCGTTGTGTCCTGGTTTCTGGTGGCCATTCTCAGCCAAGTGAAAAGGGGAAAGATGGTCATGGTAAGTGTTCGTGAATTCGCGTTAAAGAAGAACGATTATGTGGTCCAATCGCCACGGTGCAGTCCTTCAAACTGCAATACGTTCAACCCATTCAGGTCGAAACGACAAAAAACGCTTGGCCGATTACTGATCTTCAACGCTCGGTCTACGTAGTGTTCCTTCAATTTTCGTTTACGTTTTCTGGTTTTTCAAGGTAAAAGAACAGATCAGTACAACTCAGATATGCTTCTCCTTCACTCTGGCGGCGTAGCAATCCCTCCAATCTCATGAGAAGTTCACATGATTTTCTCATGAGATACCTCATGAGCTACTCGTGAACTATCAATGTTGTAGCACAGCAATCAATAGAATATCATGAGACGCTCATGCGAATAGCTCATGAGGTATCTCATGAGAACTTTGAGAGATTGCTATGACGCCTGAAGTTGATATCCACGTTTCCCACCAAGGTTCTTACACCAAACTGGTCAATGAATGATATCAAGTTGAGATTTCAAAGCTTCTTCCTTTCAGCTCTCAATGGCAGCCATAATGTTCCTGTTCTCTTTCATTGCCCTTTGCGGCCTGGTTTTGTTTCTGTATGTACCTCCATTTCCGAATCTCCAATCAATTGACCTTGAGTTGAACTTCAACTTAGACGTTTGGCTGTTCGCCATGATTCATGTGAGTTATCAGCAGACAATTCCCAGCCAATTTTGTAGAGACCTCGCCGAGAGAGTGTGCAGGTCAAAGAGACGCAGAGGTCTGCGGCCTCATTGACCTCCATGCTCTCTCGCTTTTGTAGCTAGCCAATCGTAGAAAATTGGCGCTAATCGTTCTGAGTTGCTCAGAAACGTTTTTTTAAAGTTCTCTGCGACATTCTGCGAATGGCCAGCTACAAAAGCAAGACAGCATGCAGATCAATGAGACCGCAGCAGGCTAAGACACTCTGCGTCTCTCTGATCGACATACTCTCTCGTCGAGGCGGCTGTTTGGATGGACATTTTCTGAGCAGTTGCAAGAGCGAGAAAGCTTGAAAACTATTGATAACTAAGTACAGACCAATCAAGACAGTCTGCGTCTCTCTGCCCTGCAATCTCTCATCGACGTCGCTACAAAACTGGCTGGCGAATTGGCTGAGAACGAATGAACAGGAATCATCGTTCGACTAAACATAAACATATTCGACGGTCTATAACAAGATTATCTTAGAGTTGATTAAGTTAATGGGCTCAGTAAGAGATGTTATCAAAACCGTTTTGACCCCGTCGATTCAAGACGGTTTTGAGTACATCTCTCACTGAGCATATTAACTTGATCACTTAATCACCTTAATTACCATCCAAAAGTTGTAGTGACACAATTATATTTATTCAAATAAAATAACCTAATATTCTAGAGTTGTTCAGACATTATCCTCGACAGACACGACATTCAGACACTACACATTCTCTGAAAAACCGTTGCAACTTAAAATACTGGACTCGCCAATTTTGCAACTTAAAATACCGGGGTCAATCAAATGTCGCCTGTACTGTTTGAAATTCATTAGGAGATGCAGGCTAATTCGACACCAGTATTTAAGCCTGCATCTTCTCCGGTATTTTAAGCTGCCAGCGTTTTTACAGTTGTCTCTATAGGATTTGTCAAACCGTTGTGGACACCGTACCATTGATTTTGTATGGGACGGGGTTTGGCGAGCAGCCAGATCGTCTGCGTATCATTGATCTACACACTCTCTCAACTGCTGGCACATAATCAACGACCGCTCGCCCCGCATCGCTCAATCAATCGAACCCTCTGCTGTCTTTATTTGCAAAATGGCGACTATATTTTGTTCACATTTATAATATAAATGTCGCGTCCAGGTTGTGCTTGCTTGCAAAATTGGAACAGGTCGCCTGATCTTCATCGGAGTACAGAACAGTTTCCGGAACAATATTCTCAGGTCAACAGGAATTTCACAATTTTGTTTACAAAGATATTGTTTTAATTTTTTTATTTAGAATATTTATTCAACGCATTCATGTATTTTGACAAATAGTATCACATGGTGTTCGCTCAGCTTCATGCTTCACGTACGGATTCAACGGGGAAAGGCTAATTTCCAAACGTCGGTCAGAGCCCGGGCTTGTTTACAAAACAACTTCCCAATGAGCTTTCCAAACTTTCCGTTCATCAAGAAGTTGAAGGACGCACAAATTTTTAAATGTTATTTCAGAGATGCGATCGTCATATTTCTGTTCATGTCAGTAGTTCCTTTCATCTATTCTTTCTTCTTCAATATTACCATGAATTCGGAATTGTTGGGTCTACTCCAAGGAGATACTAGGGCTTGGGATAGCTACGGTACGCACGTTGATCAACTACCAACCAATCAAATAGAACGACGATCGCGTGATATAAGTATAATGTCAGTCAATTGGACAGTCACGTGAAACATGTTAAACACAGCAGAACTCATAAACTTGCAGTGAAAAGTGCACGATTCCTTATTAGAATGCTAACTCTACGTGACTATTGAATATACTTCTAGTATAGCGTCATAGTAACATTCAAGTGCACGGAATTGATGTAGAACACCTGAGATTGCAGTGCACCCGATGGATTAACTGAAACTAATTTGAAAACGAACTGAATGATCCTAAAACATTTTTATAAATATTCTCCGTTTGTAAAAGAAATTATAAATTTCTGGTGCTTGTTTTGTTCTGCTCCCAAATAGTTAGGAAATTATCTTTTTCTTATGTTTTCTTTAAAGAAAGACGATTATGTGGTCCAATCGCAACGGTTCAGTCCTTTAAACTGCAATACATTTTTCAATTGCAGTTTAAAGGACCGTTGACACGAGTTTGGTCCACACAATCGTCCTTCTTTAATGTTGGAGACCTCATATCTCATTCCAGGAAGGTTTTCAACTCTAGTAATTTCAGTACGACAGGCCTACGAATCGAGAATATTCTCTGATTTCCTGGACCACATAGTAGTCACTCTGTTTCTCGATTCCATCCAAATGTACGATTCGTACGAGCCATTCATCGTCTTTCTCTTCACATCTCTCGTTATTCTCTTTCTGTTGGCAGGCAAGGTTTGTTTAAAGAAGGACGATTATGTGGACCAACGGTTCTTTAAACTGCAATTCAAAAATGTGTTGTAGTTTAAAGGACTGAACCGTTGCGATTGGACCACAGAATCGTCCTTCTTTAACCATTTTATTACATTCTAAATGTGTCGGATAGGTGTTTTTCAGAGAGAAAACCGGTTTTATAAACAAAATTTCTGATTATGTAGAAACGCGCTTGGTTCGATTGATTTAAGATTGTCAGAAAAACAACCCGGTGGATACATTGGCACGTTACTCACGTGCAAGCTCTGGTTACTCGGAGAAATTCACTACCAACTAGCAAGTCGCGTTTGTGGTGGCCTCGCCGAGAGAGTGCGCAGATCAGAGAGACGCAGAATACGCTAGCCTTTCTGCGTCGTCCCTCGGGTTTTTGTATGTTTTCGAGTGTTTAATGAAAATGTTTGAGTAGAATCGTGCTCGGTAAGCAAGAAGTAAGCACGCAAAGCGAAGATTTGCTTCATACACGGCACAAACCGAGATACAAAGTTAACTTATCTTGGGAGCGACTGTGCTCCTGTAAATTGGGCAGCTGAATGTTTCAACCGCACTTGAAGGTGGTTCAAATGGAGTACTACGTGGCTTCGCTGACGGAGAAGTTTGAAATGGCGTCGGAACCAGAGGCCCGGCGAACAGTCGCCTATATTCTATGCACAATCGGATGCCTGTCCATGCTGCCTTCTTTCTCTGAGGTCAGCTAACAGATAATTCGTTTATCTAACTACAAGAAAGGTGCCGCCGGCTAAAGCCGACCCCCCTCCCTTGATGAGTCTAGGCTGTTGACAGCTTGCGGCTCTCTCGTTTTTATCTTCTTTACCTTCTATTTGTATATTTCTATTCTACAGCTAACAAATAATTCGTTTATCTAACTATTGTTCCGCAAGGGAAAATAAATTATAGCTGTGTGTGATTCACACTTTCAGTATCTCATAGAAGAATGTAAAGAACCAGTAGTGAATAGCAACAGTAACAGTGCAATGTACATGTGGTGATTTTGAGATCCTATGATGTGTTCGTAGATTGAATCGAATTCGGTTGCGATTCGAAAGTAATGTGTATGCAGATCAAATTACAACTATAGTCTTCGCCAGCACAAAGACGTGAGGGTACTGTATATCTCACTTTCCGCTGTGTCTGCTCACATGTCTTCGATTCCAAAGCTTACGCGTCATGTGCTTTATAAGCGCAGTGGTTGCTACGAATATTTTGCTCGCGGGTTCGATTCCGGCAAGAGGCATAACTTTATAAATTTGGCGCTCACTATATTCCCTTCTATGACTTTTCCAGACCGGGTTGGAGATTATAATTGCATTGCACGCCATCGTGTTCACTGTGGCCGGTGTGGGTATCTTTCTACTGGAAATCGTGGTTGTCTGTTATTGCTACCACGGAAAGAGGGTTCTCGCAAACATCACTGCGATGAGCAGCAATGACGAACAGGTACAGGAAAATGTAGTTGTATTTCGATTCATGCCCGTTGTAAAAAAGTAAATTAATGTTTATACAGCTTGGCTATCATGTATATTGACTTTCCCTCTCGTCGTCTGACGTCTCTTCTATAAACTTTAGATTTGTTGCAATACAGTTTTGACCAAACGCGAATTCGTAATTATTATAACAGAGCGCGTTCCGAGTAATAATCGATTGTCGACATAATAGCAGCGGGATCAAACTACAAACTTGCACATTAACCTAATCATACAAACCCACTTATCGGAACAAGCAAATCTTTTACTCTCATACACACGTCATGGAACAAACGTTGTTGAGATTTCTTATTTACTAAACAAAAGTCCCTACAGACTCATCAGTATAGTTGTCGCTCAACGAAAAACGTGGTCGTACTGTATATCTCACTTTGTGCTGTGTAAGAACACAAGTATACGATTTGTCGCCAGCTTTCTTGTAAATCCCTTCTGTATAGTGGTTAGCGTCCGCGCCTCCCAATCTTTTGGGCGCGGTTCGAGTCTCATATGAGGCGGACATTTTGTAAACTTGGCGCGCACTATAGGCGTGAACACGTTGCACGTTTTCGAATGATGTGTGACCCCGTAGCAATTTCGGTCATAATGTGTTTCGAACAAACTGAACCGAGCCCTTTCTGAGAAATGCGAATCGTCTGAGTACGTATGCTAGAAGATCCCGGCACCTTCATCCCATCCTCCGTCTCCTTAAACCCACGCTATTTCGCTGCTCTTGCATTCCGCCGGGATGTAAGAGACGAGAAAGAGTGAGGCAGAGCGAGAGACGCACGATGGGATGAAGGGGTCGGGATCTTCTAGCATACGTATTCTGATTCATATTATTTACCAGAACAATGAAGAAGCAGATTGCATCGGAACTGCCTTCAATCTGGCCATGGTGATCAATTGGAGTCTCATCATACCTGTTTTGTTCACGGTTCGTTTTTCTTAAAGAAGGACGATTATGTGGTTCAATCGCAACGCTTCAGTCCTTTAAACCGCAATACGTTTTTCAATTGCCGTTTAAAGGACCGATGTCACTGGATTGGTCCACATAATCGTCCTTTTTTAACCGCTTGTTCTTCAAATTAACTACTAAAGAATGAATTTTTTTGAACCGCTACAGATAAGTTGTCAGCAGTTGTGTTTTACATAATTGTATCACTGTTCTTTCAGAAGTTTCAAAACTCCTGGATTCACAAAATGTGGGCCAACTACACAAGCAACCGAGTTGATAATATCAACCAAAAAGCGACCCGGTTGTTTTTGTGAAGAAAATTCGGTTGCTTTCAGATAGCAACCGAGAAGCAACCAAATTGCTTTTTAGAACCAGCCAACCTTTCTTTACAAACGCAAGCGAGTTTTGTGAAGTATTAGAGCTTGTTGATTTCATTATCAACCGGGTTGCTTCTGTAAAGAGAGGTTGGTTGATTTTCAAAAGCAATCCGGTTGCTTTTTGGTTGCTTCGAAAATCAACCAGTTGGTGGTCCGGGGCAGTTCATCGCAACTCATCCAAATGTTTCAGGGAGCTCTCGTGTACCTGACAGCCTACGCAAATGTTGACTGGTTTGTTCCATGGTTGTTTACCTACTGCTTACTCGCATTAGTGCCCGGAATCATGGTCTCCAAGGTGAGATTTATGATTCTAGTCTCCATTCTAACTTCCACAATTACCACATAAATGTTTGTTTTGAATTTAATCGTGTATTTACAAAAACAGGTTTCAAAATTATCTAAGCTACGTATAGGGTTCGTCAAACCGTTGTGAACACCGTACCATCGATTTTTTATGGGGTGGGGTTTGGCGAGGGGCCAGCGAGTCTGCGTATCATTGATCTACACAGTCTATCAACTGCTGGCAAGTAATCAACGACCGCTCGCCCCGCATCGCTCAAACAATCAAACCCTCTGCTGTCTTTATGGGGAAAATGGCGACTATATTATACACCGTAAGGCTTTTCAATGCCACAGTATTCCAAGTCCCTCCCTTGTCATTCACCTGAATGTTTCATTCAGATTATAAGTGTCCTGCTGAGACATGAAGAAGTGTTCCGTCTTTTCCGACCAGTCGAGGAACTCTGGGGTCCAAGAAGAAACGTGGACAAGGAGAAGGCGAATAGGGCAGAGAGACAAATACGATCCATATTCTGAAGTCAACCCGGACTAAGTAATCGACTGTGTCACACTTCCTTCTATTTGAAAATCATCCAATTAACCCCATAATTGTAGTCATGTGTTGAGATGAATGAAATGCGCAATTTACTACTTCAACTTCTTTCTGTAAATATTTATCTGTATTTTTGTTCCGCTTGGTTTGTTGGAAAATTAGAAACCCAAGACTTGCGAATAGAGCTTTCTTGTAAAAATTTCTACACGTTTTTCAATACGCAATGTCCAAAAGCTCAAAATTATCAACTGTAACGTCATCCTATAGTTCATGAGTATCTTATAATAGTTGTATTCAATAGTTAATACACCACTGGATTCTGTTCACCCCTGACATTTCTCTGTTTCACCCCGAAACCGCCCCTGTTTTAGTAGGGGCCAAACCGCGGTCTGGTCCCTGCTAAGACAGGGAGAAAACAGAGGGATTTCTGGGTGAAATCAGAGAAATCTCAGTGATGAAAGAAATTACGAGTTGCTTCAGAACAGAATATAAACGAACATTTTAGAAAAAACCGGTGTTTTCATTATCTAAAAGATAATATCAAAAACATTTTGTAAGGTTTAACTTTTATATTAACCTTGCAGTTGCCGTATCTAGTACGGGTTGCTCCTATGTGTGCAGAACAGCTGATCGAGCCAGCTACTCTGGTGCGCCGCGCGCGATATCTCTGTTTTCTCCCCGCCACATCCCTGCTAAAGATTACCCTAAAATATCCCGTACATATCCCTGAAATACCTCCGATATTTCCCTACTAAAAATTACAAAATAAATGCACTGAAATTACCGGGAAATCACCCCTGCTCTACCCCAATTCTCCCCCTACTTTTTCTCCGAAATTTTTTTCTCTGTTCTGTCAGGGAAGTCCAACTAACTATGCTTTAACAAAAGTAAACCGCCATGCTCTAAATAAACTATCAGTGAAACATTAAAGCGTTCGTCAGAGTTAGCGCATCGCGCTGTCATGTGATTCTGCTCAATTTCCCTCCACTTACTCAACTTTTCGATCAACAAACAATCCTTTTATTTGATATTTTTCTGCAAACCTTTATGAAACTCTCACCGTAATCGCAGTATTTACGCAATGAAGATCTTTTGAATCTTGCAATACAGACGACTGTTAAAAAAATTCATTTCGAACCAACTCTACTGACCGAATTTCTACGAGTATTTCATGATAACAAACAACAGGAACCTAGTATAGTAATTATAACACGTGATAATCATACAAACAGTGAGCAAAACAGGCCATTCGAATAATGTTGGCGTGACCGAGCAAATATTTAAAATAGAAGAATACGTGAGGAAAAACGACTGGAAGGAAGAAGGATACCTATATCAAGATATACCATAAATGACCGTAAAACACGTACATTGCAGACATAAAATGAGGCGGCGTTCATGAAAGTCGCGAAAGATTTCCGCTATTTCAAAGTTTCATGAACACGACCCCTGTACCACTTCGCTGAATCTAACCACAACAACTCTCAGATCCTAGCATCACAAAAGAAAGGGACCGCTGAAAAAGACCATACAGAACAGCCAAGTGACACCAGCGAGAAATAAACATTACAAGTAGATTGTACTCTAACTATGTCTAAAAAACAACAATCATCTACGATACAAAACGTGCGTTGATGATACAAATAGGCGAAGTGATAAAAACCATAAAAGATCTAGTTATAAAAAGAAATGAAACACGTAGACATAAGGAGACCACCCATCAAGAACATCACTTTTAACCTGAAAAGATGTATAGTTTATAGTACAGTACATTCGTAGAACATAAATCGATAAATCCGCCACAACCTGTGCGATTGAATCGAATCGAGATTTAAGTTGTTACACTACCTTGAATTTTCTGGGAAGTCATCTCAGAGACCTAACCACCTAACTATCTTACATTTAGGGCAATCCCACTAGTTAAGAAGTCAGGAAAATCGACATCAACTTAAAGAATCGTTCAGTTTGCATAGAGCATAGCCAAACACTAGTAAGGTCTGACTAAGCGACAAAAATTAGTCCGTTTTCGTATGTAAACAAATGAAAATTTATGATTTTTCATCAAAAGTAGACCGATTGTCTTCTTTTCGGGATTTTCGGCGAAAATGTAGTCCGTTTTCAGATTTTTTCTGACTATTCGGACAACCTTACTGGGGTATGAGCATAGCCGATAATTAAGTCAATAGTTTTCCCATAAATTCAGCCGAATTGTAGCAGATATCATGTAACATGATATTTATACGGTTACAAAAGCGGTGTTCCATATGCAGTAACATACATACACCAGTAAGGTTCGACTATTCGACAGAAATGAGTCCGTTTTTAGATTTATACGTGTGAAAATTATTGATTATGCATCAAAAATAGACATGTTTTTTCGTTTTCGGCGAAAAAGTAGCCCGTTTCGGGCTATTCGTATAACTATAACTTTACTGTGGTACGGTAACGTACCTAGAAATCGTCGCTGAAAAGCGGCATGGATACCCGTATGGGAGACTGTTTCCCCGTGATTTCCGCCAGGGGGATCTTCAACTTCTCCGCCCATTTACAGCACACGTCGTACAACATAATGCAACAGTACGCATCCATGGCCGCATATCGAGTCTGGACATTGTTGAATGTTATAATATCAGCACATAATCTAGTAAAATTGTCCTTAATAGTAATGAAAAAAGTGAACGTGAAGAAAATCATAGAGTAACGAATAACGGGGAATTTCTTCTCGAACCATGAAGCCTTGCGTCGATCGAAATCGGGAAAAATGAGCGGATCAGTGTGTATATGAACTGACTAGGAATAAAACATACCTGTAACGGTCTGAGAGGTCTTCTATCCCACACAGAACACTGTTCCGTTTTGTCCAACGGACGACCCAATACCTGGAATAAGTACACATTGAACAGTGTGTAACCGTTTTTGAACGGAACTATACTGATACCTCACTCCAAAGTTATATTATCGAACAATATACCTTCGTTTATTTCATTCAAATGGTTATGGTGAATCTATCTGGTTTTTCCTGAATTGGTGATGTATTACAGATGAGAGCGTGAGAAATATGAAAATGAGAATGAAAAGCAAGAGGAAACAGCATTTGAGGCACGACAATGGAGTCGTTATAGAATAATCCAAAGATCGATAGTTTGCACACAGGTAAAATAGTTCAATGTCAGGGCGACCAAAATGATCGTGCGTAACCCTAAAAATGGTTATGATATCCCCACGAAAGAAATTATTTCTGTCGTCTATTGCGTTTCTAGCACTCTTCACTTCTGAAAATGAGCGTAAGTTCCACAAAGACGTCATTTTGATAGGTTATTTTATCTATGCGACACACCTGTTCGCATAAATGAGAGAGGCCCTTGTTGAGTGTTCTCTGAGCAACAGATTCCCCATTCGTTGATTCGTTCGATGTCGAGGGGGCAGCCCCACAATTGGGGGTGGCAGCCGCATCTGAAACCATCTGGTAGAAGCTGGCATAAAACACCAGCGAGGTGAGACTAACTCACAGAGAAAAACTCGTTTTTCGATACATAAACATGATGCAAAATTACATTGAACCAAAATTGGGCAAATTATCCAATATTCGCGAATAGCTAGAGAGGGAGGTTGTTTTTGAAGTTTTCTGACTATTGGGACCGCTTTACTGTAGCATGGCTGCTACCAAACGAGACGCGGTACCTGTACTAATTCATGCTAGGCACCCGACTGTTTTCAATATCTAACTTACTATTTTAGGAATCATATTCGCTCAAAGACCATAGTCGTATCGTACAGATAAATACTCCACTTATTGGAGAATCAACTCTCTGAGCATTAACATACTACGTGAAAAGCAATGTGATAAGATCAGAATACATTAATACCCTCTTATTTCGATGTTGACTGTTGCTCACTTTTGTCCAATTTCGATCGACTTATCGGGAAAATTTTGATCCCTTCTATTGATAAGTCATAATTCAAGACCAAAAATACGACTATATTTCTTATAACACATGCTTACTTTTCGATGTCGTTCATGCTCACTTTTTCACCCCGGGTCGGTAACTATTTTACATTTTACGTATGAATACATCCTGAGTACGTTTGTTAGAAGATCCCTGCCATTGCCCTTCATCCCATCCTGCGTCTCTCGCTCTGCCTCAATATTTCTCGTCTCTCACATCCCGGCGAGATGTGAGAGCAGAGAAATAGCATAATGTTCGAGGAGACGCAGGATGGGATGAAGGGCCGGGATCTTCTAGCATTCGTACTCTGAACCAAGTCATGTCTGGCTAGCAGCTGACCTTCCGTCTTCTCGTCCTCCATGGTGGAGTCGAGGGTGTCGTCGAGGGCGGCATTGGCATTCCGCATGAAGGGGACCACCTCGGCCAGCACCTCCCCACAATCCTCTCTCTTCTCTGTCAACTCGAGCAGCTGGAATGAGAAACGGTGGTCATTGAAAACTAGGGTTGTTAAAGTCGAACTCAACACTCGACGCGGAACAATTCAAGTCGAGTCGAACTCGAAAATTTCCAGAACCGGAAAACTCGATTTTCCGCCAAACTCGAAAACTCGAAATTTTAAACTCGAGAAACAAACCTATTGGAAACACAACACACAACTGATGGAAAAAAGTATTTAGTTCACCCCGTAAACTCAGTGTACAGTAAAATGTCGGTTTCTAGTTCGAAGTTTGAAGGGAAAACATCAAAAACATTTTTCTTTCTCTATATTGCGTTATCTTTCCATCTTGCTAATCAATTCAGTAACAGCATCTTCTTGGAAGAAACAAAAACAAATGCCGTATTGTAACCCACATCAGCTATCATTCGACCGACACAGAGAACATTCTCGGGCTGATAGAGAGCCCGACAATGGGCGACGGCGTTGCGCATCTGGAGAAGGTCCTCCGAGAACTGGAAGCCTGGAAAGAAGAAGGTTAAACAAGTTTTTGCTCAAATAGAACGAGATGAAACATTGAAGTGAATAAAAAGGAATCTGAACAATGGAACTTACAATTGGATAGTAGTTCTCTCACGACACTTTCTATCTGATGGCACAGTATTCAATTGAAGCAGACAAAAATTGAACGTTTTGATTTCCACACGGTCATTTGTTGTTCCCCAAACAGATTCAGATAAAGATAATAACCAGTTTTTCTTTTTGGCTGAGTGTTAAAGGAACAGGGGATAAGATAAGGGGTGTGACGATCGAAACTCAAACTTGAACTGACCTAACTTCACAATCTTCTTGTTCAGGAAAAGTTGCACGAAAAACGCTCGCAGGTCGTCCTTCGGAATTGTTGTGCACTCCATGTCAACGATGAAAACGTACGAACGAATAGCCACTTGCAGAATCGTTGCTCTAGAAATATTGTCAGGATAATATCAAATATTCAAATGGGGAACGGAAAAAAACATACATGTGTATTAATGTTTTTATTGTCATAGAAGAATATTGAAAGTATATACGATAAGTTGCCCCCATCAAAATATTTACAAACCACAACTATTACGGAACTGCAACAGACAGAGGCAGTATACGTCTCCTGAGCTCATTCTGGGATAATTCTTTCGCATTATGTGCAAGTAGGATGGTGGAAGGAATAGATGATTCTATCATTATTCTGTATTCTTTCTATTCTATTTCATTCTGTATTCTGTATTCTTTCTATTCTATTCTGTATTCTGTATTATTCTGATATTCTTATAACTGATTGTAACAACCTACTTGCTATCGCCGGTAAAAGCACTCCATTCCGCGTCCAGACCAACAATAGCCTGTCCATCGCTTGCCACCTAAACAAAATAGGAAATAAAGGTATACATGAGGCGGTGAATGTTCCCGAAAAACCCTGTTTTTCAACTAGAATACATCCCCATCACTATAAATCAGAGAAACTATTACATTTTCTCCGGTTCGACAGAAAACGATCCCGCCTTCTAACAATTTTTCATTAAGGTTACAGAGCAAGAATGAAAACAACTGTTTTAGACAGTTTGCATTAAGTACATTTGTTGGACTTGGACAACAAATGCAATTACCCAAAGAAGAAGGAATAGCTAACCTCCTGCAGTATAGCTTTCTCGACCATCCTCAAATCTTTCACAGTGTCGATAAAGTCGACAGACTGAAATTAAACACTGAACGCTAACGGCCAACCAGCTAGATAAAAGTGAATAGTATGCACAACTTATTCAATGGTGAATCCTGAATTGATATATTGCCGATGTGTGAAGATACAGAGTGTAAAGTACCTTTCCATAAAGGCATTTCACCTGAATTGGCCAAAAATCTGAATTCAGTTTCAGTTATTCTGAACAAAATGAGTCCGACTAGTCCAGTTAACTCAATTATTCATTTCCCAAAACTAAAAACAGCACGAGAAGGTGAAAATATAACTCACGGCCACGCAATCAGGAAAATTGAGATACTCATCTGAGTCCAAAAGAGGGTCGATTTGCGTCTCATTTCTGAAAAAAAGATATATAGCTTATACCTAGTGTAGAACATGTGAGATGAAACTATTGATAGACCACAAATGCCTCTTGACGAGTTCTTTAGGGTTATCATAAAATTGGCTGGGTTATCATGTTTCATCCCTGGCTTGGCATAAACAATTTTACAATAAGGACACTACTAAAAACGTCTTTTCCCAATATCTACTGTGATTTTATTCGTGTTGCTAGTGCGAGACAAACCTATTTCTTATGACAATTCTATCCATTTGTGCCGGTTGCATTCTTCTCCAATACTTGGCCGCTCCATAGTCGTGGAAATCGCGTTCCAATGTTTCACATAGAAATCTGCAATCAAAAACACCTGAGTGTAGCAGAATTTATTACACACAGAAACGAAGAAAATGATACTTGCAGAGCTCATACAATACTTATACTTGATGTTAACAATAATAAACCTCTTCATCTATCCAGTTTCACCTAAACCTAGATAGAGTTTATATGATATCCATTACGAGATTGAGAAACCACTGAAATTCTCATAGTTTGTAAGTATACCCATTGCCCTACCTAGTACTCCACAGTACAGTTGGGAAATACTTGAAAAATCGGTCTCACTCTATGCCATACAGGATCTTTTTTGTAGGACAGTCAACTGACGTTTGCTGTCGCTATCGAGTCTTAAAATTACTGTGAATTCACAAATCCTCAATCTCTCGACGTACCTTTTGAGATTCGGTCTCTGTACCATTACTGTCCAGATGAGGTCGTACATATTCTCTTCTCGCCAGGTCTGAAAACATGCGGAATTGAGCAAATTGAGCGGAAAATAATGAGATATGAGATAAAAGTCGCCGGACGACAACATTTTGGATGTGGCTTAAGATATACACCAGCTAAGTCTCGACAAAAGGAGTCCGTTTCAACATGCAACGTAAGAATTAATGATTTTGTATTAAAAATCGACCGACTTTCTTGTATTCGGCGAAACATTAGTCCGTTCTCCGATTATTTCTGGCTACTAGGACTAGGAAAACTTTACTCTTTAGTAGGACTGAGTCCCTCGAGAAACGATTGAACAATGAGCAGAACTGATTAGATGCCCCGATGCCGCAATTACACATCGACCTACCTTATCTACATAGGTCCTTTTCCCAAACTTTTTCACCGCTGCACAAGCCCATCCATTTGGAATGGCGGAGAAGCCCTTTTTCACTGCAAATAAACCTAAATAACACGTGTACGTACATATACGCAGAAAGCTACTATATATAAAAAACGGAGCGGTAGAGCACCGACAGACTATATATTCATGGTCCATTTATCTAAAGGCTGTTACTTCAACGTCAACAATATTGCAACTTCAAGTGCTATCCATCGAACAAAATGAACTAACATCCTTTCAGCTCATTGACGAGCAAGTTGGTGTTGTAGGTGAAATCCCTCAGGGTACACAGTTCAGGTGAGTCAGCAGCAATGGTTTTCGGACGAGAAGCACTGAAAACTCATTTTCAGAGCAGATGAAACATTTGATAAACTAGCCAGAGGAATGTGAAACTGGTAGGTAGAGCAGCATATCACGAGGATACGGGTGTGAATACTGTGCGCTTGTGAAAACTCAGTAACCGAACTGTGTTTTGAGTACTTTGATGTGAAGAACTACATGAACTACATACAAAACGAGTGAATTAAGGATATGTCTGTGATTCTGTGAACTTTAACAGAGTCGGGGTCGGGTACTGGTAGCAAAAACCGATAAAAGTGACAATGCTACAAGTTTAAATTAGTTTTTTTTCTTTCTTAACTCTTCGAAATTTTCATATAGAACGTTGAACTACTCACATACGTGAGGTAACTTTGTTGTACACAGAATATAATTGAAAATCGCGTGTTCTACTTGGGCAAACTACAAAACAGGGTGGGAGATTAGGTGTGCACCAGTAAAATAAAACTTCTGTTCAATTTAGGGTGGTTCGAAGTACAGATTGTAAATTGTAAGTTTGTAAGAAAAGCGGGTGATTTACTAGAGCATCTAACAAAGTCGCTTTACGTTTGACTATTTACCTGTAGGCGGCCGGATCGTTCCTAATACTGTCCGCTTTTTCGATGGCTGTTCTACACTGTTGACGAAACTCGGCAGAACGACCCGAGGCAAAAAACTGAAATTGGTATTCCATTTAGAGGATATTCGACTTACAACACACTTGGTACATAATCATACACAAGCGACGAGCCTCCAATTCGAAGTCACATTTTGCTCAACAAGGGAAAAGGGAAGCGGTTCGGTTCTAGTCAGTTTTCGTTAGCCGATGCCATCTATCTATACTAGTACGCAACTTCCAGACGCGAAATTCATTCGACCTTCTACGGTAACCCTTTTCAAAACACTGAGAAAACCCAGTTTGCTCACTTTGTGTCGATGTGACGCTGACGATGAAAGGTGACTTCGGGGAGACACCAGAGAGTAAAGCTTGTAGGTAGTAGGAATAGTTGAATTAGCCCTACTAAGTTAAAAATATGAATTAGTGATCAAAATATAAACTACACTCACCTCCACAGTACTAGCCTTCAACGGACCGAGATAGAGAGCATGAAGAAGGGCGTCAGGCGGCAGATCCGCGTTCAAATACTCGCCATGCATACAGAACGAGAGAGCCGCGAAACTGAACTGACAGTATAAAAACTAACGTCACAATCCATTTTCCAAAATAGAGTCACGTCAAGTTGATTAATTCCATAGTGTATGTAATCCTCACATCCTTACCTAACCAAATTGCCAGAGTATTTTCGTGACCTCGTATAAGGAAGAGAGACATACACCGGCCAGGGGCTCTCATTTATTCTAAAAGCTCGCGATACCCCGGCTGTTTAGATTCGCGACCCCTCCAAAGTAGATCAAAACAGCATGATTTTCACTAGTTTTGTATGAAATTTATTGAATTTAAACTCTCGATCCGCACTTTTCTTCAAAAAAATTTGTTCGCAACTCCTATCTCGAGGCGTTTATGATTGAGAGGACAAAAGTGATACTAACGAGATAGTCCCGTTTGCAGTTGCTTCTGCCACGAGAGGAGCCAGTTTCTCCAACTTTTCTGTTTTGTTGTCCGGTACCAGGATATAACGAATCTGTTTCCACAGTTTGGACTGGAAAGAGAACACAATACTACACACCCAGTTATTCCAGTTTTATTTTTAGACCAGCAATAAATCTTTTATCTATAGGATATGTTTGCAATGAACTAGTACAGTAGCACTATCACTACTGAATTACCGTTTTATGAACAATTCACAACTTCACACAATTATTCACGTTTCACAGTGAATTCCTTATCGTTTAAGAAGGGGGTAAACAGGAGGTAAGGTCGATCGAAGTTTTGTTTTGTTAACCTCTATCGTAAATGAGGCACCGAGCCTTGGAACGTAATATTAAAGTAAAGCGAGCTTATTTATGTTGAAACACAAAAAAACACAACATACCTCAATGGGAACGGGAACAGCAAGAAGTCTTCGGAACAATTCTTTCGACTTCTCGAATGGAATGACCACACGGGGCGCGACTGAGATGAAACGAGCACGCTGAAACGGAATCATACCTCAGTGAAGTTGTGCAAACATGCAGAAACAATCAGAAACCACCCATTTTTTTCATGCAAAATCATGAATTTTCACATGTTTGAATCTGAAAACGAATTACTTTCTGTGGAATAGTCAAACCTTACGGGGTATGCTAAGAATGATGACCGAGATGAATGAGCAACAACAAACAACATCGCAACGCAAACGTTTATAAATGAAAAAGCCGTGAACACGTGAACAGTAAGCGAAATGTACATTTAGAACTGAACAAATTCTCTCCCAACAGAAACTGCGCAATTTCAGCAAGTTTGATACAACATACGAGTCGGAAACATTTTTATTTTGGAAAACAAATTCTATAACTTTACTTTATTTAAAAACGTGGAATCGTCGACAGGCTTCTCAAATCTCTTTTCTATGTGTTCTGCCGAGTGAAATAGAATAAATTCGCCCACCTTCTTTTTCTTGGCATCAGGCCCGTTCAATGGGGTGTCGCTCTGTGGGGCCTTTTGCGAAGTCGGCAGTTGATAGGGTATGATGATCTAGAATAGTCATTTCACATTATGATCCACAAATGAAGAGAGTTTGTCTGAATTAGTGAGTTTTTTCACTGAACGCAGTTACGCAGATGCTCTCGCAGAGGAAGTAGGAAGACGATTTGGGGTTGGGTCATATGAAACAAGTTGTGAAATAGGCTGATGTTCCCAGTTCAAATCCATTCTCAGCAAAGAACACGCAAAAAAACATTCTTCTTTGAAACCACATGGTTAATTTGAAACTATTGAGCAAGCGTAAGAATACTACTAGCACAAGCTAGCTGACATTAATAATTAATAATCAACCAACATTCATTCCTTTAGCTTGTATAGTATAACCACGGTGTTCTCGCCTACAGTAATTTTTGCGATTAAACTTGTATTTAGCTCTGTCCACGAAGTTTTCGGGGCGGGACACTGTATCCCACTGCAATTTGGAATGGTCGCAGCACTAATTCGCTGCGTATCGCGCTTATTTTCAAGCGAATCATTTGCGGAGCGTCTAAAATCGAGAACGCGAGTTCCTTGTCTGTCAAAGCTGTTGTTGAGAACGCCGTATAACTTTAGTTTGGATAGTTTAGTTCTAATATAGACAAATGAGGAATGGAGTTTGGAATACTCACATTAAGTAGTAGGTCCTTCAGCGAAATCATTGATGACGGCTCATTTGCCAGACCTATCTTGGGTATTTCGTTTGTACGGGAATACTCTTCACAGGAATCAAACAGGGAAATGTAGAGGTCGGGAAGCTAGAATTGATAAACAGTTCTAGCTTTTAGCATACCCCAGTTGTCCAAATAGCCAAAACAAATCGAAAAACAGGCTACTTTTTGACGAGAACATAGTCTATTTTTGATGCGAAATCATTACATTTCACGTGTTTGGTTGACTTTAGAGAAAAAAACTACTGTATGCATTGAGTATAGACAGAAAAAAATCATTATTATGAGCTCGCTAAAGAAAAAGACCACTAGAAAGATCATGATTGCCTCACCACGTTTTTATCCACGGGGTCGAATAACTTCTTTGCTAATGGAAGATAACTGAACCGCGGATGACTATTCCGCGCATTTTTAGAATTCGATCGATGACTTGCATATATGGTTCCGACTTCCACCTGAAACAAATACAATGTGACATTATTTTAAGGAGCGGGTGACAACGTGGGACTTTTCACAGCACTGAAATTTAACCATTGCCCAACGCTTCGCAGCGCGTTGGGCGTTGCGCGTTAACGTAACCGAACAGCACTAATTCTCAAAAGGTTGGTCGCGCGAACTAACCTACTCCTAATCCTACACGCTTACACACAAAAACTAAAGTGGAAACTGAAGGGATATTTGATGTGTTTATCCGGAACTCTATCTGAAGTCGTTTTCGGGGTGGAAAACATCTCTATTATTCACGCATGAAGAAATTTTACCAGTGGTCGATGATAAAAGATATTCCCAGAAGTTTCGTGAAATCAGCGACCGTAACAATCTCATGGTGTCCTCTTCCCGTGTAGCGGATCAGATTGATAGAAAACTGACGATGTAAGACTGATTATAACCGAGTTATCCATCTAGGAATGAGCTTGCAACGATAACTCGTACATGAGGATCCGTGTATTCACCTATCGATCTTACACTTAAGTTACTATCTATAATACGACCATAGAACGTACCTTGTATAAATCACAAAGATTATCCAAGACGGTCAATGTGTCCTCTTCTGTCATCCTTCAACTTCTTCGCGGCGACAATAAAATACTTCTAATAGAAATCTTCTCAAATAATCTGAAAAAAATAACTGAGACGTCGGACGGAAATCGATTCAAAACATATTGGGAAAATTGAAGTTTGACGTTTCTTCATATCACTCCCGCGGGGTTGAACTAACTACTTCGAAAGCTTGACAGCAAAATATATTTAATAAAGGTGGGTGGGAGTAGAATCTCAATATTCTCATTATTTTCAAGTAAAGTATAGCTAGTTTTAGCTTTATTTCCAATTGAAAAAAATTGAATGTCGGGTATAAAATCGAGGCGCCGAACCTAAAATTTAGTACGCACCGTGTTATTGCGTACCAAACTCTGGTCAAACGAATGGTAAAAATTTGTGTCTTGCCAATGTGTCTTGTTTGTGAACTCCAGCAAAATGATACCGAAAGGAACGCAATGTTGAAATGAAGTTGAAACGCAGAAGAAAACCGGGTCTATGTCGGGAGCCATCAATTTGAAGCCACAATGGCTTGATTGTATTGAGTACGACGTTCAAGTCATCACCAGAACTTGAATATTTTCTCTGGGAGTTAGTCAAACCAACCTACTCGCCGCGGAGTATTCTATAGAATGACTTTGGAGTATCGCCAATGTTACCACGTCACGTGAAGATGTTCGTTTGGTCTACTCTTTTTGTAACATGCCAATTCGTGCTTGGAAGCCCCTCAGCCTACTTACAATCGGTACCCAGCATAGAAGGTACCAGGAATAAGTCATTCGAAATTAAAAGTCATTAAAGTAAAAGTCATTCAAAAGTAAAAGTCATTAATTCACTTTTAGTCAGGATTTGAAAATTACGAAAATTTTCGGAAACTTTATTTTTGATTCTCAACTGTTTCTGTACTTAATGACTTTTACTTTCGAATGACTTTTACTTTAATGACTTTTAATTTCGAATGACTTATTCTGGTTGCCGCATAGAACGTTAGGTTTCATACTGTAGAAGTCTAGATTCCAGTGAAGCCATTGTAGTTTGGACAGAGTGTGGGTTTATGTATACATCTCGGCCTTCTCGGCGGATTACTGAAGCAACCGGGTCGATATCAACGGTCAACCCGGTTGCTTTTGTGAAGAAAATTTGGTTGATTTTCAAAGCAACCGAAAAGCAACCAAACAGTATTTTACAACCAACCAACCTCTCTTTACAAAATCAACCGGGTTGATATTGAAATCAACAAGCTCTATTACTTCACAAAACTCGGTTGCTTTTGTAAAGAAAGGTTGGTTCGCGTTCATCGGATTACAGAAGCAACCGGGTTGATATCAACCAAAAGTCAACCCGGTTGCTTTTGTAAAGAAAATTTGGTTAATTTTCAAAGCAACCAAAAAGCAACCGGATTGCTTCTGAGAAGCAACCAACCTCTCTTTACAAAATCAACCGGGTTGATATTGAAACCAACAATCTCTATTACTTCACAAAACTCGGTTGCTTTTGTAAGAAACGTTGGTTCGCGTTCGTCGGATTACAGAAGCAACCGGGTTGGTATCAACCAAAAGTCAACCCGGTTGCTTTTGTAAAGAAAATTTGGTTGATTTTCAAAGCAACCAAAAAGCAACCGGATTGCTTCTGAGAAGCAACCAACCTCTCTCTACAAAATCAACCGGGTTGATATTGAAATCAACAAGCTCTATTACTTCACAAAACTCGGTTGATATCAACCCGGTTGCTTGGGTAATTGGCCGGTTGGTTCTAAAAAGCAATTTGGTTGCTTTTCGGTTGCTTCCTGAGAGCAACCAAATTTTTATTACAAAAACAACCGGGTTGCTTTTTGGTTGATATAAACCCAGTTGCCTGGGTAATTGGCCGTCATTCTCGTGAAAATGAACATCACAATCGTTTGGGCAGCTTTCAAAGACTCCACCACCAAGCTACTCAAAACCAACACAGTCGAATTCTGCACAAGGAACGCAAACAAGTCTTTGTAACTCTCCATATAACCTCAGCTCAATGTTATTCGTCACCGATGGAAGGCTCAGCTAACAAGTTTCGCATTCGGATGGTACAACCGCTCATGTGAAACTCGAGCGGTTACTGTACGTCAGATTTTGATGTGCGCTTTTCCCGATTGATTTCGAGCTCTGCGCAACTAAAATGAATCCTCTGTTAGTACAGCAGTTGATTCAGTATGTACATGCCCAAATCCTCTTGGGTATAGTTTCTAATCTTCTCTGAAGCACAATATCTTCAAAAAACAGTTTATTGAGCATTGTCGAGTTGTTAGAGTTATGGGCGATCCTCTCAGTCTTCATTTTCATGACTGCGAAACATGTGTAAAGTGAAAGTCTAGGGTTTCAAGTTGACTTGTTCTCTTACCATGCATGAAAAAAATATGCGCTTTGAAGTAAAATCCAAACTTCAAATCGGTTGCATCAATGGTTGAATGGAGAAACATTATTCGAAGAAATATACTTCACCATCTCATAGTTTGATCGGAAACGGAAATTGGAAATAGAATAAATCAATCTCTAACAAGCTTTCATAATACCTACACAACTTGAATATTTCGTTCGTCTATGTATAAAAAAACGTTGGGGGTTAGATCACATAACTTGAGATATCATAATTGACTGTAATATTTTCAATTCTAAATAAGTGGGCTTCACACTTTTCCACTACCTTCAACTTATGCGAAAATATTCAGATAAAATGTAACAATGAAATCTATCGTTGAAATGTTTCTGGCCCTGTTTTTATTACGCGTCTCCGTGTGTCACCGGAAACAGTTGGTTATCGAGTGAAAAGCGAGGGAGAAAAGATATCACACCTCACACAGACAGTCATACGTCACAATCTCTCATTCACAAAGATTCTCGTTTCAAAGATAAATTCTCATCTATTCTCATACCTTATGAAGATCCGTGTTAGAATGACGCCATCGATGAAAGAACTAGTCAATGAATACTCTGTGTGAAACATTCAACTAATCTTGTGTACTATAGTTGTGTTTTTCATCTCTCTCAGAACTATTTCTGAATGAACAGTATTCCAAACATTGAATATAGTTCGGGTGTTTATATATATCGCGTGAAACTCTCAACCAATGCTATACACTACATCTTGTGTGTACAATAGGATACCATGTTTCCATAAATCTAATGTACGCCCAAAATTTGGTTTTTCCATGCTCCTTTTATACTCTTGTTGTATGGTCTATACTATTTTTTTGTGTTTTGAGCGGACGTCCAGAAAGTTTATGCAAATGAGAATGAGGTAGAAAACGAGAGACGGTAAAAAACCTTTTTATTTGAATCATGTTTACTTTCAGGTTAACAAAAATTCTAATCGTCTCTTTGTATTAAATTGCAAAATTGCAGAGCCCAGGGGATCATACAAAATTTTTTTAAAGGGAATTTTTTCAATGTGTAGTCCATAATTGAGACACAGTGAAACATTTCAGTTGTTCTGAATCATTCTTCGTTTTTGTAAAAAAAATCGAGTTCGATTAGCGAAGAACTTCATTTGTATGCCCAGTTTACATAATTTTACGACCGCTACTTCACATTCTCTTTGTTTTTTTCTTGCTGTGTGGTCTCTCGCAGTCTGCACATTAACTTTCTGAATATTTACTGCTTGTTTATCATTTTTGAAATTTTCTAACAAAATGGTATATTCTCAAGTATCTCTAGTAGCATTTTGTGTTGTACTAGCAATAGACTTTTTTTGAGATCCCCACATAATCAAGACCTCTTCTGAGACAATGAGCTGAAATAGCCTATATTTAAATTGGAGTTTATATATTGTTGAGCGACCCATTCGATAGAACTCTTATGTGAAGTGGGTCTTTTTGACAATAACGCGATTACCCTAATTTTCATATTGAACTCATCCTCAATTTTTTGCTAAAAACCAATCATGCAATTTTCCATACCTTTAGTTGATTTTCTGATAGTTATAGCGGATTACCAATTGTGTGGCCATTATGTATCTACGTTAGAGGAGAACTGTGAAGAATTACTTCTTGTTATCAAGATTTTAAATTCTATTCTCCTAAATATGTATCATTCACCCCTAATAAAAACGTTCGAATTCGGATAAAACTCTCAATATATTATTATTATTATTATTATTATTATTATTATTATTATTATTATTATTATTATTATTATTATTATTATTATTATTATCATTATTATTATTATCATTATTACTATTATAATTATTATCAAAAATTTTGATTCGATTCGCTCTACTTATGTATAATTTATCCTCAATTAACATGTTAGAAACGAGATAGATTTCTTTTTTTACCATCCCTTTGGGGTGTTCTCTTTTGATTTTTGTGCGTGGGACCGGGACTCTGGGGGATCAATCACTCCCGCCACTCGAAAACCGACGAAGTTCCCTCGATTGATCAGAATAGAGACAGAATAACAAACAGACCATCATTTCAATCAAGTAGTCCAAACGCAGTCCAGTACTTATACAAGTAAAACTAAGAGTTTGTCTGTGCAAACCAACTAGTTTGCCTATTACATCCTTGTTGTACCTGTCTAGAACCCTAGATCTATCTCTTACTTTAGCACATCAGAAAATTTGGCACTTTGTGGTACGATTTGGCACTTTGTGGTACGGTACGAAATCGGCGAATTTTGCACTTTGTTGTGCGAAATCGGCGAATTTGGCACTTCGTGGTAGAAAATCAGCGAATTTGGCACCTTTCCATACACGCGCACGAATCCTGATAAATTGTATTACTTATGTATGCGATTTGAAGTTTAGTCCTCCTGTTCTACACATATCGAGTAGGGTCCGTGTTGAGAATAGTTAATAGCCGTTCTATTTTTAACTTGTTCTCTAGCAAGTTGAAATTAGCTTCATGAGTTTTTGCATATCCATTTATCAAGAATTTACGCCTGACTTCTACCATGGTAATGAAAATGTCCGTTCAAATCAATTTATCAAATATATATCTGATTCAAAATATATAAAATGTGAACTGACCCTTGCTAGCTAGTGTAATTGAGCCTCAAAAGATGATGCTTACATAAATATTGACTTTTCTACCTACAAAAGTGGACAGAATACTTGTAGAGCTCACATATGTTTGAAGATAAGGAAAAGTTTGAGGTGAAGATGGCGTAAGATTGATATAGACTATTGTAGCAGCTCTTTTTCCGTTCACTCTTTTTGCTTGTCAATCTGATACTTTAAATACGAAATTATTTAGAGCGAATTCATTTGCTGGAGCACGCCAGCTGATTTAGATTTTCTCAAATCACTCCAGTGTTTCATTGGTAGTATCTATTGGTCAGATCGGTTTTCTATTGTTTGCGTTGTTTAACATCGAAAAAATATACCTTGTTTTCCTCCTTTTCTAAGATTCTGTACATTTACTCTTATCTTTAATATCTTCCTTTCTTCTTTCTTTAATATCTTCAATATCATTAGTTATTTCGAATAGCAAATATTATTTGAACACAAGTCTTGTTTTCAGTCGGCTCCAAGTACTTTGAAGAGTACTCAAATGTTGGAGGTATCGCATGATCACGTGAACGACCACACAGGTGAACTTGTGTACTAGAAAAAGACACGCCGCCTTTGGAACTCTTACGAAAACAATATTTCTGCAAATATACTGCAACTGAAACACTGAACTTCACTTCGAGCCTTGTAAGAACTGAGCTCGGCACAATAAATGCAAATTCTGCAGCTCATCAACCTATTTCACACCTTCAAACGGTGTAAGATGTTTCGAGCGTTTGGAAACTCTTGAACAACTCTGTATACATGTTTGTATTATTAAAAAAAGTTTTCTCTGGCCTTTCATATTTGTTGTGTTTGAAGCAGCTGTATGACAAACCCCTTGCATAATTTCACGGAAAAGGACATGGTCTGGCAAACTCCGGGACTGTTAGAACTATATTTAGATTAACTGCTCACTTTCTTTCTGAGTTTTCGCAGAATTTGAATTTGCCTTTAAATGCAATTATACGTTTCAAGTGTAATGATGCGGAATAACACCTTTCACAAATATTTCCGCCTCAAAAACACCTTGGCTTGCCTTCCGACGCACTGCACGAAAATGCACAATGAGTAGTGATTTTTTTAAATTTCATTTCTTTTAAATTTACAGAGAATAAAGTGAAATTGTAAACTGTTTTCATAGTGATCCTTCTCTGCTTATATTTTCACATTTGCTTCCCCCCCCCCCGTGTTTTCAGTTGGTTCACACTAATGACTCTCCCACTAGATTTTTCTGTCAACACATGTAACACGACTTGTCATAGTTAAAATCAAACCATCCATCACAACACGATAATAATTCCAACAGGAAAAATGAGAGAAGGTAGAGCGAATCTCGCTAAAATTTCACATTGTAGCTCTAACGGCGTGTAATGATCAGGGAAATTTACGTTTACGTAATGGTTTGTTCAACTAAATCTATCTTATTTTGTGGTTTGAACCGCTCCCGATCCTTTCTCGTTCTTGTTCACCCACTGCTCATGTTTTGGTTCATTCCATTACGATAACCCCTTCCCCTGTTGAATCTTTTTTTTGCACGGACACAAAACGTGCCGGTTGTTCTCACATAAAAACGTTTCGGAAAAAGTTAAGTATTTCTAGTGTGTTCCAAAATATTTTCTACATTTTGTAGTTTCACTGAGAACGATCATTGGAAAGTTCGAATGTTTACTGTTGTACTGTAAGAGTGTCGGTAGGAATGATGTGAACATGTCCGGTCATTGCCCAGCACCTGCCCGCACTTTGCCCGATCCATCTCTTTGCGACCCATCTCCCCCTTTTCCCTGGGCGTCGACTGTTTGAGTAGCTCTTCACCGGGCGGCTTCTCCTCTTGAGAGACCGCGCCATCTTCTTACAGTTTCTCTTCTATTTTCAGCCACTAATCTGTAACTACTACTCAAACGTCATTGAAATCTACAGAGTTCTACTTGTTTTATCGCACTATTTCCTGTCATATTAAGGTTGAAGCTAATAACTAGGTGAAAATTGACGAAACATCAGAACTTGTATGTGTTCTCCTTTCATATTTTCAGTGCTCTCAAGTTTTAAACTCTTTTTGACTGACAGTATAGCGAATCAAAATATGTCCGGGGCAACAAAAATGAGTGTTTCGAAACGTTTTCGTCCCAATCCCAGCCATTTTAATGCAGTCTCTCTCAGTGATGGGGTCAATAGCCGTTTCAAATTCGTTTTTTTTGAATGAAAATCTCCGTCGGTATTATTGAAAAATATTACATACTTTCTCCATCTTTTCTTCTGAAAAACAAAATTTTGAGTGTGAAAGCTAAAGAGTTTTTTTTGCAATAACTTGTGCACCAATCATTTCTGCTCTCTAGCAAAGAGCTCTACTGAAGTTATTTTGTTCCACACTTCCTATTTCTCTCTTGTCGTTTCAATCCATCTCTCTCTCTCTTTATCTCTCTTCATCCTCATCTCTCTCACTCTCTCTGCTGTTCTCTCTCTCTCTGCTGCTCTCTCTCTCTCTCTCTCTCTCTCTCTCTCACTCGTAGCCTGGTCTGACTTTAAAACATTCCATCTGAGTAAACCTTATTCGGTTGAACAAACTTCCCAGAATGAGCCTTGGCTGTTTATTTGATCAGCAGAATTCCAGGCGAAATAGCTTCTTCAACTTCACATCGAAATATGGTTTTTGTTTAAAGTGTATTAGGTTAGTTCTCTACGGAAGTTCCTCCCTTGAGACACATTTTAACATGGATAACTGTTTCTATTTTCTAGGTTCATGTTCGAACAGTCTCTTCTCTATGAGAATCGATGTTTGACCTCGTAGACAATGCCTCTTATTTATCAGAAAAAATTCATAGGCGTGATGAAATCTAATACGTTCTCGTTCTCGCGTTCTGTTTTGGAAGTGTTTTGTGACTATTTTTTCGTGATTCGCACAGAGTGTGGCGATTCTACCGTTTAGTGTGCAAGTTGTTAAGGTTACAATGATGAAAACAGGTCATTCACAAGTTTCGGATCTTTCTCATGTTTCAAACCTTTATCTTACTTTGACCAATCAATTTTCCGTGATTTGCACAGAGTATTGTGGTTTTAGTTGAGTATGCAAACTGTAAAGTTTACGAAAGATGTTTATCATGTTTCAAACCTTGTTGTTAATCTAAGAACAGCCAGTAGAGAGTTTGTGAATAAGAAGGAATTCTGAAGTTCCAACTCAACTTTGTATTCATTTGCGTTATCGGAAAACAAACTACTGTGTACGTTTGCAACTGATCAGAGCTCACTGGCCAGCTATGGTCGTCGCCAAAGGAAAGGCGGGCGGATACTGTATATCTCAGTTTTCGCTGTGTACGATTACATGTCTTCGATTATGGAAGCTTGTCATCATGTACTTACGTAGCGAGTGGTTATCTTCCCAACTACGAAACGTTCGCTCGCAGGTTCGATTCCGGCGAGAGACAGAAAATTATATTTTTGGCACCCCCTATATACTACTATTCACATACTTGTACTCTTTGTGTTGTTTACTGTTTCACACGGTGTATTTAGGTTCGCCCTGCTCTTCGGAAATGGCCGCGGTTACAATCAAAATAGAAGGAGAGAATGTGGAAAACATAGCAGCCGCCGCTGTAGATGGACATGTAAGTTTCTACTAGAAGCTCGAGTTAAACTACCGGTTGAATGGACATTGTTCATTAACCATTTATGATTTATCTTGAGCCTAGTTAATGAAGGGATTGCAAAACAACATTATGTTGCTCGCCATTGAACAGACTAAATGTAATAACTGAAACACCCGAGCGAAGTATTCACACGACTTCACGACCATTTCAACGCGAGGGCTGCAAAAATGATCCCGTTTGTAGATTGTAGTGCCTGCCAAAATTGAAGCTTTCCCTCTATTGCTCATCATCAAAGTTCAGAACGGTTCTGTCTTTCTTGGGAAAAGTACAATGAACCCTTTTCGAGAACTGAATGCTGTGTTTAAGGTCTATTAGTACACGTTAAACGTTATTTTTGAGGTTTCTGCCCGAAAATTCGTGAGATGTTAACAATATGACCAAAACTCAAAACCTACAACCATCAATCTGATAACGATTTACTTTTCTCGGAAACCAGACTGTTTATATATTTTTTGATACCTTTGCGGCTCTCATGCCATTAGTTTTTTTTTGAAATTATGGCCGAAACATTTTCCCAATAATAATTCCAGATGTCGCGACGGGACTCTACTCGACGCAGCGTCCGCCGAAGTCGCGCTTCTTCGGCCGTTGAAAACGGAACTTCGGATGGGGAAGGAAGCGGACTCAATAGAGTAAGAATTTCTATCACATATTATAGAACCTATTATTTTTTCTATAAATCTTTTCACTGGCACTGCATGTCATGCACGCTATTAACTCTATCCTACCTGATGATTTGCGGAACACATTGATAACCCATAATATGTAACCTGAAAGGCCATTCATGACTTTTTCTGTAAGTAACAAAATTACCTATTCTCCGTTTAATTTTTTCCACCCGATTATTTCGTTTCCGACTTACAGGGAAATCATCAACGTTGAATGTGTTGAAAGATTTTATTCAAGTGATGGATGATATAGATGGGGTGACTAGTAGACTATTACCAACCAGCAGCTAAATTATCGAAGTTCCTAACTTGAGTCGTTTTCGATAAAGACAACAAGTCGAGGAAGCACAATGGAACTACTCCTTTGTACTTGTCTGACGTGTTTTCTGAACGACGAATGCTATAGAGTGTTTTTTTCATCAGATTCTGACACTGTACGGTGCCTTCAACGCGCTTTTCAACTTCATGGCATTGACGATTTCCACTTAAACAAGTGTGGTGGAGTAATTCGCAAAACTCGTAATTTTTTTGAATTCACGAACATCATCGCCGAGCATCTGCGTGTTTATAGTGCTTCCGAAACATTGATCCGATTCTATCCCTCCCCGCATGAAACCCGATTTTCAGCGAGGAATCAGACGATTACGCAGTCTGGAGAACATCATTCGATGGTTTCAGTCCGGAAAGGTCTGTCATATCCAATGTTCACCAGGAAATGTGAAACGTCCTCTAGAATTGTCTATCTGAGCTACAAAACCGTTCCAGTCTTTAAAGCAGGACGATTATGTGGACCAATCCCGTGTCAACGGTCCTTTAAACTGCAATTGAAAAATGTATTGCAGATTAAAGGACTAAAGCGTTGCGACTGGATCACATAATCGTCCTTCCTTAACCAACCGCAACTACCGCCTTTTCACAAATATCCCTATATCCCACTTACATATTTATCTCAGCTAAACTTATGAGATCAGTTGCTTTGCACTTTTCACCGCCCTCCCCAACTTTCACAGTTAATGTTAGATGGATAGTATGATAGGGAACGAGAGAGTGTAAAAACAGGCGAGTTTGCTATGGAAGCAGACAATTACCTCCCGTTACCTTACCCGCACCACGCACCAACACCCTTCCACCAGCGCTGATTACAGTTTGAAACTACATCCAAAACAAACAGGTAATCGCTCACACATAAACATATCGACTTAATTTTCATAGCAACCTACCTATATATTCAATGCTGTTTATTCGAGAATCCCAAGCATAAGTGGAAATCAGAAAACTTTTTGAAACACGAAACTAACCCCGTTCTATGTTTCAGAGTAGCACCAAAAAGTCGCAAAGTGTTCGGGAGCATGAGCCCGGCCTTCGCGCCATGCTCTACGGTCTGGATCAGAAACAGTGAGTTGTTTAGCAGGAGACTAATAGAGAGATAGAGAAAGAGAAAGAGAGAGAGAGAGGGAGAGAGGGAGAGAAAGAGATATGACCTCTCGCTTGTAGTGTAAAATCGATGTCATAATTTAAGAGTTTCGGCCAAAACGTACCGGAATCAAACTAGATTTCCCGAACTTTCCCGGACGCTGTTCAGTTTGTACCTACCTTGAAAACTGATCAGACCAGAGTGAAGTTTCACGTATTTTATCGACTATTTTTCGGTCTTTTCTAATCCTTGAAAATTTTCAGCGAGAAAGAAGAACAACAAATGAAGAAACTGCAAAAGAAAATGAAAGGTAGGTTTCTGACAGGGGAAACAATAAGCTTTCAGCGAGGAAAGGCGTAAAAGGAGAGGAAAATAGAAAGAGAGAACGGAGATGAGAAGAAAGAGAGATAGCATAGAGAGAATACGAGACAGGAAGGAAGAGAAGTTTCAGAGGAAGAGAGAGAAGAAGAGAGAGGGGTGAGAGAGAGAGAGAGAGAGAGAGAGAGAGAGAGAGAGGAATCGATAGATAACCCAGAGACAACATAGAGAGGAATATTGTACATTATAATAGTACAGTATAGCGTTATGGAAAGAAAATGCACAAAAACAGACACACGTTGAGATGTTTGGGTCAAACTCAACACAATAAGTGATCGGTGATCGTACTACCGGAGTATTGGATGTGACGTCACGACCGGTTACCTTCCATTCTATTGATCAGTACCTAGTCTAGTTGGAGAATTTCAGCAGAATTTTCAAGTGTAGTTTTTTGAAGTATTACTGGAGGCTTTCTCAATGCTTTTTCCGGCGCAATCCCTTTTCCCTTTCTCTCTCTCTTTCTCTCTCTCTCTCTCTCTCTCTTTCTCTCTCTCTCTATCCATTCATCTATCTACCTCTCCATCTCTTCCCATCTCCGAGGATCCCTGGATCTTTCTGTTTCTGTTTCTCTGTCTCTGTCTCTGTCTCTCTGTCTCTCTGTCTCTCTGTCTCTCTCTGTCTCTCTCTGTCTCTCTGTCTCTCTCTCTCTCTCTCTCTCTCTGTCTCTCTGTCTCTCTCTCTCTCTCTCTCTCTCTCTCTATTCCTCTATCTACCTCTCTATCTCTTCCCATCCCGAGGGTCCCTGGAGCTTTGTACATATTTTACGTCACCCACTATGGACTCTGATTTCAGCCACCGCCTTCCATCGTTCATTTTTAGCCTCCAATCATGGAAAACACGACCAACATCCTTCTATTTCCACACTTCCTCCCTCTGTCTGCGTCTCTCACATCTTATCCTCTCTCCCCAAATACATCCGTCTCTTCTCACTATATTCCGCTAATCGGGCATGGCTTAATCTTTGTAAATACACACTACTATTATGATTCCCGCTCCCCCTCTCTCTGTGTCTCTCGCAAGTTTCTCTCACCGTCTCGCTCTCTCTCTACCTACATTAACCATCGCTCTACTTTGTCTCGTTCTCTTAGACCCTCTCACTTGTCCGTGCTCCCTCGTTCTTCCACTCAATTTACTTCCAAATATATGATACATGGGCTCTGCTGCCACTTATCTTTCCGAAGAATCTGTATAAAACCCCCGCCCCAATCCCACTTTTTCTCGTTTTGATGCAAAAGTCGCAGCTTAGAGAAGACCGGTAAAGAAATCACTGGTATACTAGTAGTAAATTGAATAGTCACGTAAAGATAGCATTCTGATGAGAAATCGTGCACTTTGTCATTGCACGTTTCTGAGTTCTGCTGTATTTAACATGTTTCACATGACTACAATTGACTTACAGACTTACAGTATAACCTGCAACATTTGTTTTCACACAAAACTTTATGTGTACGAGTTATATTCAATCTTTTTCGAAGATTTCGCCCCCGTAGTTCAGCATAACTTACAATATTATATAGTTTGACTTTCTGCTGTACTAAGAGTTCGGTGCTAGTTATAGATAGGAGTGATTGAATAGTTCAGTACAATACGAGCAACTTATAAGATGCATTCTTATTTCACGTACTTTCTCGCCGTACAAGTGGAATTGTCGAAGGTAAAATCGTGGATAACGTCTTCAGACGCTGTTATCACCAGTAATTTATCAAGTCTGTTCTTAATTCTGTAAGTCATGTAGTGATTCTCATTGTGTTGACTACTCCAAAACAGTCCTGTCCAAAGTTTCTCAGTATTACCTTCAAAGTTTCTTAGTATAATTAGTCTTGGGTCTTTTTCAATATACGGCAAGTGACACTTACATAATATGTAGGACCACAATATTATATTTATACTGTTAGTCAATTGCACAGTTCCGTGAAGATGTTAACTACAGCCGAACTCATAAACGCGCAATTACAAAGTGCACAATGTCTCATTAGAATGCTAACTGTACGTGACTATTCAATTTACTTCTAGTATATGTTACATGGGATATTTGAATATTTCATCTCGGTACTCGGGAATGGGATCTTTTCTGGTTAGATGGCGTGTATTCCGCCCGAATAAGACAGAATGATGAATATGCGGGAAATTGAAAATTCAAATTAAATATATGGGGGAATTCCCCTTTCTCTCATTTAGCGATGAAATTAGTATTATTGTTTTCGACGCTATGGGTCACTAAGAAAAAGACGAATTAGGTTTGTCTCAAAATTAACTCAAGAACAAATTAGTTATTAGTGAGCTTCCAAACTATGCTTCCTGCGTTTCTACATAGTCAATTAGGAACATTGAGTTTCGAAACTCTTTGAAGCATCAATACTAGTTGAAGAACAAGGTTTGTTCGTTTTTGACTAAAGCATTGTTACGATCTATATTCGCTAATGTTTTTTTCTATAAACGCCTTGTTTGTATATACCCCTTGTAAAGATAATTCCAATTTTAGATCACCAAAATAGATTACATTTCTATTATGATGTCTTCCTAGGGTCGGTGTGTTTTTCACCTCCATATTTTGCAAAATACAGTTGTTTGTTCAGAATGTGTAACTTATTGATATTGATATTGATCCATACAACTCACTGAATTAGGACCCGAATAGAAAATATCATCCCAATTATCCCGAAATTAAGAATATATTGGACAATATAAATATATTCCCAAAACTTCTGGCTATAGCTCGAAGTCATCTGACACGAGATCATAGCCCCAGCGAACGCGACCATACTGTTTACTGATACTTTAAAGTGTTCAACATGCCACTTCACGTCTCACTTCTCGTTCACCCCCCCGAGTACGCATGAAACACTGGAATGATCTAATACCAGCCGGTCAACATGATCCACTTTTGTTCTTATTTCATTTCCGGAAATAGTTAAAAATATAATTTAGATAACTAAAATTCAAATGTAGCTGATTGTTGCCATTCTGCGGTTTTTTTCGGTACCGAAATCACACAACAACACGTTTTAGAAGAACATATCAGAGATATATAGAAACACAATTATCACTTGAGTGTTTCAACCTCTTCTGCTATTTTCTATTCTCTCTTTCTATCCATTATTTTTGTCTTTTTGTGTATTTCGACCCCTCTCTTTCTCTCCCTCTCTCTCTCTCTCCCTCTCTCTCTCTGTCTCTCTCTCTTCCTCCACCAGTCAGTGCCAAATATTGCCGGCTGCCTCTGTGATTAATATTTTTTCAATGAATTCGTTGTGTAATCTGACACCAATGTTCATAATCGTGACATTTCACTCGCAATTTACGGCAGCCGTCGACTAGTTTTGAGTTGGTCTGAATATGTATGCTAGAAGATCCGGGCACCTTCATCCCATCCTGCGTCTCCTCGAACATACGCTATTTCTCTGCTCTTTCATTCCGTCGGGATGTAAGAGCAGAGCAATAGTGAGGCAGAGCGAGAGACGCAGGATTCGATGAAGGTGTCGGGATCTTCTAGCATACGCACTGTGAAACTGGTTTAAGAAGACTAATTTGTATATAAGGTAATTTATTTGAAAAGAATATATTAACTATTCATACGTAATTCGAATTTCTGTCAGTCATAATATCTAAATTGTCTCCAAGTTTCTGAGATTATTTTTGCTCACCGTATTCACTCCGTTTTTTCATCATCCACGAGAAGTTATCCGAACTTGAGATAAATCATGAAACTAACATAACATCTACCATGTTCTAACACATTTTGGTCATACCATTCCTTAGTTCTCTAACCGTCTAATCATAACCCACTTGCAGCATGTCTCTACGTACTCTCTCCCCCTCTCCCAACGACGGTCTCCTCACTCTCTCTGAGCCCCACATTCGGGCGTCCATCTCGGAAGACGTGATTCAGAAGGCTGCGTCCATTCAGAAGAAAAGTCGTCTTTCGGAGCCGTTCCATCGTCTGTCGTCCCGTCAATTTCTGCCCAAATCTCTGCGGGAACAGCGCAGCAAAACCTGCAGCCCCGGCAAGAAAGTGCGCAGCCAAACGGTGCAGAACCTACAAGCGGAAGTGGGAACAGTTTAGTATTGACAGATCGTGTGTGACCGAATCCTAGTTGTAATTTGATCTCCTACACGCCATAATTTGAGACCGAGAAGCAGCGGAATCAAACTACAAACACAGAGGTTTAGGGCAACGTACATCGAATTCACTGCCTTGAAATGAGCGAGCTCATTATGGGTGTTCACAGACGTTCAATGGAACCAGTAAGTTAGACAGAAAAAAACGTGTGATTCAACTACTAGTAGTACTAGTGAATCTAAACCATGTGGGAGTATTATGTTGAACGTTTGTACGGAATCTTTGTGGGGTTCGCTCGTTTCAAGGTATGCCAAGACGGTGCATGTTCCTCTCTTCTCTGTGTTTGTAGTTTGATTCCGGTGATTGGAGGTCAAAATCAGCAAACTTCCGAACTACAACTCGGCTGGCTATGAACTTCCCCTACAAGCTGGAGGTCCAGCTAACTCTTTGTTCTTCGAGAAAGTTACAATGACTGTAGCCAGACAGTTTCTCACCAGTTTGAGATGCTCTCTCTGAGGAATCGTTCCAAAATAAACTGACTAAATCTTATAGTCTAGTTAGTTCCACTCTTGGTAAATTCTATATGTCGCCGGGTTTTTTTGGTAACCTGACTGGTTTTTTGGTAACCCTTTTTCCGGTTACTTCGTAGGTAGCCGAAAATGAAAAATCGGTTACCTGTTTCTCCAACGCAAAATGTGGTTTTTACCGTTAGTTCGTACGGTAACCAGATTTGGGTTTTAGTTACCTGTGAGGTAATCTGAAAAAAGGGTTACCAAAAACCGGATAGGTTACCTAGAAACCAGGTTATTTGTAGAATTGGCCTCCACTCCTTTCTAGGCATGTCGAACTCATAATGCCGAAGTGCACCTCGAACCGCAAAAGACGATGCGCAAGAGTCTGTCCGATTTTGTGCTGGGATGTAAGTTTGCTTATTAACAACCTTGTGTGGCGTTTCTGTGTTCAACCCAACTTCTCGTTTGATATTATTTCACAACACTCAGCCTACCTTATTGTTGTCGATCTCCGTATTTCAATATTTCAATCCGACGCAATCCAACGTCTTTATCGTTCCCAATTCGCGCCCTTTCTCATCTTCTCTTCTCCCTCTCTGTCCAGCTGTCTTTCTTCCTCTCTCCGATTCTTTCTCTCTTTCTCTTATTCTCCTCCTCCTCCTCTCTCTCCCTCCCTCCCTCTCTCTTCCCCTCCTCTCTCTCTCTCTCCCTCTCTCCCCTTATATGAGTTCTAATCGGATTCTCAAGTTCCCACTGCATTGTCTTTCGTCTTCCATTCGAAATCCTCGAATTCCCCCCTCCTCTCTCACCTCCCAAATGGGATGGCGGCGATGGAGAAAAGGTGCGTTTAGATGACGTCACTTAGGATGATCACGCATTTTACATTAATTTATATCCGTACTCTTCTTCTTTGTCTCTCTTTTAGACATTTATTTTTAAGTCCTAGTTAATGTGCACATGATTCACTGAACCAGTGTTTCACACAGTCCATAATAAGTTAGGAAGGAGGGAAATGGGTTTTATGTCGTGTTTATCAACCACAAACATATACACTTCATTGGGGTCAGGGAATTGCGAAGAAAGAAAATAGAAGAGAGAAAGAAGCAGAACAAGAGAGGAAGAAAGAAAAGAAACAGACAGAGAAAAAGAAAGAGGGTGGGAAGAAAAAAAGAAAGTAGAGCGAAAGGGTGGGAGACATAGAAGGAGAGAGATAGATAGACAGTAAGAAAGAAAAAGAGAGAGAGCGAGAAGTGAGAGAGAGGAAGAGAAAGAGATAGAGAGAGAGGCCTACCGCGACGTGGAGAGAACTAGAGGTAGTTGGACAACTGCCGCTGATATCATCTTTCCTGCAGCCTAACCACGTACAAAAAGACAGCCAAAATGAAGTCTTTAGCTCTCAAATTCTTTTTATTTTGCTTTTTGTTGTAGGTTAACAATATTTCGCTTAATTATATCAGATTTTTATAACAATGTGTTTTGTGAGATTCAATATCTCTAGATTATATCTTGGGAAAAGTTGAAAGCGAATAAGCCAAACCTTTTCAAATGCTAACAGAGGTGAGGAGAGTCGTTAATGCTCAAAAGTGTTTGCTGTTGAGACTCTAGGTAACTAACATTTCAGAGCATTATGCTCCGTTTTTTTTTCGAAATTTTCCTTCAATGCCAAGTTGCAATTTCTCGGGTTGATTACAACACTGACATATCTGGCTGAGCTGACTACTTGTACAATTTCACTGACAGTCAAATGATGTCAGCGCATACAAGAGACTAATGCCCAAAACACCACTTGTGACTGTGTCTGCAAAAATAGACTAGTATTGTAACAATTTAAAAAAAGAATGTGAGCGCAAACACGCACTTTAACTTAAAAGTCACACTAGTTTGTACGAGTTCTCCATATAGGCTATATGAGAACTGAGCAAGCGTACCATTTCTGACAATAGTTCGATGCTTGAATGAATTTGTAAATACAGTTAATTAGCCTTCTTTTTAAGTGCGTTCTACCATAAATGAGTTTGTTATGCAATAAAACACCTACCCCTTCGGCTTCGGGGTAGAGGCGAAACTTACCTATTATATGTTCTATTCTTTCAAACTATAAGTATTTTAACTAGAACGTCCATTCTCATTCATCGCGAACATTAATTTCCCAGACAATCGTCGGTTCGTGCCATTGAAATTGCTATCATCCGTCAATTCACGGTACGCGTTCCAATGTTTCATCGCGAACCGCCAGTTATTCCCTGCCCATTTTTCGCAGGACAGCCATTTTCTCAATGCGCGCATACCAACATCGGAATGAAGCGCTTACATTACCTTTGATGGAATCTGTTTGTGTGGTATTTTGTTAGTAGCTGACTTTTAGTCCCAGTTATATAGTGGCACAACTGTAGCTTGGGAGTATTGACGCGAACCAAACGGGCTAAACTCAATAGCTTGAAAAAAGGCGAAGCAAACATAGTATATTTTTTGTCTACACAAGTTCATTCACGTATAAGCTTGTTTAATCTTTCGCACTGTTTATAATTTGAGCACGTCCTAGCTAGTTGGAAATTAGCAAAACAGGGATTGGTTGCTCTACCCAGTCACAACGGTGTTCGTTATATATTTTTTATAGTTTCAACCGATTCCCATACAATCTCATTTAGGGTAGATAGCTAAATTTATTTCAACGCAGTGAAGTTAAGCCAGGAGTAATTTCCATTTTGCTAGCTAACGATTAGAATCACAATTGAGTGTTTTCTACTGCTGGCTTGACAGAAAAACGTAATCTTTAGCGCATTGTTCTACAAAGAAGATAAGATCATCTCGCAATTTACCAAGTTCATGTACGATTAACGAAAAACGGTTCAGCTTTTTCTTGTTTTCTTTCTATTCCACTTCTATTTGTGTTTGATAGATTGCCGTTGGCAGTATTGTTATTTTGTTGCCTCTTCATCTCGAACCACGCGCCTCAATATGGAAAACTATCGGGTTTCAGCTGGCCCCAAATACCCTCGTCACGTCTTTCGACACCAGAATTACGAGGAAAATTACTGGAGAGAATACTAGCGAGAATACCGGGAATAGTACCACTAGCGAGGGTGAGACGGAGACATGCAGTCTCTGTTAACCTCCTATCAGGCCCTCAGGGAGAAATCGCCTCTTTTGGAACGACTCCAGGAAATGACGTCATCAGTCCAATCGTCTCAATCCTATTATCAACGTAAGGAGGGGGGGGGGGGGGTGTCCTGAAACATTGAGGTGAACTAGAGATCAGTGCGATTTGAGTGCATGTTTTGGATGGAGATGTGGGATGAGTCCTGAACATGAATTCGTAATTCTTTAGTAATCTGAGTTCAACTTTTTGATGGTTCGGTTTTGATAATGGCAAAATCACTTATTACGCTGCAAACGTTTTGAAATATGCAGAAAATATGCAAATGGTGTGTAATCTGCAGCTAAAACTGATAGTTCTAATATTGAGGAGGTGAACAACTATTATTAATGACAATTTTGGCAAAACACAATTGAAAATGAGCGAGGCGCGAGAAAGACAGACATTGTTTATTGGGCTGTCCAATATTACAACAGAACAGATAAATGAGGAATATGATGTCATGTTAGAGTTAGACATCGAGAGTCGAGAGATATAATGAGGGTGAGAGAGTGAGAGAGCCATTGAAAGAGAAATTGAGAGGGAGAAAAACAAATGAGCTGGAGATATAAAGAAATAAGAGATGGAGAGAGAGTTAGAAAAAGAAGAAGAAAACAACAGAGCACAAGCAAGGCGATTGGGTGAGCTGTAGAGAGAGATGAAAAACAGAGAAATAGAAGAATAGAGAGAAAGAGATGAAGGTCAGCGTATCTAGAAACTCATGAGCAGAGTATCTCTAAGAAGTTGAACTCTACTTTGTAATACCACTACGTGCTGTTCGGGTAATAGTTCACGTGACTCTTGACCTCCCTTTTCTGCTACCTACCGTAATCTACCTGTCCTGCTCATCCAACTCCATTTTCCCATCATAAGTGTTCGCGGCCGCGTGTGGTTATTTATCCCCCTGGGGGCATAGCCGCTGATCCCAGATATATCGATTATTCGGTCAACCCACGCGTCCTGCCGCGCCTGCTCTCTGCCATTTCCCATCACCTATTCCCCAACAATCAATATACTTTCATCTTCTATCAATTACCCTCGTTCCTCCTAGTAATACTGTCCTAAACATCCTATTCCTTCTTCACCCGTGTTCTAGCCATTCCAGTACTTACGCGTCGCGTGCATCGTGCGTCAATCGATAATGACCCCGAACTAGATGGACTATCTGTCTGTGCCGGAGTCGCCGGCGACTCGACGTCGTCGCGAGCTGTCTGGCATCTGGCACGATATTCGCAAGCGGAGCGTCAGTGAACTGTCCCTCGTCTTTGATGTTTTGCGGGGACAAAGTCCCTCGGATACCCTGTATACGCATCCGGAACGGGAGCCGGATGAGCGCATCATCGCCTCCACCGGAAATATCGGAAAGAAGAGCCGGAGACGGAAAAAACCGCGGCGCTCCTGGTCCTCCCTAACCCCCTCTAATCTCGCCAAACAGTTCCATATCGGTACGTCGAATAGGTTTACTGAAACACTCTGTTGTGCATAATCTATTAAAAAACAAATTTTGTTATAGAATTGCCCTTCATTCCTCTTTTCGAAAAATTTATTTCTTACTCGAATACGATCGCGCTGCCAATATTTTTTTATGATCATCCTGTTGTAATAAGTGAAGTTCCGTCTTCCTGGGTTAGATAACAAATGGCCTGAAAAAAATCCCATTTTCGAACTCGAAACTTTTAACGCAATAATTGACTCAGCTCGAGAGAGTTTTAATTTTCCAGACTAGTGCTGGTGTAAAGGGTCTATCAAGAGATAATAAAAATTATTGCGCATTTCGAGACAAAATAGTGGTTTTCTTGAGCCTTGGAGACCATATGTAATGTACGTACTGCTTATGAATTCTCTTTCAATAAGCAACAAAAGAAAGCTTGAGGGCACTTTAATATTTCAAGCCTCTCAAGCTGTGTGTTCAACATATTTCTTGCTACTACCGCTCACTTTGAGAAAAAATGTTAGCTATAAATGAACTTTAGCACCGCACTTCCACACTTTTTACATTTGTTTCAAAAAAACATTTCACTGACGCTGAGAATGAGCTTGAGAATAAGTAGAACAAGAAAATGGTCTTCTTATGAAAGTTTGCCTATAATGTGGATGTTCTGCTTACACTACAAATGTTCTACAATTCAGTAGATTGCACACAGAAACTCCAACTTTTATTGTCTTTTATTGCCGAGTTGTTTAACGAGGTGCACTACACTTAGAAAAACCCATTATTCATGATATTAGCGTTTTCACGAAAACTATCATCAAGCAACAGTTTAACTGTTCACGAAAACTATCATCAAGCAACAGTTTAACTGACTTCTAACATTGTTTTTCATTAATTGGGAGGATAGTGCAATCTGCAATTGAATATAAAAATAGAACGTTCCCAATATTGTGGGCACCAGAAAGCGAAGCGCAAGTTTCGTCAATTTTAAGCAAATCAGGAGACTCGCTCCGTCTGGCATCTGGCTACTTATCTTCCACTATAAACATTGACGTGGAGAATCCTCAGCTATTTCAGTTTATTTGAACAGTTTTATCCACCAATCATTCCTTTCCTCAAAACTATGCGAAAAAGACGGCGCCGAGGTGAGATTCAGGTTATAATAATAATCTTGGTCTAGTGTAGCACCATATCTATAGAACTATTCCGAAAACTTCGCTGTTGCTATCACCAGTTCATACAATGAATAAGGATAACTTCATTCTTAATGCTTTTCTTGGGTGGAACATTTAAGTTTTCGTGTACATATATATAAGAGAGCAAGCGAGATATAGTGCAGAAGAAGAGAGCCAGGGAGAGAAAGAAAGAGGGAAAGGGGGGAGGGGGTTGGGAAATTTAAATCAAAAAATAAAAGCGTGTAAGTAACAGACATAAATGGATGAAGACAGAGAGACAGGTAGCAGGATGAAGTGAGAGAATTAGAGAGAAAGGATAGAGCGAAAAGCGTGAGTTAAAGAGAGGTAGAGACAGAAAGAGAGAGAATCATACATAGTGAGTGATAATTGAACAGAGATAAAATAAGACGAAAAGAGAGAAAGAGAGAGAGAAAGAAAGCAAAATATCGAAAAATCTCTCCTTGTTTCAGTCCAAGAGGAAAAGGCGATGCATTCTGTGCCCTCTGCCCCCGTGGACGCCACGAAATTCGTCGCCTACGTCAACGAACGAAGAAAGAAGCGGATACTGTTCAAGGGAGAGTACCTGGTACGCTCCAATGTTTCATCCATACTACATACATCATTCCATTCGGTTATTGATGGGATGTGTTTTTCCGTGATGAAAATATATTGTTCAACATTTAGAATTATTACTACTATTTACAATCAACATTAATCAACCCATTTAAAGAAACTTTTTTGGATTGTATTTGCACGCGCTTCATCGATATATGTTGAGCACGTCAAACATCAAAATGTATTGTCGAGTTGTTACTCTTCTTACACTTTTGTAAACGGTTCCCTTACATTTTGTATAAAACCGAGAATTTCCCATACAATCAGTTTTATTTTATCATTATCTTTGCGAACTTTGTCTAATTCTCTCAAACAGGTGCGATTTTGTTGTAACACAGTTAAATGTGGCGCGAGAGTAAGTAATGTGGGCCGTTTAGCGCAGAGACACGCTTGATTCGAACCACTTGGACAAGTTACCAAAGATAAAAGAAAAACTTTCAATGGAACCTGAATGATAGCAAATATCCAATAAATGTTCTTGTTCTCAGACACAATTGCAATTTCAGATGATAAATCGCGGAATCGATACGAACAAGTGTAGATGTGATGTCGGGAGTACGATGGGGGAAAGGAATTCCTACCCAGTCAGTTCAGTCGAATGTTTCAAAACTTTTCTAGCCAATTGGCCAACCACTTCTTCAGTGGCCTAGATGAGAGAGTATCCCAACTTAACGACAATTCTGACATTGTTTCTTTGCGATCTGAACCGTGGATTTTTCCGTTCAAAATATGCACATAAAGCAAGAAGTTGAGAGAACACCACGCGATTGATACACTAGTTCATGTTTTTCTATGTGTCGAGTACATGAATGTGTTGAATAGATATTGAAATACTGAAATATTGAGATGAGAGAGTGTGCAGGTCAGAATCATTGACATCCCTGCTCTCTCGCTTTTGTAGATGGCCAACCGCAGAAAATTGAAGCTAATCGTTCTGCGTCTAATTTTTTCTGTTTTGAATATGTTCCATGGCGTATGAGAAATCACGATTAACCACCAGGAAAATCATAGAAAATCAGTTGGCAAGTAACAGAAATAAAATGTTGTGTTATTTCAGTTCAATGTTTTAGGATACCCTCCCTTACGATCATAACCGAGTTATTTTACCACGACTGCCTACGGACGAAAATTCGCATTACATCAACGCCAGTTATGTCAATGTGAGTTATCGTGAATACTCACAATATCCACAGTAACCCCATTTCATATTGAAGCCTTATACGACCCTAATTAACTCTCTGAATTTCTCATCTACTTAATCAAGTGGTTCCAAATCATCTATTTTTCTGTTTTTTTTGTCTCTCTTGAACCATAATTTCCTCACAACGAAAATAAAACTGAATCGAGAATGTATCAAATAGATTAGTTCAATGTTTCATCGTGCAACAGCATGCGTGCGGAGTTCCCTGTGCACCTCTTCTTTTTATTGCCAACTGTCTCGGGTGTCATTTGCCGACTGATATATCTGTCACACACATCACATATTTACAATCAGAAACGTTTCTTTTTAATACAAGTTCTGAAAGTTCAATTATGTCTTATAAAAGAGCTATATTTGAATAACATGAATTGTCCACTCCGTTATTTAGTAATCGCGAAAAATAGTAAACAAATAAAGTTGAAGCGTTAAAGTTGAGAGCTTGACACCCTATAAAGTACCTGAATGTTTCAGAGTTGGTTGCGGGAAAAGGCGTACGTGGTGACGCAGGCGGTGCGCACGAAACCCATGAACGTGGAGTTCTGGCGGATGGTCTGGGAGTTGGGAAGCAATTGTATCGTCATGTTAACAAAAGTCTTCGACTTCATGAGGGTGAGATCTTGATTTGTTTGTTTGTTACTTATTTGCTTAAATACTTTCGAAAAATGGAAAATTTTCTCACCAGGGAAAATTGAAGAAGAAAACGTTAAAACGTGGTTTATGCCGAGAGCTGACTCTCCTTCGTTTCAATGTTGCAACAGATTATATTAACCGCACTGAGTTGAGGGCTTTGTTGTATCTACCCTCTCATTGACCACATACATTGAATCGTAAACATTTTCAGTGTTTTAGGCTATTGTTTGATCAATATCAGCTAATATGTGTTGCGTTATAGGTGATGTGTCTTCAATATTGGCCGCTCGCCAAATTTACATTCGGGGACATTGAAGTGGAAACAATTGAGTCCAAGACATACGCCCATTTTGTAGGTTTTCGTTACCCTCTATTGTTTTCCACAAAACTTCAGATAGAATCATATTGTTTTATACAAAACTTCAGATAGAACCAAAAGAAGAGTACACCTTTGTTTAATCATCTCATTATATTCAATTCTGTAGGTTATTTTTGGTTAGAAAGTTCATACTTGTTCTGATACACTACTTACTATGAAGCTCATTCACTTCTCCGCCACATTAATTGAAAAAGAAACGAAAGAGGCAACATTGTGAAGTTTAGCGGCGAATATCTATCGTTTCGCATTTGTGTTTTGGCTGCTTTGTGACCGTATGGTAAATCGGTTGAATTGTGCGTTTCAGTTACGTTTCAAGTTATTGAAGTGTTCATACTACTTTGGAAAAAGGAGTTAATGAAAGTGTATGTATACGCATTACAACTCTCGATAAATGAAATATTCTCAATACAGGTGATTCGTACGTTTCGGTTAACGCGAAATGGCGAATCTCGGTTGGTGAAGCACTTTCATTTCACCGAATGGGAGCTCGACTCTTTCCCCTACATCTCAGCCTTCATCGAACTGCGGCGGTATGTTTCCAATCGAATTTTAAGACGAAAAACTAATCATAAAATGAAGTAAACCTGCGAAAAACTTATTTATTTTATATTTTAACTTAGTTATCTGAATAATGAGTTGTCACTGATTCTGCATCTTACTACTTGCTATAACCCCTTGATGAAACATTGAGTCATACTGTTGAAGAACTATTATGAGGAACTCAGCTGTTCCACGGAAGGGAAGTCATTGGATGACCAAGGAACAACTTGATATGAAATGCATAAAATTAAAAGAAGTTTTTTTGCAGATTGTTGAACTTTCATTCATTATCAAGATTCTTGAGAATATTCTGAATATTTCAGACGAGTTCGTCAATACACTGAGAAGAACATGGTTGACGCGCCCATCGTTGTACATTGCAGGTAAGAAACGTGTAATTCTTTCAGAATCGTGTGCAGAAATATTCCGTAAACCATTTCAAGTCTGCTTTGCAAACATTCGCTATTTCTTGTTCAACTCTTAGCGTATGTCCCACGATTACCTCTAGCAGATTGAGAGTATTGAAAAGCGACAAGGTATTTCAGTTCCTTTTCTGGGCCATTCCCACTTTTGTTTCATTTCATTGAATCTTGTTTTTCTCATTATCTCTATCTAGAGAATTATCCATGTTCACATTCTTGGGTTTTCTCTTTCACAAGGTTTCTGAGAGCTAACACCAAATATACCCAGCCTTTCTCAGCGATGATTATATGTAACTATACTTTATTAAGTGTGGGTGCAGTGACACCCGTTCTAAATACATGACATGAAACATCTGATTCACTTTCCCATATTCTTCGCGTGACAGTTGCTCCGGCTGAATCCGTCACACTGTAGGCGAGCGCACGATTTCGGATACGCACGCTGCGCGGAAATCTTTTTCGACTTGGCCAGGTCTCGAATCCAGTACTCTACCTAAAAATGATGTCCTAATTTACTGAGACTTCCTCTGGTTTTGATATATGTCAGCCTTTGTTGGTTCTATTACCAGGACTGAGTTAACAGTACATATAGCAATTGCCAATGAATAACAATCTAGATGAGAAACCTGAAATTCTCAAACCCATCACCTAAAACGACTATTACCATTTAACGGGAGTTGTTTTCAAATCGTTTTTCCCTCATTTTCGTATCCGGTCACCTTTTGGCATCTCGGCCATTTGACTGGACTGATGGGCAACTCAATTAACTTTACACTGCAACACTGCAACTGATCACTATTTCGTTTACCTGTAATCTCGTGAAATCCAACAAGAATCCCCCAGCTCGCTCTCCTTTGTTCGAGCCGCAGACTTTTTCGAGAATGAAAGAAGTACATGTGTGATCGCACAACAATTGACGACATCTGAAATACCTTTCTATAGTCGCCTCCAAACCAATGTGACACCGTAATTCTAATTGTATAAGGTAGAGCTTCTACTAACGACTAGAACGCCTGTTCATCCTTCCCATAGTCGCATTCACAATAACTTAAACTCTATTCACAGATTCACAGCACTCGTTTTCTTTTTACCCGGACTGTAGGTTAAAATAGGACAATTATGTGGACCAATCTCGTGTCAACGGTACTTTAAACTACAATTGAAAAACTACAATTGTATTGCAGTTTAAAGGACTGAAGCGTTGCGATTGGACCACATAATCGTCGTTCTTTAACAAAAAAATTATTCGAAACTCCAGTTCTTTTCCTGTTCAATACAACTCTTCTATTTGTGTTGCTAACTGAACGTTCTATGTAACTCCGCGTACCTTGTTGCATATCCGCTGATTGAATGTTCCAATGGTTTGTATGTGCCACATCTCGGTCTACAGTGTCGTATCAGATAGGGGGCCGCCTTCGCGTAACAAGCTTGATGATGCAGCATCTAAATACAACCATTGCATTCGGGATTATAATAAAATAATATTAGATGTTTTACTATAAACGAAGATATGATTGAGAGTTGGAAACATCATTCTTCAAATAGTATGAATGAAACATAGGACTCACTTCAGAATATCTGTGGCGACACACGTATTCTCTCAAGTTGAATTGTACAGAATAGCCGCAATCATCTGAAAATAGGTAGTGTACTATAGAAATATTAACAGAACCACTGTTTTTTTATTTTATCAATTTTCTGATAGTATGAAATATATCAAAATACTTCAATTGCTACACATATATTTTTCTACATTCAGTATCATTTTGATATTTAAAGGGTACATTCACAAAGTTTCGCAAATAATTCACCTATACATCTGCTATGTTTGGTGTCTAAATGACAAAACAGCTCCAAGTCTCGTGGTGCAACTACCGAAGGCACGTCGATGCTACCGAATGCCATATGCGCCTGAAACATTGAACCGAGCTATACTAATCACAACATATTCTTATACTCATTGCCTCTCTGAAGATATTTCTAGGTAGTACATGTTACCGATAATATTTTATTGGAAAACACTTGCATAATGAGTTGAATACGTGAATTCTTCTAGAACTATGATGATGACGTTAAGCCCTTTGTCACTTGATAGTGTGTAAGATGATGGGTAAACATCCGAAAAATTGTTCTGGAAGAGTGGATTGGCCAAATTTACATTCTAACTACGAAAATCTCAATTGAAAACAATCGAATACTATATTCAATTTTAAAATCTCTTTACATGTTGATGATAACGTTAAACTGTTTGTCGCTTGGTACTGACGTTTACTCATCCTCTTATACACTTTTATTCTATAAAATGATGATTGAAATTCCGTAAAATTGCCAGTTTCTAAAGCAGTGGATTGACTAGTTTTACATTCTAACTATTTCTACATTCAACGTTTGCCCACCCACATTGACCATATCCATTCCGATGTTCAGTTGATTATTGCATTCCTGAAGACATTTCCCATCATTCATAACGTCATCATGTCGTCTGGTTGCATCAGCTGGAAATAATCAATGAAATACTATTATAGGAAAATCGCGAGAGAATTTATTATTTTCTCAATACTCAATAGTTGTATCATTTAGACAGTGTGTGGCAGCATTATCTATATCCACTCAATCACTTCACCTGTACTCGGTTCAATGTTTCATGCTCTCTATAAGTATTGAACTGAAGCTATCTAAATTAGTTCGACCATAACACATGCATTAGAAAAGTGCCTATAAAGTACCATTACAAAAACATGTGTTCTGTCCTACCCCTGTTCTTGGGCATATTCCATTTCCTCTTGTCGTCTGCGTCTTCATAATCTCGTTGCAATCGGGCCAGAGAGAAGGCGGATGGCTTACGCGGTTTGTGCATAAAACGACCTTAAATGACATCTCAAACAGAACATTAACGACATTTTATTCTAATTATAAAACAGGTTGATGGACTACGATCAGCTCAGTTTTTTATGCACACAAGACTTGTGTTTCAATGATTTTTTTATTATTTTCGACTAATTTCCCCCCGTGAGACCGTTTTATTTTTTCTCACTCGTTCGAAGCAAGTGTCATTTCAAAGTTCAATTGAAGTTCGAACTTTTGTGAAGTAAGTAACAAGCAGGACTTTCTGGTATAATGCTAGTGAAATGATGAGTCACGTTGAATAGATTAAACAAGTCTTAGTTGAGATTATGACCTACAGTCACAACGCAGATAATAGTGTTAGTCCAATGTCTGTGTTTAGTTCCATGTACTTCTTGTTCCAACTCACTTCTAGACCTCCAGGCAGTTGTGGAAGAAGCAAAGTAAATAAGAATGGAATATACCAAGAGATTCATATCTGCGTATATGGAAATATTGCAAAGAATGAAATTATGATGTACAAAAAGTGAACAGAGGATGAGGGTAGCAAATGACTGTAGCTGGTAACCTTGGTTCACACATCAAGTGCGGTAATAAGGGGCTATTGTTGGGTTTGGAGACAACTTGTACCAAGGTTGTAAAGACGTTCAATAATCGAGAAAAACAACATTTTCTGAATTACGGCTGATCTGCGTATTTTTCACTTCCGAGTATAACCAGAACACCCTTCAGACTACTCATGCATGCACAACCTGGTTTAAAATTCAAATAGTATTACGACGTGAGATGTAGACACAGGTTATTTCAAGAAAAGATCACTGTCGCGATGTTTGACATAAAAAGTTTTTCATATATTGGCGGTTTACATTCAAATGACCTAGAGTAAACTTAAACAACATTTGCCTGCAACCTGATATGAATTTCAATTTGGAAGTTACAAGTAGGAAACATCGTGAAACAATGTTGAATACACGTTGTGGCTATAAGTAATGATCGCGAAACATTCAACCAACCTAACTCTCACTGCTGAATGATGAAACTGAGGTGTTGCTGTTGGCCTCTTATCTTGTGTCTATGGCGCTGATGGTAACCAGTTTTCAGCTCAAATGAAACATGTAATTTGATTGCTGCTTCGATAAATGGCATACCACTTTAGTTGAAAAACAATGATAGTTTTAGAATGTCATATACAACATTAGAGCAACTGGTCTACCCTTCATAATGCTTCGAAATGTTGCATCAACAAATTAAAACCCATTGAACACACATTACGATTGTATGAACACAATACTTCTGATAGAAATGTTTCTTTCAACTATACTTACGCGGGTCCAGGCTATTTTTGATATTTGCAATTAACTGTAACATAGAATATATAGTTCAAATTGAGTTTCACGTGAAACATTCAATTAAAACGATACCGGAATTTCATGGAGTGGTAAAACGCGGTTCACCATATAAGACGCTCCAATCTAAATGGTTTCGGAAATCAGGAAATCCTAGTGATTTCATGAAATTTTTAGGATGAGACTTTTAACCATCGAAGAGTTATCACTTTTTTTAAATTATTTCTGATTGTACATCGGGTAGACCCCATTTATTTGAAGTTTAAACTAAAAACCAAACGATCGAATCGCTGTGTCCCGATTCAGGAAATTGAAAAAAAGTGTGTCACAAAAAATTGCAGTTTTCACAAATCTCTCAAAAAATTGTGTCACAATTTTTCACACTTCAATTTTTTGGGCACAGCTTTTTACACTTCAATTTTTTGGGCACAATTTTTCACACCTACAATTTTTTGGGCACATTTTTTCACTTTTCCAAATATTGTACATGTTCCAGCAAGAGAGGTTATTACTGAACCACTCGCGCGAAACTAATGTTTCCTTCTATACCCCCCCCCTGACTGCGCCGTATCTAGTATTGGCGATTAGAGCAATGAGACGCAGAGAAACGAGCGCGCATTGAGGGCATCGCCCAATTAGAGAAAGAGACGCAGAGAAAGAACAGGCGAGACAGATCCGAAGGATTTGAAACCATAACAAGATACGGATCATTGAGAGCTGTGTCAAAGAGTGTCACAGCATTATCGCGCGAGAGACATACGAAGTGCAAAGTACCTCTCTTTAGAGAAACAATTGTGTCACAATTTTTCACACTTCCATTTTTTGGGCCCAATTTTTCACACTACAATTTTTTGGGCACATTTTTTCACACTGTTTTCAATTGCGAAAACGTGTGTTATAATGTTCTGAAAGGAAAATAATTGTGGCAGAGGATTTTGAAACATACAAATATTCGGTAGTTTTATCTGCGCTCCAAATGAGAGCGACACAAGAATTAGAAGAATTGGACATTTCAGAAAAAATATCGGACAAGTCTGATGATGCACAATATTTTGAGGTTTTCCAAGAAATTATCTAAAATGGAAACCATTTAGATTGGAGCGTCTTATATATAACAAGGTAGCCGTGCGGAAATTATTCCTTTCAAGGTAAAAGAGAGGAGAAGAGAGGTCAAAGGACAGAAAAACTAAAGAAGAACTAAGGATGGAAAAGTAAACCGAAAACCAAAAAAGAGGATTGATAATATCTATAATAGAAAATTATATGCTGAATTGTCAAAAGATACAGACTATCGCGGTTATTGTTCAAAACCAATGTAACGACGTTCTCAGGCAGTTCTTTTAAACTTCCGGACAATTTTTGTTCACGACTTACAATGGCGCACGGAATCCTTACAGGGATCATATTTTGTACTGATGTTCTTCGGCAGAGTATAATAACGACACATTCCTTTAAGAAGTGGAATGAAGATTTGCAAGATCAGACATGAGCCCATCCAGTAGTTCTCAAAGTGCCGAATCGTAGATTGCCATCTCTGAGAGTTCGGCGGAAAAAACTGTAGAAACGGTGTCAAATCTTCGTAAAAAGCGACAAATCCGAAATAACATTCCTTAGATATCGCATCGCGCAAATTTCTTAGTGACCATTGGCAATTAGCTGAGAATTGAACAAAAACTGGCTGAACAAGTTCGTTCGTCATGCTTGATAAGGAAGTTTGAAAACTAAAAAAACGGTCACGTATAGGCGACACAGAAACGTGTTTTATTTGTTTCATGAACATCTATGTATAGGTTAAATATAGGTAATTAGTATATCTCTTTTGAAATAGTATGCTTTTTTTAAATGCTTATTTTCTAGATCTCTTATTGTGGTTTATGTTGTGTTCTACTAGAGTTAGTACCTGTAAACAGACAGGAATAGTAGAAAACTCTCTCTCATCATTGAATCATTAATAGCCAATAAAGTTTGTGTTGCTATGTTGCTTTAATCTACCGGTCAAGTGTTTCCAAAACTACACTTTTTAGGCAAGAAGGTGCGCGGTGTGAAACTTTTTTCTTTGATTGGAACCACTAAACCATATTTCCCACCGAAAAAATTCGTTTTGTAATGATCTTGGTCGTACCTGTTATCTTAGTCATCAAAACACTGTGATCTCTTGTTGTTAACCTTTATTATTGCACTACCACAAAATTAGAGGGTCACTCGCTACATCTTTAATTAAAGAATAAAGCGACCGTTTGGTTGGCCATACGCACTCAAGTGTAGCACACGTTCATTATACGCGCTGGCAATTTAGTTCTACAGTCAGGTAACTCTACATTGTCGAGTACAAAACTAGAAGTAAGGACGAACTTATGATGATATAATTAACTAACAGGAATCTAGATTTCAATAAAGTTTGAAATTGGTTAAATATTCTCTTAGCATATATACTACGATTATGGCCTGATTATGTATCTACATGAGAATCGCAGGAGCTGGCAACACACATTTTAGCTGCAATAAGAGTTCAAAACTGCTTTACATTACTAGTGAATGTTTTATATAATAATTGTTATTTTCTGATTCGAATTTTCTTTAGCAACGGCGCCGGTCGGAGTGGTGCATTCTTGGCCCTTGACGCCAATTTGGAGTTGATGAAGAAGACTGGCCAATTGGATGTCTATGAATACGCGAAAACTCTCGTCAACTCCCGACCGCATCTCATTGATTCGGTCGATCAATATCAGTTCATCTACGACTGTTTGGCCGAGGTGAAACGATTATTCCATTATGCTTAAACTACATCCAAACTAGCCCTAGCGTACATCAAACTAGCGTGCACCAAAACTAGCGTACATCAACACTAGCGTGCATCAACACTAGCGTACATCAAAACTAACGTGCATCCAAACCATCGTACATCAAACTAGCGTGCACCAAAACTAGCGTACATCAAAACTACCGTACATCAACACTAGCGTGCATCAAAACTAACGTGCATCCAAACCATCGTACATCAAACTAGCGTGCACCAAAACTAGCGTACATCAACACTAGCGTGCATCAACACTAGCGTGCATCAAAACTAACGTGCATCCAAACCATCGTACATCAAACTAGCGTGCACAAAAACTAGCGTACATCAACACTAGCGTGCATCAACACTAGCGTGCATCAAAACTAACGTGCATCCAAACTATCGTACATCAAACTAGCATGCACCGAAACTAGCGTACATCAAAACAAGCGTACATCGAAACTACCGTGCATCAAGACTAGCGTACATCAAAACTAGCGTGCATCTTCGTGTTTACAATGTGTACGAGTTGTCACTATTTCAAATCACGTTACTTATACATGCCTAATACCATATTTTATCCAATTGAGTCATGAATCTTATCACATGATTGCTTGCAGGCTGTCATGTGCAACGTTCAACCGATTCAAATGCATGAGTTGAAGGACCGAAGTAGTATGTACAAGGCGAAGAAGAACAGAGAATTGATTGAGACTCAGGACAGCCACGAGAACAAGGTAGGTCAAACTGATAGCCTTGTGGCGTAGATACTAATGAGTACGTATGCCAGAAGATCCCGGCACCTTAGTCTCATCCTGTGTCTCTCGCTCTGCTTCACTATTTCTCGTCTCTTACATCCCGGCGGGGGTACGAGCAGAAAAATCGTGTGTTGGAGGAGACGCAGGATGGGATTAAGGAGCTGGGATCTTCTAGCATACGTACTCTGATGTAGGTATCAAGTGAAACACAGAGATATACCTCACTAGGTGGCGCCGAGGACTTTGTCAAAATGGTATCTCTTCATTTTAAGTTCCGATGAATGTAGTTCTAACGTTTATTCGAATTCTTAATTGTTCCCGCCTCTGTTGAAAACACATAAAACAACCTAAGGGTCACCACTCGCGCATATGTTTATAGAAACAGGTTTCATTGAGTCTTGACTGCTTGCGTATGTGTGTCTTGCTTGTCTAACATCGCTCAAATGTTCCTCCCATTTTGGGGTCACAACATGTTGTGAAAGTGCGCGCGAACACAGGAATCTGGGTTTATTGAACAAGATCGGTATCTATGAATAATGGCTGTACGTTCCTATTTTTTAAACCTGAAAGGATTTCAGAAAATACTTTGAGAAAATACTGAACAACACTTCGAGAAATTTGGAAAAATTGCGTGTCGGCAATATTTACATATCTTTTCTTTCCGATTCAAACTAGCAATCTACTGAAATTCTCTCTCAATAACCATCAACAACATTTATTTCACCAGTTGGTAGAATCAAGTTTTCCGTTGTTCTATCGGTTCAAATAGAGCGCGTGAAACATCTCAGAGTGTTCAATGTCCGTCACATGTGTTGTGTTAGCGACAAAGCTCGCTTGTTTCTTCAGTTTACACCGCGAAGAGGGGGATTAATGACAAACGACACCGCCGCAAAAATAGAAGAGTTGGGGACTTTGAGACAATTGAGAGATACGATTGTTTCATATAATGAGAAGGAGATTAAGAGAAAAACAGAGACCTATATTTCATGTATCTTTAACTATCATTCATTTATGCGAACTGTTCATTTACTTTTATTATTGATGTTGATGTACCACCTCAAACACAAATAGCGTGTTAACGAACTACCATAATATATTGGGTGAGAACAACCTTACCTACATACATGTTAAAGCTGGAAAAGTGAATTTCCATCTGTAAGTTACTTTGTTCAAATGTTTCATCGGAATTCTTCAGCTGCTTCTGCATCTGACTCCCTCTCTTCGAATAGGAGACTGTGCCGGTGGTCATCGATTGGAAAACAGAGGGAAGAACAGAGATGTCATGGTTGTACCACGTTAGTGTTTCCCGACGTATTTTTCATTTTCATAGCCATGATAGAGTAAATTTTACCATTTCTCCGTAAAATATGTAAATTTATCTCCAAAAGTGTGGTCAATCGGTATACAATTTTCTACAAGTCTAATGTTTCACGTTACATCGAATAACAAGTTGGAAATATTAACAGACTCTATTTTCTGCTTACATTATGTGAGAAAAGTTTGTGTCAACATAAACATTATCAGATTGTAAATAGTTTGACTGTTGCAAAATTATTATAATTGTACATATTTTTAATTTAGCTGATCACGCGCGACCGTATCTTCAAACGTTACACGGGGAGAGCAAAGATTACACGTACATAAATGCTGTTGAGGTAAGACACTTCCGATTTTCGAAAATTTATACTACTTTAGGACTGACCTTTTGATAAAATAATAAATTTTGAAAGAAACATGTTTACCTAAACTATTGTAGAACAAATGTTATTCACGATTCCTTCCAATAGACTTACGAAATCGAAGCGTCAAGAGCCGCTACTCTTAATAGAAGTCCTGGAACATTCATTTGCAGGTGGACGGGTTCACGAGAAAAGCCGAGTTCATAGTGACTGAATGGCCAAAACAGAGTACAGTCGACTCATTCTGGACCTTAATCTATGACCATTCATGTCATTCTGTGATCAACTTGAGTAACCAGGGCAGTCACAGAGTGAGTTTTGGCGGTAGTTAGTCTTTATGTCACGCCTAAGTAGAGAACATATACTTTCATGATACAATTCTTATGTTTCCGTTCGGAAAACTTACGTCAATGATACTCTAGTAGGCTATTTTTGGATATGATCCCAAGTAGTTCACAACAGCTATAGCAAGAGACATGGCAAAAAATTTCGCAACTTGTGAAGTTTAATGGATCTAGCAAGTTTGTGCGTGTAATGCGGATTGTAATATTATGAAAACCTAGTAGGTGCGTTAAATAAACTCTGCTATCTCTGGGAGATACCAATAGCATTATTCCTGAAAATGTTCTCTCTGTTTTCAGCAATATCCGACGTTCATTCATAACAAGGGGAAGGCGTCCTATGGTCCATTCATCGTAGAAGTTGTCAACCACGTACAGTACCCAGCATTTCAGTCGCACGTGGTGAAAATAACCAAACGGGTCAGTTTTCTAAATTTGATGTTTCTGTTTGAATACTTTCATTGAATTTCCAGTTTACTGAGAACATATGTCTCTTGAGAGGGATGTAGATACAGTAAGTTGATCTGCTATGTCGCTATGAATGTTGTCAAATGTTTCAGGTTGCATATATCTATCGAAATATATCAAAAAGATTGTGAGACTGAAAACCAGCAGACAAATTTCATGTAGACCGGATCACCCACTCGAAACGGAAATAAAACCCCGACAAAAGTGCCGACCCTGGAGGGTCATCCTGCCTACGTGCCGCCGAGTAGCGGACTACCGCCCGGCCAATCGTTCCGCGTGAAACCACAGTATCATGGCCACGTCCGTCCGTCGGGCGGATCGCTCGAGGACGAGATTCCGCCGGCGCCGCGTCGCTGGTTGGCGCCGCCCGGTCGCCGTCGCCGCGCGCGGTCAGCCGGAACGCGGTCGGACGACCCGTTCAGTGAGGTTCGCCTCGATGTCACCCACCACTCCTTCTGCCCTTTGTCGCGCGCGACGTCGCCAGTTCGCGTTTTGAGACTCTAGCAAAGCTACTAACATTTACGATACAACTGTGGTCGTTTTGAATGGCGTCACGTCTACGAACGTTAGATATATGCGCGGTAATACGCGATTCTTATAGGTAATGGAAATTTTGTACTTTTGAGCTGACAGCGGATAGATTTAATAACAAGAGACCGAAAGTCAGTTAAACCAGTTTCAGCCCTACCAGGTCGTGCCGTTGCCAAAATGTGACTCTGGGGGAAACGTGTCACACTTAGTGAGTGCGTGAATGCGTAGTTTTCCATTATCTAAACCGGTTTTCGTTGACTTTGATTAAAAACAACGCTATTTGGTAGTTCCCGTGTACTTGTGACTATCTAAACGACCTGGTTGGGTAGAGACGTTGTGCGAGTCCGTCCTCTGTCAAAATGTCCGTACACCTGATTGGAAAACCCTCCTTCTTTGTAATGAAACACTCAATGTAAGTATGAATTTTGAAAAAAAAAACATTAAATATAAATAAGGGTGGGATGAACCGAACCGGATTATCATATTCCCAACAAACATTATAACTTCATCACTTTCTACACCGACAGATTAGTATCAAACGTTAGCACACTTCAAAGTTTCGTTGTGATCTTATAAAGGGACTCGTACTAAAACGATGCTAAGTAAAGGTTCTTCATAGAATTGATTGGATGAAAGGGGTTTAAATCGATAGATACGAATATACAAACGGAATGGGAAGGTCCTAGTTTGTGTTTTGTGTCGTTACTGTCGTTGTCGTTGTACCACGTGCAAATGTTTCTAGAAGGGCTCGGCAGACATCAACCGACTTCTCAATATTCGACGCGAAAAAGCCGATCTACAAAAAGACACCACCAAACAGATTCAAAAACTGGTCCGTCTGACTGCCTGCGTCTCTTCTCCTACCACACTGTCTCGTGTTTATACTAACTGCGCTTCTACTAACATTTTCAATGCTCTCAGACAACAAAACAGATTGAATATTTGAAGAACGGTTCAAATTACGATTTTCGATTGCGAATTGTTCGGTTGTCTGTGAGTAAGATGATTTCTATATATCATTGCCCGGTTTTTCCAACTAATTGGCCGATGACATCTAACGAACTGTTCCTGTTCGTACCGTAACAATTCCCTTTTGTTTAAAAAACACCCAATTGTTGATTAAATAACAGTTTACACGCCATGGGAATGGTTGCCTCGCTTTCTTCGAAAAAACTCGACTACTCTGTCGAGTAACTTTTTTTCAACTCTCAGTTAGTGTTAACGCCACACTCCTTTCAAGCTGATAACTAATTATTTTTGTTTAAAGATTTATAACGTTGTTCAATAGGAACGGAGGCAACTATTCCACGGGTAGTGTTGGAGTTATCCACATTCAGTTCGCTTAACTGTTGCTTTTCTTTACAGACCTTCATGATCTCCGAGATAATGGCAGCTGGTTCCAATAACCAGGCGTGCGACACCGAGATCAGAATGTGCTGCATCATTCAGGTGCGGCTGGAAAACTCTTTTGTACTTTATATAGGGTTCGCTGAGTTTGTACTTTGATCCTGTTTCTTTTCCGTCAAAATTAGCTATTGTAAAGAAGAAGACAATAGAAGTTGGGTAACATATGCACATTATAGCTCTAGTGAAACATGCGATCAATGCAAAGCAGAGTATATCTCCAGTGACTACAATTTCATTTCATTTCATTTATTTTTCCCCGTCGCTTCGTTACGAGGCGGCGTTCATCATACATCTCACAGATCTTTGTTGAAGCAGCTTCTTGTGAGTTATTCTTGGTCCCTTTCCTTTATAGAAGACTTCATGGTGGATTATCAAATGCTCTAATGGCATTGATCCAGTGACATGCGAGAAACTTCTTGGAGGGAGGGGGAAGAGGGCTGCTTGTGAACAATTAGTTGTGTTTTTCCACTCAATTTGGTCATTTTCAGGTGAAAATGTGGCCGATCGATCACAAAGTTCCGTTGTCTACCACGGGTCTCATCGAAGTGATCAAGTTGGCGCGAAATTGGCGAAAGCGGGCACCCGATCGTCCCGAGACCAAACCAACCATCGTCATGTCACAGTAAGTTATACTATGTGTCAGCCAGCCATGAGGAGTTACAGTACATAGTTAAACAAAAAAAATGCACCCTGCCACGGAGCATTCAGTAGACGATGTTCAGTTTTCCCAAATGTACTAGGAATCATTTTCTGTACATATCGTAAAAAAAAGTTCAACTACTCATCGTTTGGTACTGATCAATGCATAGGTTTCTATACGAATCACTCATTTTGATTTCCATTTGTGATTTCACCTTTAAGTCGGCTGGTTCTCAAACTACGATTTGGGTCTATCTCAGTCAAATGTTTCTTGCAGCAACGGGGTCTCGCGAGTCGGTGTCTTCATCGGAGCCAATGTCTGCATCGACCAGATGGACTCGGACCACGAAGTAGACGTCTTTCACGCCGTGAAAATGATGAGAATCAATCGGCCACAACTGATCGATATGAAGGTTGGTCGTTCTGATCGACAACTAAATTCATAGTTCATAGTCTCGTGAAACATTTACGTAAATAGAAATAGTGTGAAACAGCTACGTAAATGAAGTGCTGACGTGAGAAACGAATATTTTATAACATTAGAAACTATGTAAATTACTATTTTCTTCACAACTGTTAAATGTAGATTTGAATAGAACCAAGTCTTAATGTACTGGAAAACATTCACAAGGTATCTGTTTGACAAATTTCAAACTAATGGAAAACAGTTCAGCTCTCTGGAACCATTTTGTTACAGAAATCTATTTTTAGGATGAATACAAATACCTATATGACGTCATGCTCCATTGGTACATGACGAATCCGGAATATCGAATATATGATAAGGTGAGATTAAATAACTTTCTTCACAATTTCTCTATCTAGCTGTAGAAAATGTATATTACCTTGTATTCAATTTTACCCATGAAACTGAAGTTAGCAGATTGTTTGAAAAGTTACTGTTCACTTATGATGAAGGGAGAATCGTGCTCGACTCTTCAAATAACATACGGTTTTCTCGAATTGTGCTTTTGTATATTTCATAAGATATAGGTTTTGGTTCCGACAACAACTGGTACCTCACTCAAATGTTTCAGGATGAAAGTGTGGAGGTGGAGCCGGAAGAAGTTCCATCTCGACCGCCTTCTACTCGCCAATCTATAAAGGACAAAGACCGCACCAACAGGAAGTCGATGAAGAAGGATAACCGATTATCAGATAAATAGAAGATTACGGTAGTCGAGGGAAATACGCAATATATACCGCCCGCCACTTATGTGTTACGAGCTTCAGTAACCACCAAATTGTTCGATTGTCAGGTATAACGGAACGGGTCATTCATAGTCAGCCTTCTCACATACAAAATCCCAGTGTTTCCTTTTATGGTTTGTAAATATGAAAGAATTTATCGTATACATATCATATATTTGTTGTTGCCTCATTTAACTAAGATGACCAATCAGAAGAAGGTTTCAGTTGAATGATAGGATTTTCCAAGGCTAGGAGAAGTATTTGTTTGATATTTAAATGCAATAAATAAATTTGATCTATTTCTTTACTTTGATTATATTTAGTTGATGAGCAAAAAAGTCTTCTGTCCTAAATCTCCAACACTCAAGAACCTTTCGGTTGTACCTTCCCGACCATTTTTATGTCTTGCTCACATCAATAAAGCCTAAGGGGTTAAAGATAGTGCGTGCAGTTTTGAAACAGGAACAAAGACATTTAGAACAAACTGTGCTCCAGTTCAAACTACTCGTAGACCGGTTTGATTTAATAGTTGAACCGTACACGAGATAGAATACTCGTAGAACAGTGAACGGGGGAAAACCTAACATTTGAGTTAGAGATGAATGTCAGACTAATGCATGCTTTTCTCTCAATTAATGCTGTAGAACAAACCGTACGTTTAGGAAAATAATATACCGATGAAGCCAAAACGTTCGGATTGATTCAGCACCACAGCAGTTGGATAATTCTATGAGGGCAGCTTTTATCCAAATAACACTTCTGATTACCGATAATGTGCCGTATTCACGGGCAACGGAAATAAACATGTAGTTTTCGGTTCATTAATCACGATTTTTTCTTATGTTGATTCAGAAACTCAGATATTACTCCTGTGAGATGCGAATGATAATACTTCAACCTCAGTTGTTGCACCACCGCCATCAATACTTTATCTGAAACATCAGAGTGTGGGTTGAACAATCTGCACAACCGACAAATTTGCAAAAGGGAATCAGTGCATAAAAATCCTCTATAATATGAACAAACAACATCAAATGTCAGAATCATTTCATGAATCACAGTAATGTCATAAAAGTCTTCTTACATTTCTTGGGAAAACGGGACGGGCTTTCGCCAGGAAATTATCCCTCGAGAGATAGCAGCCGCACATCTGGCGATAGCCCTGAAACATTTGGACGTGCTATGAGAGAACTGTTATAGTCGGCATCATTCCTACTGAGACCCCTACAGTATCCTTCAGCATTTCCTAATGGCTGTTTCTTGATGAAAACTTCAGTTTGATAAAAATAAGTTCGCACACTTTTAGTTATATGTAATCGTAATCGATAGATGAATTTGCTTATCTCTCCAATAATATTTACGCTGTTGAAACGAACTCAAAGTTCCACAATCTTACTGTAGGAGTCTCAGTAGGAATGAAATAGACTATACTGCCACTAACTGTGAATTATATTCTTTGAAACCAGATCGTACGTTTGAGTTGTACAAAAGAGCATGGTAAAGTGTACGGTATTCTGTGCATGTACTGAACTTTTTTGGGATCATAGCTATGAAAACATGTTTTAAGAATTACGAACCTAATAATTAAAAATATTATTGTCTTCAAATGTCATCATGAGATATATAGTTAGCATGTATAATGTAGGAGCCTACGTACAAATGACTAGGACGAAAAATTCCTGGTCAATTCTTTCACTGCTGACCTCGAATTCGGTTCTCGAGTGGAAAACTCGGAAGTTGTCGATGAATATGACGGATCCGGGTTGAAGCGAAAGAGAGAGCGAGTTCGACTTGTCGTGGCAGATGGCAGAAAAGGCCGCGTACGCCTTGTAAAATTCCAGCGCGTCGCGCGCACTTTGCGCGGAGTTGGCGGGGGACGAAAATCGGAACGGAGCTCGGTCGTACGGATTGAACCTGAAACCACTAACATTTTGTGTCGTTTGTACTTTCACGATCGATCTTGAAATGGTTATATCAGCATTCGCTCAACATCGTTATTACAAGCGAGTTAACAAATGTACAGTTATTCACTGATAAAGTTTTTCGTGTTTATTAAAGAATCCGTCCCGCTCTAATTTTGACTTATGAGTTAACAATCTGACCATTTTGCAAATGAAAAACCATTATCAAAAATATATACTTTTATATCTCTATCTTGCTTTCGTTTGCTCAGAAAAGCGGCTTACGTAATGACACCGATAGGGGAGTTGCGTACGGGGTATGCTCCAAATAGCCTATAGAAGTGAAAAAATATTTTTAAAACGTTATTGCATATACAAAAACACAATTAGAGACTACAAAATGAAAATAAATCTGGACGTAAAGGAACCAAGTCAAGTTGCGTCACAGTGAAAATGTTCATATCCTCTTTTTTAAAGCTTGATATTATGCAAATTTTACAAATTTTCAATATGAAAGTTTTTGCATGATCTATGCGAAGACATTGCGAAACTTTTTTAAGCTTTTTGAATTTTTCGTGAAACGAAACGGTTTCTTTAAGAGGAAATTCTCCACGAGAACAAAACGGTACATGTGTTACTACTCTGTTTTGAATTGTTTCTCATGTGAATCAGTCCCGGTTGTGAAGTTTTACTTCAATTCCATACCTCCCCCACAAAAAATCGTCTACCATTTTGTATCCTCTACGTGTGATTGCAGAAGTTATTGTGTTACGTGTGATCTACGTGTAGTTATACAAGTGATTATACCTCATATAGTGATTAATGTTGCATGTCATATTACTCGCTGTACATCAACTCTTCAGCAAATGTGTGCTAGCGGTGTATTTTTGAACAGTTTCGAAAACCTGGGTTTATTCACCTTATCTGATGTATTTCTCCATTTTCGTCCAGTTGAATAACTGGATTGCTAGTAGAAATGGTGGTTAGTTCATTCTGAGTACCCTCTCCTTCGATGTAGTGATGATCAATCTGAAACCATAAATATAATGAACGCATAACTTTCAGTTACAATTTGATTACTCTGCTTACTTTGGTAGTTGTGAGTATTCGTAACGCGTCTGGATGTTTCTCCCGCAGTACTTCAGCGCAGTTCCATCCGTCCACGAGGACAGTGTCGCCTCCTTTCCGAGCGGGGTGTAGGCAGTGGAAGACCTAGAATGAGCAGTGGTAAAGTGTTTTATATTGGATTCGAAAAAATTGGAGAAGAGATAGAGAGTAGAGAGAGAGAGACAGCGAGACAACTGTATACGCTGAATGCTACGAGACGTTCACGAAATGTTTCTCTACTCTCTATTTTATGCGACTAGGAGGTTATACTTATTGTAAAATACCGTCAGCTGAGTTTAGAAATAAGAAATTAGGTCTTCACTCATTAGAGAAAAGACGTAACGTCTTTGATTTGATCATGGTTCACAAGATTGTAAATGGAAACTCTGGCGTTGAGACTGCAAAGTTTTATACGTTCGAAAACTCGTGAACCAGGGGTGCAAGGTTGAAATTACGTTTCACCGCTCCCAAATTCAAGACTAGAGCACAATTTCTCACTGTCAGAGCTGGTTCTGAATACTTGAAAATTACGAAAAATAAATCAGTACCTGTTTCAGTCAAATGTATGAAAAACTATCTATTCGAAACCCTTAACTAATTCATGAATTGAACGTGTCTGTTGGAACCCATTTGAGTTTTGTAGGTCAGTGGCTTGTGTTAGTTATCTTGTTGCTCAGTTTCTGATTTTATTGTTGTGTAAACGATTGTTGTGTAAACATCATTCCGACATATATATCGTTACTGTGTTGTTGTTGTGCTGTTCTCATTGCACACCTCACTTTATCACTCTGTTCTGTGCTTTATTTCTGTTTCCATCACCTTTTTCCACTTCTCATCCCATTTTTTCACGTATTCTATGCGTAATAAATCAATCAATCAAAATATTGATTTTTTTTTCAATAGTTGTTTGTTTATGCAACTGAAATCGCGCTAGACGTTGAAGTTTACTGTTTTGGAGCTGGTTGTGTGTGATGAGAATAACCCATACTAAAACTTTTTATAAAACATTACCGATAGAATTCCCTGTTCATCTAAATGTTTTGGTATTTTCGAGGTGCGTACTAACCTGTATTCCGGGTGTTTGATTGAAATATGTTCCGTCTGTGTGCGGGCCGATTCCTTCATTGCCGTACGCTGTATCCTCATGATATTCATCCTAAATGCTTCAAGATGATACATATTATCTAAAAAATACCACTATGCAAAGCACGATTCAACGTTTTAGTTAATGTTTGACTCAATGTGTCTCGTGAACAAACTTCAGGTGAATTCTATATGTAACCGGGTTTTTTGGCTTTTTGGCGGTAACCATTTTTCAGGTTACCTCAGCAGGTAAGCGCTTGTTAACCGGAACTGATAAAGTGGTTACCTGTTTTTCTAACGTAAATTGTGTTTTTTCACCGTTAGTTTGTACGGTAACCGAATTTTACTTTTAGGTTACCTACCGGTTACTTGTGAAGTAACCTGAAAAAGGGTTACCAAAAACCGGTTAGGTTACCAACAAACCCGGTTACATATAGAATTGGCCAACTGTATGTTCTTCGTTTGTTCTTAGGCAAATAATCATCAGCATTAATTAATCAGCCAGCAGTGCGCAGCTCAAATGTTTCTAACTAGCTATATATAATGTACTGTCTTAGCAAGAACGTTTATTCAGTGTTGATTGGTGAATATTGTAAACTTGTAGAAACAAAAAATGAGGTTGGTAGACTATGAAATTCATGAGAGTTGTGTTGAACTGTTAAAATAGTGGGGAAAGGCATTCAGAAATATGAAAAATATATTACGTCAACATGAGGTGCTGCTCGTTCCTGCACAACGTCGGTTAGGGAACTACCTCACCACTTTATGGTATGCCAGGAGAAACCGTGTTTTCTAATTGAAACCTCATGTACTACACGAATTGAATTCAATCCTCCCTCCGAACTTCTCTAACCTACATGTATTTATGAAAACCATGCTTTTGGAGCCGGGAGAACTTTTCATCGAAAACAAAAACTCACCCCCTCTTCTGGTTTTGAATCATTACTGAAGACCCAAAACGATCCAAAGTACGTATCATGAATGGGCGCAATTTCACGGCATAACTTCTCAGTTGAGGCTGCATCAGCCGAGACCCCATCCACGATTGAAACACCGAAGCGAACGAAGTCGCGGGCAAAGTCAGAGAACGATAATGATACTCTGAAAGAAAGAAAATAATATAATTTTTTGCCATAGTGAAATTTATTCTACTGCTCTGCCGTTTCTGATTGATTGAAAATTGGGTTCTTGACCTTCTCAAAGGTTCATCATCGTACTATAATTCTGGTAAGATGCATCACACACTTATACGAAGCACTGATGATTGTTCAACGAATTGAAGCACATCAGAGGATCAAAATAAAGATCGATGTAAGAAAAACAGACTGAAATAATGTTGATCGTACAGGCTAGACCTCAGATCATTAGGGACAGGGAGGAGGGGATTTAAAAAGCGAACTCACAACTCATGTCTAGGAACGTTCTCTAGTGTGTTCTGTGACCACGTTGAAACATGTGAGTGTCGTTCATTGGAGGTAGTTTTCACACTGTTTTCCCACAGCGCAGCGGCATCAAATGTCGACACATGCCCATCTATCCACTTTATTCGAAGTGTATCCCTGAATTGTACGAAACGGTTTCGAAATGTTACTGTATCAACATTTTTCTCTCCAATGAATACGTTTTTGAGTTGTGAAAGTAGACGTAGCGCAAGTCTGAGGCTGGAACCCAACATCTATACCAAAGTATGTCAGATCAGCAAATTTGATGTTTTTACTCATACAACAGCTTTCCTATACCACTGGCGGAAAGCTAAAGTGTTACTGACATTAAAAGGGTGCTGGGAGTTGGATAAAATATTCTTCCAAAAGACAATGAATATACAGGACCAGCATTTTAGTATAAAACATCCATATTAGTAGAGTAAACATTATAGAATAGTTGTGGTTTTATACCTACCCATTATCTATGACCACATCGTCTTCCGATGAAATAACAGCTTTTTGGAATAAATCGACCAGATTCGACTTGCGTTGATTCGTTGTCGCGTTGTAGCATTTCTCGCTCCGACAGTGATCTCGGAACCAAACGAGAGGAATAGTGACACTTTGTGGACGACGGTCTAAAATGGACCGATAATAAATGTACTGTATTAAATTTAAGATGGACTTAAAGACTAAAAGGCATAATTGTAACTTTCGCCCTTTCGAGGTAATGAAGCATAACCGATTTGTCCATTGCGCGTTTTAGAACTTTTCGAACTACTGCGTTTTCGAATTCTGATGTGTGTTACATGTGTTACACACAATTCGTATGCTGACTAGGTTGTGAAACTTGTTGCAGGCAATGATCAAATATCAAACAACAGATTATTTTTAGTACTTGGTCCGGTTGGAGAGGTAGATGAAAAGTTTTGAACTATGATATTTTACTCAGTGAGTTCCCTGTACAAAATTAGTTACGAGATTCAGCAATTCGCAGTTCGTAATTTGAATTTCTCAGTTTGCCATGCCAAAAAATCAAGCTATGTAATGGGGAACGAGAGAATTTCTCAGTTAGCCACAAGCTCAACCTGACAGACGATTTTCTAGTTTGTTGTTCACTTACGTGTAGGTTGGACACTTACCGCTTATCAATTTTAGTACTATCGAATCATTTTTTGTTTGAAGGGTAGAGACAGAGGCCTGTTCCAGGGAAGTTGCTGATATCTTCTTACAAGCTCGAAGTGCTTCTCGACCGATCATACTGAAACATTAGACTGACACACAATAGTTAAATCGGTCTAATGGCATTATTAAGGTGAAATATAATAGGTAGTGTGGCAGATATACAAATGCGAAAGAGACATAAACTGGACAATAAAACCTCAGTACGAAATTGTGTGTTTTATTATCACTTAACCTTTTAACAATCATCATCAATTTCGGAATGAGACAGTTATAATGGCCAACTGACCGTCTTCTCTAAGAGAGTGACTAGAAATGGAAACTATTTCAAACCTACGCAAACTTACTACAAGTATTCTGTAACACGTGTACTTCACGCGAACTACAATGGGAAAAGGTGATTTGGAATTTATTTCAGTGAAATTTTATAGGCAAGGCAAGATGATCGCCTTGAGTTCATGGGAATACAATTAGAAAAAACAAACGGTAATTTGATCACAGCGAAATAAATTTACGAGTAGTTACTACGGTAACTGCAGTTATGAGTTATAAGTATGACACTCATTCAATAATATGTACTAATCATTTGACCCGAAAACTTGACCAAATTATCAATTCATTTACTTTTAAAATAGCCTAAAGGTCTTAAGTACACAAAAAACGGAGATCAGGCAGGGTTTTACGAAAAGAACCGAGATTGATGCGATTCATTTTCAGCCTGATATGGTGGTCCGTGAAACAGTTGACTACAGTGATAACATGCGGGATGGTTATTTCATCGCCACAAAAATAATCGATAATCACTCTACTACAGTTCTTTTTTATAGCTCCCCCAATGAACCACAAACGAAACACAAAATTCAAGAGATACTCGTGAATATGAGATTTATAGGTAAAAAAGAAAATTAGAAACATAGTAATGAGACATAATATACATTTTCAGTAACCATTGGAATCCGAAAGTCGTATTTGTCCCACTTACCACTGTCAACTGACACTGACCTATAATGTGCCGGTATATATATTTCGTGAAACATTCAAACGTGTGTAAACTGTTCGAAACGAACCGAGCGGCCTCCAACGACGAAAAGTGGAACGTATGTGTGGGGAACAACGTTGTCTGATAGGTTTTCGACAAAATATTGATGAGCTATATTTCTATTTTTGAAAAATTAACCCCAAACATTTGTTGTACAGTTGTGAGGCAAGGGTATGTACTATCGTACTGTATTGCTCAAGTTTGTATGACGTATGCGTTTGTATTCTGCCAGCAACTACATCGTATGTACATGACGTGTGAGTCAGCCGAGCTTTTGGGGTGGATTTCGAAATGTTTACCCAGGTTCCGTATATTTACACACATTTTGGGGATAAAACTTATCTCAGGTTTTACACTCGTTTTGATTAGAATCAGCTGTCCAGTCTACGATTTCCAATTTTAATGTCATTTAGAACCTTCCCACACCGATTAAATGGACAATAAACTCTGAAATAAGCTATATTTTTAGTTATTTTGTTACAAAACTTACAAACTTGTTTTAGACTACGGTGATCTGTGCGCCGCGCATGTTGCGTCCTGTATTTTTCATGAACCGGCGGCAGTATTATTTTCTTTTTAAAATAAGTTAAATTAAAATTAAAACGTGTTCTAGTATGTTTTAACTTACTTGTTTTGGTTTGGGTTGTGTGTCGTGTTCACGTTACCGACTGGTACGCGCGACTGGTACGCGCGCGACTGGTACGCGGTTCTAAATAGTTTTTCGTGTGCGTCTGTTTTACACGGCCTTACGGCCACAACACAAACTGCTGTTTTTTATTTGTCTGTGTGAATCGTTACCACATAGTGCCGGAAAAACCCTAGGAACGGTGGTTTGCCTAAGCCTAAGCCTTAAATCGAAAGTGAAGTCAATTTGTATGTTAAAGAATTAAACTAAGTAATCATTTGAGGAAGAAAATAAAAATGATGAACCCAATAGGTTGCGAAATATTCACACAGATGAATAAAAAACAGCAGTTTGTGTTGTAGAGGTAGTGTCAGGTGTCTGTTTTGCAATACGTTTCATAGTTTTTTGTCGAACAGTAGTGTTTTGAATTAAAGTGTGGTTTTATGGAGTATATTAAGGTTCCCTGTTTTCTGTGAACTATGAACCTGATGCGGGCAGCGCAAATAAGTTGTAGTTTTTGGCTATAGCTTCTCATACAATATCATCATTTCTCTCTCTATATCTCTCAGCACCAATTCCGTCCACGACAGAATTCGACGAAATCGCCAAAACAGTCGAAAAACGGCCCGACATGTCGCGACGGCGGGAAAAATCTTCGGATCTTTTCAAATTCTTGGCATTTCTTCTCAAATATGAGTGAAATTTTCAGCATTCCAAAAGTGTAATGAACAATAAAACGAGATTTCACTTTTTTTGATAAATTCCAACATTATTTCGGCAAATAGTAGATTTTTAAATGAATTGGCGTGATTTTCTTTATTCAGAACCATTATGTACTTGATTCTATTGTAATGCCTTTTTGGCCTTAAAAGATGAGAATCTATTTTTTTTCTTTAAATTCGTGGATTATGAACGTTTATTCATATGTATAATACTATATTGAAGTGATCGGGATGTGTTTACACCTAAAATTGCCGCAAAAGTGCTAATTTTGAATTTCGTCGCGACATGTCGGGATATGCCGACAGTCGGAATTCTGTCGTGCGCCCCGCGCATCGCTGAACTGTTAGGTCAGTACGGAGCAGCTAGAATTTTCGAATCACACACGTCATATGTGTTACGTGGTCTACGTGCCGTTCTTAACAGCTAGTTGTTATCGATCGATCGCGGCGAAATGACAATTGTTGTTTGGTTCATGGTTCATAAGAAGTGCGAAGCTCAATCAAATACATTATGCAAACTGCTACTATGGGGCGTTTTCATAGATATTCATCCCGTTCTCTTTACTCGGCTTCTAGTCTCAATCTCACCTCCATTCCATGCAATTTTATGTTCAATCAACCTTTCGGCTGGTGCAAGTTGAATCGTTTATTGCTCGATCTCCCTTGTCTGATTGGTACTTTGTAACCTTGCAAGCAAAACTGTCTTTTCCTTGAAAAAAATCCCCTAAAGTGCTTCTCTAGTAGAACCAACACTTTGGTCGCGAACCATTTCGTCAACCAATTGCCCTCCAAAGAACGATCATTCGCGAGCCGCGTCTATGTGCTACGTGAGATTTGTGAATTTAGGCGTTACGCGGGGGGCGTTTCTGGTGGTTCTCTCGCATCTTGCCTCGTGCTAGTTGCATCATCAAACACTCGTATAAAAGACACTCTCACTTCCTTAGACGTTTAGTCTGACCTAACATATTACCTCTGACTAGTGCAGTTCCATATTTCCATATTTGCTATCATCGACTATTTCTATTATCGAACAATTCGTTTTCATTGATTAGAATGGAAATGATTTCCGTTTGCGAAGTCAGCTGTGAGTGTTTTGTTGTTTCTTACTTTTTCGGTTGATGATTGGGCTTCTATTAGAGCATAGTAGACGCTCATTTCTTTTGTTCGTTGCCGCTTTTTTCAAGAATCAAGATTGAACTTTGAACTAAGATTATCAGTTTTAGTTGCAGAGAGTAGATTTCCTACAGCTGGTTTCACGTTTTCCATTCCAAATTGTTGTGGACTATCGTTCTACTAACTACTGTTACTGTATCAGAATTTCTCTTAAAACTAGCAGGAAATGGTATCAAAATTTGTTGAAAAAGATCGAGAGACCGATTTCGGCTTTCTTTGTACGTCACCACGTCTCCAGGCAGTCTTAAGTGTCAGTGGTTCGGAACGTTAATCTGAACATAAATCTATTGGAAATTTAGATAGTTTAGAATAACGTAACGACCATCCCTCCCTATTATTCTCCAGCAGCAACCTAGAATTAACCATTTTGTACCCTTCGTTCTTTCTTTTTCCATAGATCCTTGTTTTCGTTCATTATTTTGCTGGCAGTAGGCTGGTTCCACCTTGTTTACCACTTTATCTCCAGTGTACTTGTTGTTGACACCCCCTTCCTTCCAGATTCCCCATGCTGCTCTCGCGGACCTCTCGTTTCTCTCGCCTCTCCTCATTCCGTACACTCTGTGATGGAAAGGGGCGAACAACCACCGATCTGGGACAACAAGTGAAGGTAACTTATTTTCTTTTTTTCTTTTATCATTTTCCTAGAATATTTTTTCAAGGAACGTAAAATCTTCTATTATCTTTATTTTTAGGAATTTAGGTGTATTTTCACGTTGTTTCGTGATAGTTTCGTTCACAGCCACGGGGCAACTGTATATGTTTTTTTTTTAAATTTAGAAAATTTGGGATGAAACTTCAGAAGAGTTCATATAGCGAAATCGAAATGTACTTAAAAACCTCGCAGTTTTGGGAATAGTCCTATTTAATAATTTAATTCATCATCGTCCTCATTTATTTTATTTGTTCACACACTACATTTCTTCTCTAGAATTGATTGGCCAACCGATTCAGTTATCAGTTTTTTACTGTGTTTAGTCGTCGGGTTTTTTAGGCTGAAAATGTATCTTCTGATATCGAGGGACACCGTCCCATGTATGCTAAAAAGGTGGATCACCAGAGCAAAATCATGGAACAACGATTCAAAAGTGTACACATAGGTTCGTTCATTTTCAAATTTACAGATTTCTAGAGTTGAATATTGGATTTCTGTTATTTCCAATTATGACGGAAATTCACATTCAATTAAAAATTGAAAATTACATTGCTAAGCTAAGAGATGAAACAAATAATAAGTTTTTTTAAAGTTTGAAATTAGAAAGAACTCTTAGTTCCGTTTCCGTCGTGGCAGAAGCGCACAAGCTTGAATTCTAGAATCAGCTGTGCAATTCATTTGTAGTGATGTATGTTTTGGTCGATAATCTTTGATAGAGTAGCATGCGGAAAACACGAGATAGTCAGAAGAGGGAGACAAACAAACAGTGTTTTTGTTTTTCATTTGGCGAGCTGGGCTAGAGTTAGTATCGTTTCTTCCACTCGCCACTATTCAGTTCGACTTCGACAATAATAATCCGAAATAGCAAAACTTGGCCCGTTTTTTTGTTTATTCGAGTCGAGGGACGCGGACGAGGTACTGCATATAAGTTTATCAATATAAATCTGACCAGGCGGACACATTGAACTCTGCATATTCGTTCGAAATGCCTTGTTCATATTTATTAATATCAAGTACATTCATTTTTTTCATTAATACAACCAAATAATTCAGCACAGTGCACAACTATATACCCGAGTCATAGGTGGTACTGACTTTCGTGCGACTGCGAGAAGCGATGGGTTTACTTGATAGTAGTATGTATGGTATATTGTTATATAATGATAAAAGAAAATATTATCGTTTTTTCCCCCTACTTCTGTTGACCAGAAAGTTGACTTTTTAGATAGCGGACATCGACCAACCAAGTGGCAACGTCGTTTCCTGGTTATCACCAAGTTGTACAACAAACAGTCGGAAATTCCCGAAATAGTCGCGTAAGTTCTCTTTTGCTCATTTCTCCTGACATCTGAATAGATTGTGAAACATCATGTTAAAGTAATCAGACGATTTGTGAGTATTACAAAAATGAATATTTGAATAATGGTCATAATGGACGATTGAGCTTTACTTTGCTTTGATTTTGACATGGACCAAGACCAATCGAATTTTTGGCACTAAACACTGAGCTTTTGTAGTGATCTACTCGAATACGATCTTGAAACGTGTCTTTTTGAATGTTGTCTGTTTGAATACCTCTCATTTTGAGATTGACTGATGCTCAATTTGCCCGATTTCGATCTAGGCATGGTCACTTTTCGGAGTAACATTGAACATGAAGACTCTAGACAAAATTACAGTTAATTCGTGTTTTGAATCCCACATGCTCACTTTCGGTTCTCACATATTTCGCCCTGATACGGAACTATATCTACATCCCATATGTTTTCAGAAATGGTACGATGAACCGAATGCACGACCGCATGAGAGTTGTGTTCATTATCACCGCCTGTTTCGGTTTCTTCATCATTTTCGCCCTGGCCGAAAGGATGAACGCGTCACGAATAGACAGGGACAAGGCCAGTGGAAAGGTCGTCACCAGCATGTGAAACATTTCACTCAGTTAGTGATCACATTTTCTATGTTTCTAGTCTCTAGGTGTTATGCCCCATTAAGTATGCTCTAGAATCATACCATCTAGAGCTGATATGGTGAAATGACTATTTGTATTACGAATTCTAGTTTTTTGACTCGAATGTGACTTTAAACTTTAACTTCATAAAAGAAAATCTGAAGTGAATTCTACTTGACTCATTGAGTAGTATTGATCACTGGTATCGTTCTGCTGTATAGTAGTTGAATACGCGATATTATGATGTATCAGAATAAGACTGTAAATGAGCAGGAGAGTGTTCCTGTTAGTTTTTATAGGCTAGATAGTTCATATTTACTCATGTCATTCATTTGCGGTGTCCAATTGTACAGCTTAATGTGAAACTGGTTTTTGTTTGTCAATATTTGTATTGTGTAAAATAACGCTCATTCGAAAGAGATTTATGAAATTTTTGTTTATTTCTGTTTTCAATATTGCGGCGTCGTTCATTCGATCATTTGATTCTGTTCCATTTATGATTATTGCTCATTTTGTCATGCATTATTCTTGTTGTTTTATTGTTGCGTAATCATGTTATAGAAGTTACAAAAGTCTACTACCACACAAGCAATCAACAATGGGCCTGTTCCGAAAAGTCTTCATGTCCGCAGCTGGAATTCACGAGCAGCAAGCACCCGAACACGTTGGTTTTCTCATCGTATTTGTAGAAATCCTCTAGATTACAACAATAATTCCAAAAATGACAACCCTTAAGTTTCCTTGTGGAATTGGCCAGTTTCATTTGGAGAAATTAGTTAGTGGGTACTTGGGCAGTTTCCCTCCAGTTGTGCGACTTGCGAGTATTGTAAGATTCACAGAAATGTCCTTGTGCGAAGAAAAAATTAGGGAATGTTTCTCTCATAATCTGACCAACTTGCTTAACCAGCTAGGAAAATTCCCCACATTCCCATTGAGGACGTGGAAAGGTTGATTTACAGTAATTCATAATCTATTATTACATTTTTTTCTTGGTTCAGGAGGCGAAGAAGGGCTCGTATGAATGGAAACAGGAGCATTTGACGGCTGATCAAATGAAGCGAACCAACAACAACAGCGATCGATTCAGTGGGGTTCGTTTTTCTGCCATATTATCGATTTTTACAAAGTTCAGAAGGTGCTCTCAAACTAGCTACTTCTTCTAATCTTTAAACTCAAGGAGCCTGACCATCTATCAGAACTCGAATTAATTAAATTTCATTTGAATACGGCTCTTTTTCTAGTTTCAAGATATTCATGAGGAATTTTGAATTCAGATACACCATACACCTCCTAGTAGTGGGGCCAACTTGTTTCTCATCCAAGTTTTAACAGACACATCCGCGATCCAATGAAGCGTTTGAGTTCATTTTGTTTTCAGATTCCCGCAATTCCTCGTGATATCGGTCTAGCTGGTGGCAAAGCTGTTGGAGGAAAACAGAAGGGTGGTGCGTTAGTTGGGCTGAAATTATGTTAAATTCATGAAAAAGTGGGGGCCCAACGACTGTGAGATTTGTCTTCTGCTGTGCGCCCCTTAGACAGCTACTCTCAAATGGAGCAGCTACTGCTACAAAAACCAAAAAATACTTATATACTCAAGTATAACTGTTCATTACAAACATACAAAAGTCGTAAAATATTTTTTCAAACCTGTAAACTAGAATCTGCAAATAACCGAAAAATACTAATATACTCAAGTATAACTGTTCATTACAAACATACAAAAGTCGTAAAATATTTTCTCAAACCTGTAAACTAGAATCTACAAATCACAGCTGCGAACGAGAGAACAACTGTTGAATAACATAAAAAACGTTATAGTAGCTAGAATTGAAGTAATGACAAAAAATGCCAACCATTGTGCACAAAACCAGGAACTCTATAATTGACTACGTTGAGTTAACATCTGTGATTTGTAGATTCTAGTTTACAGGTTTGAGAAAATATTTTACGACTTTTGTATGTTTGTAATGAACAGTTATACTTGAGTATATTAGTATTTTTCGGTTATTTGCAGATTCTAGTTTACAGGTTTGAAAAAATATTTTACGACTTTTGTATGTTTGTAATGAACAGTTATACTTGAGTATATAAGTATTTTTTGGTTTTTGTAGCAGTAGCTGCTCCATTTGAGAGTAGCTGTCTAAGGGGCGCACAGCAGAAGACAAATCTCACAGTCGTTGGGCCCCCACTTTTTCATGAATTTTTCTCTTTTTGTATACATACCGTAGGTATGTAGAGAGGTGGTTTGATCTGTACGGTGCAGATAAAATTGTTTTCTTAATGAACCACTTGTCAAGTATTACCACCATTCGAAAAAAAAATGACGTCAACATTGCAGTTCTGAAAACTTACTTTGTCTGCCCTTCAGATTCCCAGAATACGTCATGTTTGAATGAAGTTTCATCGTGAATTGACCATTTTTAAGAAACTTTCAGCATTCAAAACATATTTCACGTCAATTTTTTCTAAGTTGACGTAATCTGAGATCTGGCCTCCTGAATTCCAGAATAAGTCATATAAAGATAAAGTTTCATCGTTAATATACCATTTTGGAGATATTTTCACATTTGAAAATATATGTGACGTCAACTTTGCACTTTTCCAAAATGACGTCATCTGGTCTCCAGAATCCCAGAATACGTGACTGTTAGATTGAGTTCCACCGTTAATTGACCCTTTCTAAGATATTACCATCATTTGAAAATATATGTGACGTTAACTTTGCACTTTTCAAAAATGACGTCATCCGGCTTTCAGAATCCCAGAATACGTCATGTTTAGATAAAGTTTCACCGTTAATACCCCACTTGCCAACTATTATCATCATTTGAAAACATATTAGACGTCAACTTTGAACTTTTGAATATGACGTCATCTGGCTTTCAGAATCTCAGAATACGACACCTTTCGATGGAGCTCTATCGTTAATAACCCACTTGCCAACTATTGTCATCATTTGGAGAAATATTTGACGTCAACTTTGCACTTTTCCAGTATTACGTCCCCTGGCCTCCAGAATCTCAGATAACGACATGTTTAGATGAAGTTCTATCGTTATTAAACCACCTGCCCACTATTATTATCATTTGAAGAATAATTTGACGTCAACTTTGTACTTTTCAAATTTGACGTCATCTGGCCTTCAGAATCCCGGAATACGACACCTTTCGATGGAGATCCATCGTTAATAACCCACTGCCAACTATTATCATCATTTGGAGAAATATTTGACGTCAACTTTGCACTTTTCAAAGATGACGTCATCGGGTCTCCAGAATCCTAAATGACGTCACCGATAGAATACTTTTTACTTAAATTAAAGTCACGATGGTATCATATTTAAATTTTCATCGAAATTGGTCAGTGTTACCCTAAGTTACAAGACAGTTTGCATAACCGACCTGACAGAGAGAGGGAGAGAGCGTGCTAAATGGAGAGACGCAGAGACTTTAATTCAAAAGGCTGTAATTTGGTGAGAAAAGATTTTTTTCAAAAAAAAATTTGCGTAGCTGGGCATTGAGTAGGAATCCTATCATGACTCCAAAACTCAGCAAAATCGGTTCAGTTACGGTCTAGATAGTATTGTGTAAACGCCCGGAAGAACGGAAGGAAGGAAGGAAACACGACGGAAGTTGGCGCTCTGGATGAAGCGAAAACGTCATAACTTGGCTCAAACTCAACGGATTTCGTTCAAATTTGGAACACAACTTGCAAATACGCTGTAGAACATTTCCAAATTCATAAAAGTTTTGTTTTGCGAATTTGAGCTTTTTTATGAGAAAACAAAAAAACGGAGGCGCGCATTAGCCGGACCAAAGACAAATCTCGCACAGCGCTTCGCGCTGCGCGCGATATAAATGTTGTTTCAATCGGGCTACGGTTACGGGGATTTGTCTGAATCGTCATTACTGTTTTCTTAATTCATTGTTTTCATTATATAATAGTGAATGTTCATATTTAATACCGTAATTCGTCTACTCAAACTATAAATAGCGTGACATATGTCGTCTGGTCAAATAAGTATTCACTTGTAGTTTTCATCAAGGATGTTTTGTTTCAGGAGTTATGAGTCAAGCATCGAGTAATCCCGGTGTCATCCTCGGAATGGGTCTCACCACACTCGCTCTTCTGGGAATGTTCAAGTGGGTTACATCGATGTACTTGTATCGCTTCAGGACGAAAATATTCACTTGAACTAGTTGACTATTCGTTTACGGAAAATGTGGGAGATCGGATGTTCTATAATACTACATAACATCGCAGTAACACGTAGAACGTTTCACTATATTTACGCGGTAAACGTTCAATTTCGAATAACGTAATCCGTTAACTTTTATGGCAAGTTTGAAATTTGACTCGACTTACTGTCGACAATAGATCAAAATATCAAAGTGACTGTTTCAGGTCCTCTTTTCTGGGCGACAAACTGGGTGCCCAGAAGTACATGCAGTACCGTATCATGGCCCAGTTCTTCACCGTGACTGCCCTGGTGGCCGGAGTGACCATTTTCGGATCGACGTACGAGGACGAAAACGTCGTCAAGGCAAAGGCGCCCATGCCAGCAGCGGTAGCCCCCCAGTAAAGCCACTTGGTACTCGTTCGAGTACTTTTACTTCATCTTTAGATTAGTTCCTCATATCTCTCATTCGACTACTGTTTCATACTCCAAAGTAAGCCTACAAATACTTTGAAAAAGTAGATTTCTAATGTACTTACTTGATGTATGAAATAGTAATCATCGGGTAACTAGTTTGTGTGTTTCCTCCGGTCTGCCCTCTTATCCCAATGTTCTCTTGCAATCTATAGCCCGTAGTCCACTCTATGAGTGTAAATTTCGTGTAGAGCTGGTTATCAATAACGTATGTGCAACTAGTGAAGTTTGACTCTCATCCTATCACGATTTCTCTACTCTATATTTTGCGAACTAGATTAGTGGATAATCCCGTAATTCTTTCATATTCGTCAAATGAAATTGTATACTCGTGTAAAGTTTGTCAATAAAATGTTTTTTTGTCAAGCGTAATTACTTGCCGCAATCGTGTAAATGGTGCTCTATTGATTTTCACAGTTTCTGGTGGTGAAACATGCGAGTGTTATCAGTCCATGCGAGTGCTCATACTTTGTAGTGGTCGTTTTGCTATGAATGTTCTTCATATATTCTTAGTTTTAAAAAGATTTCACGATTACCACAGCCGACTATAAATAATAGCTGCGAAACATTCGACCGTGCTTAACACAACTTGTACCATATATGGAGCTGTTTTGCATGACAATTTTTATTAGGTGATTTACCAAATAACGAACAAATGTCGCTGTACTAAACACAAATTTTGAATATGAGCAACTTTTTTTGAAACAACACTGGAATATTTTCGGAAAACTATGTGTTTTTTTGAATCGAAAGGTCCGTACTTCATTACGTACTGAGAGGGTGGAACCTCCTCTAAAAATGTTTTAGCAGCTCCAATCATAAAATTATAGTGTAGTCTCAACCGCGGTCCCGAAACATGTTATATTAAACTGATGGTACCAATTTTTCTCTTTATCTTTATCTTTCTCTTATTCTCTCTCTCTATCTCTAACTCTCTCTCTCTCTTCCTCTCTCTCTCTCTCTCTCTCTCTCTCTCCCTTTCTCTCCCTCTCTCTTCCTTTCTCTCTTTCTCTCTCCCCCTCTCTCTCTCCCCTCTCTCTCTCTCCCTCTCTCTTTCTTTCTCTCTCTCTCTCTCTCTCTCTCTCTCTCTCTCTCTCTCTCCCTTTCTCTTCCTTTCTCTTCCTTTCTCTCTTTCTCTCTCCCCCCTCTCTCTCTCTCTCTCTCTTTCTCTCTCTCTCTTCATTGTCTCTTCTCTGTGAATCTTTTATTGATCCTCTGGTTTCTCAAGTGGAATAAGTTCTTTGATTTATGGACGAATCCCAAAATACATATCTTTGCAGTTCATTCGAATGGGTTTTCCCAATAAGCGAACTATTCTGGTTATATTGTTAATTGGATACGGCGTTGAGTTATATTATCATGAGCCGACCACTGAAATTCACTTGGACGGAACTGTGAGCAAAGAGTTCGAGACAGTACGAGAAACATTCAGGTGATCTAGACAATATTGAAGAGTGAAACTGAATAAGTCAGAAAGTAACTGAAACTGACTGATCATACTATATAAGTTCTATCTGATGTACGCGTCCCGTTCTGTGAATGAATATTGTAGATGAATAGAGACATGACAATGTATTTTTCTATACTGCTTCATTCTTTCTGTTCCATTTTCTGGTCTTGCAGAGCCAATTTAGCTCAAGGATGGGAGCGTGGTGGAGCTGCTTTTGTAGCATATTACAAAGGAAAGAAGGTGAACATCAGAATCGGTGACACTATTTTCTTCTGTGTATCGTCAAACTACCTTTCTGCTTTCTTTTGTTATCCATAATATTTGTTTACCGACATGCGTCGTATTTGCACGGTTTCATTCATTGTTCTTTTTTAAAGTTTTTTTGCTGATACTTCTTCATCCTCTAAATCACTGAACTAGGAAGAGTACAAATCCAAAATGCAGTTGCTGCACAGTGTATCGCTACTTAAAACTACACGATGACCACCCTTACTTAGGCCAAAGTTACAAATAGTACATAAACCTGGCCAATAGCAAAGGGGACGAGGGGTAAAGAGGACGAGGCTCGACAAAATAATTTTAGGTAAAATAATAATTATCAGTACTGAGGTGATTACAATCACTATTAGTACCATATAAACGGTTTTAGTTAGCAATGTGAGCCGCAGAACCGATATATATCTCGTTTTACCAGATCTATTTGTCACACCCTCGTCCCCTTTGCTATTTCCCCAGAAAACTTCATATGACACATAAACAATAAATACCAACAACAAACATAATTTCGTTGACTATATTACAGGTAATAGATATCTGGGGTGGATATGCGGATGGCGAAAGTCACCGGCTCTGGAGAAAAGACACCATGAACATCGCCTTTTCCAGCACCAAGGCAAGTGAACTGCAGTCGAATGTTGTACCACTTATATAAAGTGTCAGATTCTTCGTAAAAACGTTGTTTGCGCGGTAGCTATTTGGTGGGATATATAAATTGTTCAGGCAATGGCAGCTCTATGTGTGGCTGATTTGGTACAAAGTGGCCGCCTCGAGTACGACGATTTGGTGTCGAAACATTGGCCCGCGTTTGCACAGAATGGAAAAGAAAATGTGACTGTTCGATGGATTCTGAATCACCAGGTATTTGTTTCAAAGAAAAGATTATTCCTTTCGGGTCACAAACATAACATGAAGCACATAGGACACTTCCTGAAAGCGAGCCAAGCTCTTCAGTTTCGTTCTGTTTGTAATCTGATTTTTAGAAAACAGTCATTACAACCTTAAACAGAAATCTGGACTGTTTATTGCAAGTTCCCAATGAAAAGTAAAACGGAGCATACATAGAAAATGTTGTGTCAGTTATCTAAAATATATCTGTGCAAACGTTCTTAGTGCCTTGGAATTGGAAAGTGTAGATGTTTTTCAGTTCGCTGTGTTTGTAGTTTGATTGTATCTGGTTTTACCTAGAGTTCGGGAACGGTCTTGTGCAGATATAGGATTTGTAAAACCGTCGTGGACACCGTACCATCGATTATGTAAGAGGCGGGGTTTGGCGAGGAGCCAGCCAGTCTGCGTATCATTGACCTACACACTCTCTCAACCGCTGGCAAATAGTCAACGACCGCTCGCCCCGCATTGCGCAATCAATCGAACTCTCTGCTGTCTTTATGGGGGAAATGGCGACTACATGAACTATTTAGACAGACCAGTTGGATTCACACTATATTCCCTTTGATAGAGTCCACATAACAGTCTGGAAATATTACTGGCACATTGCCAAAAATTCACATGGGAATGATGATAAGGACTATAAGTTTGCTCTGATATTTGGAAGTGTTGTTGTTTCAGTCTGGTTTGGCGTATACCGATGATTTCATTGATTTCGAGACAGGAAATGATCATCAATCGATAGCTCGTGTATTTGAAAAACAGGTGAGTGAAAAAGAGGTATTGGAGTTCTGCGCTTTCTGTCTGATTTCGATTCTATCTCGATTTGCTCGGATTAAACTCACAGGACGTATATTTTAATGTTTATCTGCTCTACAGAGACAGCGAAGTGCTGAATCGATTGGGCAATCTCTGATTATATGCCAGCAGATTGAAGAATGTGTAGGTCAGAGAGCACATGCCCTGGACATCCGCCAACCTCCGCACACAAAAAGAAAGCGTTCAGATGTGAATAATATTCAGCCTAATATGAATTAACCCGACCCACTTGTGTTTCCCCTGGGGTGTTTCTCCAGCTTATGTTCAATTGGGTTTGTTTGTTTGTATGTTTGTTGTTGTTCAGAAACCCCATTGGCCTCCGGGAACTGCGATTGGGTATCATGCTCTCTGTTATGGATGGTTGGTAGATCAAATAATCAGGAGAACTGATACGAGAAATAGAAGTGTTGGACAGTATTTCGAAGAGGAGTTCAGACAGAAACATGGTTGGTTTTTATCACTTTGAAACGAACGCTATTATGTTTGTTGTTCGATTCCGATGAGATGTTTGTTTTCCCAGGTTTGACTCTCTCTCAAACACCAGGTCGAGGAGAACGAATAGTTTATAAAACGACGAGATTTGAAATAAAAAGATTACGGTATTCATAAATTTGAACAGTAAACTGCAAGGTTTGATCTTGAACCACCATCAAATAGGCATTAGACTGTATTTTTATATCGCGCGCTAGACATTGAAACACGCTTACAGACCTGGATTTCTACATTGGGCTGCCGAATAAATTGGCATACCGCGTGGCTCGTCTCAAGGAACCGAACTTGAGGAATATTCTGGAGGAACTTGTTCATCGACCTTCCGATTTTAAAATTAGTCGGTGAGCCGTTCTTTGTCATCATACATTTCGAACCCATCAGACTAACTGGAATTGTCACAGTGATGGTATAGTCGCCATCGTACCTACTGAGACTCCTACAGTACACTTCCGAGTTCTCCAGCCGTTGTTTTGTTGTGAAAATCTCATTTTTATTCAAGGATAGTTTGAACACTTTTTCTTATAGGGGATCAGATTCGAATGCAGAACTTGTAAGCAATTTTGATAATAATAACGTCACTCAAGCAGACTTGAAGTTTCGTAATCTTGCTGTAGGAGTCTCAGTAGGAAAGAAAAAGACTATATTCCCATTAATTTTCTACGACGCACTTCTTCTGTGCTAGTTTAAAATCTCGAGAGTGGAATTGTATGATCAAACTCTATTGACATTTGTTAAAAGCATATTGAAACTAGCTGTTTTTTTCAGATTTGTCCATCAAATGTTGACCGGTGGCCCACTTTCAAAAGTAGCTGCCAATGTGCCGTGGATATCTCTATCCAAAGTACGTTTTATCGTTACTTCGAAGAGTCTGACCACGCCAAACGTACTTTTTGCACGCATTGTTAGAATAGAATAGAATGTCTATTCGTGATTGAACACGTGTCTTTCCACATTGGTTTATGTGACACTCCAATCACGAAACAGTTGTTCTACAATACCGCAATACAGCTGATCTAGGAACCTAATTTTGAGATAGTTTTTGTAGATTAGTTTTATATCTTCGACAGAGTTCTATATATTTCGAAGACGGAGTTGGAAACAAAACGTCATAGCTCTCCTCAAATATAAATATATAATGTGAGGGAAACATTTGACTGATTCAGGTGTTTCATCTAGTTTCGCCAGGTTATGAGAACTAGCAGAGTTTAAAATACATTAATCAAAAGGTATTTGATAATTCATTATGCTGTTCTCTATTACGTTTTATGTTTTGGGGAAGATATTTTTCGACATTTTATAAGCTCGGAGGCATTTTGTAAACATCATTCATGAATATAGGGCTGGATAGGCGAAATAGCAATGTTTGATTCGAGTTTATTTTAAATGTTTGTATTTAGGGAATTTCTCTTAACAACCCGGAGTTGTATGCAGTAGAGCAGGCGGCTGTACTTGGAATTGGCACCGCCAGAAGCATGGCTGACTTGTTCGAGAAGCTGCGGTCAGTTGAAACATTCGCATGAACTAAACTGAAATGAAGAGTTTGAATAACTCAGCAAACGCAAACCGTGTGTTGTGTGTAGTCAAGGAAGATCATTAACATTTTAGAACTCTAAACTCTCCGCTCTTCTTTTCAGTCGAAAACATTCCATCTAACGTTTCGCAAATCTACGTTTTTGAAATTTTTTTTCGGAAATGGGAACTCACTTGATGAATTTTTTAAATTCCAGACAAGGAAAACTGTTTAAGAAAGAGACATTCGAACAGTTGACATCGCAATATGTTCGCTCCGAGGATATAGTAACTGGCGCAAATGTTTCACGGGGACAGGGTCTCATGATCAAGGAGTTCAAACACGGAGAGGTGAGTGAGCAGGACTTGGGCAGTTTTTTGAGGCAACTTCAGTCAACTTGAGTCAACAAGCAACAAGGTGAGTTTGAGTCAACTTGAAGTTGAGAGTGGGTCGGCAGGACTTCAGCTTCTGTTAGCAGTTATTCTGAATGGAGTTGTATGCTCACACAACACTATAAGAAGCGCATTATAGTATTCAGACGTTGAGTATTCTACAGACATCTCGTGAGATAAACTCACAAGCACTTCTGTTATTCTCGATCTGTCTTCGTTTTCTACGTTCACACAGTTTCTACGTTGATGAACTTTGAGAGTTGGAAATAACACACGAGTACATCATAGTTTTCCGAAACAGGGTCCTTATAAGACTTTATGACATTTCATATTTGCTCAGCTGGATCTTTGTTTTACATGGATACTGTTTTAGTATATTATTACGACTAAAAACAAGAAATAAAACTTATCAACTGCTCTGTCATATAATTTTTTTCAGAAGGTATTCAATCTACTTGGACATTCTGGTTATGGTGGTCAAAATGTGCGTATTGATCGAGAAAACGAGATCACCTTCGCGTACCTGAGCAACAACTTGAAGGTGAGATGGTATTTCGATAACCTTTACCGATATGATAACCTTTACAGCACGTTTCTACTTGTAGGATTTATTTCTTTTAGAATACACAACAATAATTTGTATTTAGCACAAAATTAAGTATCACAGACTTGGTTCAGGTACGATGTTTAACTGTATCGTTCGTAAGTAGTAAACGTCGGCGATCAATAATCAACAAAAAATAAAAATAAAACTGTTTTCGTGTAAAAGGGAAAACAAACTATCACAACCCTGCTTCAAATATGGCTTATAAATCTTGTAAATTAATTTACTGCGCTCAAATGTTTCACGAGTTTCCAGGTTGGATTCGGTGACAATGCGCGTACCTACGTGCGTTTGGTGCATTCACTTTATGATGTGGTGGAGGGACTGACTTCGTCCTAGCGTCAACTTCTTTCAAGTCAATATAATATGCAACAAATTCGCATTTTCTACATATTGCTATGAGTCCACTAATGATCATTCCTTTTTGTTTTCCTCATTCAGATTTCACTTTCAACAGCAACCAATTGAAATGATGTCATGGCTAATTCGAATTGTTAGTTTTTCTGTAAAGATCAAAGCGTTTTAATGCATTCTAAACTGGTAGAGTCGGTTATTTATGTAGAATGTTGTAATATATATGATTATTTGTTGTTTCTCTTTGAAAAAGTGACGCCTCAAACTGTTTTATGTGTTCAATAAGCCACATCCCATGGTTGTACCCGTAGTAAACCATTGTGGATGGTCCAACTTAAGATTCTGGCAATCGATCTGTTCACTAACGCTTTTTATCGAGAGTCAAGTAGCGTACTATACTGCTAGTCAATTTCACAGTCACGTGAAACATGTTAAACGCAGCAGAACTCAGAAACGTGCGATGACAAAGTACCCGATGCATTATTAGAATGGTAACTTTACGTGACTATTCAATTTGCTTCTAGTACAAGTAGCATAATAATGCAGACAATTCGAGAATAAAGTGCACTTCCAAGAATCAGCCGAAAACGTTCTGATATTTGCAGTTTGAACACATGTGCTCTCTTGTGTTCTATTTCAACTTTTCAGATGAGAGTTTATCTTTCGCATAGTGAATAGATGTTTTTTTTTCTCAATGATTCAATTCACGCAAAAGTTTATGAATGTTATTCTCTTTCTCAAAAGATACAAGAGCCTACAAATTTAGAGCATCAGAGATTACTGAATGATTCAGAATTTCCAAATTCCTTGTGGGTGTAATAGTTAATACTCAAGGGAGATGCGCTCCATCCACGAATTTTCGAGAGAGCCACCCTAAAAAGCAATTAGTGGCGAGCGAGCCAAAAATCTGTGGATCCAGCCGCACTTTTCTGGTTAACTGGGTCACCACTCTCAAATGACAGAGAAAGCGTGGATGGAGCGTATTATCACAAGGTTTTAGCAGCTGATACTTGGTGATAGTATTTGTTTTCCCAATGAACTTTTCTACATACTATTTTTTCGAATTTAGTTTGTCTGTTAGAAAGGCTTAGGCTTAGGTTAGTCATGGTTCCTAGAGTGGCTCGTTGCACCTTAGGGTGCTGGCTCGTTCCACTTCAGGTAACTGGCTCGTTCATGTGTAGAACTATCAGTATAGGTTTCTCCTGTTTCGGTTCATAACTCGTATTTATAACTTGTATTACCAAGATCGGAAAGTGAGTCAAAGACAATATCAAACCGTTACAAAGTATTTTCAACTCTCAACTATTATCTCAAAATACACTATCTCATCAATTTTTTGTCTTCCACACTTTATATACAAATACACGTAAGTTTTAAAGGTAGAGTGCAGCTCCATCCACAATCTTTGAAGACTCTGCCGCGCCATCCACGCAATTAAGAGAGTGCGCCGCGCCATCCACAGATTCTCGAGACAGCCCCGCGCCATCCACGCAATTAAAAGAGAGCGCCGCGCCATCCACAAAAAAGTCCACTTAGCGATTCGTGGATCGAGCTGTGTATCCAATACTCAATACTCTCTACTTCTCAGACGTGTGATTGCATATTATTGTGGGAGAACAGCGTCTTCACTCGAGATATCTCCAAAAGGGTCTTTTATTCCCATTGGGAAAACCCCTGGGTAACAATCATAGATAGGCAATTGTACTCAGAAGAGAGACAATGTATAGTTGAGAGAAGTAGAGAGGCAGAGATATTTTGAGCGGGTGTGCTAGATGCTGGTTCATTATGCTTACTTTCTATCGACACTGTGTACGCCTGCTCCTCCTCTTTATACTACTACAGAAACATTCCATTGAGATGCTTCTTTTCTCCGCTCGTAGCAGACTTCAACACGGTGCGTTCTGATTTCTGCTATTTGTTGAAGCATTTACAGTTTATTCAGTTACTAACTAAAAAAACTAGTCATTGAAACCGAAGATATTAAACTTTAGGCAACCCTTATTCATTTTTCGAACCCAAATAACCTTATTCTCCAACGCTCACTTAGTGTCAATTAGCTGAATTAGTTTCTCCAAATTATATTAGTTTAGATCGATATGATAACTTGCCTCACGAGTTGGAAGGTAGCTGATCCTAACTATTTGCCTGTTATACTGAACAGTAAAACTAGCAACACAGCTTGGTGTAGACGTTGATCCTAGAATCATAATAGTTGAAACATGTTGGGTCAGACAGAGAACGGAGATTCATTACTTTACCTCTTTTGTCTAGTCCGAAATTAGTTTAACTTGAGAAGTGTGTACTGCATGTTATGCTAAACCACTGAAATGTTTCAGGCATGCACTTCGAGTCTGGCACTATGAGTCTCTTCTTCCGACTATTCGACATCTTCGGCTGCTGTCGACCGCAAATGAAAAAGTCCGACTACGACGAAGAAGTCGTCGTGCGGAATGAAGTGAGTTCACGGGGATCCACTGAAACAGTGGAATGGTTTTGTCATTCGAGTTGTCATATAACTGAAAAATTATAGGAACTAGGATATGAGACTAGGAACGTAGAATAGTTTCACTAAGGCGATTATTTCTTCTGGGAAACACGTACAATTTTTTTACGTCGGTGAACCCCCCCCCCCCCCCTCTTTCTCTTTCTCTCTCTCACTTTCTCTCTCTCTCTCCCTATTTCTCTCTCATGTGTGCAGTTTACAGAAAATGATTCATGTTAACCTGTCAAAAAACAAAGTTTTTAAGAAATAAATCACATTTCCAGCAATAAGATTTTAAAACGTCATAAAGAAGGACGATTATGTGGACCAAACTCGTGTCAACGGTCCTTTAAACTGCAATTGAAAAATGTATTGCAGTTTAAAGGACTGAACCGTTGCGATTGGACCACTTAATCGTCCTTCTTAAAGGAAGGGATCGCGGGAAAATTGAAGTATTACCCCGCACTGAAGTTTGATCTCCCCCCCCCCCCGTAGCACTTCAACCCCCCACTCAGGGTAAACCTTGAAACGAGGGGGGGGGGTCGACATTCAACTTCGACATTTACTATTTACCCCCCACCGACCGAGGTGAAACTTCAATGTTGGGGGGTAAGACTTCAATAATGGGGGGTCCAACTTCAACGCGTTGAACTTCAATACCCGGAAATTTTTGCAAATGTTTGCATTGCAGGTGATGAGTTGTAGTTCCAACCCCCCTCCACCCCGGGGGGGGGGGGGGAGGGTCTGTCTACGATTCCTCGAAACCAATACAAACTCAGAAGGGTGGGGGGTAAAAAGTCAATGTTCCCAAGGCATCTTTGGCTCTAGGCTGATTCTCCGTGATTGACCGTTTATCGTTGATAGTTGAAGGTTTCAGACGAGTCTGCCCCAACCTCTATCCGTCGACCATTTGAACGTCAAAGTCTACTAGAACTTATGAGGAACGTCTCTGGACACGTTGTTTCACAGCCGATTCTGAATCGATTCACGTTTTCCGCCAGAACATATCAATCTATTCTTTAAATATTTGTTGTTGTACTATATTGTGATTGTATTATATAAATCATTTAATGATTGAGCGAAAATTGTTTCACGATTCCTTTCTGTTCTGGGAAAGTTGTCATTTAACGTCATGTAGACAATTGCATGCGATTTCATAAGATAGACTAGCATTCATTTTGTTCACTGTGTTTGGATTTCCGAACGTTTATTTGAAACCGTTTCCAAAGACACAACTTACAAGTCCTAATGAAATGAATTATATTTAGCAAATCAGTAGTTTATTAATTATAGAGCCAAATCATTCATCTTTCTTACGTTTTTCCAACGCAACATGTAACGGTATAATTGATTCAGCACTGACCTTACATTGTAAGAGAAACACTGAGGTGTTATTGCTTGAACCCAGCTACTCAGTTTGCGCCAGTGAGTTTTAACGTAGATGTACGATAACATTCACAAACGAAAACGTTTGTTGCCAAATAAAATTCAATCAGTAACCAGTTTACTGACTTCATAATTAGTTTATATAATAAGTGATGAGTGTATATACACGTAATATGTTGAAAAGAACGTGATATTTATTTCCGTTCTTGCGTTTGTATAACACATTATTGTTCGTAGCCCTCAGACTTTGAGTAAACTGTACGTTTCAGCTATTTCATATGCATTCAGAAGTCAGCTAATATCAATAGAAATATTTATGGTTTTCGGAAAAAATAAAACAAACGAGAAACTAGCACTTGAAGTACCCGAACTTGGAATAAGCGTGAAGACACAAATTGTTTGATAGAGTTAGTGAAAGTGCAATAGGTGTTGTTTAAAAAAAACAGTTTGAATTGATTAATTCGTTTTGATGCGTCAGGGTAGCTGAAACTTGGGTTACTATATGTGTGAGGACAACTATAGAATAAAAAGGATTCCACATTGTGAAGCTGCCCATAATTAGCAACATATTTTGCTCGAGTTTCCGCTCAAAGGAGATAGACTGGTACGACAAATTTGGTCTCAATAATCAAACTATAATGTTTACTAAAAACCTAAAATGTTCACAGAAAATTTGAGATTAGAAGAATAATGATTAGAAAGTACAACATAGAGGTGCGCTTATTAGTAGGATATCACGCTTAACGTTGAAACTCTAGTGTAAACTCTATATTATTTTTCCTCATCGGCAAACGGCGAAACACCAACAATCAGTTCTACTCCCTCAGAAACCTAGTATTCTTTGAGATAACAGTTAGCGTTTGGACGAGTCGACTAGTCTCAGTTCGTATAGGCCACACTCGTCCTGACTTCTATCGATTGGGTTCAAACTACGCATTTTCGTTCGAACCAGCGGATCCCACGAGGACTCGGCCCATCCCGCGGAACGGCCTGAAACACTTGAGCATGGAACAGAACTGACTATGTCTACCAACTCGATTCTCAGTCGACATTCTTGGAAGCGGTTTTATTTCGCATCCAACATATATTATTGTGTAATGTTTATCACTCATAGGTTTCTAAACAAGAGCAATAATTGAACTACATTGTGAGAAGAAAATGCTATGGCAGAACGAATCCTTGAGCATTGTTTGTGTGTTTGTGTACGTACGGAGCTCAACCTACTCACAAGGGAGCGTGAAGTTCGACTACAAAGTATATATATCATTTAGATGTTATGTGCACGGCCTGAAGCGATATATTTTTTTTCAACCGTTTTCAACGAATGCAAATATGTCTGTTAATCACTTGCTCAGGACCGAAACTTATTACTTTCTGACAGTTCATTGCAGAATTCAACTAAAACTGACCTCGTCCGAAAATAGCAAAGACGATGGCTGTTGTTACTAGAATCGCTGCTCCAATCAGAAAAACGCGTAGCCATTCTTTCAGGACACTGGAAACAGAAGAAAAGGTAAGAATTGACATCAACCAGTTATGAGAAAAACTAACATTTAAATCATTAGAAGATGTAATACTAGAAGAAACTTGAATCCGAGAGGGGGCGGTATAGCAATCCATCGAAAATCTCATGAGATACCTCATAAGCTATTCGCACGAGCTTTTCATGAGATTCTATCGATTGCTATGCTACATTGAGAGTTCATGAGTAGCTCATGAAGTATCTCATGAGAAATTCATATGAACTTCTCAAGAGCTGGGGAGATTGATTGGAGAGATTTCCTGAGAGGGGCTGTTTATTAGCGGAAATGATGAAATGTTTTCTAGCTGAACAGTAGCTATTTCAGAAAAAAACATACTTGTTACGTTTCACTGACTATGTTGGATCTACTTTCATTTTGTTATTCCGCAGTGAGTCACGTTTAAGTAGAATAAAACATGCGTATTGATTCACGTCGAAGTTTGATAAAAACGGTTCCACCCAATTAAAATAGACTATTCCTTAAAAGATTTCACCACCCACACAAACTAACTTTTCTTCCACCATAGAATTGACCACGAATGGCCAAATTGTATAGGCAAGTCCAAAAGAGATTCCCATCGAGCCAATTATGTGTTGGGAGTACAATCTGGAATTAGTATTCAATCTTCTTCCACTCGTTTTAATTCTAATCGAAAATCAAATTCATATATGTGCTTCTGCTTATACTATCCATTGGAAAAATTCCTAACTTCTAGCTTATAGTATTACGACTAAAAAATTATCGTATTACACTTTTTCATTTAAATCTCGTTGTTGTTGTTATTAACTGGTTGTTCCGAGGTTTCACGTCATATAACGAGAAGTTGAAACATTCAACCAACCTTCCAACTATGGTGGCCGACCGCAGAAAACCACTAATGGCCAACCCAAGTGGTGCCAACGACAAAAGCAGCACATGTAACGCACTGAAATGTTTCACCATTTTTATTAGACAATTGAAGCGAACTCGAAGTTACTACGGTTAACCAACGACTCTGCTGCTGTTGAACTTCACTTTTGTTTAGTTACTACGACCTTGTGAATCCACTAGAATACACCATTTGATGTGAGGGTGAAAATTGCGACAATCGTGTAACACGCAGCATGTATCAGTTACAATAAAACTTGAAATGTAATCTTTTTTCGAGAGTTAAGGTTGGTTTCCGATATCGTCTAATGCGAACAAAACACTGCACAAATTTCTATGAAACGTTGTAACCGGTTAGATATTTTTAAATCTATTTCATAACTCACATGGACGTATTGTCGACTGAGAACAGAATTGGAATGGCGATAACGAGAAGAGCGCACAGCACAAAAGACAAGGTGTTGCAGATCCGAAGATGTACAGTTGTGGACGAACACGAGAAACGATTCGCGATGCCACCGACCAGAAGGAAGAGGGGCTGAAACATTTGGACAGTCTTATTGCACTCGAATGATTCACGGCGACAATATAAGTGAACAGCCATCGCACTAGACTACTTCGGAGTTCAAACGTGGAGAAAATTCGATTCTAAAACTGTACTTTGAAAAGTACTTGATTATTTCATTCAAAATGCTCAAGAACCCGTGATACGTCGAAAATTTGAGCGAAAACTGCGAAACTCACAAAGATGAGGTAGGGTAGCACAGAATAGGTGCCCAGATTGTCGACCATGAACACTTGTTGGCAGGACAGAAAAGAGGGGAGATACATGGAGAACAGGGCGACGACGGTGAAGAATCCGAATGCGGCCACCCAGACCACCCACGCGGAAATCGAGCGGACCAGGGTGGTCCACGGCGCGTCCAGAATGCGATTGTGGCGCAGCTCCTGAACAGTCAGACCTTTAACTAACAGTTATCCTGACAAATCAATAGGCTAAGTTTCGTACTTCACACGGATGGCTTTTTGTAGGTTTTGTGACGCATAGTACTTAACAAGGCGAGCTGATGGTAATTTTTGATACGGCGAAACAGAATAAATTGAGCTGTGTGTATGATGAACGTTACAACATATTCGTATAATACAAAAAGAATAATAAAATTATGGAAAAAAGAAACAAACCTGGACTTTACCAGCTACGATTCTGTTAAGCTCTAGGCCATTGACCCATGGGTGGAATTGTGGCCGGTCTCGGTAGAGGATCAGAAACCTGAAACATTGAAATGCCCTATCCAAATAGAAACCCAAATACGTTACATGATAGTCATAATGTATTAATCAACTAATTTAAAGCTGTTGACGGCATCGTTTTCTGTGATTATACTTTTCTAACTCAGAAACTAAGCGATCTAAATAATGATAGAAAGGTGTGGTAAAGCAGGTTTTGAGACAGGAAAACTTTCAGGAAATAAAACTCACGAAATTGCCAAGATGAGAGTTCCGACAGCATGCATAATGTAGATGTATTCGAGTTCTACCTCATTCGAGTACAAAACCATGGTGAAGGGCCACGAGAACACTGGTCCCAGCTGAAACATTCGAACACTAAACGGTGTTAGCGTTAAACTGTCAATCAGTAGTTGATTCAAAAGTTTCTCTTCGTCCACTGTATTTTATTTGTTTTGCGCATTCTCACACAAACTCTCACCCATCACACTACAAAAACCATGGTATAGTTGATCACAACTTATTGTAAATGCATAATTTTACTAGATTTTCTAGTTTTTTTGTGTTCAAGGCTGCAGTCATACTTCATGCTCGCAGATTGGATGCATTTGCACGAAGTTACAAACGGAGTATCAATTGAGCATCCAGGATAGTCTCAATCGATATATATATATATATATATATATATATATATATATATATATATATATATATATATATATATATATATATATATATATATATATATATATATATAGTTTGCACCTTTGTCTCTATAACAGAATCACTTTTCACGCTGACTGAATTTCATTCAAGATAGGTCGTATTTGGTTGACATGAACATGCTATTGACGTACCGTGATAAATAATATAGTCACGGCAATAAATGTTATTTGTTCCTTCAGGGTTCCCCAATTGGCGACGAGAGATCCCACAACCGGAAGAGACGTAGAGAAGCAGAGACCCAGCACAAATCGAAGCGGAAACAGTGCTCCGAAACCTGGAAACACCACAAAATGTTGATGATTTTACTCCTCAAAGAGCCGAGTCGTGAAGTGGTTAGCTTGCGGTTATCAGTTCACACAACTGGGGTACAATTCATGGCCGGTAGACTTCGTAACAAAGCTCACCCTCTACGCACTTCTACGATTGATATTTTAAAGTGTGTATTAATCTGTAATTATCTCACTGTTGATAAGTTTCAACTATAATATTACCGCTAACAATACTATTGAAAGGTGCTCTATAGAGTAGATATGAGGGGTACGGAATATTTGACTATGGAAACTTACCGAGCGGTACCAGATACCCAAACGGAATCATGATGAGAGATGAGAGAAATAGAGATGCAGAAAACACGACGCGTACCCCGAAACAACGGATTAGAAGCATTGATGGAACGGTTCCCAGAAGACAACCTGCAAAGTTCAGAGGTGTTTTATTATTTTGAATCACAGTGTTTTCGGTTTCCCTCTTTCATCATCATATGTTTGTATTTGAATGAATTAGATTTTCAAGCGTTACAGAAACTGGACTTGGGCTGCTTTGAAACATCGGTTCGAACGTGCAAACAGTGCTTATCGATCGCGCATTTGGTGCCTGGGAAATTCAATCGATATGCATGTTGTGCATGTTCCATTGTCCATCCTGAACACAACCTTAGTGAACTCACCCAGTCCAGCGGCAGAGTAGAGAAGGGTTCTTGTGACGTAACTGGATTCCTCGACGGGGGGAGTTCTGAAGAATTTAAGAATAACGTGTTTTCATTAGTTTTACACCAGAGTTTGTGGACTCCACGCGCTCAATCACACTAATTTTGTTTCATTCCGACTGAGACACTGGCATGATGCCAAGTATTTTTGTTGATATCTCAGAGCAAACATAAGCTCCCTAAAATTTCTCATCTTTACGTAATGTAATAAAGGTGAAGAACCACTAACAAATATTTGCAGTTTGTTGACAAATTTTGCAGTTTGTTGAAGTTCCAGCATGGGAAAAACGGCGTTGTTAATTTGAACGTTGCCAAACTTTCGGTGGGATCAGTGAGAACTATACACAAGCCAACTGTTTCCATCGTATTCACTAGTTTTTAGAATGTTGTTGGGTTGTTTGTAGTATGTACTGTCTTGTACTCTCATACTAAACACTTATCCTATAGGTGGAACATTCGAGTGAGTATAACAAACCCCCAAATTGTGGCTTTATCCAATGCTTCTCCTGTGTTGTCCAAATCCTTATCCTTGTTCTCAAACTTATCGATAGCTTTTTGAACTTCTGAAAGTGAACATGCATACTATTCAGAATTGTTTTTGATTAAAAATATCGAATGAGTCATTGCGAATCACATTCTACATAACTTTCCATCCTTTCTCTCCTCAAAGGAATATTCTTTTTTCTTCTCTAACCATCAATTGAAATAATATTAATGTTACTTAGAGGAATATATTTTTTGTCTTCTCTAATCAAAAATTGAAAAAAAATCAATGTTATAATCATAAATAATAAGCTTAATGAAATACAAGCTGATGACTCTATTCAATCAGGATTGTGATGTGTTTCGCACTATTCTACTCTCGTCGTTTTTTTTGAAAGAGATTCCGTCCACCGACCTTCCATGACAACGTTTCTGGTGGTGGTGGTGGTGGTGGCTGTAGTAGAAGTTGTAGTCGTCGACTCCTCCCCTTTTGTAGTCTGCTCAGTGGTGGCGCGGACCACCCGCGTTGTTTTCCGCGCAGTCGGTGAGTTGGTGAAGAACATCAGTCGGGGAGTAGTTGAAGTGGTGGAAAGGGTAGTTGTGGGTGGAGGAGTCGTTGTCGTGATCGAACCAACCGGTAGAAGAGGAACCCCATCGTCTGAAAGGAACAACTTCTTCACGTAGGATTCGATGTTTATGTCCCCTTTTTATTGCTTGATGTTATGCAAATTTTACAAATTTTCAATCAGAAACTTTTATGGTCTATGGGAAGACATTAAGAAACTTTTTTGAGCTTCTTAAATTTTCGTGAAACTTAGATTATAGCGGAACGGTTTGTTTACTGTAAGTTATATTACCGTAGCATATTCATGGTAATGTGAAACTCAGGAAAATCTGTGAGATCTACTACCTTTTCACAGAAACAAAAATTATTTTGATGGAGAAATGCGGAAACAGAAGCAAAATACAAAAACTGGGACTTTTTTGAATTAACAACAAAGGTAAATAATACTTTATTTATTAGTTGTGTGACATTAGGTTTTCGCTCCGATTATCAAAACTGTAATTAGATACCAGACTTATAGATGGTGTGAAACATTGAACAGCAAATAACTGTGCATACCTGACTGTGCCGGAAAATCCCGAGTTTCGTTAGTAGAGCGTTTCTTGCGATCTGAAATATTTTCATAATAAGAAATACAAACAAATCCACCCTAATGTTGTTTTAGTTTTTATCTCACGTTTTTCAAAGTTTTATTTGAACATTAACCCTCTATAACGCAAAGATTGTTTTTATCACCAATCTGTGAATGTGTTTCAATTGCCAATAATTATTTTCAAACTCTTAGAACATGAATTGTGTGATTCACCTCAGAGATCAGAAACTTGCCGCAAAAGCACAATCGCCTGTTTCTCAACATTTCGCATGACATGTTCATGTTGTTATGTAGTTAGTTATGTTCCATCAAACTGTAGGGTATGCTTTTTGCTCAGAATCACTCGGTTGGTTCTATTTATTGTAGAAGCATTTTCACTCAGAACCAGAAACAAGCATACATACTAGAAGTTAATTGAATAGTCACGTATAGTATGTGCCAAATTTATGAATTTCTGTCTCTCGCCGGAATCGAACCGGCGAGCAAAAGTGTCGTAGCAGGGTGTTAACCACTGCGCTATTCGAGCACTTAACCATCAAGTTTTCGAATTGAATACATGTGTGCGTACACAGTGGAAAGTGAGATATACAGTACTCTCCCGCCTTTCCGTTGGCGACAACTATAAACATAGCATTCTAATGAGGAATCGTGCACTGCCTCATTGCACGTTTCTGAGTTGTGCTGGGTTAAACACGTTTCACGTGAATGTGCATTGGACTAACAGTATTATATTGTTTCATCAACCTGTATACACCACAGAAACAAGCATCTAGAGGTACTCCCCCCCCCCCCCCACTTTTTTGTATCCATGATTGAAAACGAACCATGCCAGGTGCTGTACTCGTGTAGACTAGTGAGCGAGGCGACCGGCTTCAGATGTCCCGGTAAATCCGGATGAAGCACTGAGGTGAAGTTGAAGAGAATGAAATTGGAGAAGAGGGCGGAGACGCAGAGAAGACAGAGAAGCAGGAGAAGGTGGCGGACGTTGTTGGAGAAACAACAACAGCAGGGAGGGCCGCGGCCCATTTTGGAGCTGAAAAGTGGAAGTCACCAAATTAAACCGAGAAATGAACACGCACGGCAGGATATGACAACGATGAGGAGGATGGTATCTTTTGTGGCTATTCCGAAACAACTTTAGGCAATGAGAAGCGATGCAAACAATGGAAGCATGAATGGAGAAAATCAACCAGCGTGCAATTGAGTAATTAACAATGTATTTCTACACATTGTTCTCAACGAAATCGATGAAAAAAACACAACTAGTGTCAACCCCCGACAAAACCTTCCCCAATGTATGGATTAAAGTTCTCTTGCTTGAACCGTTCCCTTCAAGACTAAAAAGTATGTTGCAAGAGAACCTTGGCTCTCAAAAAAATGTGCTGTGCACTAACAATCGGGTGAATTATATAGGTAACCGGGTTTTTCGGTAACCTAACCGGTTGTTGGTAACCGCAAAATTTGTTTTCTTTTACCGTTAGTTTGTACGGTGACCGGATTTTACTTTCAGGTTACCTACAGGTTACCCGTGACGTTCCCAGAAAAAAGGGTTACCAAAAACCAGTTAGGTTACCGAAAAAACCCGGTTACATATATAATTGGCTGTAAGAATCAGAATTTACTACAAGGGCATTGTGGTTAAGAGAAGGGGTATTATGTAAATAATTACAAAGAGAGAAATCAATAGTTGCTGTTGTTTACCCAACTAATCCAGTGAATCTTGAGCGGAAAGGCGAAAGTTGATACTCTACATTTTGTGCTGAACAACCGGGCTTGGAAATATGGAGAGATACATATGTCAATACAATTTTCAATTTTATACTTTCTATGTTTAATTGCATCCTAAAGTTAAGTGAAAAAAAATTTCAAACGTCATCCAAACGGTTGTGAAAGTGGTGCCATGACTTCATTGGAAATGCAAGTTCAGCTGCAGTTGGCATGAATGTTTCAGTTGTGAACCAGCCAAAGAGGTCAGAGAACGAGTAGAGACAATGGGAATGAAAGAGGATCCAGACACACGCGATGACGCAACACTTTGTATTGAGTTGCGGATCAACTATGTATAGTTACAATTGAACGTATATTTCGCTTCTTTCCGTTAATTTAATTGACCTAACCATTCTCTGATGAACTAACCATTTTTCGATGAAGTAACCATTTTCAACTCGACGAACTAACCATTTTTCGGGCTCTTGATCGTCATTCCGGAGCATTACGTTAAAATGAGAAGATTGCTTAACAATTCTGCCTCCTACTATTTACGTGTAACACGTAATCCACGCGCATAGAAACTTTCTTTGTGCAAATCACGTATGTAAATTAGCGTGTGAAAATTACTATTTATAGAAATATAGCTTAAAACTAGATACTTTGATTTGATCTCAGAATATATGTTTCTAAACTGGTAGAAATTGGACACAAGTTATGAAAAGTGTTGAAAAAGAAGTTTTGGATTGGTAACTCTCAGCAATGTGTGTGGAGAACGAACGCTGATGACTTTCCAGAACTTCGTACAAGTCGAAAAACGGCCTAGATCTTTTACAATCTACACAATTTACAATTTACAAAAATACGATGTATGAGGGTTGTAAGTGTGTGGAACACACTATATACAAAACTAAATCGTATTCAGGGTGTAACTATAAGCAATATGCATTTCGTGAAGAGCAAGTTGTTAGTGATTTTTTTTCTAAATTCCTCCATTTGGAAGCGAATGTGAAGAAAATGCTCAGCCTTTACATGAATTAGCCCATTTGTTGGGGGCCAGACCCAATTCGACAGCCAACCAATTAGGACATATTGTCAAAAGAACACAAGCTGATTGAAAGAGAAACAATACAGGAGACGGTGTACTACTAGTTAAATACATGGTTACGTGAAAATTGTTAGAAACATTAGAAATTGAAAAAATGATAAAGTGATAAAGTCAATTTTACAGCGAATTCAGTTCCATTTATTGCAGTCATTTGATGAGAGAACTATTATATTACGACATTTATAAAGGTCAGCGAGGTACGCTAGCACTACTTATCCTGGCGATGAAACTTTCAACCGCTGTTGAATAGCGGATTCTGTTGCCCTGAGGTTTCAATTGATAATGAGATGAGTCAGACTTTAGGAGTTCAATGACTCATCCTGAAGGGAAATAAATGAAGACCGTCTTATTTGGTATGTATACAAACAAACAAATACACTGATATACATTTTATTAATGGAATAATTGGATGTTGTCACTGATTGCTTCAAAGAGTGTCACTGAAAACAGTCCCAGCACCAGTCTTTTTAGTTACTGGGAGAAAAACTGAATAAACCGTTCTGAAATACTAAAACAATTCCAGTTTATGTCTGTGATAAACGGTTTGTGACCTATTTTAACTGAAATTGTACTTCACAAAAATATAATTTGCTTCTGAAATGAACCTATGATGGACAAGGAAAAGGAAAATTATAAGAAAGAATTATAAGATATAATTATTGCACAAATAGAATATGTACGCGGGAAGAAGTGAACATAGGAACGAAAAGAACTATACAGTTTTTATTTGTGTACATAGAGTACCAACATCGAACAAATCTTGCTCACGCTATGTTGTAAGAAAGTGTATTATTGTGAGCTGATGTTGTATTATATCGTATAAAAATGTTTCCAGTCCATAATTTTCAAGTCAACTCCTACTATATAGTTGGAATTTAAATCGATGGTAAAGTGTTATTTTCCACATGAGAGAGAGAGAGGGAGAGCAACAACATGTGTTTCCTGATCTGAGTTGATTGTTGTTATTGGCAATCCTCACCTCACAACCGAGGTTGAAAAATATTTAAGTGAAGTAGCAGTTAAATTTTCCTAGAATGCACCGTGCTTCCAAATAAAGTGACATTTACCATCAACTCGTTGTAATATATTAATTTAATTGGTAGCACCAGGAATACTTGTTTTCTCATAGATTTCTCCTTTCATCGTGAAAGACGAGTAATCGATATTCAACAATACTTAGTTGGGAATTATTCACTGGTAAACGTTATTAATCATCGTAGCAGTGGTTAATTGACCAACACCACGAAAATACATTCAGGATGATTTATATTGCAGTCAAATGTTTCACGCAGACTATTTCAAATGACGATGTTGTGAAAGAAAGTCTGTGCAGCTTCAACAAACTATGAACGACAAGTTTGGTACAAATAAGAGCGAAAATGATGTTTGTAAGGCCATTGCTGTGGGAAGAGAGCAGACAGTTAGACATGGCTAGAGACGCAGAGGACGACTGTATACTTATACATGACATAAGGTCAGACAATACAACCACTGTGAGCAGAATAAGCTGAAACAAATGTTGTACAGTTCACTGTACAACATACCTCTTACATACAGTAGTAACTGTTTTTATACAGTTACTAGTGTTGTGAACTATGTCCGTTCAGTGTTTGTCTGTGGCCCCATATCTGAATCATAACGGAAAATATTCTGAAACTTATATTTGAATAAATATTTTTTTTATGTTTTTAGTGATATACACCATCTTTTGTTTGGTATCTGACAGAAATCTATCTTCAAACTGGAAAACTCACCAATTTTGCCACATTTATGTAGTTAAAACCAAACAAAACTTTGCTATCTCCGTATTTCATGTTTTGTTGTTTCTATTTTTATCCAATTATAACGTTCAATATATTCAGAGCAAAACAAAAAGTAGCTAAATGAACCGTTATTAAACAAGAACGTGAACAATTTTTATAAACAAAGCATTATAGATTATATTTGGACAGATTATGAACTAAACAGATTTGGAAATATGTTGAGTGGAAAACTAGGGTGATTTGAATGTTTAATCGTAACACAAGAGTATTTAACTGAAATCATCCGAGAGAGACTTTCTTCATTTCTCCCTCTCCATCTTCCAATTGGGAGGGTGAGGGATACGGAAAGGGCTGGATGGGCGGGCGCGGGCTGAAACGTTGGAGTGAATTAGTACATAGAAAACGGTGGTGAGATCATGAAATTATATTTTTTGAATCATGAAACATTGAACGAATTGGTTTTGTATCAATAGTGTAACGTAATCTTGTTCCAATTGTTATCAATGTAATTCTACATGGATAATGAATTATTATTATTATTTTTGTCTCAATAATCTCAAGTGGTTGCTGCTTTTGTAAGTTAAACAAGTTAGTGGCTCAAAGCATCGAAATAGTCACATCAGTGTTCCTAACAATTCTAAATAATGGCAAAGTGACAACTATTTTCTATTGGGAAAGTATGATACCTACCCAAATAAGTGCATGTAGGCCTTTTTGAGAATCCAGAACAGTAGAAGTCCAGTGAGCACAACGAGTAGAACATCGGTGAGGCTGATGGAGAGAGAGTAGAGCCCTGGTAGGAAACGGGTCATGTAAGAATAACGCTCCTCTGAAAGAGAGGACAAATACACTGACAGAAGCATATCATTCCGATCAAACAACACATGGAGATGATTATTCTCCTGTATTCTAGAAATAACCTAGTAACTAACTTTATATTAAATTATCGCTCAGAGTTGTAAATGTAATCGAAATCTTCAAATTTCACTGTTCGGTTGTTCCAAGATTTCAAGATTCAAGATTTACAAGATTACTTTGTTCAATGTGAAAAGTTTATCTGAAAGTCTACAAATTTTCTCTCTTACCGTCTGGGTCCTCTATGAACTCCTGATCATTCTCATCTCTCATATCATGGATGACTTCAATCGGAATGTCGTTGTTCTCCAAGACGGTGGGCTGAGGCAGATTCTGGAAAAGCAATTCTCTTTTTGTTCCAGAATATCCCATGTGGACGTGATGGAATACCATATTGAAACAATATGAAGTGAATGAATGAATCTTGAAATCTTGAATCTTGAATCTTGGGAAAATGTATTGTTACCGAGTTTTGGACGGGAATAATCTTTACTTAAAGTACCTCTATAATGTGCAATGTAGGTAATTTTTGAAAAATGAAAAAAGTCATTTATTCCGTTTTGAGATGTAAGTTCATACCTTACGCACAGAAAGTTCAAAAAACCACATTATTACGGAGCAAAATAGAAGCCAACAGGATTTGGGTTACTGTAATGCAGCAATCGTTAATGTATCACTGCTTTGTAGTTTTCACGAAATTTAGAAATTTTTTTTCACAGATTTCATATTGGTAATTTTGGCCATGTTTTGAATATGGTTTCGTAATTTTCTGGACATTTTGAACATTTTGTACGTAGGTGAACTCGGCGGTGTATGTACGTGCGCGTGGTCGCGCCACATTTTCGATAACACGGAGCAAGACAGGAAGTTGACACCTATATGAATGATTGTGGTTTTTTAATGTGAACAATCTCGACTGATCAGCTCGAACCTCCAAATTAAAGAGGAACGGTCCCTTTAAATGAAAAAGATAACATATTGAATAATACTTTTATTCACGGAAACTATAATAATAATGAAAGCATAGATGGACTGATTTGCAGCCTCGAGAATACTCCCGAGGATCACCCTGTATCTATTGATAGTGTGAATGAGGCATGAAAAGTTTTAAAAGTTGTGTTTTTATTCTAGGACGCTACTATCACTGTGTTTTCACATGAAAACCAAACAACCCCAGTATGTGTTCGTACACAGCAGAGCCTGAGACATACAGTATGCATCCGCATTTGTTTTGACGATGATTGTGTAGTTGACAGAATTTCTACCAAGACTCCTACAGTACTTCTCCAAACTTTTCAATTCACTTTTCTTTTTCTAATGGACCCTTCAAACTTGAACTAGGACATGCTTGAAATGTCTTGGTAATATTGTATCAAATTCTATTTCAGAAACATTTCCAAAACTGAAACTTACTTATTTTTTTATCTTACTGTAGGAATATCAGTCGGATTGAAAATGAACATACCTCGATAGTTGGCTTTGGGGGGTCCACCGCCAGAATAGGAGTTCGGACCATCTGTTCCACGCGATTCGGAAGAACTTCATAATCTGAGTCGTCATAGTACTGAAATATTCTGATTAGTGAACTTGTTTGGATTTGTTCCTTCAATGAACCACGAGTGGGTGACGATTAAGCTCAAACGCATTAAGCTACAACCTATAACTCAGGTTTAAACATCAGCAGAGAGTTCAAAGTGTCACAATGGATAGTATTTATGAACTAACTATGTTTGTTGAAGTTTGGAGAGAAACAATTCATACAGCTTTTAATAGGAGACATCCGTTCAATGTGTTTAAGCTTAATCGTCACCTAATCGAATCACTTTCAAAAATATTTAGCTTATTTATTGACGGACTGAAACATAGAAATACGCCTAATGGAAACTCACTTCGACTCTGCGTTCTATGTAAATCTTTTCCGGTACATCGTCATATTGAGTGTTTCCGAGAAACTTCTTCGTGAGCTTGTCTGTAAACTCCTCATGTTTTTGACGAATGTTTATACAAGTTCAAAGAGAATCTGTTAGAATAAATAACAGGTTCATTTGGCCAACACTCAGAGTACGTATGCTAGCTAAAAGATCCCGACACCTCCATCCCATCCTGCGTTTCCTCAAACATACGCTATTTCTCTGCTTCTACATCCCACCGGGATGTGAGAGACATGAAATAGTGAGGCAGAGCGAGAGACGCAGGATGGGGTGAAGGTGCCGGGATCTTCTAGCATACTTACTAATTTAAGCTTACCCCGTTTCCTTTGCGTTTCCCATTCGTTTTCCAACGATTCATAGTCGTATTGATCTGAATTGGTTGGATGACAGAGGTTATTAACTGGTTCAATGTTGCATTACTAGTATAATTGGCCTACAAAACGTTGTGAAGTTGGATTCCAAACCAATATAGACACTTATTGTGTTATGATTGGCAATTTATTGGAAAAGGACTGCAATGTTGTCTGAAGTGAAATATTGTCGTTTGAATTGAATTGCTCTACAAGTTACCGCATCTCAATTATTGAGTTTATAAGAGAATCGAGATACGCATGGAGCCGTTGGAAAAAAATTGAATGAAGAATAATATAAAAATCAAGAGATGAATAAATGATTGCCGATTTGATTCGTACAAAATTTTCGTTTGCAACATTCAATTCTTAGTGAACTGACCCGACTTCGGATCTGTCACCGGATCGCTAGAGGTTAATAAAAACATTTTACTTTGGAAAAAAATAGCATTTCTTCAAATTGTTTTAAGGCAGGAGAGATTGCTCGGAAAAGAACTAAATTATGTTCCAGTTACATCCTGTGAACTCGAATGAAAATTAACCGGTATTAATGATAATAATTCATTATCCATGTAGAATCACATCAACAACAATTAAATAAAGATTACGTACGTGATGAAGGGATTTTAACAGAAAATACATGAAAAACCTATTTTCAGAACTTAAAATAGAACGAATGATTGGCACCTAAGTCAAATTCTTTTAGCGGAAACTGTCGCGTTAGACATGGTAACGGAAACCGTAAACATATTCATGCGCATGTTTTCCATATCGTCTAAAGTCGTCGCAAACGGAAAGGCAGGAAGGTACTGTATATCTCACTTGCCGCTGTGTACGCACACATGTCTTCGATTCCAAAATATGCCCGTTATGCCCTCTACTAGCGCAGTGGTTAGCGGCCTGCTACAAATCTTTTGCTCGCAGGTTCGATTCCGGTGAGAGACAGACATTTATAAATTTGGCACTCACTAAATAAATAGTATTCAGCATGAGCATCATTTCATGTGTTATTATTATGGAGACCGAAACTAAACGACGGAGCTTGTGATAACTCCTACCTTTTCGGAGAGAGCCTGAATCCACATAGTCGGTATCGTACACTTCTGTCCATTTTCCGCCTGGACAAAATAGAACCGTCGAACACTCAGAGGAAAGTGCAAAAGGAACTATTAGTTATACCTGGTTGAAAAGTGGTTTTGGCTCCTTTTTACTGTTTCTATTACAATAAATCAATATTGAACACGGTAGCTCTCAGTGAGTTAAAGGGACCGTACCTCTATAATCTGCAATGTAGGTGATTTTTAAAAAATAAAAAAGTCATTATTTCTGTTTTGAGATGAAAGTTCATACCTTACGTACAGAAAGTTCAAAAAACTACATTATAACGGAGCAAAATAGAAGCCAACAGGATTTGGGTTACTGTAATGCAGCAATCTTTAATCTATCACTGCTTTGTAGTTTTCATGATATTTAGAAATCTTTTGTCACAGATTTCATATTGGAAATTTTGGCCACGTTTTGAATATGGTTTCGTAATTTTATGGACATTTTGAAAATTTTGTACGTAGGTGAACTCGGCGGTGTATGTACGTGCGCGTGGTCGCGCCGCATTTTCGAGAACACGGAGCAAGACAGGAAGTTGACACCTATATGAAAGCTTTTGGTTTTTCAATGTGAACAGTATCGACTAATCAGCTTAAACCTCCAAATTAAAGAGGAACGGTCCCTTTAATAATTAATATAATGTAAATTGAATTTTTATGACTACAAATGAACAAACGGGTATGTTCTCAGTTCATTATTATACATGCCTACCGACAACTGATTTGAATGAATGGGTTTCAAGTGTGTTTGAAATAAAGACTTACCTTTTTTGCTGAAAATCACTTGAGCGAGGATAGTTAGGTATACAATTAGAAGTTTCATGACTGATTGTGAAATTATGCCCGAATAAACAGAATTGCGGGTTCGGGGAAGTAAAGTCCCTTGTTAGTAGAGGATTATCTATCGTGTTAGTGGAAAACAACCCACATATCAATAAAACGTTCGTCCGAAAAGGATAATTGTGAGGGGAAAACCAGTTGATTGTTTCACCATAAGCGCCCAGGAACAAACAGTATAAATTTGAGGGTCATGCAGTGTGGTGGATATGAAATGAAATAACTCATAGAAGTGTTAAAAAGGCAAATGAGTACTCCACGAGAACAAAGTTTGAAGCGAGAGCCCTGTTTTGAGCTCGAGTTAACAAACCCTGTTGTTTGAACCTACAGCGTTGAAGGAAAATTGAATACATTGACTTTCAAGCAGTAGTCTCGTTATTTGTCAATAATTCGTGTTTACAACTGTTTATTCAGTGTTCTAAGCATAATATATACCTGGGTTCAAAGAATCAAAGATTCTATCACGATATGGCTCTGGCTAGATTCAATTGTCAAATAAAGTAACCTACCAAAAGAAACCAAACGTTTGATCTATTATTATAGATGAATTGTGTCCGATCTGTCTAGCTATCTCTGTGAATGTTTCATCGCAACTATATAGCTCCCGTTACTGATTTGCTCTGTCTTTACCGGTCAGCTTCACCTTCCGTTCTAATCCTCTCGTGGTAGCCGGATTACCTCTGCGCTGACTGTTTTTTTGCTCTGAGAACATCTCTAACAACAATAGCCGGTGCAGTCATTCTATAGGGACATCGAGACACGCTTTCTTTTCTGCGGTTCACTGTTTCAACGTTTAACCTCCAATACCTCACACGAACAATGTACTATTGTAGCAGTAGAAACTGAAGGCAGTTGATCAATATTGCAGTATTTTGAAAAACTTAGAGACAACGTCATATCAACTCTGACTTTTGGAAACAGCTACGAAAATTGAGAGCACTTCCAGAACAGTGAACCATCCCGCTTTTCAGTTCATTTTCAAGTAGATCAAAAAGTTTGGAATGTACAATTTCTCTATAGTTGTGTGAGCAAACACCGTGATTTAAACTGTTTTTATAAGAACTATGTAAATCAACCTGTGGATAGAGCCTGCTTTAACTTATTTAACTGTAATAATCGTACATTAAGCTTCTCAGAACAACGGTACTAAAATAATAGTTTGGTCTTATTGGATTTGCAATTGATTAAATATGTTTATAATTCACTTTGTACATATATCACCCCCAAACTGTAACAATTTGTTATTTTTCGAGAGTTTGAAAAGGTATAAAATGCACTTCCGGTTGGTTTTGTGTCTGAATCACCGGATTTCTCTCCAATGTTATGGTTCAGAACTGGCAGACGCCTAATTTTGTTGACATTTCCTGTTATGATCCGAAAAACAAAGATGCCGCCTCACTCGGAGCGCGCTTCCGTCTATTAGCTATGATACCTATTGAATGACGTTTTTTAATCAGTTGACTGTTTCAAACATAGTATAGGAACTAAGCTTTCAATCATCGGCGTTAATATTGTATCCAAAAATCAGAAAATACCAAGAAGCAACGAACAGTTTCAACTTTTCTGTGCTCAAATGTTTCAGCTCCCACACATGATGAAACCGACGTTTTGATGTTGTTTCGCAAGCTTAACAGGCCGCGGAAGTCGACTGTTTGACATGAAAACACGCGTAATCACCCACTTGAATCGCCCCCTCCTGGCGCACGTAATCGTGTACTGTACTACATTTATTTATATTGTTCATGAAACTTTGGATCGATCAACCATCAAACATGAATCTACAAGATGTATTCATTTATTATTTTTGTTTGTTAAGATATCTCAGATCAAGGTGAGATAATTTCAAGAAGACGCTGGTGAGAATGCATATACTGCTATTGTTCGACACTTATCTGTGATATGTGTGTTCATGAAAGCCCGTCAGTTCTTTTGAGAAAAGTGCGCGAACTAGTCATGACACATTTCACCATATTTAGCGTGACGAAGCTACAAATGTTGAGCTCGAGATACTGGACTTTTTCATCACCATAAAATTGGGGATGAGGGAGTTCTGCATTTACACCCTCAATCAGATATAGATCAATTTACGTTAGGACGAAAAAACTCGCTGCTCGAAAGTGATTCAACACTGAAATAATTCATAAATGACTTTGTAAACAGTCATTTTTGTTCTCAAGTTCGTGAATACTGAGCAAGTTGACGTTCTCGTCGTTCTTTGAAAACACTTTTTTTCCTTAATCTTCATATATGTTACTGTTATCTCTTTTATAACTCCATTGAAGATTCTTTTAACCTGATTTGAACTCCTTTCTTTTTCCTCGAGGGTAAATTATCATCGTTTCTTGATGTCCTGCTAAACTGTTCGATTATTGTCGTAATAGTATTCTTGTCACCATTCTCAAGTATCATTTGACAGCGTTCCAATGAACCTACCAGATTGTTTCCAACTTGTCACTCTTTATTGGTAGCGTCATCACAGTAGGTGGTATAAAACATTGTAGAATTTTCTACTCTCTTCTTAACCCCTCCTGCCATTTGCACGTTCTTTCACCTGGTCAAGAAGACGTGAAGACGAGTCCACGTAGACAAAAACTTTTTTTGCCTCTACGTGGACTCCTATAGTACGACTCTTAGGGTTTTACAAAACGTTCGCTCACGATAATATCAAATTCCAAAAAAAAGTCAAAAAAGGGTGAAACAAATCCCAAATCACATTATAATTTCCGAAAACTGCAACACATTGAAAAACTATTATAAAATTCCAATGTCGTACTGTAGGTGTTCTCATAGGAATGAGAGTGACTATGTCTATACTGTTAGTCAATTGCACAGTCACGTGAAACATATAAAGCACATCAACACTTAGAAACGTGCAATGACAAAGTACATAATTTCTCGTTGAAAACTGAATTTACGTGACTATTCAATTTACTTCTAGTATAATGTTGTATTATTGAAGCGAATGACGATACGGAAGAAGAAAGAAGTGGCCACCTCGTGGAGTTACAAGAACTCACTCTACTCTCTCAACCCGTCCTACGGGTTTATGGTCAACAAGAAGAGGTAGGTCAAACACTTATGTGATTCGTGACATTCGTAGCATATTTCAAATACGTACCTCTTATTCGTTATTCCACTTTGTACCAATTAGAGGGGAAAATTAATAGAACGTACAATTTTTTATGCAGACCCGTAAAATCTGCCGTTGTCCACTCATTCATCCCTTTGGGGACACAGTTCATTCCAAACATCTTAAATACTTGTTTTATGCTTTTGATATATGAAGGAATAAACGATAATAATGGATGGTGGATTAAATTATAACATAGTACAAGAACGATGACTTCCGCCTCAAAACATGAAGAAATGTAAAAAAAAGTATAACACAATCTATACAATATACCAAGCGGTAGGGGACCGTTACGTCTTGTTACCCACTCATATCGAGTAAGTGTAAGCATCTTACTTGAAATACTATGCTCATAAAACAGAACGAAATAGCAACAACAAATAAACTAACTATTACTAACACAGCGTGGAGATCAAGACTTGTAGTAAAAAGAACTGTCCAGCAACTGCTTCCTAAAAATAAATTTGATTGTTTAAAGTAGATTATTTAGCAAACGTGACTCTAGCACTTCATCGGGTTAACCCACCTAGACGGCGCTTGTGTCTTTAATGTATACTACTTGCAACATCGGTCCGCGTTTGCAAAAACCATTTCGGTTAAATCCTGCAGTAGCGGGATAGGGAAATTACACGAACCATATAAACAAAGTAAAAAGACTGTGAAATGGTAAAGTACAAAAATCTGTAGTCTAAGTTTAACCTACCTGTTGCATTCAATTTCATGTAGGAGTACCTGCCAAACACATTCTGGAACAAATATAATATTCGTTTAATATTCGTGTCGAATGTTTCACACTAGGGAAATTTCATTCATGCTTAGACTGAGTTGCAACACTTGGACATAGAAAGTGAACATTTTCAATGTTTTGTCTAGGTACGTAAGCAGGTCACTCTAAAGCCTGATCAACACCCGAAAGAACTAAAAACCCCAAAAAAAATAAAAAGCGTTTCTATTTTTTTGACTTCACATTTCAGTGATTAAACTTACCTACAGTATTTGCATCTACCATTCACCAGTCGAACAAAAGAAGTGGTGGCAAACACGTTAAAATTATGTGTCAAAACTTTTGTAACATAGTAACGTTTTTGATTATTACTGAAGTCGGCAAGTATAACTTGGAGCGGATTGACCACCCATCCCACGCGAGTTCTCTCGTTGTGACTTTTCTCAAAGTGAGAACAAACTTCTTTCTCAACTTTTTCAGTGTTTGTGGCCAATTGTCGCTTTGTTTCGCTGATTTTCACTCGAGTGCCACTCGAAATTCGCTTGACCGCAGTGTTGTCTACCGACTAATCAACACACATTCCATTCTCATTTCCCAACTTGTTCCACCCCCTTCCAACTGCTAACCTTTATCTTTATATCTTATAACAATGTTACTTTACTTATTAAAAAGTTGGTTTGGGAAATAAAAGATCACATTTTGCTATAATATAAATGACTGTAATGACATGAACGCGTGGAAAATCCTGGCATCTCACAATGACTCGTTATTATTTTAGATATAGTATATGACTGGAACAAAGATTAATGTAGTGCTGTGGAAACGCTGGCAGATTAAAATACCGCAGAAGATGCAGGCTTAAATACTGGTGTCGAATTAGCCTGCATCTCCTTATGATTTGCAAACACTACAGGCGACATCTGGCTGACCCCGGTATTTTAAGTTGCAAAATTGGCGAGTCCGGTATTTTAAGTTGCAGCGGTTTTTCAGAGTGAAACCAGAGAGGGAGCGCCGCAACTGAGGTAGATACACTACAACCGAAATTGATAAATATTAAATACGAGCGCTCTGATCATATAAGAAGTCTTTCGGGAATTTATACACTTGTTTGTTTTACTATGAGTTTATAGAGACCACTGTTACACACCGTTAATCATACAGTAATTTCTCCACTGGTAGTATTTACAGTCAAGAAACAATAGATAGCTCCAACTCTCTCTCCGATCTCATTATTCACTTTATTCATCAAACTGGAGTCTCCAAATATCCCAATTATCAAAATAGTGTCAGTTGAGGAGAAAATCAGGTGAGCCGAGTTCTCTAATATCAACTTGAACAGCTTGTGGTTTTTTGCGCGACTATCAGCAAACTATTGTTATATTAGGTTATTTTATTGGAAAAAAATATAATTGTGTCACTAGGACTTTTGAATGGTGATATAGTTAAGTTAATGTGCTCAGTAAGAGATGTACTCCAAACCGTTCCGACCCTGATTCAAGACGGTTTTGGGTTTTCTCAGAGGGTTGGGTCATCATCTTGAATCAGGGTCGAAACGGTTTTGAGTACATCTCTTACTGAGCACATTTACCTAATCATATTGTTATATTAATATACCAGTAAAAGGTGAAAACCCAAAAGTCGTCTTCAATCAGAGTGAAAAAATTTCTGAGTTGATCTTATCATCTCATTCATCCAAAACGTCCTAGTGACACGAATATATTTTGTTCAATTAAGTGACCTAATAAGAGACAATTATTGAAAAATCATGGGATAACAAGAGATAAACCTATGCCCGTTTTGACCACACGTGTATAAACTATGAGAATTGTTGGGTCAGGATGCCGAGTGAACGTTCTCGAGAAACTTATCAACTCGTTCAGAATGATCATCTCATGAGTCGAAACTACATTCTATGATCTAAATACACTTTCGCTTCGTTACGAGGCAGTGATCATAGTACCTGTCGCAGATATTTGGAGTAACAACAATCATAAAACAAAAAAAATCATGGAACAGAGAGAAACAAATTGGAGAAAAGGTTTTGAGACCGTAATATTTGTTGGGAGGGTGTACAGCAGCAAGTTATCACTTGAGCAGGACATATTATCATAGTCAAATGTATGTCAATCGCTTCACGTACGTTTAAAAATAAGTACGAAATGACGCCAGTTCAGTCAGTCTACGTTCACCAGTAGAAACAAATGTATTGCACCACACTATTCAACATAATAGAAAAATATAGACACTCAAATACTAATAAAATCAGATACAAATGAATGGAAGAAAACTTTTGATTTTGTTAGAAAAACCACCTATTTTTCAGTCGCCGTTTCCATTCCGGAACAACGGCGCGTGCCACTTCTTCCACTGAAGCCACCAGCGACTGTGGAACCGAAGTCTCTTCGGATGACGTCCAGTCAGACAGGTTCGTTGTAGTTTGATCTCTGTTGTTCGTTTTCGTTTGATTTCTGTTTGTTATAGTTCGATCTCAAAACTCGCTTTAATTTACAAACTTTGGCTACAATCACTGGGATCAAACCAAAAACACAATGGGGTAGGACAACAAAAACCTCAATCCTTAGTGACTTTTGAGGATTGAAAAAGTGGAGATTTTCGTCGGCAATAACACGCAAATGTTTCATGTCGAGTATAGGAAAGATATGCAAACTATGCCTGCGATAGTTCCATCAAATTGATTCTATTGTATGTATGCCTTTCACATTCTCATTGAATTCAATCTGTACAGTATACAGTACACATCTTCCTATGAGCGAAAATTTCATATCAGAAGAGGAACACTATTATTATCACTGTAATGTGTCAGACAAAACTGTATATGATCTACTAGTATTAGGCACCAGAAATTATTGAAAAAAAACCTGTTTGAAACTGCAGTTATCTATCTAGCTCATCACAGTATAATCTACTCGAGCCAAACGTCTCATATTTGATATGACCTCGTTCCAATTTTCCAATGCTCTAATGTATCTGAAGCCTAGACAAATCTCTTGGTGTTTACTCAAGCGGGGTGGATGTAAGGTTCGGCCTATGATTAGCAAGAAATACATCCACTTTGTTCTTCACTCTTGCAAATGTAGCAATTGAACATAAGTTTGAATGTTGATGATCCTGATCAAGAGGCAACTCGAATTACTCATTTTTCTGCTGTGTGAGCAGCTACATCTGGGAGAAAGGGGCATGTACTTTGATCTACAAACTTCAAACGCATCTGATTTACGTGTCTCTAGTTTTTTCTTCTTGTGCGTCCTATGACATTTGGAACGAATCATAGTTTTGCACCGTCCTCCCCATCTCAGCATTCTATGACACTGAAACCCTTCTATGGCGTATTACTATTTCTTCTCGGTAATGGCCTACGCCAACTGATATTTATCTGAAAATAAAAACAAAATTCTTAATACATTCACAATCATACCACTTCTTTATAAGATAATTGTGTTTTAACCTTCATGGAACATATTCATGTATTGGACACGTGGTTTTGCTTGGCATGCGTATGTTCTGGACTTCTTGTTTCCATAACAAAAAATATAGGTAGGACCCATTTGTAATTTGGTTGAATTAAGGAGAACCTTCGAATCATATACTTCCAATTGTGTTTCTCTGTTTGTTCTTAAATCGTTCGAAAAGACAAAAATAATTTCCTCAGTATGGTACCATGTTTTTTACACATCTTATATCTTATTACGTAGTTTTTTTACTCCACAACACAATTTGTTAACTGTTTGAAGCTTGCACCACTATGCCGTTTTTTCATGTTTTCTTCGAATGGGTTTGTGCTTTGTACGTGTCTAATACCCGTCTCACACTTGGCCTGCCCAGTCGGTGTCATTAATAATCTCTTCCGGACAGCCGGTTTGTTCCGTCTCGCGGCAGTCGCCGGACACTTTGAGAACAAGCCCCGCGAACAGCCACAAACTGCTCCAACTCTCAGAAACCAGTTCGAGCGAACTATCTCGATTCATTTTGAACCTTGTATTCACTTTTCTGCTCACAAGTATTAGTACTGCAGCTCACCAAGTCGTTTCCCTAACTACTGTAACTCACATATCGACTTGCTTGACAGTGATGTTCACAGTTGATTGAATATGTTTTTGTTTATATCATTTCTTGAACGTTCTCGGATGCTGATTTGAGTGTCTCGTTAAGTATGTATCACCTCATTTTTAATGAGAACACTAATAGTCGCTTTAATTCCTACTGAGACTCCTACAGTAATAATACATAACTTTAAGTGCGTGAACATAGTCGGAAAGGTTAATAGTTTTCGCCTCAGATTCTGATCACCTAACAGAAATAGTGTTCGAAAACGTTTTTGACAAAGTTGTTCACACTAGAAAAGAGCTATTGGGAAATGATAGAGTGTACTGTAGGAGTCTCAGTAAGAATTATGTGAACTATATGTCACTCCGGTTGAAAAATACAGCAGACTTTCTCCGACGTATCTCGCTTTCCAATTGTGAACACTTACTATTCACTCGTCGAAACGTTTCCAGAAAACAATTACTAAACAATGGAAAACCTAAAACGGTGTTTTTCATACCATCCAGCTTTCATCAATCACCTGAATGTTTCTAACGATGTTCATGAGGCTTCTATTCATGGCCTTCGATGATCAGTGTGACATTCAGCTCATTTTGTTGATCAGTTCGCATCTATGATACTTTTCTTCATTCTCCAAACAAGCTTTTTCTATGTTTATTCAATTCGAAATGGAAATTTGTTTATTTTCGACTCCACCAGAAATCAAAAACAATGTGTCGACTCGGTTGAGATGGTCGATTTCTCTATCACGAACATCTTTAAAATTGATGAAACCAGCAGGTATATTATGATTTTGTGCAACGGTAAACCTATGTAGCTTGTATCTCTCATTTTCTCTTCCTCTTGCCCTTCCTCTCTCTCTCTCTCTCTCTCTCTCTCTCTCTCTCTCTCTCTCTCTCTTTCTTGGCTGTTTGCCTTCCTCCTTACCTGCTTGTTTCTTGGGTGTCAATTCCATATGACCGTCCAAACATTTCAAATGGCCGGCTCTAACCCGCCGAAGCCAAACATTGGCGCTTTCTATACAATTGAAATGAAATATACAACCGGAGATGTGAAACATTTGAGTGTACTTGGCACTTTTCAAGTTTTTGCCAAATTTAATAAAGTGCGGAGGGTGAAATAGTGTAGGAAGAGGTAAACTATCCGAAACCCCAATGCCTCAAAAAACACAAAACTCGTTTCCGCAATAAAACACATAAGGTAAACTTAAGTTTTCATTCCAATTGAGGTAGTTTTCAGCTGTTTTTCAGGTCTTCCCGCCTCGCTGCACTTTTTGCTGTACTCTTCATCATAACCCTATTGATAGCCATTTCATTCATTACCATAGTGGCTCTTCTAACCGATGGGTTCTCCAATTTGAAAGGTGGGTGAAACACTGAAATAAGTTATTATTCTTTGACTGAGTGTTTTCTCATGTCAATAACTTCCCAATATATTGCTTTTATGTACACCGGTCAGTAGTTTTCTACAAGGATACAGTGTACAAAAGGTTGTTCATTCAAACACCTATCACACGTTCTCTATGAGTCTGATTTCATCTGCGTTCAGTCAGGGCTTTTATAGTCGTCGCCAACGGAAAGGCGGGAGGGTACTGTATATCTCACTTCCGCTGTGCACGCACAGATGGCTTCGTTTCTGAAGCCTGCCGATTGTGTTAGAGAACAAACTGGGAATTTTATTGTATTAATAAGGTTCAACTTCATGAACAAGGAGTTTCGAAAGCCAGATCTCTAATAGCGCAGTGGTTAGCGCACTGCTACGAATACTTTCTCGCAGGTTCGATTCCGGCGAGCGACAGAAATGGATAACTTGGGCACTCACTATATAGTTCGTAGAAACTGAGTGTCATCTTTCGAGAGACCCTCGATGAAGCGCTGTTGTTGAGTGCGCGTCTTCAAATGGACCGCGTTTGTACAAAAAACGACAAATTCGTGGGTGATAGAGAAAAATAGTGTACAAAAAAGTAGATAAGAAAACTTTAGGAATACCACGTTTATGAAAAACACATAAAACCCAACTTTCACTTGTCTCATAGGATATAAGCTCAACTGGGCAATATGTAATCAACCCGAATGTAGTTTGTGTGAAACTTTCAGCCAAACTGCATAAAATCTGTGGGAAATATCGCTGATCACGCTTACGTTATCTCTAAGCATTTGGCTTTCTTCAAAGATTTCGGTTACATCAATATTCCTCATCATAAGAAAAACTGGGAAAGCAATACCTCCACCAATTCGAGATTCAACTAGTTTGATGTTCACAATGTTCCCCATACTTCTTTCTCTCCTGTATTGGTGGTTAGCGATTTGCTCGCGTTATGCCATAATAAATCGAAATCTTAAGGAAACAGTTAACTCTGTTAAGGGTGACAGTTAACTCCAGAGTTTCCTTAGTTATTGGTAAGCTTCCTACTTCCTTTGTTCTTGGAACTGAACCAAGAACCAGTTTTCTTTTGTATATTGTGATGTAAAAGTATCTTGCTTCAGAAAACACCACGTGCAGTTTGAGACAGAAACCGATCGAATCCAACTTCTTCAACCGAACGAATGTTTCAACACAAGACCAACACTGTCTCACCGCGGACTGCATTCGCCTTGGTCTGTTCCTATTTTCACCAGAAAACATTATCCAAGTAGCAGATTCTGTCCTATTTTGACAAACATTAAGTATTTAGTAGAATTTTCTTGAAAAATAAAAAAACTTGGAGCCATCAACAAATAAAAAACTGGTTGATCCGAATTAGCTTGTGGTTACTGTCAAACTTTTGGAATCATTTCAATTTCCAATCCCATTAAATGTAGGCATCCACACAATATTCCCACGTCTCAATATTATTGGGAACATAATCAGATGACAAAACGGACTATACAACCATTTCTAATTTGGATTTATATTCCAGCGGCCAACTATCTAAATAATATGAATGTGGAAACAGACCCCTGCCACGACTTCTACGATTTCGCGTGTGGACGATTCGCTCAACAGAAGGTCAGTCGAATGTGGCAGCCATATTTTATAGGGGTGTGCACAAAAAACATCCTAATTTCTTAAGATATTCATCAATCTTGATAATCTAATCAGACATCATTATCTTATATTCAGAAAGAAACAAACGCATTATAAGGGGTGCCAGATTTATAAAATTTTGTCTCTCGCCGGAATCGAACTGGCCAGCAAAAATTACATAGCTGGGCGCTAACCACTGCGCTACGAGTGCCGGTCCGGCAAGCGTTGAAATCGAGGAGAAATGTCCGTACACAGCGGAAACTGAGATATACAGTACCCTCCGGCCTTTCCGTTAACGACGACTATATGTAGATTTGTATTAATTTTAACGTGTTTTATCGCGAATAAACATTGTATTCCATTCTATTCTATTCTATCAACTGGGCTACCTGTTCAAAATGACCCGATGATTGCAAGATTATAACAAAACGCGTCAATGGGTTTCAAGGAAACTATTTAAGGTTGTGCCAGAATACGAGAAGAAAGTCACGGTTCTAAGTGAGATGCGCAAGGATCTCGACAGACATCTACGAGGTCAGTTCGTCTCCATCCAGTTCAAAGGCTTCCAGACACAGGGACCATGAGCTTTATACTTTCAGCAACTTCTAGAAGAAGCTAATGAATTAAGTTGGGTCAGAACTAGATCATCTTTCGTTTATATGAACAAATTGAAAACTTTTTCTTACGTTTTCTCACGTATGAAGTTGTACGTATGTTACTGAAATTGAATCCTTGTGGTACCATAGTTCGTTTCACCGAACAATAGCCTTCTAATACAGTACATTTATGTAAGCGGAGCAACGAGTTTGGCAAACATCCGAGATGTAGGTTTGAATCAAAAATTAGGCTTAGAGAGGAACCGAACCCGCAAGCTGTAGGCGGCACGACGCCATTTAGCGCACGGCCATAGGGGCACGTAAATAAGAACAAAATAGCTCTTGCATGCAGCTGGCTCAAATAAAGTTGTAATTTAATTGAAAACGGCGCACGCGGGCCGCGACGCTTGTGGTCGCATACTTGAATCGGCTGTCTGTTCCGCGTTCGTAGACGTACATTGTTTGGTGGAACGAACTATACATGATGTCGCAATGCAGGTGTATATAGTTGCCACTCACACACTGACTCTAGCAACACTCTATATACAACTTTATATATTCTGTGAGAACATATTTCTCTCTTCAGATATTCTGGAAAAATCCTCCCGCGACAACACGACTCGCGCGATGAAATTAACACAAATTTACTACGACTCGTGTATGGATGAGGAATCACAGAACGAACTGGTAAGGTTGTACTGCTATGTTTCATGAGTTCATTGAGTCAGTTTGGAATTTGAATATTCTCTTGGAAAGGAATCATCATGCAGCATTACGAGACTACGGCTAGACGCAAAATATGATATTGATCCTATAGCTGGGTCTTAATGAATAATAGGAACATGAACGTTGATTTATCCCAGTCTGGTGGCGTTAGATATGAACGCTTCCTTAACTGCACCAGATTACTGCAGCAAACATAATGACCCCTTGTCACCTATCAAATGTTCTTTGATAACAAAAAAAGGTACATGTAACCAACGTATATAGACCAATTTGAGATGATTTCAAACACGACATCAGTATGTGTTAGCAAGTTAGCGTTGATAGTTTTGTGAATGGTAACACCCCCAACGGAACTAAAAAATCACAACCTTAGCAAGTGCATCCATCCGAACATTCAGAATAGGGTTCAGCGCCAATTCTTTTGAGGTCAACTAAGTACTAAGATCCTTGTTTAGATTGAGCCGACTATTGTTTATCTTCTTCAGAAACGAAAAAAAAAGTTAATTTGATGAAGTTTCACTGTTTCCAGGGAACCCTTCCGCTGACGTCGCTGATCTCTCGCCTGGGTGGATGGCAACTGCTGACTAATGCCAGATTCGACTCAATCGACTATCATTGGGAGACATTGGCAGGTAATGTTCAAAAACATATTATCTCGGTGTATTCGGCCACACTTCGACCAACTGGGTGACGATTAAGCTTGAACACACTGAGCGGTTGTCTTCTATTGAAAACTGTACGAATGGTTTTTCTCCAAATTTGTACAAACATAGTTTATTGATGTATTGAACTATCCATTGTGAAACTTTGAACTCTCTGCTGATGTTTAAACTTGACCTATAGGCTGTAGCCTATTGCATTTGAGCTTAATCGTCACCCACTTATCGACCGTGTGATCCTCACGCCCGTCTATTTATAAGTTTCGTGAGACAGAGCGCAAAGCGACAGACGCAGGATGGGATTGAAGTGCGACTGTTTGGCAGTCATGCAAATTCCGTACTCAAATAGCACAGTTTAACGATGTCTCGACCTAACAAAGGTTGGTTGAATGTTTTATATACTTTTCTACATATTTGTTTTGAGGTCAACTAAGTGTTCTCGGAGTGGACGGACTGATTCGAATATTTGTGCACAACAGCTTCCAAGATAGCAACAGCCAGATTCTGATGGTGAGCTTCTGACTGTGAATCTGACTTATTAATCAGAGAAATAGTATGAATTTATTACTTTTTTCGAATCCATACTCAATTCGTTGGAATTACGTACGATTCCTTCTGAGCTGGCTTTTCAGTTTCCAAGTTTTCGATTTTTTTCTCGATGTTTCTCATTTGGTTAGGTATCTGGTTTTCATAACAAATTACCGAATGACAATTACGCACAGAAGGAATACTTTTTTATAGTTCGATTTCGGGTATTATACTGCAAATGAATCTGATTCCTTTCAGTTTTCTCCCCCGAAACTTTTCTTGGAGAAGAAGAAGTTCTACCGAGAATCACCATCGTCCAACATCTATCTAAAGTACTATCGATTGTATATTCTAGGTCTTCTAGAACTTCTCGGTCAGTTTTCTGTAAAAAACCATCATGTGTACTGTCGAGCATCGCGTTTGAAACCATAAAACTGACCCAACGGTCGTTTTCCTGATTTCTATATTTTATTTGGTAATCGTTCTTCAGTTCTACGTTGAAGAGCACAATCAAAATTCCAATGAGAAAAGCTCTTTTCTTATTTTCCACCTAAGATTGCAGAGCTTGAATAATATCCAAATTGGCTAGGCAGGCAGAAGGTTTTTGAGCACCGCTTTACAGTGTACTGAACTCCACGCACCCAAATGTGTCAGGACAAATGTAAGTAAGCCGTATGCGCATTGCTGCATTGATATTATAGTCCGAACAGAAAAACTAAAATATCCATTATCTCTCTCGTACAAATGAGTTTAGCACGGCTTCAGTTTATGTTTGGTTCGGAGGCTGTATCTCGACAGCACTTGTACAAGTAATATTTGGTTTACAAGGTATACTGAAGACATCCCTTTTTTTAATCAACAAATATATGCTGTCTCGAAATACAGCCCAGCGGTTGTGGTATTGATACGGTAGTTAAGTCAGAGCATTTGTCAGAACAGTCGCTTTAGTATAGAATGTATACAATATTATTACATCTTTTTTCACCTATGTTCTTTTCACCATTCTCTTTACTCTTTTTTGGCAACCTTTCGCGTTTCAAACTTTCGTTCCGTTATTACACACTGTGTAATAAATATTTGATTTGATTTGATTTGTATACTTTCGAACTGTCCAGCCAGTTTTCTTCTTGTCCATTGGGCAAAGTTCATTTGTACTGGGCAAAGTTCACTTGTATGTATCAAAAGAAGCATATATAAATAATATAAATATAAGCTGCGTTTCATGTTTCAAGTTTGCTGTTCAGGGGTGGATATGGAGGACGAATCGGGAGTGATTGAATATCAAGTGGACGACCTCATTGATCTCGAGAGAAGAATAGCAAATGTAAGATATACTGCATTTCAATATAGTCGGGAGCAGAAGAGTGAATCTCACAACGATCAAAGAACATTCTGAAAGTTGGGAACTAATTCAGAAACTGTGTTTTTTGAATGCACTGTATAATGTATAGATAGATGGTGCTAGAACTGTGAAACGTGAATAAACGTGAAGTTGGTGTGCTACAAACATTGCGGCACAGCGATGACTTTCGAAAGTGGCAGAACTTGATTTGACTTACGTTTCTTTTTTATATACATTACCGATAAAAATAGCGTTATGAACAACTCTGTAATTTTGTTCCAGTTGACAAAAACGGAAAACGCCCGCAACCATTCCTCCATCAACAACGTCATGAGCTATGGAGATTTTCGAAGAAGATATAACCAGGTTTGGGATAATTCGAATATAATAGCGGCACGGCCTGAAAATAAGAAAACACTAATATGTCAGCATGCACACCTCGAACCTGTTTCGAACTTTCGACGAGGAAAAATAAGTGTCAGGGACGACAAAATATAAACTAAAAAGAGAATTACATCTAAATGCGAATATTTTCTCCAGATTAGTCAAAAACTAACGAACGTTTGTTTCTATTGTTTAGAGAAGTAGACTTAGGGTGGTCCGGACTCGGTTCACGCAACAGAGTTCCCCGAGGTTGACAGAAGCATTGTTGCATTGTTTTGATCGAAATGGAAGCGGAAATGCTTCAATTGAAGTAACAAGAAGATTAGATCAGAGAAGATTTTTCTTTATTTTCAGATAAATTGGGACATGTATTTCAACCCGGATCTGCGTGGCCACGTGGGTGTCCTCAGTGATAATCTACTTGTAAATGTGGTGGATACCGGCTACTTCGATGCCCTTTCTGCCCTCATCAAATCAAAACCACTCAGGTAAACCTCCGAGCAAATTTTCTTACTCATACATGCTCATTATTTTCAACCAGAATGCTTTAATAAAACTAAGCAGCCTCGCTGAAGATGAGTAGCACTTATCAATTCATTGAAACATTCACATGAAATATCGGCGATAGGCAACTGTAACTGCAATAGGCAACTGTTGGAAATACGTGTATGTATATGTGAACTGATGTAAAAACACCTTCTGAGAAAGTTTTCAATAAATGCTAATCAATTTTAATTATTATTCAATCCAACGTTTCAGCACCGTGAACAACTACATGATGTGGCGACTGGTGTCCTCGTTTGATTCTTATCTTCCTCCTCGTTACAGAAAACCATATCAGGATTTTAGAGGAAAGATGTTCGGCTCAACTTCTCAGGTATGGAAGTAACACTTTTATGCGAACTTGTGTTTGTAAAATGCGAGTGGAAAATAACTAAGATGTTTTAATTGACTATTGTGAAATATTATTCATGTGCCCTTGAATTTCCCTACACTGTAAGAAAACCATAGGGATAGTTTATCTCAAAGCAAGCAGATACGGTACTGTAGTTTGATCCCGTTTTTTCGGGGTCGAAATTTGGGGAGTATGGTGTGTTACAGATCAAAATACAACTGAAGATCTGTAGCCCTTAATTTTGTAGGTCCCCCATTGGGAGGAATGTGTGAAGGAGGTTCGCGACAATCTAGCCATGCCCCTCTCCACCGCCTATGCACAGAAGTACTTCTCGGAACAAGACCGGAATAAGGTTGGTGTTGTATATGTTTATCGTTAATTTCAGCACCAATTATTCATAAACTGATTTTTTTATAAATCGAGTATAAAACATTCAATTACGGCCAGGTTGATAAATTCCGTTCGTGACTAAATACTTCACCGAACACTATTTCAGGCGACCGAAATGATCTTTGATCTCCGATCTTCGATGGAGAATTCGATTCTGAATGCAGACTGGATGGACGAGGGAACGAGACAGGCCGCCATGAAGAAAATCGAGAAAATGAGCTACAAGATTGGGTGGGTGAGACAGACAAAATACAGTAGGATATATCACAATACCACGCTGTGAAACTCTGAATAATGTGCCGAAACATATTACATGTGCCACACATTGTCAATGCTCCCATGACATACACTTCTTATTATTTTGAACTGTTCTTCATGGTTGTTTCGAACCGTTTCGAGGAAAGTAATACATTTGAATTCCAGAAATAGAAGATTTCAATACAACCTCATCAAATTGGATTGTTTTCTCATGTTTTTTTCTCATTTCAGTTTTCCCGACTTCCTGATGAATGAAACGGCAGTTCTTCTACCGTTTGCGGGAATTCGACTCACCGCTAATCAATACTTTGAAAATGCACTTTCTTTGAAGAGGACCGCAGTCAGGTGACTTATTTATAGCAGTAAAACGCCATCGAAGTTCGACACCGTACCAGAACTATAAATATCATTATTTATAGTTCTGGTACGGTGTCGAACTTCGATGGCAACATAGTGAATTATTTATTCGTTCACGTCGCTTCGTTAGGAGGCGGTGATCATCATACATCTTAGTAGTACTTCTTCTGAGTTGATCTTGGTCCCTCCTTCATTGAAGACATCATGGTGGATTATCGAATACATCACCTAGACAGAATAAAAGTTTCTATATATCAGTTATCATCTAAAAAGACTTCTGCGGTGTACCGTATAAAAATAACTACTTTTCTCAGAGAACTGCTCTCGAAAACGAAGCGGACGCCAGACAATGAAGAATGGCCGTCTCCCGTGATTGCCGTTGACGCGTTCCACTATTTCACCGGCAACGAAATAAGTTGGTCGATTGACATAAACTGATTTTAACTTTAACACATTATAAACATTGAGCGATTAAGGAACAACACATAATTTGCGCGGTCATACTTTCAGCTAGGGCGACCCGTACACATTTGAGTGTGTTAGTGACTGGATATTTGTGCTCAACGAACTGTCAGTAACGCAGAAAAGCAATTAATTTCAGTATTCCCTGCGGGCATTCTACAGTACCCACTGTTCGTGCGAGACGCCCCCTCATTCGCCAACTACGGGGCAATAGGAATGGGGATCGGACACGAGATCACACACGGATTCGATGATTTGGGTGACTACCTTATTTATCTGGAAAGTGTACAGAACGACGCAGTTAGCAACAAGTCTAGGATGGAATACTCATATCGTTCTGATAGAAATGTCATATATTTTATTGATAGATATTCCTTTATTAATAGATATTGGTGTCTTCGATAAAATACCCATAGCAGTTTACAATAAAAACCCTTTTCGCTGTAATATAGCCATTTTACTCTCATCGCAGAAAATGACAGATCTGAAATGATGGTGTATTTTGATGTATGGTCGAAATCAGATTGTAAGTATGGTGTAGCGTGTCTTTTGTTACTGTACAAAAACCTTTCGCTGCATTAAAGACACCTATTTAGGTTCCCAATACGACGAGAATGGAAACCTACATGGTTGGTGGGGCGAAGAAACGTTGGAAACATTCAAGAAAAAGAAGAAATGTTTCATCACTCAGTATGGAAATCAAATTGAACCAACAACTGAAAGGAGGGTGAGCGATAAAGTTTCTGCATTACAAAAGCGGCTCATTTCACGGCAACATAGTGAATTTTCATTTACAAGCGATCTAGAATCGTTACTAATCAGGTATGATGGTGCAGTCTTTAAACATTTCCTGCTACATTTGGCTGCATTTGGCTCATGACATTTAAATAATTAAAGTTCAACACGGCTCAGCGCTGAAAAAACATGTTTCTATCGAATAATTCAGTCAAACGTTTCAGTTGGATGGCCTTTTAACAATAGGAGAAAACATAGCAGACAACGGAGGACTTCGAATAGCACATCAGGTATCAGAAATGTGTTCAACTATAGAATATTCACACTTTTAATCTTTAGTGTACGTCCTTTAGAGACAAATCCTTCTACCTTACACCTTAGTTTGGCTCCTTGTTCCGTTCTGTTTCTAAAAATGTGTTATTTATAAGGTACATGAAACAATGTAAATTTGAAAACGAGTAGAATTAGCGTAGTGGTCAGTATATGTTGTTAAGCAGTACTGTCACCAACCACCTTCAGGCGTATCAGTTGAAGTTAGCTCGAGAGGGTGAACCATTTCTACTGCCCGGACTCTCCGGGTATGATGAACAGCAACTGTTCTTCATCTCCTACGCCAATGTGAGTTTTTGATTTCTATTTTTGATTTTCGATCTGGTTCTCTGTGTCTTCGGTGAAACAGTTGACACACGTATTCAAAGTAAGACGATTATGTGGACCAATCCCGACGCATCGGTCCTTTAAACTGTAATTGAAAAATGTATTGCAGTTTAAAGGACTGAAGCGTTGCGATTGAACCACATACTCATCCGTTTTTAAAGTTTGTTTTCGCATTGATTACCTTTAGAAAGTTATTAATTTTGTTATCTAATTCCGAGATGATTGATTTAATTTTCAGACCTGGTGTGAGTCTTTGAAGACTTCGTCAATCGACTATTTGATAGACACAGACGTACACTCGTTGGCAATGTTCAGGTTGAAATTTACTCAAGTACCACGGACACAACATTTTCTAACCCACTTAGTGATGCGTGTTCCTTATATTGAACAATAACGTCTGAATGTGAACAACCGGACTTGTTAATGAATTGGCGTTGCTGCGAGAGGTGACTCAGATAACGTGTATCGACATGAAAAACGCAGAGACTATGACAGTTTTGAAGTAATAGGGTGTCTTTTTTGACCTACCATATAAAGGGTTGCGTGGTTAACCGGATGTGGCTTCACATGATCCAGGTTCAATTCTCCGTACAGTTGTGTATTTATAATGAACACCGCCTTATCCTATATGCGTACGAATAGTCTGACAGTGTGATCTTGTTCTTTGTTCAAGTAAGGGTATAGATCAAAACGAAAAAAAAGGCTGAATTGGTTGCCGTAACAAGATGAGTTCCTCTTTCAGGGTGAACGTGCCTCTCCAGAATTTCCCGTCCTTCTCCAAGGCGTTTAGTTGTCCCATCGGAAGTGCCATGAATCCATTCGAGAAGTGTCGAATTTGGTAGACATCTATTTCTATCTCATTCTAATTCTATGTTGAATTAAGATTGTTCTGCTGTGCAAAACAAACTCCGCCCACATATTCGTGCGCATATAGCCAATTTTTCTCTCTCTTTCTGCCTTTCAGACTAACTATAAATACGCAGTCTTCACAAATATCAACTATACGGGCAAATTACGAAACGTGAAAACCTGTAAGAAGTTTTTTGTCAAACTGTGACGTTATGTCATTTTATACCAACTATATTTTCCTCATTGAAATTATTCTTGTTTTTGTTTCACATTGATTCAATTATGCCTATCTTGTGTCTGGACAATGAGTGTATTATGTGTGAAACGTAGTCATAATTTACTGTCTTTCTTCAACGAGACCCTAATCGTGAATCTCAAACCTCATCCTTATTTTATTATTATTCGATTTGCCATTTTATCCAACTCCTGTCGGGTGCTGTGTTGTTACGAGAAGAGTTAATAAACATTTATTTCGTGATCAGAAAATTTTGTGGTATGGGTAGTAGGTGTGAGATTGTAGATCAATAACATTGCTTCTGTTAGACCATGTTTTACGCATTTACGTGACACATGCACACGTGTCGAAATCTAGCAATACATCTTTCAATTGCAGTGACACGGGATTGGTCCACATAATCGTCCTACTTTAGGCCACATAAGAGTGATCCATCAATCTGGTTTCTACAGATTTTCTGGATAAACTGATAATGTTTCAGCACTTTGTACGGTTGAATGTTTCAATGAATAGTAAATAGGAACAAAGCGTATATTGACCAGTGTAGTCTGATCAGAAGTTTTGAACAGAAATATATAGTGAAAAAGCTTTATCTAACCGTAATGCATTGATTCAGAATGAAAATTTGTCTAACGATATGTAATGTTCTTCGCCCGTTCTATTCATCTCATTTCTGTATAGTATGTACTTGCAGATACGGTTTCCCAGCCTTACAGATCAGGTTCATGTAGGCTAATATCCCTTTGCCACCTCCAACCACAGCGCTGAAATCGGTGAAACATTTGGCTACTTGAAAAATGAAACTGCCGTTCAGACGCACAGTAACTACACAAATGTTGCAAAGATATTAGCACTTCACATTGGAACTACTCTGGTTTAGGTATTTTAGCTACGTTGAATTTTTTTTCAGAAGACGAGAGGGTCACAACCCCGTCCCTTTGGGGTTCTAAGGTTATTCCCGTGGATATTCATTTGATAACATGTGTGTGATTTTTTGTGGAATAAACCTATTATTAAATTTTTTCATGAATAGGGTTCACGTTATCATGAATTCCTTCTATGGGTAAGAGTGACAAATAAGTGTTTTGATATTAGAGATCAGGTGGATGGAAGTCTCGACTAAATTTAAATCATGCCTCACTTGGTTTCGCCGAAAAATGCACATTGCAACAGGTCTGCATTCGTTGAGCCGAACTCCTCCACCCATAAACATGCTGAAACATTGAACCGCGGAAGTGAACTCGATCGTTTGGTCTTCTCCATACAAGGCAACTTCAGAGTTCGTGTTTTTCTCGATTTACTTCTGATTACTAGACTGAATCAGAGATATTCTGATTACAATATATAGAACTGAAGATTAATAAGTGGATCACTATTTCGAAATATCTAAACCTTCATAGGTAATAAATGAATGACATATAAGCCATATTATGGTCGGAATATACAAGATTATGTCAACATAACACCATATTCCACCATAATATGGCATAACAGGCCATTCACCTATCACCTGAATTACCTCCGTTCTCGATGTTCCATATTCGACAGGTTCTATCGAGCGAGCAACTCAAAAGCAGTCGTTTGTTGGGCAGATTGTTCTGTTGTAAGTTGATGTATGAAATGCACGTGACCGACCCCTCGTGACCTTTCATATCACGTACTTTTTTCATACTTCGAACATCCCACACCTAAAAAATAGTTCAAGGGGTTTTATTGTTAAACTATGCTCATCTTGTGATCCTGCCGTGGTGATGCACAGATCACATTAACAAAATGAGGTGAATGTTTCACACCCTTTACTTAAGCAAAGGGGTTCAACATCTACTATTCGTCGAAACTATCATCTTGAAATACCGTAATCTCGCATCCGTCTCCGTTGAAGCCATTATTACACGTGATCACGTTATTTCCGTCAGGTGTCCACTCGCAATGCATTTGAATGTGATGAACGGGGGGGAACCGATGAGAAACGGTCAGGGTCCTCTGGTCCCACAATCTGAAACATTCGACTGACGTAAATTTTATACTTTTTCTCTATGTCTCACTCCTTCTTATAAAAAAACAACAATAAACGTTTAATAAAACTGTACTTTGTAAAGCTAGTTTCATCTATAAAAAAACTGTACCGTTTCTCAGTTATGTGCAGCGTGTGTATATATTCTATATGCACATGATTGACAAACGACGGTGAGGTAGAAACTTTTTTCAAATAAAAGTAACAAAGTCCCACTTGAGTTCCTTGTCTTCAGCTGTTTGAGCTATCAAGCCATTTTCATGATGAAACGTCATATGAGTAACCTGTAAGAAAACATTTCCGGTCAACCATAGTGTACAGCTATATAATATCGCTTGTCACTCAAAATTATTTCCCATTTGAATATTGGAATATTTACAGTTCAACTGCCACAAAAGCGTTTATTGTCGCAGTTTTTTGTTACATTTTGTACACAGTACTATTTTTCAAATCATGTGTGAGGGACACAAAGTATGATGAAGAGGCCGATTCTTACCACTGAGGTGGATAAATTCAGACAAAAATTATATCAAAACTCGCCAAGTTTCGATTTGTCTGAACAACCCTGACTGGCGAGTTCTTGCTCAAGTCCCACAACCGAAGAGTGCAATCACGTCCACCAGAGACGAACCTTTGGCCTAAATACATTTCAGTTTTCAGAATATGCAATTTACGCTTTTTCTTCATTACTCCTGGAGATGGAGTTGACATATAAATTTTGCTTTGCGCAATTCAGTGTTTCATTCGGTTTTCAACGTGGATAATATTCGCGTATGCCAACAGCAACAATAAAGCGCTACGTACCATCGAGAACAGCTAGACCGGAAACCGGCATTGTGTGTCCGGAAAAGGTTCGCTCGTTCGTTTCCGACTTGAAACTCCACAACTTGACTGTTTTGTCACGGGATCCACTCAAAACCGTATGGTTCGAGGCCATGAAACCATAGGCTAACTGAAAATAATTTGAATATTTTTGTATCTTACTGTGATTATTTTCACTTCTCTTTTCGTATATCATATTGTTGCTTGCGAGTAAATCAAGCAAAAAATACTCAGTTCACAATGAAATGACTTTATCGTGGTGCGAAATTCATCGTCACGAACTGAAAAATTGAAAACCAGCTGAACATGCAAAGTATCACTTGTTCCGCTCGAATGTTTCAGAGGTGGTATTAACGGCAACCCAGTAAAATTGTAAGACGTAACTTCACTTCAAATATTTTTACGAAGGTAAACTGCCGGAATTTCAGTTTTGACAAACATAACCACTTGATGAAGAGCGTAATAGCAAAGCGTAGCAGCTAGAAGTTCTAGTTTAGGCTATTTTTGATTCAGAGCCTATATTTACTTTTGTTCGGAGTTTTCTGATATGAAGTGAATATTATCTAGTCCCTCTTCACACATCATAAACTAAGAAGAACCGTGACCCCATTTTGGTGGAAACTACACTGTTCTTACTAAACTAGCTACTGCACTAGAGGAGAACTTAGGAGAAAATTGTCGCACACAACATTCACTCACCTTAGTGACTTCTGAGTCATGGCCTTTCCATGTCTGAATGCAGTTCCCACTATCTACGTTGTGCAGCGCCATTTTCTAAAATTGACCAAATCTAGGTAGTTTTGGGGCAAGCAGGTTGACACAAGATTTGATTCCAATCTTTTGTGTTTGTAGTTTAATCAAAATGAATTTCTCCCTCTGAATTTCTGATGTGTGCGCACGAGATAACCTGGCGGGAAGATGAAAAATTTATGCGTTTTAGTCATTGTTTGAGTGCTTGGTTTACGTAATGTAACGTCTAGAAGGTAATTTTGCTTCTACGCTACTTTGCACAATCAACATTGTTTCTACTGAGGCGCCCACTCTTACATCAAAACTTCATTTAGAAACTAATAGAGCTTGAGAACGACTTTTGTGAATCAAGTTCAGAGAGACGTAAGACCTGACCATCAAGAAAAATGTAAAACTAGCAATAAAACCTTCTAGAACAGTGAAATATAGCTGCATTCATAATTATTCAAACGGCAAGCTCTTGTATGTCCTACAATACCGTGTCTCTGCTGCCTGAGATGAGCAGGCCGGTCCTGACTACTGCCAGTGCCGTCACCGAATCAGAGTGAACAGCGGGCAGATATCTGGTCCGACACAGACTACAGTTCTTCGAGCACGAGTGGGGGATTCTGAACGGCAATCGATAGTACGTGAAAAGAATTCACACAATCCATGTCGATTGTAGCCCTATTGTAGTTTCAAAATATCGATTGTAGTCTCAAAATCTGGATTTGGTGACTTTCATTATATCAAACTCAATCAACTGGCGAAGAAAGATGCAGACCCAATATACTAGAAGTCAATTGAATAGTCACGTAAAGTTAACATTCTGATAAGGCATGGCGCACTCTGTCATTGCACGTTTCTGAGTTTTGCTGTGTTTTACATGTTTCACGTGACTGTGCAGTTGACTAACAGTATAAAGTATTGGAAGATTTTTGGAATTCGTCGAAAGTTACCTAAGTTCGTAATGCTCCTCAAACGAAATCACAAAGATATGACGTCACATATGTATTTAATTTTCTCATTTCAGTTTTTTTTTGTAAAACGGGTCCGTACAAACCAAAAACTTGCTAAGAATTCGTATCTGGGCAAAACTGACTTAGTTGAGGCGAGAACATCGTTTGGTTCCTGCGAGGATAGATGTGAGTATTTATTTCCCATACGCTGAAATACTAACTGATGATTTCACTAATTTCAGGGAGTCGGGAAAACCAGTACGATTGGAACAATTTTCTGCTCATTTTGAGGCTCGTATTTTAGTTACAGAATATATTCTATTCAACAAAACGGGCCTTAAGGCGATCGCCAGAAACGTTTAGTTTGAACGGTGTCTCAAAACTAAATGTAGAAACAAGTAACATTGCCAAATCGATATAATATCAAACACGAGAAAGATATTCCTTGTTACTTCATGTATTTAGAGTGTTTCACATAGATGTATATGATCCATTATCGCAAGGTATATCCTCCTTCTATATAGCATGTATGTAACCTCCAAACGCGATAACTCACACAGAAATGTAAAAATGCATATTAGTAGGTACTGAGACAAAGACATTAATTTTGATACTGTAAAAAAAGTTAACATAATATACAGAATATGAAAAACAATATATAGAATATATAGAATATGAGAAACAATATGGTAATATAGGTTATCGGGTTTCGAGGCCCTTATTGGGTTGAGGAAGGCGGTTGCTATAGTAACCTACGGAGAAGAAATAACATATAATCATACTTTTTCCTCATTCACTACTAATAAAAACACAATATGGAATGGTTAACGTGTAATAGAACCGCAATTTTTTTTTTCAACACATTCATGTATTCGACACGTAGTACATACATGAACTATAATGTATCCCATGTTGCATTATGTGCTTTTTGAACGACGAAGGACCAAGGTTCAGAGCGCAAAGAAACAATGTTAGAATTAAAGTGAAGTTAAAGTTATAGCATTACGCCGCAATATATTGTCTTCATGTTTTTTCTTCTTTTTCCGAATTTTTTTTTCCTTGAGCGTTTCACCGCAACAATGTATGTTATTTTATGTTTGACTATCCACATGTGTTTGTCTGAATATAAAATAATTACATCAAATAACATGCTTTAAAGAAGGACGATTATGTGGACCAATCCCGTTACATCGGTCCTTTAAACTGCAATTGAAAAATATATTGCGGTTTAAAGGACTGAAGCGTTGCGATTGGACCACATAATCGTCCTTCTTTAAGTTTCGCTTTCAGTAACCCAACTGCAAATAACACAGATGCCACTAAACAGGAGAGCTTGTGTGCTCAGTAAACTCTCAAGTGCGAATATTCTGCCACCCTTCCAATTTAAACATAAAAGTGTAAATGTTTCATTCAACGAAAAACATATAACAATAGTAAGACAATATATTGATTAATCATGAACTATAAGTCGTCATGTAGCCTTTTATTAGCATCTATCAAAGCACTAGTCTCTAATAACCAGTCTTTGTCTAAGAGTTCTTCCAAGGAAAGAACTCCGTCATGATTCGTATCGGCGACCGAAAGCACTTCATCCACCTGAAACATTCAACTACAGTACATCCGACACAACACCCACTATCCTTATTAAGTTAAAGTAAGACAATTATGTGAACCAATCCCGTGTTATCAGTCCTTTAAATAAAATTGAAAAATGTATCGCAGTTTAAAGGACTGCAGCGTTGGAATTGAACCACATAATCGGCGTTATCTAATAGACAATATACTACGGTATCCACGGTGGCTTGATTTCGTCTATCATAATAAGAACAGATGAATACATTATGTATCGATGAGGGAGTGGAGGGCTAAAAGATGCACGCTGTTCTGTTCTGCTGTCTTCCCAGTCAGATCCCATTCGATTCATATAGTGAGTGCCAAATTTATAACTGTTTCTCGCCGGAACCGAACCTGCCAGCAAAAGTTTCGTAGCAAGGCGCTAACCACTGCGCTATTATATCACGTAAATGGAAAGCTTTGGAATCAAAGTTTCGTGTGCGTACACGGCGGAAAGTGAGTTATACAGTACCCTCTCGCCTTTCCGTTGGCGACGACTACAATTCAAACATTGTACTTTGTACGTTGATCAAACTACAAAAAGTTGCATACCTCTCTCCTCGCGTGTAGTGGATTCCTGGGGTTTATATAGTCGTAGAATTCCTCCAAGGTCGCCTGTCCATCCTTATTTGCATCCAAGTCTTTGTCGAATTCATGTAACCTGAAAAACCAATTGAAAACGGTGTATCCTTCTTTTAATCGGATTTTTGATAAACTAATAAGTATGTTGCATGTTCATGGTTACTGTAACAAAAGCTTGTTTTGAGTAATCTCATCTAGAGTATCCCAGACTTTACTTTTTCTACTCTGTCCATCAGTTTTTTCATCAAGATTTTCCCCATTTATATTTTCAGTCTAATCAGTCCTAGGTGTCAGGTGCGCAAACTTCATCCAAACAATTATGGAACATCAAACTTAAAATATTACAGTAATAATCTAGGTATAAACCTATAAACGATAGGTCATTTGAGAAAGGTTACTGTAGACATACTTCCGCTGTGTCTCTGCCTCTTCCATAGCCCTGTACTGTTCTTCTACCTCGCCGGGAGCAGCCACGGAGAACTCTTCCCGAGATACGAGGTCATCCTCATTTTTATCTGGAATGGATGACATTCTTGTCCAAGCAACGAATTGAACGACACTTCTATGTTTCACCTCTTTGTTAAGTACGACACCAACAATTAACTTAAGTGTATGGTTAATTATCAAATGTAAACGGGGAAAATTACTTTAGAGTGAATGTATAAGACAGAGAACGCTTTCATGTTTGCTGCATAACTTTCATTTTTGCGAAGTTGGCGAAAGTTTGCTGATCAGCACTGATTATACTGCTAATATTGGCACGCTGGGCATGAACAAAAAGTTCAGCATACAAGCGCGTGCACTATTGGGCTATTGCTGCTGTTTCCCCCATTTTGCGCGACTGTTTTATCCATTTCCAGTAACGGTGATATTCCATGTGAAAAGATAGAAAAGTACCGAAAGTCTTCATAAAATCTCTGGCCATTTCTAGAAGAGACTCCTTGCTGTGTTCTGGATGCAGGAAGCTGGAAACGAGAAAATAGAATAAAAGATGGGAATATAAGGCCATTTATGTGAAACGTCTGGAATTTGTGCCATTTTTGTATTAACACTCTATAAAATACACGATTATTCATTGAGAAACACAGCAGAAGAAATGGACACACCGTAAACGGTACCTTTTAAGAAAGCGAACTGGAATGTGGAAGCTTGTGATGAAATAAACATATTCAGGTGAAAAGTTAAGGGATTATTAGGCCCTAATAGGGTGATTTCGGCTACGAAAATCGCGGGCATGTTTGTAGTACCTTAGCCATTCCTGTTCGCTCAGGGCCCCGCTCTCGTCCAAATCAGACTTTTTGAAAGAAATCATCTCCTCTTCTACCTTCGCACTAACTGAAAACGGAAGAATAACCAAAACGTAAACCAATATCTACAAAAATCGAAAAAATCACCGTAGTTAGTGACGTTGCAACACTTTTCAAGCTCGAAATTTCGTTTTTGTTGCGTTTTCCACTACATGAACCGATAAACTGGAAAGTTTGAAGTCACTCAATCAGAGACATTGTTTTATAATGATATGATCGGGAGCAGGACTGAAAAATTATTGAAACAGATGAAAACTTTTCTTTTCATCTTCCCAGTCTTTTTTGGAGAGATAAAAATTGAATTAATCGTTTTAAATATGATGTTGTTTTCCAACTTCCTCAGAAAAGGCCCACCATCTTCGCCGACTACTGCATTGTCCTCCCCTCGATAGAGCTGTTTTTCAGTCATGAAATGAGGAAAATATTCATCCCAGGTCACCTATAAATGGATTTTCTTATTCAGATAAATTCCGCCCAGTCTATCAGAATCTGTGTCTCCTTAAACATACGCCATTTCTCCGCTCTTACACATCCAGCCGCGATTGCAGTGAGAAATTGTGCGAAAGGTAGCGACGCAGGTTGGCATTAAACTGTCGGGCTGTTTACTATGAGGGAGAATTTGAGCAGAGTATACTCCGTTTCAGCATTCGATAACTTTCTACAGTAATCTTTCGAATATTCAAAAAATATATCTAACCAACAAACAGACTTTTAGATTCATTGTTTTCTATGCTGGTGGTAACGAATGCGGAAAACGAAATCACGAAGTTAAAACTATTTACAATACCTACAAGATTTGAAAAGTCTACTTGAAAGGTTTACAATCTTACTGCAGAGGGCTATTCTTGCGTGAAACAAGCTATAGTTGCGCGTTGATTATAAATGCAGTTTATTCCTTCGATTCGGTATGTATGCTAGGAGTAAATGAGATACTCACATTAATGTACGTACTCAGCACGTTATCAGTGAGAGTTTTTAACGTGTGATGTGTGATTATCTAGAATGTGTATGCACCATTTCAATGTGAACATTGGAGTGTCATTAAAATTTCAGAAGGGGAATTCAGAGAACAGGTTTGCCACTAGTTTTTTTGCTCGCGTGATACGATAACGCCGATGAATCACCTACATAATATTCCATTCGTAACTAAAACCCGACTGGAAATTTCATTCTTACACCTCCACACCTGCCTAGAAATAACTCAGCCGATTCGCGGAAACTCTTGTAGCGCCCTTGGCGAGAGTACTCAGAAATATAGAAGCTGTCGCATACTGTCTGCGCTCTCATTGACCTCCAAACTCTCTCTCTCTCTCTTTGTCGTATTCTGACTAGGGAGTATACCTGCCCATCAGAATCCGAGTCGATGCTTGTGAATATGGCAGCAGCCTCCTGCTGGCTCTCTGCCAGATGAGACTGCGTATTGTTGACTATCCTCTTCTCTAATTCGGCCGAAGATAGAACATTGTCCTGGTTTTCATCCGCTCTGAATGATAATCATACATGAAGTAAGCAGTTAAAAGTCACGCGAAGCATGACACTTGTCACGTGTGGAAATGACTAAAACTTGGAAACACATCAGCAAGTATGTACTCTGAGTTTGTTCAAGTTGAGCGTGTTCTACATTACAATGCCTTTGACTCAGTACATACATGTGTTCAACAAGTACTGGTGAAGTTTTACGTCCAAATAGTCAACATTATCAAACTGTGCAGCCTCTCAGCCTCTCTTGTTACCAGTCGGAGCTCCGATCGGGATTCCATAGAAGAAACTTCTGTCATGAATAATTTATCGGGTTCACTATACCGACTGTTCTCATTCATGTGATCTGAGCCCATCCAACTAACAACTGATGGGAGTTGACGATTCAAAACAGACCAGTGTAACTCAGAACGATTGGCGCTAATTTTCTGCGATTAGCAAACTACAAATGTGAGAAAGCTGTTGTAGTTTGCTCATCGCAGAAAAGTGGCGCAAAAATCCAATGAGGGCTCAGTCGGGTGAGATAGTCTCATCTCTCTGATCTGCCCACTATCTCGGCTACGCCCTTACAAGAGTGGCTGGCCAATTGGCTAAAAATTGTTAGAGAAACTGGCTAAAAAATGCTAAAAGATGGCCAGATATATCGGTATGACCTGGAGTCCACGCAGGTTGCCACTGTGTACACCACACCCAAAGTTGGGTCATGGAAACAGAGACTTAAACCAACGATAAACCAAGAATGAAAACATACTCTGAGAACATTTTTCTGATCTGGATGTCCAACTCTTGGGGATCTCGCTCATCGTCCAAGCCCAGTATAATCTAAATGAAACGGACTTTCCGGTTTCCGAGATTTCCTCGAAAGTTTCCAGTTTTGTGAAAACAATATCTGACAATTTCGTGGAACCACAGCTCATAAACAAAGACTATTCTCGTAAATACAGTATTATTCAGTTTCTTTCCAGTGTTAACGCAATATTGTGAACAGCTTAATAGCTCAATCAGTTACTCTTCCAACCAGGTAATATTTAAGCAGTGCCCGAAACATTCAGCTAGTCTTGACTGACGGACCTCTTGTCGGAAGTCCTTGTTGATATCGCCGTCTCTTTCCAGTGGCAGAGCATCTATATGCACGGGTCGCTTCACAACCACATCGTCCTTGGGCGGCTGAAACAACTTTGTTTATTTTTGTTTACTTCTGAATATATAAATACAATTTTTGAAAATTGAAACTACCCAGGACAGTTACTGACTGTGGACACCTCTTTTCAAAGATTAAAGATAATACAATCTAATATTTTCCAATTTTCTCCGCGAATTCGCTCTATGACATCCTGATATTCCCTATGTTATTATTGTTTGTTGTCTATCCATTATTGCACAGTTACAGTAATCTGAACAATGTTTTTTTTTTTCGAATAAAATACGTTTGAACTTTCTCAGTTCAATTAGATTTTTGTGGAGATCAATGTTTCATCAGAAATATAAGATGAACCGTACCGCTTCGACGGCAGTTCTGTTCAGTTCGGAGGGGAGCTGGGCCGGGGCACAGAGGCAAGTCTGCGCTACAGTAACCGCCACTAATAACCGAATCATTCAATGAAACACTGGAACTGATATTATGAACATGTGCTATAAATTTGATGTTTTTTTCTGTTCAGAATAACTTTGGTTACTATCCCGCTTGCTACTTTGAAGAACCGCTGTCCGGAAAAAAAAATATCCTCAACGTTTGAGGCCATGTATAGGGTATAGCGGAATGGTTCTTACAGAGTTTTACAGGTAGTTTTAATGTTTTTGCAACACTACTAACTGCAATTACTTCCACCGGAGATTATAATAGGTAATTATCTGTGAAATCTACCGTAAACTTTTTTGTTTTGTCGTTCTTTTAGAGGGAATGAGGAATAGGAATATTACTAGGACAGTACGACACTTATTTCACAAATAACTACAGAACGGAATGAATATTTTAGGATTACTTAATAATATAAAGTTTATTGCGCATACATTGAATAACAAAAGTAGTGAGGACAAACTAATTAAGTTATTGAAATATTCTATGGCAAAACGTATATACTTGGTCACATCAAAATAAATTGTATTAAACAATCAGAGATCATACGATTTAGTACTCAGATTAAACTGTTGGATAAAATCACTGGAACGTTTCAGTGGCGCATAAAAGAGAGAATCGCGCGCAGCGCGAAGCGCTGTGCGAGATTTGTCTTTGGTCCGGCTAATGCGCGCCTCCGTTTTTTTAGTTTCCCCATAAAAAGGCCGAAATTTGCAAAACAGAACTTTTACAAACTGGGAAAGTTTCTACAGCATATTTGCAAAGTGTGCCCCAAATTTTATCGAAATCGGTCGAGTTTGAGCCAAGTTATGAAGTTTTCGCTTCATCAAGAGCGCCAACTTCCGTCGTGTGTGGGTGGGTGGTGGGTGGGTGGGTGGGTGGGTGGGTTGTGACAAGGGAAAATTCCCAGTTTAAGGGTTTCTACTGAATCGATTTCGTTGAAAATTGTGGAAGACATGTGATAACTACTCAAACTCTCGCGGACCAAAAAAAATTAGGAAAAAATTGTTTTTGTCAAAGTTATAGACGTTTTCGGAGTGTGTAATCGTGATAAGGGAAAATTCCCAGTTTAAGGGTTTCTACTGAATCTATTTTGTTGAAAATTGTGGAAGACATGTGATACCTACTCAAACCCTGGCGGACCAAAAAACATTTGCAAAAAAATTGTTTTAATCAAAGTTATAGACATTTTTCGAAAAGTGTCTGCGTCTCTCCATTCAGCACGCTCTCTCACTCTCTCTGTCCGGTCGATAACTCAAACTGTACTGTAACGTAGAGAAACAATTACCGATTTGCTTGAAAATTGAAATATGATGCCAACGTGCAATTTGTTTGAATATGAAGTATTGTAGTTCTGACGTCCTTCGGGATTCTGGAGACCAGATGACGTCATTTTTGAAAAGTGCAAAGTTGACGTCACATGTATTTTCAAATGATGGTAATATCTTAGAAAGGGTCAACTAACGGTGAAACTCAATCTAAGAGTGACGTATTCTGGGATTCTGGAGACCAGATGACGTCATTTTTGAAAAGTGCAAAGTTGACGTCAGATATATTTTCAAATGGTGAAAATATCTTAAAAATGTTATATTAACGATGAAACTTTGTCTAAATATGACGTATTCTGGAATTCAGAAGGCCAGATGACGTCAACTTTTGAAAAAATTGACGTGAAATATATTTTCAAGTGCTGAAAATATCTTGAAAATGGTATATTAACGATGAAACTTTGTCTAAATATGACGTGTTCTGGGATTCCGAAGGGCAGACGAAGTAAGTTTTTAGAACTGCAATGTTGACGTCATATTTTTTCGAATGATGGTAATTCTTGACAAGTGGTTCATTGAGAAAACAATTTTATCTGCACCGTACAGATCAAACTACATACCTACGGCATGTATACAAAAAGAGAAAAATTCATGAAAAAGTGGGGGCCCAACGACTGTGAGATTTGTCTTCTGCTGTGCGCCCCTTAGACAGCTACTCTCAAATGGAGCAGCTACTGCTACAAAAACCGAAAAATAATAATATACTCAAGTATAACTGTTCATCACAAACATACAAAAGTCGTAAAATATTTTTTCAAACCTATAAACTAGAATCTACAAATCACAGATGTTAACTCAACGTAGTCAATTGTAAATTTTCTGGTGTTGCGGACAAAGGTTTGCAGTTTTTTGTCGTTACTTCAACTCTAGGTGCTACGCTTGTCATATTATTTAACAGTTGTTCTCTCATTCGCAGCTGTGATTTGTAGATTCTAGTTTACAGGTTTGAAAAAATATTTTACGACTTTTGTATGTTTGTGATGAACAGTTATACTTGAGTATATTATTATTTTTCGGTTTTTGTAGCAGTAGCTGCTCCATTTGAGAGTAGCTGTCTAAGGGGCGCACAGCAGAAGACAAATCTCACAGTCGTTGGGCCCCCACTTTTTCATGAATCGTTGATTGACATTAGTTTTTCAAGTTCATTGGTCTATTTGTCATTCTACATTCAAGGTTGTCAAACATTTGAGGGCAATTACAGATCCCGCGAGAAGATGAACAAAAACAAACGATATGAAGTTTATTATACAGAGGTCGGCAACAATATACACAAAAAAAGAAAGACGATAGTTTAGATAAAACTGTGAAAGAAGAGAGGTAAACATGAGTATGATGAATGAATGAAAAAAAGGAAATACATACACACAACGTGAATTCGAAATGAAACGGCCAAGATCCGAAAAATCAATAAAAGCAAGACGACAGCTTGTATGGAAGAATGGAACAAGGAGCGGCATTTAATCAAGATAGACGCAAAATCGTCTAATGGACATCCGTACTTCAGCCGCAACCTGGATACTCCTTCTCAACAGTTCGTAGGCACTTACAGTATATATTTTCTTTTGCTGTTTTCATGTAGAACGCATTGAATTCACGGAAATAGATGTCATTGTTTTTGATGAGTACAATTCAAAAAGAAACAAACGTAGAGGTCAAAAGTTTGTCTGAAAACTTGAATATCATACTGTAGGTGTCTGCGAGCGCGTGGAACGGACTATACTATGCATACTAACGATGCTGAGAATAATGATGAAGCTTTTCATCGTTTTTATTTCGGGAATTTTCCTATAGGCTGTGGGATGAAGTTTGGAGCAATGAAAAATTATTTACAGTAAAATAACGAATAGCAGCAAATGACCAGAAATATACACGCAAAAATGACAAGAAAAATAATACTTAACTGAATGGTCGAGATAAAATGACTAGTAGGTATAATTCTAAGTGCTCAGCTTTCATGATTATCGGACTTAGATAAAAAAACAATGTTTCGAGTGTGACAAACTCCGTCATTCATAACGCAAAGCGACCGCGAAAGTCAACTATTGATTGATCTAGGTCAAATGTCATTTTTAATGTAGATATGTTGAAAAACTCATACTGTCCATGCTACTATTCGTTGCCGAGTGCGCGCAGCATCCTTTCGCTCGTCTTTTTGGTACTCGCCGCCTTTTCATTTCTTTTCTGTTGCAGGTTCTCCAGCTCTAGACGGACTATTTTCTCACAATTCGGATGAAGTTTCAGAAGCTCAGTGAAATCCAGTTCAGCCTGCAATCATAATCAGATCAATTGAAAATGACACCAGAATGGAGAAGGGTGTCACGAAGTACCACAATTGACAACTGTATTCACAAATGACAGCTGATAACCTATCGAATTACGAAAAAAAGGAAAAATCATGGTACAACACACGATTCATTCTAACTGCGTTTGTGATAGACACGTCTGAACTCGCGAAAAAAATTTGCTCGCATCATCCAGATTATACTGACGAAATCTCAATTGATCGTTTAACTTGAATTATTACCGTTAGAAAAACTGATATCAACCTAAGTTTCAAAGCATTCGTGTGAGTAGTCGTGAATTCAGAGAATATGATGTTTTTCCATAGGAAGTTGAGGTCCCCTCCCCTGATCTGTCAGGGAGCATCAGGGGGAAGACTTTATCTGCGCTTTCTGGTGTGAACAGGGTGCGATGCAGGAAAATTTCAGGGGTAATCGGAATTCAGTCTCGACTCACATCATCCAGATTCCAAGTGCCGACGCGAGCTTTGGCCCTCCGGAACAACGCCTTTTCGTTGTTGGCGTCTCTTTCCAACACCTCGCAAGCGGTCTCGGCCGCCTGATACATGTCACCCACATTCAGGTAACACTGCGAGAGATTCAGATACAGGGAAATGTTCTGAAAAAGTGTTGAGTTCCCTTTTAGACTATATTCACGAAACTCAAAGAACGATCTTTAAGAGTTGAAGAATGATTGGGGTGTTGGATTACCTGCGACACTTCGACCGTATGAGTGCAATTCTTAACTGAGCGTTAGTAACCTACAATAAAAACCGGTAAGATTTCAGTTAAAGCAAGATTCGGTTTTCACCATTAGGTTGAACGGTAACCGGTGTCAGCATACATTACTTCCGATCACCTATTAGGTAAGCAGAAAAAACGAATCCGGTTGGACAAAGAAACAGGCAAACAAACATGTCCGTTCGCGAAAATGGTACCTTGTCATCTAGTTCTTTCCATTCCGGTTCTCCCGGTTTCTCTCGCAGAATTAGCGTATCCAATCTACCCAGAGCCTCCCTATACTTTTCAATGGCTGCTCGATAGTTTTTCTGAAATGATCCAGTTGAAACATTGAACTGCAGCAGATTCGTTTTCAAAACTATCAACATCGACGAACCTATCTTCGTGGTATGTTTGTTTCATTGACATAAAAAGGTCAAATTTGTATACATGTCAATGTGAGCTTGCTCGCATACTAACCAAACAGTCAATTTGCCATAGCAGTACTAATTTCTCCAGAATGAACTATTGTCGTCGCCAACGGGAAGACGAGAGGGTACTGTATATCTCAATTTTAGCTGTGTACGAATACATAACTTTGATTTGCAACTTTAGCGAAAGTGAGCTGTCGTAGCGTAGTGGTTAGCGCGCAGCTAACAATCTTTTGCTCGCAGGTTCGATTCCGGCGAGCGCCAAACTTTTTTAAATTTGGTATCCCCTATAACTCTCACCCACCTCCAGATACAACGCATTTCCCTCTTGGCGCAGGACCTCGACCGAATCCAATTTCTCATCGTTTGTCATCTGCCAACCCTCTGCCTGAACCGAAAACATAAGAGTTTGCGCCGGTGCGATACCCCGGTTTCCTGACCGAAGGCTCCTTAACTTCTCCTTTGACTCGGTCAGGTGGGACCAGGACTTTCCCTTCATTGTGTATATTAGGGTTGTTAAAGCCAAACTCGAATTTCGAAAAAACTCGAAATTTCGAGTTTCGAGTTCGACTCGAAACTCGAAAAACTCGAAATCTCCAAAACTCGAGTAACTCGAAACTCGAAAAACTCGGTTTTTCTAAAACCGAGTTTTTGAGTTTCGAGTTTGGCCTCGTCCCAAGTCAGAAATATTGGACGAATGAGCGTTTCACAGCACTTTTTTTGCTATTTCAAACATAAAATGCTTCTTTTTTTACGATTCTCGCATAATCACGAGAAAAAAAATCGAATTTCTCGAAACATTCTTATTTGTTCAGCTCGATAAAATCCTAAAACTTAACGACCAAACTCGAAACTCGAAAATCGAGTTTTTCGAGTTCAACTCGAAACTCGAAAACTCGGTTTTTTTTAAACGCTGAAAACTCGAACTCGAAAAACTCGAAATTCCCAAAACTCGAATAACTCGAAACTCGAAAAACTCGTTTTTTCCCAAAACTCGAAAAACTCGAAAACTCGAAATTTCAAACTCGATTAATAACCCTAGTGTATATTGTCCTATATATCGCACTGCGTTTGTAGTTTGACTGGTTGCTTTTCGATCGGAAATTGTAAATTGTGACGTTTATCGAGATCAAAGTACAAAAAGATTAGTTCACTCCCTACGAGAGGGTCACATGGTCGGAAGGCTGCAGCAGCAACCAAGCAGACAAAATGAAAATAACACCTACGGGGTACAATCGATGGTCCGGGTATCTTTGTAACAGATACAATATGAAAACGCTAGCAACTAATGTATTTATAACTTCTGAGCAACGAAGGTCAAACTGGCCTCATACTCTTCTGGTTGGCTGACGCTGATCAGATGAAAAATGAATCGAAGTGGTTGCGGAGACCGCATCAACTCGTCTAACTCGGGATAACCAGTTCTGAAAGGAGATTAAACATTCCTAAACGAAAGATCAAAGATCCAAGAAACTTTCACCATACAAACCTAGGTCGGATCGGAAATGTCAGAGCTTGTCAAGGTGAAAAAGCAACACGAAGTAACACATATGTGAAATAATCTCTTTCTAAGAATCGACTACTAAGAAAACAAAAATATGTGTGAAAGGTAACCGAACTACTATCAGTGAACACTGTATGGTAACAAAAGCTCGATATTCTGAGATGCAGTCCAATAAAAACCCAAACGTTGAGGTAGATCCTAGCTCTTAGTCAGAACTCAAACTAAATGAAACTATTGAAGATCAGATGTACATACTCTATGAATGAGAATTGACATCATAATGCATGAAACGACATGAGTACCTGTGTGTACCAATGTAAACTTGCAGTAATATGAAATTTCTTTACTTTCAAATTTCATCTGAACCTATCATTTAAAAAACAAACGAAACCCATGTACCCCTGGGTGAGTGAGGCCGCACACATGTGTGTCGAGTGGCCATGACTATGACCGTCGCACGGCTTCGAGATATCCCGCAATTTCTTCGAAACCATAGGATACGGGGGAAGTTCACGCATTTCCACGTCAAACTGCGAGATCTGGAAACGTGAAAATTAGAGACATTGCACTATGACTTTTCCCTTATTCATCGTCAAATAGCCTGTTATTGAATTTAGTTCAGTATTTTCATAAAATGATTTTGTTCTCCTAGTTTTATTTTTACATAATTTAGTGTCAATATACTCCAACATTCACTCTTGCAGCTGGTATCTACTCAGCATGTCTGACAGCTTAAAACACGCAAGATCGTTCAGTAGCCGAACGAAACCCCAATATCTCTCTCTTTCTTATTCCATATATTATTAAAGAGTATTACATATTGCGTTAGCGCAAGTTTTGGAGCACTTCTGAAATGTTCTAATTCCGTGATTACCTAAGTTTTTGAACTCTTGGCTGGATGTTGCTACCAGCTGTCTTGTTCAGATAACTGACAGCTAGTTCGAAAACAACGTTACCCCTATAGGAACTTTTTCATGCTTTCATCTTTCCGTTCAGAAATCATTCGTATAGACATACTCTAAAAGTCATACATCTTGGGAAACAAAAGAGATTCAACAGAAGGAACGTGTACCTCATCAACGAGCATCGATTGTAGACATTTCTCGAATATGGGCAGCTGAAACTGTTTGCCGAACACAATTTCCAGCGGTTTTCCATATCCTTTCGGCCACGCTTTTCGCGTATCATCAATGGAAACATAGGCATCTCTGAAAGAGGAATGTAGATCATTCTCGCGTTAATTCAATTTATTCACAGACGCTTGAAGTAATAGAAACTTTTCCGGGTAAAACAACTAGCGAGCTCAGCATGTTAGTGATGATCAACAAAAAATCTCTTTCTCTTCTCTCTTCTTACCCTACGCCCTATTTTCATTTCTCTGTTTCAATTTGTATCTAGTTGCATCATGGACTTATCAGCGAAGACATTCAATTATAGATTTTGAGCCCGTAAAGATTCTAAAAATCTAGATTCTGAAAATAACCTTATTTGAATTCATTTCAAGTTAATTTTATTGTACTAGCAGAACTCAATACATCATAGAAGAGCTCAGAAACACTAGCTCCACGATGCAGTGTAAAAGTTCTAAAGTGTTTCTGAGGGCGAACAACAAGTGAATGAGCCACCGACCACAACTGACCTATTCTCCGGCATTCCGGTCTCTGGTGTGACCGGCTCCACTGGTTTCAGCGCCTCATAATGGAAGACAGCCTTGGCTCCTGAATAAGATAATTTACAAAATTGATCAATATCAGATCAACAATAAAATTTAACCGAAAAATATCATTTTGAGCCACATGAATGGGCTCTTTTAAACTATATAGTTACAAGTAATGTTCAAGCAAAACCAAAAGTTTCACGTTTGTAGAATTTTCACTCTGAAAATGTTCCCTCTAGTGCCACACGGGTAAATAACAGCTTCCCAATAGAAATACCGTTCAAAACGACTATAATCAACAACGAAATATAATCACAATAACCCTAATCCCGCAAAGTTACCGGTTGGTTACTGGTCTGCATAGCTGTCAACAATATTACACGACTGGTTACAAGAACAGTTAACTAGCTGTCACTTACAGATCTGTACAGTCGTTTGATGAAATCTCAAAAAGGGTCATAAACAGTATAAACAACTCTTACCTGCCCCAAATTCCGGAAGTTTTCCTTTACCAGCGTTCAGGGTTTTCTTGACGCAAGAGGGTCGAGCGGCCATACCTAAACACTATTAACGTCCGATACAAACTACAGATTAAAAGACAACGACTACAGGAAATATCAAATTTGAATGTACAATTTCTTGGGATACATGGTGCGAGAACTCTATACAAATATTTATTAAAAATTGAATTTAAGGTTTACAACCAAAAAAGTGGTAAAAGCAATGAATAGATGTACAGTAAGTGCTGAAAAACATCAGACAAAACTTAAAAAGACATTAACATTCATGATTCTAGCTCAACACAGACTTTGACACAATCTTAAAAACAGACTAGCTACAAAAATAATTGTCTAAAATTTTCTAGATACCTAAATATAATATTACTGTACATAGTACGACACAGAAGAACGGAAACTGTTCAATAAAATAGCAGCAGTTATGTGACCTGCAGGATACACAAAAACTTATATTCAACTAGTATGCAAGAGATTGCACGAGACCTCAGCTCATTTATGGGATTTGATGACTTAACCGAAACATTTAAAGCTACCTAAAATGAACTAAACCAACTCATCAGAACAAAGTTTTTCATAAAATGATATTGCATACCTATTTAAGGTCAAAAAGACGAGATTGCGCGTGTATTACAAATGTGTATAATAATATGCTAGTCATGGCAACAGGGCGAATTGATGGCACCTTAATACCTAGCAACTAGGAGACTCAGCCCTCTTTCAGCTGAGTCATCGTCTAAACAACAACAAAACGGACCTCTACAATGTTTCTAACACTTTTTTTTATTAATATTTAATGCGAACGATGCAAAAACAACTGATTATTAGATGAGACCGATTTACCACAATTTCGACAACTTCGGTGAAGAGAACCACAAAACTGCACGACTAACGAAGATTATCTGGCCACTCAGGAATGTAGTATCTGTAACATGAATGTTTCAAATCCATCTTCTATACGAGAAATAGGCGAAACCACCACGTCTTTCTCAATTGAAGACTCATATAAGTAGAAAAAGACTAGGAAGTGGAAGAAAGAACAAGAAAGCCTTGTAGGTTCTGAGCAAACTCCTAGTTTAACCTCGTCTATTGCAAATTCCAACCACATTATGAATTTCTGATGAAGATAATTGAAGAATTATTACTATTAGGTTCAGATGTAACCATATACCAAAATATGACTGTTTCTACCTGCGAATGGATCCTTCCAACAGTCTATCCAGCCAATTCGGGAACCCATTCAGCACATTGTCGGTATTCAGTCGACTGTTTCCACGCAACTTGCTCTGCTGAAAACGAGAAACATAGTAGAAACAGTAATGGTAGAAAAATCAAAACATTTACTCAGGTAATCTGGGTAATTATGAACGCATGGGACTCTTTGATTAGTCTACCGCCGTAACTAGTCTAGAGAACATTTGTTATGCTAACCGTCGTGCCAAAAACCAGAACCATGAAGGTATGATTATAAACATTAACTGTTTGAAAAGTACATTGTCATTGTAGCGTTAAAGCTTAAAGTATTCGAGAAATTTCAAGTTGAAAGCTGACAACTGGCAGATTTCAACCTTAAGTAACTTTAGTTCTTATTTTACGTGCAGCTAATCTAAACAGCAAAGCACGAACCTCCTCTTTCGTTCCTCTTTCCCCATCTGAGTCCGAGTCAGTCATATCTTCATCGTCATCATCAAAACCTATAAAGAATTACTAAGTGAATGAAAGTAATACATAAGCATAATTCCAATCCGGAATACCGGAATTGTTATATTCGATCATTCGATGGAAAAAAATTAAAAAAAGAGCATCTCAGATTCGATCAGAATCAGAATATCTAACCACTATGATAAAACGAGCATCATTTTCGAGCGTACATTTTTCTTTTTCCCGATCATGAGAATCTTCGTTTGAACTGCGGATTTAAAGCCGTCTTTCTCACGTTTTGGCATTGGTGCAGTGGGAACGATCTCTATGATAAATATACAACAGCCAAATATATAAATATTCGAACGAACCTAGGAAATGTTTTCTCTTCCCAGCAGTGTGCATCGGGTGATAAATGGAGAAATAGAGCTTCCATCCACACAGCGTCAGCACGGTGCCAACCGTCTGGCGAGGGTTGATCGACTGAATACGGTTAGTTAGAGAAGGACGACTATGTGATCCAGTCCCAACGCTTCAATCCTTCAAACTGCAATACATTTCTCAATTGCAGTTCGAAGGACCGATGCGAAGGGATTGGTCCACCTAGTCGTCTTACTTTCAGTTAGTTAAAGTTAAGTTAAAGTCAGCCCTGTTCTTCAAGTTCCACATGGAACTAAAAAGTGTAAATTGTAGCATATGTGTATGCTCGTATGCAGAACATGCTCTTCCCGCGATCTGAAATGGGTTTTGCCCATTAACTGTAGAAACAATAGTATTTCTTACTGAATGAACCACTGGATACAGGTTTGTCAATCTGATGTGGACAGCGTGCAGTCAATTTGGTGAAGGGCAAGGAGTGGCGAGCGGCCAGCTCATGTCAGCTTTGATCCACACTCAGACAAATCCCAGCCAATTGGCCAGCCATTTTTGTAGCGGCCTCGAAGAGAGAGTGCGCAGGTCAGAGAGACGCAGATTTCTGCGGCCTCATTGACCTGCATGCTCTCTCGTTTTTGTAGCTGGCCAATCGCAGAAAATTGGCGCCAATCGTTCTGAGCACACTCTCTCGTCTGTTGCCAACTATCAACTAACCAATGACCGCTTGCCTGCATCTCAGAACGATTAGCGCCGATTCTCTGCGATTGGCCAAATGGCCAGCTACAAAAGCGAGAGAGCATGAAGGTCAATGAGGCCGCAGACATCTGCGTCTCTCTGACTTGCACTCTCTCGTTGGGTTCGCTACAAAAGTGGCTGGCCAATTGGCTGGGATTTGTCTGAGATTGCTCAATCAATCGAGCTGTCATTCTCGGGAAAATGGTGACTATACCTTGAGTTTCTGATAGAGACCAGATCCACCCTCCGCCTCCTCTCCGTTTGCCTGAGTATCCGACGGCAGAGTGTGCTCCAGAAGTTTTCGGAACCACGGCAGATTCTTCTCAACCATCAGGTAGCCGAACGAGAAGGTCTTATTGCTGAAACCGTACAGTTGGTAATATTCAAAGAGAACAAATAATCAGTTACAGGTTACAGGTACCGCTTTGATTTTGATCTGGCAGAACCGGAAAAAACTCACATTCAACTATCACGTAAACAGAAACTATCACGTTAACAGAAACACCAAGTGACCGAATCTGGGTCAGAGAATAGTTCAGAGTAAAACGTTGAGTGAATAAATTCTTCAAATCAATGACAAATTCACAGGCTACCCGTGTCTTTCCAGAACCGCACCGCGTATCAGTGACTCGAGAACCTATCTTTGAACCTGATTTGGAACCGACCTGGTTCTCGAATAATTTTGAGTAGCGCAAACCGAACAGTCAGCCGTTTGGTCTGTTTGGTTCAGTTCGAACCGTTTCCAGTATAACCGATTGGTTTGATTGTGCCGGTTCGATTCTCCAATGGATACGCGGTTCGGTTCGCCGAGGATGCGCTTATTCAGTTGATTTACCCTAGCATACAAATCACCCTCGCAATCAACAATAAGGTGTGCAAGAACAAAATGTTCAAAATGTTGTGTATACTGTTTGTAAATTGCACAGTCACGTAAAACATGTTAAACAGTTAAACACAGCAGAAATTAGAAAAAGGCAATGAAAAGGTGCACGATTCCCCATTAGAATGCTCACTTTACGTGACCATTCAAGTGACTTGTAGTATACACCGCCAATGGTATCTCTTTTTTTTCTGAAAGCTTGCGATGCATTGCTAGTTTTTGAGTCGCGACATAACAGTTCGAAACGGCGAATTTCATCAATTTTCGGTTTCAAATTCATCAGTTTTGTATGAAATTATCTGGTTTTCAACAGGCGGCCCCTACTTTTCATTAAAATTAGTTGCAACTCCCATCTCATAAGAGGCCTTGGCGGTGTATGACTTCTAGTATAACCTACTTTCTGAGCGGATACACGGCCTCGGCGAATTGTGGCAGAAGAATGTCTTTGCTGTCCTCATCGATCAGGAGAACCAGTGACCGACAGCCCGGTTTCAGCAGTCGAATCATTCCGAAGTAGCTCTCGGCCCTCAACTCGTGCATCAACGGAGACATCACCGACATCACTCTGGAAATATTACAATTTCACATATTTGATATTTTACAAGCATCATTGGACAATGTTCAACAATGCAAAATGAATTCTGCTTTTCGTCGAAATTTATCATAAATCAAGAAAACTCGTTTAACCTTCATTTCTTGTAAAGTATCATTCACAAAGAGAAAGGTGAGGGAAGCTGGCAACAACATTTACTACCAAATGTTATACTTTGTGAACAATAGAGAAAACAATGTCAAGTTCGCTGTTTGCGCATAGAATTTGAAACTATTGTCACTCCAAAAACAGCACACTTACCACCTATTGCAAACTTGTTGTACACTTACAACACCTATTTACGTGATTACTAAAGACTAATAGGGGCGACCAAACATAGTTTAAAACTTTTATCTGTCTTCACATATCGTCCCTGTCCCACAACAAGGCGACATATTCCAGGGTAGAGATTGCAGTCCACATACCTGTGCATTCTGGTCTTCGCCTGCGCACTTCCAGTTTTGGAGTCCGGTTTGACCTTCGGGTCATCTGGGTGCCAATTCTCTTCGGTCGAGAATGATCCCGGTGAAACCTGGAAAACCGGAATAACAAACAAGTCGAAGCCGAAACCGGAAATGAAAATTGATGTTTTTGAAACTTGAAACGTTATAACGTTTAAGATCATACAACAAGACAGGAATTAGATAGCAAATAAAGTGATCAACTACCTTTTTGGGTCGGGCATCCTGACTCATATAGTTGAGAAAGTAACCGATGGAGAGAATGACCAAGAAGGTCACGATAGCGGCTACCACAGGATAGGCTTCTTCCTGTAAAACGAAAAAGTAGCAAATAAGTACGAGAAATCATAGAAAATACGATAATCCAGATAGGATGAAAAGTTCACGGATATATGCCCGATTCTGATAATTCAAAAAAAAACACAGGAACACAACAAAGAGTGGTCGTCCAGTAGAGGTTAGATCAACAAACCTTGACTTTTTAGATTAGTGCGTGTGTGAGTGGGTGGTCTCCAACTCAGCACCTGTTCAACCCCTCTAACAAACCACCAACACTGTCCCACCAACATATCATCACCCAGGAAAGTATTGCCAAACCGTTATTATATTTAGTATATTTGTAGTTTAATCTCGGTGACTTTCGAGCAAACTACAACTCAATATGTGCCCTCTCTTCCTCCTATGACTGAGTTGTATTATGAATGATTAATACCAATGAACAAGTGTTACCTTTGTCAGATGGTACCAGGCTGCCTCCCACATTCGAACCACTGTTCGACACAGACGAGTCCACCACGAGGGAGCATTCTCATCCACCTGAACGAAACGAAGGAGATAGAGACAACTAGGAACTAGGGAACAACATACATTTGATACTAGCCACTTCTCGCACAAAATACTCACTAAACGTGCACAATTTCGTGTGCTTTAATTTAGCCCGCGGGAGTAGAGTTAAAGAAAGACAATTATGTGGTCCGATCCCAACTCTCCATTCATTTAAACTGCAATACATTTTGGATTTTTCAATTGTGTTTTAAAGGACCGAAATCACGGAATTGGTCCACATAAACGTCCTTCTTTAAGTGAAGACGGCCAAGGCAAGGCAACTTCTGATTTCCTGATCCGGTAAAATAGTTAGAACCGAATATGAGAAACGTTCATAATCGGAGCCGATTCAGGTGGAAAAATCAAGTACCGACAAATCACTCTTTGAACTCATCGTCCCGCAAAGCTGAGCTATACACAGTTAAAAGTAGCCCATTTTACATTTTGGAAGCTAGAAAACATGAAAATCTTCTAAACTGACCATATTTCCCACAGCTGCCAGCTCCTGCAGTCTGATTCGTTGCGTGAGGATGTCGGTGAGTTTCTTCTCGATTGCGACTTCCGTTCCATTCCAAATCGAATTCAACCAATAGAAACGAGCCTTCACGTGCTCCACGCGCCACATCACGAGCACGTCGCGAGCCGTCAGCTGCAACCAACCAATCATTGACGAGAACGAGATTGGTAAAACACAACAATGTATTTCAGGGTTCATTGCCTTATCCGGTGCTATGCCAAATGCCATGAAGATAAATAAAATACCTGAATTGAGAAAAAAAAATAAAAATTTCACCTCCATTCTCCCCAGAGAAAGATTTCCACTGCACTTTTGCCGCAACAACACTTGCGTACAATGACAAACGAAAACCGTTATATTAACAACGAACTATAATACAATTTTTCCCTTTACTGAAATCGATCTAACCAATCGACATGACAACAAACCACAACCAACCTCCGTCTCTCCGGTTCTTTTCTCCAAAAATGGTCGTAGCCAGTCTGACTGTTTGTTCGCATAGACGTATACCAGTCGAACCTGTATTCAACAGAGATCAACAGAGTTGATAACATTTGTCAACTGTTACAATATATAACCCAAAACCGAAACATTGTCTCAGGAAAACTTTGAAAAAACCATACACCAAACTCAATATAATTTTCCGCGACACCGATAGTTCGCAGAGTTTCCTTGAAATTCTTTCAAATCTAAAACTTACAATCAATCATTACCTTTATAGATATATTTTCAGTTCATTTATGTGATGAATTTACTCTATTCAATCTAATTTTGTTTATTTAATTGCCAAAAACGTCACTCATATCTTTGTTGCTGAGGTTATTGCTTCATGATGAGTGATAGAATTGTTGTTGTCAAAGTCGAACTCGAAACTGAACTCAACTCGAGAAAACTTCGAGTCAAACTCCGAAACTCGAAATTTTTAACTTTACCAACAACGTCGAAGTAGGACGATTATGTGGACCAATCCCGTGTCAACGGTCCTTTAATTTGCAATTGAGAAATATATTGCAGTTTAAAGAACTGAAGCGTTGGGATCGGGCCACATAATCGTGCTGCTTCAATGAGCGATGACCAACCTTCATCTGCTTCCATTTGAGAGCTGATTTGAGTGCGTATTGTCTCCATGTTTCCACAAATTGCTCGTCTTCAACACTGTCGACGACAGGTAGAATGACACACAAATGACGGGGATTTCGGGAACTCACGGGACACAACTCATCCAGATATTGAGAAGACGCCAACTATAAAATAAATAAATATCAGACGGAACAAATAACGAAGAACCATGACAGCCGGCCCAATAATGTATTTACTAGGGTTGTTAAAGTCGAACTCGAATCTCGACTCGACTCGAAAAAACTCGAAAATTTTCGAGTTGAGTCGAACTCGAAACTCGAAAACTCGAAATTTCTCAAAACTCGAAAACTCGAAATTTCCCAAAACTCGAAAACTCGAAATTTCCCAAAACTCGAAAACTCGAAATTTTGCACTCGATTAACAACCCTAGTATTTACTGATTATCGCTACAGTGTTTGAACCTATACGTTCTTTTAAAACGAACATCACCTCAACTGCAAGACGCACTACTATTTTAAAATTATTGTCAGATGTTTTATATTTATACATACGTAACATTACAGTACTTATAACCAATTAAGCTCATTCCAAATTTCACGTGGCACGCTGTTGTTAAGCGTAGCGACAAAAAATGCAATGTACATATTTCCAATTGTTTCATCGGAGCAACTATAGAGGATAAAGAAAGATATGATAATATGTGTAAAACTTATTGGAAAATAAATTTTGGACATACCCTGGGCAAAGTGAGAAATTTGTTCGTCTCGATAAGATTGTTCAACGTTTCTTCATCCAACTGATTGATATTGGAAATGGAAAGACGTCCCACTGCACCAGACTGGAAGAAAACCATTACAAATCACATCAATTTCAAATTTATACTTCCAAACCAACCATATTTTTTGAACAAAACCACTGACTCACCCGTGAGCTGAGACGGTGCATATGAAAAGATGGGATAAAGAAAAACTGAACTATGCAGGTATAAAGAAAAGCAACAGCAAGATTATTTCAGTTAAAATAAGAAATTGTTGCAAATTGTGTATTTTCAATGGATTTTCATATGAAGGCGCGTCTTTTGGCGACAGTTTTTTAGGTGAGAAAAAGGTAAAAATACAGAAAATCGCAAAACTCCTTACCTGTGGAAAATCGTTGAAAATTAATATATTTTCACACTTTGTGCACTTGATCGATAGGTCTTCTCTCATTGCGTTTATCTGGAAAGCATTCACATCTTACAAATTACTAACATCGTGCTCAGATAGGAGATATGTCTAGCAGGCAGTTTTCAATTCAATAAGTGTTCACCATCAAATCAATAGACCCACGTACCCACTCGTATTCTTGTATAGTACAAGGATGAATAGCATACTCACCTTTTTACGACATTGTAAACCTAAGTACTAACCTCAGCAGTGCCTCCAATATGCACGTACGCAAATCGGGCGAAATGAGAGAATTTCATTGCAGCCAGCAGATATCGAATACGTGGTTCCGGGGCTGCACCCAAAATCAAGACGGAAACCTTGAAAAGGTTGAATAAAGGAAAATATATTTACAAATTCAAATATTATATCTTCGGTCTTCGTATTATCACCAAAGATGTGTATTTAGATATCCCGGAAACCATGAAATACAATATTTTCACCGGAAATACCTTGTTGGTTGCCTTCCATCGATCGATGAACCTCTTCAGTTTATCGTGCGAGTTAATGGGAAGCAAAAACGTCCTCGGAATGACGTCTCGTGCGAAAATACGGATCTTTCTGGAAGAATAACATCGTAGTCCTTGTAAATATGAATAGTTCTCTGTGTTGTCGAGTTTGAAGTTTGAAGAAAGAACGCGAGAAACATTCCCTTTTGAATATGGAAAACTAGGTCCACGCTTAAACAAAACAGGTAAACCTCCGTCAGCTAGCGTGCGAGAAGTCAGAAAACATATGGAATAATATAACCATGGTTACGGTATGAAACATAGGTGGGATAGTGTCGGTTCGAGGGTTGGATGAGTTATACCCCCCCCCCCCCCCCATGAACAAAAAGTAAAAGTTGTAGGTCACCCCTTAGCCCTTAGGCAATTTGCCAGAAACTTCAGCAACTTCGAAATAGTTGTGGGTCTCCTCATCCCAGACAAGAACAAAGTTAAGGATCCCCGATCAGCTAACCGCGGTCGGTATAGCACCTATGGTATGAAATGTGTGAATATACTGACTTGTCGGTGAGTGTGCGCATATCCGTTCTGAACGGGATGGCCCGTCCCTCCACAATAGCCACTATGGCAGGCAGATGCGAGACGCGAAGCTTCTCCAGAAGGTTACCATCCGTCATTGCATTCACCGTTCCGATACCATAACCTGTAACCGTACCCATACACCAGGTAAGGTCCGACTAACCGACAAAAAGTAATTCGTTTTCAAATGTAAACCCGTGAAAATTTAGGATTTTTTTCGGAAAAAGTAGACCAATTTTCATCTTTTCGGCTAAAAAGTCTGTTTTTCGAACTTTCTGACTTTTCGGATAACCTTGCTGGTGGATGACCGTACCCCAGTAAAGTGGTCCTAATAGTCAAACAAATTCAAGGAACGGACTATCTTTTTCGTCAAAATCAGTATTTGTAAAACTCTGATGCAAACCCATAACAATTCCTGTTTGTTCAACAGTCAATGTTTCGAACCCACGACGTACAAAATGTGTATTTATAAACATAATAACATGATACATTATAACATACCGCGTGGTCCCAGGTCGTCAGAAGCTGCTTTCCATTGATTTTTCAAATGGAAGCAAAGCTGACAGTAGTTGGAATAAGCGTATAGAATGAAGGGTTGCTGATGACTTCTGTAAGATACGTAAATAAACCAACATTAGCAATTTTGTTTATAATAATATCTACGCAAAAACTATTTTTTCCTATCGCTGGTGGACACAACATACAAATAAATAAATCTTTACCTCGCAGAACAACTGATGTTCTTATATAAATAAAGCCACAAACCTCTCTAGAATAGAGTGCGTATATTGACGAAGAGATATACGTTGTTTCGCGAATATTTCATCATCGAAACCACCGAAACCTCCACCGAACTGAAAATGAGTCAAAAGTAAATATAAGCTCAAGGCTCCAGTAATGCTCCAGTAATTATATTGGTTTTTCAGGTTAGCTGTATGTCACATCGGTTAGGCCTATGATAGTCAAGTTTAATTGTCCTCGCGGAGAAAGGAAATCGACAAAACTTGAATGCAAATCATGTGTTTTATCGGGGTAACCAAACAAGAACACGGGGTGCGCGATTAGATTTTCACCAGTAAAGTGCGATTATTGTTCAAAGTATGTTAAAAGTCCCGATTGTAGGAAAACGAGTGATTTCATTTATAATCCAACAAGGCTGCTCTACTTTTGTCTACTGTTCACAGTTCGGAGTTCAGGGACTGGTTGAAATGAGTGAAAAGCTAGAAAGCCTGCATTTCAACCTGGCCACTGGGGACAATAAAGATTCGGCCCAGAATGGCTTATTTTATAATAACGTAACGTCATCAACTTAAAGATGCTCGAATCTTATGTGTGGAACTCACGAAGTTATCGAATCCCCCAAAACCATGATGATGTCCATGTCTCTGTGGCTCGTCGTCAAATGTTCCATACTTGTCGTATCTTTCCTTTTTCAGTGGATCAGACAACAGCTTGTACGCGTCACTGATAGCCATGAACTTTTCGTTCGCATCAGGGCTGTCATTTTTGTCGGGATGCCTGAAACAAAATAAAGAAGTAATAAATAAAGAAATAAAGAAACAAACCAAAATTCGAATGACTTTTACTTTATTTAAGGCCTTTTAATCTTGAATGACTTATTCTGGTTGCCCACATCAAAGCACAGACGCTATCTAAATGCATGACACCAACGACTTTACGTAACAACAAACTCGTTCCGTGAAAAGTAACACAAATCAGCTATTTATCTTGTTACCGACCTGTGTTTTACCAGGTGAGGTTGCGGGGACCTACTAATTACCGCACCTACCGCACCGGGAAAATACCGCACCGCGATTTGAAAATACCGCACCGTACCGCACCAGCGCAAATTTGCGTATTTTTTCAAAAATTCCAAAATGTCCAATTTCGCAAGCAAAATAGCTTCTTAAAGCATAAATCCTAATCTTTCATCACTTGGAAACAAAAATAGTGATCTCGAGAAAACTTTCTGTAAAACTTTCTCCCTAGAAGACCATATGTTTTATGTATACGCTTATCGCTTTCCGTATTGCGTTTTCGTTTACTGTTGGGTAACTTCATGCTTTCATGTCACTTTCGTAAGTTATCGAATGTATAGAAGAAGCTGCTCATCATTTCAGAAAAAAAGTACTGATGAGTACCCATGATGCGAGCGTTTGCTCCACTACTTAAAACAATGTCATGAGCCTCAGATATACCGTTAAAGAATTGAACGCCGGCCTCACCTGTCTCGGTCGTGTGTTTTTTTTTATTTCTAAAACCTTTTTCACAGCCGTTTTTGTAGTGCTTCCATTCAGTACAAATAAATGTGAATACTATGAGACAGGATGGAACGTATACGTGACCTCGCGTTTAGTAGCTGAACGGTGATTGATTTTAAACGTGAAACTATGTTTTTTCTATCTGTGTTCATGAGAGCTGGATGAATCTCTGCATCGACAGACAGTTTGCTCCTAACGAAGTCCTAGCTGTTACGACAACAGTTTTGAGAGATCCGAACTGGCTAACTCTGTAATGATCAACTACTGTTCTGTTGGTCCGACATATTAAATACCGGGATTGCTTTTTGTTGTTTCAAGAATACCCAAATTATCGTTATTATCAATGAACCTTTTTGGAAACAGTCGGAAAATATCTTAGATGCAGGCTTCGATGAATATAACCAATTTGCAGTTGAGTATAGAAAACATTACGCTTAACTTACTCTTACCAGGGTTTGATATTTTGATCCCTTACAGGATTACCACAACAGAGAGAGTTCTCGTTTATTCATTGGCAATGGATGTCAATTTTAGGCGGAAAACGCAATCCGCTAAATATTTCAGGTTCGAATAGCTCATACTTTTAGAAGAGCTGAAAGGATCTCTAGACAAATGAACTAACTGAAAACTATTTTTCGAAACACAGTTCAGAATATTTCCACTCATCCTGCAGAAAAAGAGAATAAACTAAATGTATTCGGTCTAAATGTATTTAAATGTATTTTTTCAGACTTGCTGTATCTAAAGTGATGGAAAGGAAGGATAGGATTTCTGCTTTAGAAACTATTTTGATAGCAAAATTGAAGATTTCAATTTTTTTTAAATACGCAAATTTGCGCTGGTGCGGTACGGTGCGGTATTTTCAAATCGCGGTGCGGTATTTAACCCGGTGCGGTAGGTGCGGTAATTAGTAGGTCCCAGGTTGCGAACACGAAAATAACACATCTACGACATGACTAGTCAAAACAAAACACCTAGAACGATAATCATCAGCTATGAGAAGCAAGAACTGACCATTCCTTAACCAGGGACTTATAGGCCCTCTTGATGTCGGTTATTTTAGCCCTTTTCGACAGTCCTAATACGGCATAGGGATTGTTTGGAGTCTCGGAAATTACCCCGAGAAGTACCAGGAACAAAGCAGAGATCCCGAGAAGATGCATTTAGCAACTTTCTCCCAGGCAGGTAAAACCCCTGAAAAAGAGAGACTGGCGAGAATACTTACTTGTTGAAAAAAACGAAACCAATCAGCGGCGAACGAACAAAGATGAATGGGCTTCACTAATGAGAGGTAAACGTGAAAAACAATAGTTTTGTATACCGTTAATAAATACGAGAAGACAAAAAATTATATAATTTCATAAAAATAAATTGTAAGTCCCTCCAGTTCCTGCCACCCGATTATCGACCCATAAACTTGAGTGGTTTAAAGGACTGAGAGTGAGTTGGAGCACACTTCATGATTGGCAGAAAAGTTGCAGTGCGACGTTGCAATTTTTACTTATTTAATTTATTTATTTAAAACATTGTCCCATCCCAACGTTTTCAGTGCATCTCGTTTTTCTCTTCTGACTCGATTGTTCACTCAGCTGAGGTGTTTTATTCTTAGATTGCTTTAGGAAAAAATGCGAGTTCGTTTGGTTTTTTTTTCGTTCAATGAATGAATAATGTGTGTAACATGTTTTCTTCTAAGCGTGTATACCGTCAGAATAACTCCATTCACAATTAACTATTTCAGTATTCTCCTCAACTATCAGATACCAATAAAAATGAAACTTAAATTGAGTTGCAGTTCTTCTGGCGGTCTAACTATCATTTGAGGTGCTTCGTCGTTCGAAATGTCGGCGTCAATGTCTTTAATTGGTGAGTTATCTTTTTTTCGGTTGAATTTACACCTATATTAGAACTTCCGGAAGTCATAAATATAGGTTTTTGAAGTAGGTTTCCTTTGATGGCTTTTGTATTACCCTCTTTTCGAGTTGTAGGATGTTGTTCAACGCTATACGCACAATACGCGAGTTAGTCGTTTGGTCGGTTAGCATGTAAGATCTACGATCTTCGTTCGTTTCGATGTTTCTTGAATTCGTGTGGACACTGTTCTAACTTGTTTCAAATACACAGTCAGAGTAACTGCCCATTATCTTTTCATTCAGTGTATCGTGTTTCATAAACAAGAATACCTTTGTAGACAACAAGTTAACAAGAAAATCTCGGTAATGTGAATGGTTTTTCTAAGGTTTTGGTATGTTTCTGAAATAGTTGAAAATCATATAGATCAGGAGATCGAAACTAAATCTGCCAGTGGTAGATTCTCTAATCTCTATTATTGTATTGTGTTTTCAGGCGGGGCTCTTCTAGCCCTTATTGTTGCGGGTTATATTGGACAGAAGTATGGATTGCCTCCACCTGCTCCGAAAATAGCAGGAATTGATCTGGGGACCACTTTTTCGTCAATAGGTCAGTTGATTAGTTGTGTCTGATTTGACAATTGACACAATTTTCGTTTGCACTGTAGATTGTAGTTCTCAGTTCTTGGTTTCTGGTTACTCTTCAGAATGTAACCCGTTTTTAGATGTAAACACGCGATACTCCTGATTTTGCATGAAATATTGGAAAAGTTTGCCGATATTCGCGAGAATAGAGCCGTTTTCCGATTTTTTTCTGGCATTTCCGACAACTTTGCAGAGGTATACTCGTGCTCATTGCTGGACAATGTGTAGAAAATAAGGTGGCCGTTTCCTTAATGTGTGTTTACATGTTTTTTTCTTCAGGTATTTATCACGCGGTTTCTGGAGATACAACCATCCTAGCAGATGATTCCGGTCGCAAATCGGTACCCAGCGTCGTCGCATTTTTGTAAGTTTTTTTTAACAATAGACTATCATAGTGCGGCAATGGTATCTCACTCTGTAATTTCGAGAGTAGGTTAGTTGGTTACTTAGCAGTAGCACCTTAGAAGTTCTTGGTCAATCATTGTTCGTAATGCAAATAATGATCGGCCAAGAATGTATTAAAACAACTAAACAACTTGCAAATACGGGGTTAGAGTAGCAGTTTTGGTCGATTTTCACATAAAAACATGTTATATACAAAGTAGCTATGTAATCTCTAATGCTTAGCGCTCACTCTTGTTCTTGTTACCTGTTATCAGCAAAGAACATCAAGAGAGGTTCTAGTTGGGAAATAGAGAAACCCGCTGACAGTAGCTAGCGTCGAATTGTAGAAACTTGTCTGTTCATGTGTATTGGCCTATCCCTCAATTCGTGGTAGACACTGAATGTGTCCCAGTAATCATGAAAACGATCGTCCAAAAGTGTACCTGTATAGCAGCATTTTCAGTATATTTTTCAAGTTATCTGATCTGATGTTTTCTTCTCGTTCTCTACATCTGATATGCGTTATGGTTGTAACGTTCTTTCCACTACTTGATCCAGTTCAATTTCTTTCCATTCAGACCCAATGGAACTGTAGTGGTTGGCTCCCGTGCAGTGGAGCAGCAAGAGAAAAATCCTCGTCGAACGATCTATGATGCAAAACGATTCATTGGAAGAACCTTCGAGAAGGATAATGAAAATTTCCTGGTTAGTCACAGCAGCACTTCTGCTCAGTTGAGTCGTTGGTCGATTTGTTCTTTTTCCATCTTCATTGCCTAGTGAGTTATCAGAATAGCGTGCCTGCTGTTAGGTTTCGTTAAGTATTCTTTGATGAATGCTCATTCAATAATGCATTTTCGAGGTAGTTTTTTTGCGTGTGATTTATGAAATGATTTGATTCGGAAAAAATCAGTCGAAATTTTGTACACAGACTAATTGTTCTAGTATGAAGTATACTGTTTTGCTTTCAGGCCGACCAGAAGAGATATCCATTCATCGTGAAGTTGGATGCCAAAGGTCGAGCATTTTTCGAAATTCCACTCGATGAAGGAGTAAAGTGGGTTGATCAGTGATCTTGGTTTTAGCTTTTACGGGACAATATTCTCGTGTCTTTGTCAGAAATGCAAACCATTCGAAACTTTACTCTTAACTTTTATGCTGATCTATGGCAAACTTTTTTGCTATTTCCACTATTAATAGTCCTATTCAAGTTTAAAATGTTCTCTTTCAGAGTTCTATATCCTGAAGATGTGGGTTCAATCATAATCGCCCATCTGAGGAGGGCCGCTGAGAAAGAATTGAAAACGCCACTGAAACAGGTACGGTAGTTTTCTATTTGTAGCTTTCTCTCTATCTCTCTCTCCCTCTCTCTCTCCCTTTCTCTCTCTTTTTCTATCTCCCTCTATCTCTCTCCCTCTCTCTCTCTCTTCGATTTCATAGTCTGGCGTTTCAGTGGGTGATGGTGTAGTATGAGTTGTGGGACTATGGTAGTTATGGTGGGGAGACTCCCTCCCCAAGCTCAAGCAGTTTTGGATGGTTGTTCAAAAGTAATTCGAGCATTTCGTAAATCATTTATCATAGACCAGCCGACTTTTTCCCAAAAAAGGTTTTTTTTTGAAAATCGGGTCACGAAATTTGGAAATTTGAAAGATCGGTACTCAAAAATTGGCTCTCATGGGGGGAGGGCCGCTCACAAAAGTCAGCTGGGGGTATGGAATCATGTGAATTCTCCAGAAATCAATTCAGCCATTTTTAGGTTGTGATTTCTGTCCCAGCTGAGTTCGGGGAAACTCAGCGAAACATCACTGGCAAAGCTGCGGAAATGGCCGGTTAGTTCTCATATCTCATTCTCACATAATTATCTACTCTTGTTTTCGGTTTCTAACCTTGGAAAAATTCCACAAGCGGAAAACGTCTTGTCTTTCACTAGAACAAGGGACAAGTGTAACTGTTTTTAAAACGCTGATGATAATTATATGTTTCTGTAACATGTGTAAAATCGAGATTCTCCATTAAAAGTAAGAGTTGTAAGAGTCTTCTAGGAATGGAAGTACGTCGTGTGATATCAGAACCAACAGCAGCGGCGCTGGCCTACGGACTTCACAAGAAGAAGGGTGTCGAAAGTGTTGTCGTAGTTGATTTGGGTTAGTTTCTCAGTTTAATACTTATTTGACCGATTGATATTGTATCACACACCATTTGCTATAAACTTGTCAGCATGCTTGTGATCGGGATGCATACGTTTCTATAGTTCTATTCTGAATCCGATATTTTATTTTTTCTCTATTTCTCCAATTGTAGTGACACATCTAACAATGTGATGTCATGTGTTGATCGCGATCAAATCTGTCTCATTTTTGAGTTATGTATGTTTCAAAATCTCCTTTCAACCTAAACTCTTATTCCAGTAAAGTTTATCTGACTATTCGACAAAAGGAGTCCGTTTTTAAGTTTAAACACACTTGATTTGATGACTTGGCATCAAAAATGGACAAATTATCTCGTTGTTGGAGAAAAAGTAGTCTGTTTTTCTTCTGGATATTCGGACAACTTTACTGGGGCATGCTTTCAACACTCAACTGTGACCTTTGTTCAGGTGGTGGAACACTGGACGTCTCGGTTCTATGGCTACAGGGCGGGGTTTTCGTCACCCAAGCAATGGCCGGAAATAATCGATTAGGAGGACAGGACTTCAATGAGAGAACACAGAATTATGTTGTAAAGGTAGGTTCCCTTATCCCTTTTTTGACGAGATATTTTCTTCCCTAGTTGATCACTGGGCGCTGGCCGCTCTGTGGAAATCATCAAATTCTTTCCCGTTCAATTTGGCTATTTTCTACTTTTCTTGTTTCCAGCTAATCAAAGAGGAGCTGAATGTGGACGTGATAGACAAGGAGGATTTGCAACAGATTCGAATGGAGATCGAACAGGCGAAACTGCGACTGACCACCCATCCGTCGGCCCTCATGAAACTGCAATTGAAGGGGGTCGGCAGCTGGAAACACGAGGCGAGAATCATTTGTTTAGTTGTCTATGTACTTGGAATCTCGGAAACATTGAGGCCGATTCTCTGCAATTCGCAAACTACAAAAGCAAGATAGCATGCCGGTAAATTAGGCCGTAGACAGACTGAGAAAGTCTGCGTCTCTCTGACCTGCACACTCTCGTCGAGGAAGCTACAAACGTGGCTTGCTAATTGGCAAGAATCGGAGTACACTCAAATAAAAGAGCAAAATTGCAAAATACAAGAGAAAAATGAAATAAGACCGTATCTCATATTTGATGACGTTGAGGCCTCCAGTAGTCGGTACTAACAGTGCGGGAGTCTTTGAGCTGTCAGAAACTGTATTTCGTAAGCTCAAGTAGTCTGGTGAGAAGTGACTTACTTGAGCGCGTTTTCAAATGAATTGCTCAGGCTCAGACCTTCTCTCGTTTAGACGTTTTGACGTTCATTTGAAGAAGAAAAAACTAATTAACCATCGTTACATGAAATAAGGACTGGGAGGGTAGGGTAGGCTGGCATTACCAAGTCTTGCAGGAATTTTTTTTAGAGCTTCCTTGTTATTTGGATATTGGAAGATACTTGCTGTTCGCGTTCACTAAGAACCTCATATATGTATTATTGTAATTACCGAGGTGCATATTGTGTTTTTGTTGTTCATCAACTGGTATAACTCATCTCAATGTTTCAGTTGTATCGCGGAGACTTCGAGTCTCTCAATATGGATCTGTTCAAGTCAATTGAAGAACCGATTGCCGCCGCCCTCCTGGACGCGGATCTGAAACCAGAAGACGTGGATGAAATTGTTCTCGTAGGCGGATCCACCAGAATACCAATGGTTCGCAAAATTGTCGGGCACTTCTTTGGGTTAGTGTTTTCTTTCCATATTTGTGTTTTACATTTTTATTCTCAAAAGATAGTGCCAGCCTGCCAGCCCCTAATGTCCTATAACAATCTGTTATTTTCCAATTATATCGTGAATACGTTCTCATTCTCACATTTCGATCTAATGCTCAATTTCTACTTTTCACGTCGATGTTCAAAGTTGACGTTACAAAGGGGAAAAACATAGATTCGCTTCCGGCGTTAACCCCAACTAAATCGATACACAGGAGATGCATTGTTTTACCCAACGTAGAAGAAGTTTGTTTGCAGCTGAAGTCGTGTAATATTTTTTCGGTTCCCATTGGGAATAAGAAAACAACATATCACGAAATCCGAAATGCCGAGGTTCAAATGAGATAGGACATGGATAATTTTTCTTCCTATCGTGTTTCATTGCAGCAAGCCTCCAAACTTCGGTATCGACCCTGAGTTGGCAGTGGTTACGGGGGCCGCAGTTCAGGCGGGAGTCATAGGAGGCGGATGGCCGTTACAGGTATACACATCTTTTAGACGTATATTGGTTCTAGTCACACCCCAGTAGTGATAGTTGTCCAAAAAGACCAGTAATGCTCTAATCCACCAAAATGAGTACGTTTTTAGATGGAAACACGTGAAAATTGTTTATTTTGCACGAAAAACAGACAAATTTTGTCGTTTCTGACAAAAAAATTGTCAGTTTTTGGAATTTTGCTGACTATTCGGACAACTTGAAATGCTTCTAGTTTTGCCAATTCAGAGAGAAGAGAGATCGATTCTGATCGAATAGTCAACTTTTGAATCTATCTGTCAAGTTATTACAGCTATAGGGCCGAATTGCTCAAGACGGTTTTCTGTTCTCGTCTTACGTGTGAGCATGCATCATTTTAGTACGATTTTCTCAGCATATTAATTTTTCATTCAATCTTTCAGCAAACCTTTTAAGCTAAATATGTTTGCCGCACGTAATTTACTGTAATGTTTCACTACAGGTGGCCGCTATGGAACTGCCACCCAAACGTAGGAAACGTCATTTTTTCACGGAGGAACAGAGGGTGAACGAGAAGGAGAAGAGTGTATAATATTATCAAAATTGCATTTATTGAAGAAATAACACTAATTAATATTTTTCTTTTTTTCATAATATTTATTTTAGGTCACCTGGTTGTGGGTATAATTTATTGTTTCCTATTTATTACATCGTTGTTTCTTGTCTATGCGTTTTGCAATTCCAGCCTGTGATAGAGTTAACGCATGTGATTTTTACTGTGTAGCGCCGCTAGTAAAACAGATTGTGTTTTTGTTCTCATTTGTCTTTTAGTGAATTACAATTTCTGTCTGTGAATAAAGAGTTCTATCCGGGAAATATAGTGGATATGCTTTATTATTGCAGTCCATGCTCAATTAAAACATTGGCAGTGAAATAACTACTGGTTGAAACATTAGCAGGAGAGGTTCACTGTTTCGCCGCGAGACAACGTTTTGGTCAAAGTACAAATGGGTGTTTGTAGACTAAAAGCTTCGACTAGACCAACCACCAACCTGGTATTGCTATTTTGAGCTCGAAATTAGCTGCAAAATAGCTGGATACCCTGTTACCGTTAACTTTGAGGATTTTCTCAAAATTGAACGTGAATAAAACAGCTTACGGCTCTGAGTAGCCACCTAAACTTGCCAATACACATATTACATACCTTTCATATATTATGAGATCCTTTTATGAATTTCGGAAAAGAATTATATCATGACTGAGATTCCTCTATCACCAGCTTAGACTAATAAAGGCCGTGAAACATTCACCTGCGTCTGACCAATCTATGGTCACGGTGACAGACATCAAAACAAACAATTAACTTCCTACAACCGAATAAAAGAGAGTTGAAACATATGTTAAAACATAAAAGAGAATTGAAACATATATTGAAACATAAAAAAGGATAAAGGTTGCATTTCGTAAGTGCAAAAATCTCGTTTGTAGGTTGTGATATATCTCTAATCTTTATAATGATGCAACTATTTGGATTTGGTGTTATGAAGAGCATTTTTGATTATATTGGTAGATTGACTAGACCTTACTTGATAATAGAGGATGATAGTAGTGATTAAATGTGTGCAAAGGAATTAGTTTTTTTACTCAACCCACCCACTCAGTCATATTACGGCCAATTCCACAAGGAACACGGTATTTTGTTTTGAACCGAGTAATTTGTTCAGGTTACCTGATGAACCCCGTTGTTAACCCTTTTGTACCCCTTTTGTACAATTTATTTTCGGGTAAATTCGGGGTTCCACGTGGTTAACAAAAATGGTTAACCCGGTAACCCGGTTAAAGGTTACTGCTGGGGTCAACGAAATACCGGGTTAAATAAAGAATTCTTCCTACTTTAATGGAGGTTACCTCTAACTAACATATAAATCCGTGACTTTGTACAATTGTAGAACTAGCCTTTTTATTTTTCAGATTTACACTTCGTTCTGAAGCAAAACAATATGGATACATTCAAAATTTTTTAAATGGCCAGGTTTCATACATCGGAGCCAGTTTGCTTTATGATCACCTAGTACAACATTTGTGTGACATATGTGTTGGAGTAGTGTTCCGAGGTAAATATGACTATCTCCATATGTTCTAATCTGTTTCCATTACATAGTTTTTGAATATAGAGAGCTTCACACTCTAAATTCCAATTGCGAGTGGTGTAATATGTATTAGCTCTAGCGAGCCATTCACAAGTTGAACTTTTGACAAGTTTTGAGGAACCGATTCAGCTGTAACTGGATAGTAATACTATTTCATAATCAAAGTGTTGTTCACCTTTCCTCGTGTATAATGTGAATGCAATTGCAGTACACTGTACCGTTATTGACTCTATGAGCTACAGAAATGATTCAACAACATGTACGACATGTAGTTAGGGAACAACAACTTGCCTCAATGTTTTTGAGTACATTTAGCTATATTTTTGCAGACGATTGTGTCGTAATACTTAGGTCTAGGTTATCTTTTTTTTGCATTTTGAATTTCCTTTTTGACGTGCTTCTCTGCTGAATCCCACTGCTTTTGAATGATTTCCCCTTCCATCACTCAAGTGTTTCGGCTGAAATTCACAGGTGACTGTCGTTAAATAACAATTGCAGTCAAATGCTGCACATTCGGGGCCGTTTTTCTAATAGTCCTCTCGTTACGCGCTGTCTTATCGTGATCCTTTCTACTCTTCTCCTTCTCTGCCAAATATTAATACACCAAAACATTCTGAATAGGTGTGGACCGAAAAATATTGAACTATGTTCTCAGAGCGATTAGCGCCAATTTTCTGCAATTGGCCAGCTACAAAAACAAGAGAGCATGTAGGTCAATGACGCGCAGAGAGGCTAAGACAGTCTGCGTCTCTCTGACCTGCACACTCTCTCGTTCAGCCAATAAAAAGGTGGCTGGCCAATTGGCTGGGAATTGTCTGAGTGTAAGCACCACTTCTTTGGAAAAATGCCACGAAAAATGTGTCAAACACTTGACAAATCGATAACGTTCCATAGCGTAGTGCACGTTTGTTTATGTTTTGTAACGTTTCACGTGAGTATTCAGTTTATTCCCTGTTAAAGCAGGACGATTATGTGGACCAATCCCATGTCATCGGTCCTGCAATTAAATGTGTTGCAGTTTAAAGGGCTGATAGCGTTGGAATTGGTCCACATAATCGTCCTTTTTAATACACCAAAAAAGTTTTGAAAAGTTGGAAACGAAAAACAATAAATAAGCTGTCTTGTAAACACAACACTACTCCGCAAAAATTTGACGAAAAGTGTGTCAAACTCTCTACAGATCGAGAACGTGGTAGTGAAATAATGTTTTGTAACGTTTCACGTGACTACTATACTGCTTATTCCCTGGTAAGTTGACGTTTGTTCCGCATCTGACTAGTGTATGTTCGTGGCTGGCTACCATAAATGGTTGCCATACATATTAAAGGAAACACAAATGGTTTACGACGCTCATAACAAGTCATTGGGGCTCAATCAAAATAATTTCCACTGAACGCGCGCAAAAACAGATGGAACACTTATTTATGTCAGAAACCGCTGTGAGGTTAAAACGTTCACAACATAACAATATGTTCGTAGATATATTATATATTTCATAAATATTTTTTCTTCCAACTGATAATCTAATTTCATGATCATATTGTGATATCCATCAACGAAGTGTCCGTGTTGGCAGATTTCATTCTAATCCACTAAGACATATACTTTGTTTTGTAACAAACATAACATAAGGTAGACATAACTTTGAACTCGACTATTTACTTACATTCCTGCTTAAATCCCAATCCCCATAGCTAATTCTTGATCATATCCCACCACCGTCATCAAAACGAGTCGAATAACTACTAACGAGTTATCAATAGACATATATTATCTATTCCTTCTAAAAAAGGATATATGTATACTAAGAGATGAAGGTGGTCAAAAACAGCACCTGATCAAGGCCGTGAAATTACTTACTGCAAGAAGTGAATTGTTTTTCGAATGCTAGTTGAATTAAGTATAGCCCATGAAACATTCAGGCGGCAAATTGAACATCCCATTCAAGTTATGCCAAATAAATTTCATATTGTATTGACAAGCTCATTTCTTTACTAGGATATCTAGATATAGACTCAGCAGATGACACTAATCGAAGTGAAGCAGGTTGTTAAGTTCACTTTTTCAAAAGATATGCCATTTGAAAAATGTTCTGAAAGAGAAAAAACTGTGAATTTCCAATACCAAAAATTATAAGCTTTGTGTGCTTAGATTCACATTTGTTGTGGAGCCGAAAACGAATGCCATTTAAATTGTTTTTTTTTTTGAAATGGCCAGGTCTTTTCTGTTTCATCTTTCCTCTTTCCCCCGCTCCCTCAGTTGCGCCAGTTTCTGTTCGCATGTGCAATTATTCATCATTTATGGCCCGTCTAACGGAAATTAACGGACCGCCCGTGATTGCTTTATCAATCAACATAATCATCCTAACTGACAATTTACCATACTTCTGCAACCAATACAATTATTACAACACGAGATTGACATGCGGAGACCGGATTATGTGCTTTGATCTATGGTTTTTCACAAACATTATACTTCCGTTTTATTTTGGGTCAGTTTAATTGGACGAAGTTTGTTGAATTGGCAAAAACTTCTCCACCCATATAATGCAAAAAGTTGCAGCGAAAAACATCCTATGGATACTACAACATCATTCTGGGATACTGATATTTATGTAAAACCGAACCAGAGATCAAACACGTGAAACTATAAAACGCACATTCGCTGAATTCTCTTCTCTGTCCGTTTTACGTTTAATTTCTCACGTTTACGTTTAGATTATCAGCCGTCATCTATATCTAAGTGCAACACAGAACAAATGTCTTTCCACACAGTAAATACTTTCTCACAGCCGGGCGTGAATGCTAATGGATTTCTGTGCCAAATCAAAATGTTTGACGAATGGTTGTGTTTTGCAGTGTGGCAACCGAACCCGAACATGCCTCTCAGAACCCTTTTTCGGAGTGATATACTTCTATTCATAACTACTAACGAGTTAGGAATAGAAATATGAAGGTTGTCTGATCACTTACACTCGTACTCATATTAATTATACATTCAGGAGGAGTTACATTCATAGGTGAGAGATGAGGTAGGTCAAAATTCGTTTGAAACCTCTTGCGACTGTTACTGTCGGAATCGTACAAATTGTATGTCACGTACACAAGCTAGGGAGATCAATACTTATTTTCTGTTCTATTCTACTCTTTTCTATTCTATTCTACTCTTTCCACCTAGTAATAAATGCATTCGTGAATAACAATCAAATCTGCAATTATAAAGTATCTACATACTTTTCAGTCTTTGTTTTCGTATCAGTATTTCTCAAGCTCTTATCAATTACCCAAGCTCTTACCCTCGGGTAAATATGACAGTGTAAGTTGCCTCAAGTAGCGGCCAAGTAGCGCTACTTGAGTTACAAAGTACCTTTTTGGGTAAGTTACTCGGATTTTCTTACTTACATGGCTACTTGGTCTTACAAAATACGGCCACTGGAGTGCTACATACTACATCTAACCACGTGGAAAACACGTTTTGAATAGAGAATAAACCATTCAGGATGTATTCTGCTCTTCATTGTAATGACACAATTCAATATATGTGTGCGGCCATTGTAGATGTACACTGCGAGCCGTACACCTATATTGGGCCTACGTCACTCTATAGAATAGTCTATTGCAGTTGTATGATCACTTACACTCGTACTCATATTAATTATACATTCAGGAGAAGTGACATTCACAGATGAGAGATGAGGACATAGGTCAAAGCAAATTGTATGCAGTTATCACGTAAGCAAGCTAAGAAGTCAATGTTGACTTGTTTTTCCGTTTTGCGAGTTTTTCGCGATTTCTTATTATCTCTGGGACAGCATTCTTTTTTCTTGACGTACATGTTGGCGCGCACCACCTTGCCGCGAAAGTCTTTAGAGCTCTATGCCTGGTGTATTGAGGCTAATATAGCTTTCGATCTCTCCAAAACAAGCTGTTTTGTAGTTTAATTTGTTATTTTTCGGCCGAGTTCAAACAATAATTCAGTTGTGATCTACTAAATTCTTCTCGCTGTTCTAGTTTCGTTTCAGTTGCAGTAGAAGCTCATTTTGTTTTACTCCTTAAATGACGAATGGCTGAATGTTCCAACTTTTCTTAATTTTCGTTTCGTGGGAGGTAAATTATGACAGAATGCTGAATGCAAGCCATGATGAGAATTATGTGATGTTTTACACGTAAAACATCATAAGATGCTTCAAGACGAATTGCGCGTTTCCGGCGTTCACATGTCCAACGTCATTCGGCTATTTAGCAAATAACTTCAATTATGATTTATGTTGTTAGTCGTTTTTTACCCACATGAAACTTTTCGAACAGATGAGAGTGTGGAGAATCGCCGTAGCGAAATGTACTTGTTTTCTCATTTTCACATACTTATTTCTGTTCAAAATTACACGCAGCTAGTTGATTCATTCTGTTTTTATCATGTTGAACCATTCAACATTCAACGTATTTGTGATCCAAAGTTTCGAGGAAAATTCTTAGTTGTGTTTTTGTGATTTTAACAACCAACATCTAACTTTCATTATTCTGCCTTTCCACTAGTGCACTCTCCAATTGAAGTTCTTCTCACTAGGAAGTGTGCAGCTCAACACCTTGATTTTGGATTACATCGGATTTGTCTTCAACGTCACAGAACAAATCCATCTGAAATCCTTGCGATTTTTATTCGGTTGCTAGGAATAGGCGAGCACTTATTCATCTGGAAAACTGGCAAAGGAACTCTACTAGAAGTAAAATGAATAGTCACGTAAAGCTAGCATTCTAATCAGCAATCGTGTTTTTGTCATTGCACGTTTCTGGGTTCTGCTGTGTTTAACATGTTTTACGTAACTGTGCACTTGTCTGACAGTATAGTTCAGTTGTTGGGTTAATACTGCTCCTATTATCACCGGTTCATGATCGTCGCCAACGGCAAGGCTTGAAGTTTCTGTATATCTACATTTTCGCTGTGTATATAGACACATGTATTCGATTCTAACACTTGTCGATTCTCGTAGAGCAGTGGTAGCTTCCAGTTAGGATTATTTTGCTCGCAGGTTCGATCCTGGCGAGAGACAAAAGTTATAAGTTTGGCACTGACTATAAGTGGCTCTCACGAATTATTTACATGATTTCGATCTCTACTTCCGTGAGCCAAGCTATAATTGTGTGTCCAACCGCCATCGAGCGTGTCAAAAAGTAACTAATAAGCGCTATTCGAAGAAATATAAGTGAATAGCTCAAATTGCATTACTTGAATGTATTCTGGCTTCTGTAATCTGGCACTTTTTTTTTTAATTTTTATGAAACTCTGAAACCTCATAATATACGACTTTCTCTTCTTCCTATTCTTACCCTGAATAATATATATCTGGGACACAAGAGCTTTTCTTGTTACATTCCGGTTCATTTTCAGGTCTGATCAACCACTATTTATGGAAATGTTTCTAATTTTTAATTGTTCGCCTAATTTACTAGTTGTTGTGTCCTTGAATCTGACGATTCCAAATTATTTTAGTTGTTTTTCATGGATTTCACTCGTCATGTAATTCTTCTGAGAAGATGATGAGATTTTTGATTTCTTACCTTTAGCATTTCGATTAATTGTAAACAAACTAGCAACCTAATTGCCATATTTTTCTATGGGCACTGGTGAATTTCATGGGTTTCAGTAAATGTTTTATGAACAGCGAGAATTGGCAACAGGAAAGTGAACCCCTCTCTCATGTTGTATTTCATCAACACAAATTCACAAAACTAACAGGGAAAACAATTGAAAACTAACTCAAAAGACCGAAGTCGTGCGAGCAATGAATGAAGATCGAACTATGTAAAAAACATTTGAGAACTTTTCAGTGTTTCAAGTCACCGGACGAAATGAGGTACAAAAAATGCTGGACAAGTTGCGCGGTTAGTCGGGGAATCAAATAGAATCCAATCAAGTATTCATCACACAATATGAACGAAACATGAGTGAGTCAGATTGAAATCTACCGTATCAGTTATGATTACAGAGGGCAAAGTGCGCCACCCCCCTAATTGCCCCCATGATACCCCTGTGTTGTTCTCATCGAGCACTCCATTTCCCGTACCTAACCCACCTCATTTCCTCCCAGTCACCTACCCATCCCATAACTCATTCCAGTGTTCCATCTCCATGCCAGTAACTCTCATTGTCTCATAGTCGCCCATTAACACTCAGGCGCTATTGAAACTTCTTCTTTTTCCAACTTTCGATAAGTCCATGAGATATTCTCACGAGAAACGGGTGACCATCTCATGAGTTACATTTCACCACTGCTGAGAACAATCGACAACATGTGAGGCCGTTTGCATTAATATTCCAACCGGCAGTTACCGAACTGGGTCTCTTTATAGTTTTATAGATAGTTCGTTACTACTTGTAGAAAATAGTGCTGCGAGAGAGAGAGTGTGCAAAAAGAGATACGCAGGGCGGGATCCGGTGTATGTCTTCACACGATCACTTTGGAAAGTCATCTGCGGATTTGTCGAAGTACTAGTGCCGAGAATAGATGTTCGTCTCGTTCGCACAGTTCCATGTTCTACGAGTGTGGTTGTTGCCAACGGAAAGGCGGGAGGGAACTGTATATCTCAGTTTTCGCTGTGTACGAACATTAGCGGAATTGAGCAGTCGTAGCGTAGTGGTTAGCACGCAGCTACCAATCTTTTGCTCACAGGTTCGATTCTGGCGAGAGCCAAACTTCTATAAATGGGGCATTCCTTATACAGTCATTTCGTATATCGAAGTTAGATAACGCGACGATAACTTTTTATTCACGTTTCCTCATTTATGAGTTTGTTAGAAACCATGGTTGATTAATTCACACCCCTCATAAAACCCTCATGAACTAGTTATGTTGGAGGATGTTCTATTACCAATGCAAACATATTGCTGGTTTAATGTTTCACTGTCCTACAAAAGAACAAGTCATATTCGTTTGCTCTTACTGTATTACCGATGTGATTTTGCCTGCTTTATTTTTTTGTATTAGTACCAACTGAGAAATCGCTAATACTTTCTGAACACTAACGAATCGTAAGAAATTGATGTTCATATACTAGAAAATTGAATAATCACATAATGTTAGCATTCTAATGAGGAATCGTGCACTTTGTCAATGCACGTTTCTGAGTTCTTCTGTGTCAACATCACAAAAACATGCTTATCTAGCCTTCCAGATGCAAGCAATAGTATTAGAAACTCTGTTGTTGTGGCATTATGTGTTTCTTGCAAAAGTAAGAACCATGCGGTAGAAAAGCCAATTAATTACTTCGCAAAGAAGTAGTAATTGGGTCAAACATGATAACATGTTTCCGAACCGACACGGAATTCAATTTGTTTCCTTGATGAAACATGTAATGAATGAATGTCGGAGAACTCAAAGAGCAAAGTTCTATAGGTATACTGTTAGTCAATTGCATATTGACGTGAAACATGTTCAACACAGAACAATTCAGAAACGTGCAATGACAAAGTGCACGATGCCTTATTAGAATTCTAACTTTACGTGACTATTCACTTCACTTCTAGTATAGTGGAAATATCTTGATAACGCAAAGAAGCTGCTTTCGCATACCGTATGTCAGATTTCAATTGAATAGTCACGTAAAGTTAGAATTCTAATGAGGCATCGTGCATTTTGTCTATGTACGTTTCTGAATTGTTCGGTGTTTAACATGCTCCACGTGACTGTGCATTTGACTAACAGTATATATAATGTTTCAAAGTTTCTTGAAGCATGCTGCTGTATAATCTATAAACCTTTACTGTCGTTCGTTTTTCTTGTGAAACTTGTAAGAACCAGCACCAGTTGTCAAACTCTACCACCAAATTATTGTTGTTTTCAAAACAAAAACAGAAACGTGTCCCTCTCTCTTTATATGCTTTGCTACAGCGGTTTTTCATACATCCGGTTCCATTCTCCCATTGCCAAAGTAAAGCCAGGCCGTAATTAATTTGCTAAACAAACATGTTTTTCGTGCCCATCCAGTCCAAATTACCGTGAAATTTCGTTCACTAATTGTGTGTTATTGAGAAAGATAAGTATATTAGGCAGCTTTTCGAGGTATTAACTTGTACAGTAGGAAGTGATGTTTGCATGTTTTGATATGGGGAATCAGTCACAAGCAAATTAATTTTTTGCAAAAATTGCTTTTTGCTGCAAAATCTTTTTGAATTCTCTCTAGGGACCCATACAGCGCGATACACCGTTGAATATTGATACTGTTTGGTGCTCTATCAAAACAATATTGTTTTAAAGAAGGACTATTATATGGTCCAATCGCAACTGTTCAGTACTTTAAACCGCAATACATTTGTCAATTGCAGTTTAAAGGACCGATGTCACGGGATTGGTCCACATAATCGTCCCTCTTTAATGTTGTAGTTTCTCTACCGTTTTGCCAGTTAGTTTAGTAATGTTTTGCATTTAGTCAGCCAAACACTTCCTGATAGTTGCTACCGTGCCTGCAGGCCATTTCATAAGAAGATCAGGTGACAATATAAACCCCCTGTTTGCATGAAATGAGCGAATATCTGGCTAGACATCATGTTCACTAATTCTAGGTATACTTTGCTAGAAAAAGAGATCGGACATAAAAGACTATGAAGAAGAACACTTATTGAACCGTGTAATTCAAAATATTTCATTCTTACGTTTACGTTAAGAGAGTTCACATGGGCCACCACGTTGTAAAAGTCACGTAGGAATAAAATATGAAGAAGTAATTTAGTGCGTCATGTAAATACTTCTTGAAAGAAATCAAACTATTCGTATAGAAATCAATTGTTTCCTTGAAAGACTATTTTATAAGCACTGCCCATCAAGTTCGAGGTAGGGATCGGAACGACTTGGTCCTTTCCTACACCTGGTTCTGTTTTTGTTATTGTTACAAGGTGATGTTCATAATTTTCAACGTCTCTATTCAGAAATTGATCGAGTATGAGAGTGACGTGAAGTGTTATTACTACGTTATTACCAGGACTCATCATGCCTCATATAAATGTAGGGCTAATTGACAAACAACCTGCTACTAGTTGTGACGCATTCATACAGAATACTCGATAGCTTGAGAAAATAAGGAATGGAAGAAATTCTCGGAAAACAATGAGAAGTGTGCAAAATTTTCAATAACTTGAAACTTTGAACGAAACAATGTCAAGAATACTATTTTTTTGTTTTCTATCTTGTCTAAAACGATACAGAATCCTGATATGCAGATTTCATAGATTCTTTGTCGATTAACTCACCATTCATCCAAGAGTGGGTGGATGGTTACCCATCTTCTTATTTATAATGTCGCAACGTAATATACCCACGTTTTTTCGCGGATGAAACCATAGTTTGCAATCTGCACGAGTTGAAAGAGTTACCTAAATAACAATGTTCAGTCCGCACAACGGAATACATCAAATTGAACACAAAGATACACATCAAACTGATGTTGTTGTTTGATCTTCCGTGTGCAATAGTAGAGTTTAAGCATCTCATGGGGTAATGTAAGCAGTTTTTCACTACTTCGTAGTTTTTCGAAAAACTGCAAATCTTTTTTAGCTTTAGATCAGTTTAATAAAAAACACGTGTACATACATGTCTTTAGAACACTCAAGTTTTCTCTAAGAACAAGGCAAACAAAAAGTTGGCACGATGTCAAGGCATCTCAGTGAAAATAAACGAACAGTATATACCTCGCCCGGATTAACCAATTGGTTATTGGAGAATATGTCATGAGCTATCTTATTCATCACCGTGAGACAGCTCCCGTGGCCATAGGAAGAATATCAGGCCACCAGGAGATATATGCCCAGAGTATGTATGCTTGAAGATCCCGGCACCTTCATCCCATCCTGCGTCTCTACAAACACACGCTATTTCTCTGCTCTTACATCCCGCCGGGATGTAAGAGACGAGAAATAGTGAGGCAGAGCGAGAGACGCAGGAAGAGATGAAGGTGCCGGGATCTTCTAGCATACGTACCCAGGTGTACATTCTCACGTATCCTTCTCATCTTCACTTTCCCGGTACGCATATATTTAGCGTTCTCGCGATTCTATTATTTGATAGGATCTTCTCATGATGACGTCATAAGGGCAGTCTTCGGCGCTCAAGTTGATTGGAAATAAATTGAGCAGGCGGGATGATCCCCGTTTCCCACGGATCCCCAAAGCCATGAGGACCACTCAATCCCGAGAAAGAAAGTCAACGCGGTCGAATGTTGCAGCAATTTTTTTTGACTACTCTGCTTCTTTTGGTAAATTCGGAGCCAGCTGTCTTACAGTGTTCACTAGAAAGCAGCGCAAATTCGACCAGCTCTTGATCTAAACTAGGAATTCGACATGACATTTACATGTATGCCTGGTTGTGTAACTACGATTGTACAGAAGTAAGACTTTTCGAGTGAGAGTACTGCTGTATTTGTCGAACAGAGTGCACGCTCTTTACTCCACTTTCAGCTTGTACGACCTTGGTATTTTGAGTTGTAGCGAGTTTGCCAGAGTTCTATCCCTGACTCCGCCTATTTTTCCGTGGCCTGTCCGCTTGGCCCCGCCCACCACTTATTCGCGGAATACGTTGAGGTGAAGTGGCCTATATACCTCGGCGACAACATTCAAGTGGTTTGACACGCGGAACACGGGCAAACACCATCTTGCAAACGTGAACTTTGATCCCATGCAATCCGACCCGACATCATCTTAACCGTTGCTACGAGAATCTTGCGAACACTTCGAATGTTTCAGTAGATCTATAAATCTTGAGCACGTTCCAGTATTATATTGCTATTGCTCTTTCACGTGCCTATATAATATACTAGGTCTCGGTTTATGCTTCCATTATGCATTATCTGTACCTCTGATCTCGAAGCTAAGAGCATTGTTATAAACGATAATGAGTTGCCTGTTCACAACACACATCATTTTCAGATCTATCACTTCTCGAACTATTACACCTTTTCACAGTATTGCACTAAAACTTTTAATGATATTTCGAGAAAAATGTACGAAAAGCAACGAACTTAGTTTGTACGTTTCCTTACAAACGTCCCTACTTTTGCAATCGGGTTCACTTTTTCGAAGCAAGCCTATACATTGCACTGTTAAATTGCATGTAATATTATGTGCGCGTAACAGTGTAACCACATCTTTTTTGCTCAACTTTTTTCTCCATTTACTCATTTGGAGGGCCACATAATATGTGGAAGTCACGTGTTAAATCGCGAATAAATCTAATCATCTAATTTATTCTATTCCATTCCATTCTAATGTATTTTCCGCTATTCCGCTTTGTTTGTAGTTTTATACCGATGTGTTTTGATTCATCTTCCTAGACTGTAAGGTGTATAGACATCAAACTACAACGACAGTTTGATCATTTCCTATAGCAGCGTATTGAATTCAACATTTCTCAATGATTGTTCTTCATAGTTCTTCCCGAATCTCTTCAACTTTCGGGCAAAGAGCTTTATATCTTTTTCTCTAATCCGGAGAAAAACTTCAGCAAAAGTAGAGATCAGCCGGATATCCCCCCTTTTTAATAAATTCGTGGCTTAGTTCAAATACCATTGAGATCTTCTTCATGTTGGGTCTCATTTCCGAGACATGCCTTTTTCTGCCTAAAACCCTCAATTAGATGAGATCTGCTGAGAAAGAACGTGCAGTCTGCGAGAAATAGATAAAGTAATCTTAATGAGAGAAGGCCAATTATTAGACATTCATCCTCTTTAAGCGAACGTGTTTTCTGTTTTTGTCCGAAACCGCCTTTCCTGATTCTTGATGAGGCAGGAAGTTTTCGAACAATATTGAGTTTTCGCATTACTCAGTTTGCTTTCTGATGATAGTTCGGAGATCTCAAGCTCAGATGTAGTGCAGCACAACCTTTATTTTTATTTGAGAAAGGGTTGGACTGTTGAAATAAGCACAGTAGGCGATGTCAACTATGAACATGTGACAAGTTTACAACAAATCTGTACATTAGACGTGAACTATTACGCCGTATAAAATAACTCATAAACTGTGGTGAATGTAATAATTTGAAGAGTTTTTTCACTACTGAAACTTTAAATAACCAACTTGAACGTTATCTTGAAACAACAGTTTGCTTTTTTTCTGTAATTGGAAATGATGCGGTGTGAAAAAAGTCTAATTAGCATGGATAATTTGTCTGCCCTCGTCTGAGAGATCACCCGCGCGGAAATTTCCTCTATCAAAGACAAATTAGAGACACACGTTTTTGTTCCTGAAACAACGCGAAACTAATACAATGAAAAATATATAATTATTTATACTGATCCACTCATAGAAGCAAGGTTTTCAGTTGGAAAAATTGATATTTACTTGTATCGTAAAGTTTATACCCTTTCACTATGTGCATTTCATGTTAAATGTGTTCCTCCTACATGAGAGATTCATCCCGTGCAGATGTTGGTTACAATCCCGAAAAGTGCTGATGTTTCACATTTATATGCAAGATTCATTGACTATGCTATGAATTCACAATTTTTTTACAGTTATTATTATGAACACTCCACCGATCTTGAATATTTGATCTGTTGCAATGGCTTGATCTCTCAAGCCGTATCCACATGAAACCCACGAACACGTTCAAATGTTTCAGCCATGACCGAGTTGAAGACGTTTCTGTACGAGATCTGCATTCCGGCCATCGTGCTGCTGTGTGCCCTGGCAGCCATGCTGAACATCGCCGTGTTTTTGTCCCGCTGGCACGTGAAGAGCAAGTCTGCGGCTCTCGAATTGACGTACTCTCTCGCCCTCTCTGACACGTGGACCTCGGTGGTGGTGGCGTTGTCTCTGTTCTGGAACAGCTACAAGCCGGTCGTACTCCACATCCCCCACTTCTCATACTGCTTTCCGCTCACACTTGAGGTGAGTGTCAAATCAGATCACAACAAACTACTAGTGAGACATTCAAATGCCAATAGTATTTTCACGTTCAACTGTTCAACTTTCAATTCATTGAGATATTTTTCAAGCAAAGATAGAAAACCTGATACTATATACTATAAAAATTCTGAGTATTTCACCATGTAACATTACCACCTGGCAGCTTCAGAGTCATTCTGTATTCGTAATGAGTGCAAACACCATATTATAATTTCATAGGCACAAACCTATTTAGATTTCTCCATCGTAATACACAGCTCAAGTTGAGAATTGTGTCTAATATGCACGAGGTCGAACTACAAAAGTGAATTCCAATTGATGACAATTAGGGCTCCAATTAGGTTATAATCAATGGACTCGATCCCCCTGTGCAAAACTATATAGAAATGGGCACAACTTTGTGTTCTGCTGGTAGAGCTAATTTTGCTTGCAATGCAACACGAGTAACTCTTCCCAATTCTAATTCGGAGTGCTGTGTATAATGTCTTTCTTAGGTAGCTGTATTGTTATGAGCACCGTGGGAAAATAGCGTTACTTCATTGAAATATGACCGCGTGCGCCTAAAAAAGAATGGATAATTCCAAAAAAAGTAATTTGAAGCGAAATATTAGTAAACAAAAACAGTATAGTGAAAAGTGTATCTTTGTACTAATCATATTCTCAATAATCATCAACATTTCAAATCATCATTTTCTCACCATCATTGTTTTCCTTAGGTTTTTCTTACTCTTTTTCGTCACCAGGAAGCAACAATTGGACGCACTTTTTCATGATAGTGAGCCAGAGGATTGCAACTAAATGAAACATTTGACAACAAATGTTTCATTTAGTTTCAATGTTAATCAACGTGACATCACCGCCTGGATGTTAAACGAAGCACCAAATTGGTGGATTTCATTATGCAGGGGGCGCCATCGGATACTTTCCTGAAAACAACTGCGAACTCCCAAAACGGACCTAAATGACCCTTTTGGGCGTTGTAATGGTATAATAAAGTCAGTCGTTCTCGGTTGTTTGCCTCCTAGTTTGTGAACGAATTACATTTGTTGTGACTTTTGGGAATTGAAGAATTGACGAGTTTGAGAGAAAGTCCGAAGTTTGCGTTCGCCTGACGGGTGTGAGTGAAAGAAGCAGAGTTATTTCCCCCAGGAGAAGAGTTCAGATTCATATTCGTCTCGTGAGATAAAATATCGAGATATTTATGTCAAGGAACACTCTGGGTTCAGCAAAAAGTGGATTATCTTGAAATTTGGCGAAAACAGTGAAACATTTCATCAGAATACGTATGCTAGAAGATCCTGGCAGCTTCATCCCACCCTGAGTCTCCTCAAACATACGTTGATTCTCTGTTCTTACATCCCGGCGGGATGTAAGAGACAATAAATAGTGAGGCAGAGCGAGAGACGCAGGATGGGATGAAGGTGCCGGGATCTTCTAGCATACGTACTTAGAACTCCTAGCAAAGTGTTTATTTTGTTCGTGTGTTCAATGGGTTTCTCATCGTCTTCATTATGGCGGAAGTAAATTTTGCAGTCTCATTTAATTTGCAACGTATTGTAGCAAAGCCGCGGGCTTATTCAGGCGTCGGAACTGGGTCAACAAAATACAAATTTAACACGCAAAGAGCTCGCTTCTAAGAAAAGCATGAGACTTGGTTACAGTATACACATATAATATCTATAGCTTGTTGTGGTCAAATACGTATACTGGAAGTAAATTGAATAGTCACGTAAAGTTAGCATTCTAAGGAGGCATCGTGCACTTTGTTGTTGCACGTTTCCGGGTTTTGCTGGATTCGACATATTTCACGTGACTGTGCAATTGACGACTAACATAAAGCAAAGTATTTCCAAATTGTCCATCCTGGTATTCAGATGTTTAGTAATTCTCCAAAATTTCAGACCACAGTTTTCTCTTTGCTGCGTGATGTTTCAAAATTCCCAGAACTTCGGGATTGAAACGCTGATAATTATGGTTGAAACGGATTTCCGAGAAATTCTGAAAAGTTAAGCGTTCACTAGAAAGAATCTTTTCCATCATTTCATTTTTTATTCAGAGCTTCAATCCCGTCTAATAAAATAAAGAAAAGAGGCATGAGAGCGTAAATTCGCACTCTCAGGCAATCATTGAACGTTATGTGCGCCTGAATGAATAGTACAATGAGAGATTTCCCAAAACTTCGTTTGAGCGGAACTATGTTAAAAACCTATAGTAGTATTTTATCTAATATCCTTTCAGTATTGACGCTTTTCTAAAACTTTATCCACAAAGAAAACAATTGTTTGTTGGTTTGATGAAAAGGATCTCAGAACGTTTCGGTTGACCAACTTATTGTGTTTAGCAGATTCTTCGAGCAGCAGTGCTCATTTTACCTATATCCTTTGGATTAGCAAAAAACCAACTGATACTGGAAGTTTTCTATCGCAAATTCAATGAAACAAGCATGTATCCAATCAGTTTGGGTTGGAAAAGTCCCGGTGGTGTAAATCAAAGCTTTTGCCAAATTGTTATACTTTGTCTTCTTGGTCTAAACAAAAAAGTTTTGTGAACGACGGCGATGCAGTGTTTGTTTACCCACGGGTGCATTATTTTTGCGTGCTATTATGTTTCCACTTTTCATGATCACAAAAAAACACAGCAGAACTATTGGTTTTCCCGTGATTAGTTTGGAATGAATCAAATTTTACAAAATACTATGAACAAAAATGGCTTATGCCTTAACGATCAATGTGTGAGACAAAAACTCATACTCTTGCTCTGAAATGACTAATAATCCCACCACATTTCAATAACCAGTACCATGTATCCAACCCTTTGAATTTCTCATTGTTGCATTTTTTGCACATCTCACGAGTCTAGTTTGGTGTAACAAAGGTCATTTTGTAGAACTCAAACTATCGAGAAGGTTAATCTCATTGGGCAAACGGACTTGACTTTGTGCGTTGAATTCCAATGAGTTTTTGAGCAAATTGTTTCTATCAATTTGTCTCATCCGTTCTAGGGAGGATTGAGTTTAAACAATGATCGAAAGGAAAGAGGAAGAAACATTGAGAAGGGACATAAATTTCGTTTACCGTCAAGTTTTTGCTTGATTATGTTGAATTAAACACGATATACAACTCTCATTATAGTTAGTTGTTTTGATGATAAGTGTATGTGCTCAGTGAATCAGAACTGCCTCGCTCACTCATAGCAATCACGTCAGTTCCTGACTACAGTAACCCGGAAATTGCAAGATCAAAAGTAAAGCAGAACTTCTCTCTATCTTTTTTCTCTTATAGCTCATTAAACGCCCGGACTATGCTCTCTATCCGATAACAGCGCCAAAAAGACCGTTTGAAATGAGATTTAGAGTCGTTTTTCCGGAACCAATTTATTGGATATTGGTCGTTTTCATATAGACCACAGTGAACACTTTGACGTGAACGGGCAAGAATGAGAATGCCTGAAACATTCATCTGAATTAACTCGAGACTGAATAGTTTAATGCGCTGAGGCATAAATTATTCCGTTCTGCGAAGAAAACGAAAAAAAGTAATTGGTTCATTGTGAAAATAGAAGTCTCTGAGAAGAAGCCACGCTTGAGAAAACTTTGATACGACCTATTTACAGGTTTTATATCCTGGTAACTTCTGGCTAGTGACTAATTATGAAATGTTTCACTAAAAAACGTGTCGAGTCAATAAGTGAAAAACACTGCAAAAATCGAAAACATTTGTTTCTAATTTTGAAGAGAAATAGAGAAGAAATCAAATTAAGAACATGGAAATCATGGGGAGTCTGATGCACTTATGATAAACAACGAAACAACATAGAAAAAGCCTAGAAATCAACCTCCATCTTTTTATCACTGAAATGTTTCAGGCGTTCCGTACCGGTGGCCTTCTGACCGGAATCTTCCATCTGGTCGCCCTCGCCTTCTCGCATTACATGCAGATTAGAAGACCGTTCGATCATCACAAAATACTACCCCTTCGTACAATCCAGGTTAGTTCAATGTTTAGAACTTATAACCAAGTTCACATTAAGACATGTCTTGCGCATGTTTGATCCATAGGCCACGTTTACTTCGCGTAAACACAAATTACCTTGCCAAGCAGAGAAAATTTATCCTTGTAATAAAACTTCACAACCGTTGCAGGTGAGCTGTTAAGTTTTTTTGTTATCTAGTTAGAAACCGGATGAGTTAACCTAAAGATCAAAAGTTAAATTAATGTTTTAGATTGTGATTTTCTTCATCTGGGCAGTTCCTCCTCTCAGTCTGATGGGATATTTTAGCAGCTGGAAGGGACAGGGGTACAGGTCGGTCGACACACTTTAGTTGTTCTCAGGTTTTACGATAGGTTGTAACCATATTCTCACAATACGTATGGTTCTGTTGCGCCGACTGATTGTTTTACGGACAGCACTGTTTCAGTACTGTTCTCTTCAACGAGAAGCTTGCACGCAATCGTCGCATACTCGCAAATATGCGTACGTGACTGTGTATTTTACCAGTACTATACTAAAGTTAACTGAATAGCCACGTAGAGTAACCATTCTATTGAGGCATCGTGCACTTTGTAATTGCACGCTTCTGAGTTCTGCTGTGTTTAACATGTTTCACGTGCGCTTGACTAACAGTAGATACGTCCGGTACAAATCCACGGCAAAACTGAGTAGGTTCTAAAAAAGTAAATAACAGATTAGCATAGAACAATGATCTATTGTTGCTTTTCATGTTGTTCAATGCCACAAACATTTTACTCTATTGTCCTGATTGTGATTTCCTTTCCAGAAACGAGTCGTGCATGGGAATCGAATTCTACGAAAACTTCTATTTCCGGGCCCACATCGCCCTGATTATTGTTATTCTCATCATAACAACATGCGTTCTCTATTGGAGAATGCTGTGCAAAGTCAACGAGGTGGGGGGAGTTTTTGTTTTCCCCAATCAGATGAATACGTTATTCGTCATTTACGTGTAGAAGAAAGCGAGCCGATACAGCTATGACAACCCTGCAAGGAGAAACAAAAGCACCGCTTGCATTTTGAATCTCCTTAGCTCACCACACAGCAGGAAAACAAATAAAAACCCTGTGGACGAATATCCTGTATCTTATGTCCATTACTTCATCCCGTACGAACAAATAAATAACATAATTTCGTAGAGACACAGATCGGTAGTTACAGTGAGTGCCAATTTCATAAATTTCTGTCTCTTGCTGCAACCGAACCTGCGAGCAAAAGATTTGTAGCAGGACGCTAACCACTGCGGTATTAGAGCACATATTAGGAAAGTTCTGTAATCGAAGACATGTGTGCATACACATCGGAAAGTGAGATATACAGTACCCCCCCCCCCGCCTTTCCATTGGCGACGACCATATATGAAATACGTCCTCAGTCGGTATTCTGATTACGGGTGACGAATGTTTCATGAAGCCACAAACAGGAACGTTTCCGACAATGGTTATCTTCTGAGAATGAAAAACACATGTGAAAGGTGACATCTCGATTTCTGCTCTCTCGAGTTGATGCGGAAATTGCATTTATAGAGAGAATGTGTCTCCGGCGGCTTTCACTTCAATTCAAACCGATTACACTTTGTCGCGTGATGAGACAGACCACTGAAATGTTTCATCAACTAGTTATAAACAGAATGCACAACACAACCCAATTCAATCTGTGTGCGAAGTTCACAAATTACACTACAAAACACGAAGCTCTAGGGCGATGAACAACATGGGAAATTTGTGATTTAAGTTGTTCATCAATAAGCTGATATTTAACTTAATGTGACCCTTGAACATTTTGGGTTTAGTATGGAGAAATAGCGAACGGTATGATAAATACCAACCAAAGTTATACTGTTAGTCAGTTGCACAGTCACGCGAAACATGTCAAACACAGCAGAACTCAGAAACGCGAAATGACAAAGTGCCCAATTCCTTAGTAGAATGCTCAGTTTACGTGACTACTTAATTCACTTGTAGTATAAGAACATAATGTCGATTGTATGATGTGTTCGTATAACATATATTTCTTATCAATTTATCTCAGGTTCGCTCGAAAGCGACTTCGGCCACGAATGCCCGTGGTAGACGAACAGTGGTCACAGCTGCCCTCATCTTTGGAACTTTTCTGTTCGGATGGATGCCAGCCAGTATACTGTACATACTCACAGCAGAGGGGATGCCACTATACAGGTATTAAATCTGCTCCAATGACAATGTTGAACTGGATATTCGATGGATTTTTTACTCTAGGAAACTTTCAATGAAGGGATTAATTGTGTCTTAATTGTTTCACTAGGAACCATTCACCTAGGCAAAAACATTACCGGGACCAGGTTTTGCCCCACCAAAAGTAGGTTAGCGCGGTCGAATGTCACGCAACATGCATATAATAGATAGCTGCATTGTTACCGTGTTAAGATGACGTGTAACAACTATGTTTTACCTAAACTTATTTCCAGACGGAATACCGTCCTGATTCACGTACTCTCTATTGTTGTTCTTCTGAACATAATGATCAAGACATTGACGAATCCAATCATTTACGCCACCAGGTATGCCAACCCTTCGAACCTTCCACAGAAATGTATTACTCAAAAGTTAAAATTTATAGTGATAGAACAATACCATGAGATAAAGTAACATAATTGGGAACAAACTCACCAAATTGATCAAAAAGAGCTTCGAAAAGATGTTATGACAAGTTGATGAAACATCTGGCTGCGGGAATATGATTCAAACAATAAAGAGGTGACTTATCTTAGTTGTGAATTGGCGAGAACATTTCTAATTTTTTTACAGGATACCGGAAATACGTCATTTCGTGCTGCACAAACTGTTGTGGAAAATAGTTCCGATGCGGGAGGAAAAACAGCGTCATGAATCCGTTCCACTACGGACGAAGGAACCCTCGTGCACACAGAATCTATAAGACAACCGAAACCCTATTGTCACCCTCTCTATCCATCTCTCTTTCTATATTCCTCTTATTTTTCTTTTCATATCCTTCTCTCAAGTTTTCTTTGGTTTTTCGTTCGCAGAGATGAGCAGAATTGAAAATGATGTAGAGACCATCCTGTAGAACCAAAAAGAAAGAGAGGTGCATAATATCTCATCTAACTTGTTTGAATGTCTCACGTCCTTCATATGTGTTGTTGTATAATGATTCCCATTTAAACACTTCTGTAAAGTACCTATTATTCATAGAGTTACATGTATCTCTCTTATTTTCACAAGCGTCTTCGTTATCATATCGATTATTTCGTTTGTTTAGTAACTGCAACAAGCCTTTAAGTTTTCAATGTTCAGATTCGATCTCATTGTTTAGTTAACAAATCATCAAACCAATTTTAGGTAGAAACAATTCGCGAACAGCCGTTGAGGATACCATAGATCTAAGCGTCTAAAAAGCAACTTGGATTGTGATTGTAGTTTTCTGATGTTTTCACGTGTATCCTCACGTAGATAATTACGAGTTACTTCCAACCGAGAATCAGCACGGGCCCAAAAAGATTCATGTCTCCTGTATATACTGTTTGTATTGTATTTAATAACAGTGTGTGTATTGTTTCTACTGTCATAATTGATTGTCACTGAATAAAAGCGTGTCGAATTCCTACTTGTTCAAACTGTAGGTAAAAGCTGTGTGGTAACGTTAAATGTAGAGGCGAAACAAGCTGCTATTAAATTCTTGTACTTCAATTCACGTAAGTTTTGGTTCCAAGCTTTAACATTACTAGTAAGCATAATAACTCTGTAGGTGTAAGTTCAGTGGCAGTGCAATGATAACGGAGCAAAAATGGAGTAAAAACAATATGAGTTACTTTAATACAACAATCCTGAATCTCCAACTGCGTTGTTGTTTTCTAAATATCTACAAATTGTCCTCCGCAGCTTTATTTGTGGTAATTCCGAGAATGTTTTGAAATTTTTGTTGTAATTTTATGTTTTGTAGTGATGTATCATGTTTCATGCAATTAGGCGAAAACGAGCCGTATTTTTGACAAAACGGAGCGAGACAAAAAGTAGAAACCTAGATGAATGTTTGTGGGTTTTTTACAAATTTTACAAGGTGTTTGCAATTATTCAGCTCAAACCTCCAAGCTAAAGAGAAACGGTCCTTTTAAAATGAACGTTTCAGAAACGTACGGTATAAATGATTAGTAAGTTGTAACATAGAGCGGGGTGAAACAATTGAATGTGTATACGTTTGGTAGCCTCAATGCAACGTCGTTATAGAGAATGACATAGTTTGAGCTATAGTTTCTTATTTTCTACACAAAATGCCGTGATTTGAGCCGAAAGACACTAGATTGATTCTGCGAATATATGAAAACGGGACGAAATTACCGTTTTTGCTCTTTTTTTTATCACAACATCGCCTTGACGAATACTATTAATTCGTTGGTGGTTATAGTTCCGTGAAGAATCATTGTTGCAATTTTTAGATTCACGGTTATACCGAATCTGGAGGTTATCAATTCCATAAGCTCATGCCTCATGAGTTATACTTCTCAGGTTCTTCCCAGTTTCTGAACAGACAATCTTATGAGTAGATAGAGTACATACAAGGTTGAGTTTCTAATGAGTAGATTGAGTACAATCCAATATTTAAAACATATTTTTTTTCCAATTATGTAATAATGCTTGCAGAACTGAATACAAACATTTGATCGCATGAAGTTGCAACAAAAATTAGAACTATCAGGAGATCACACAAGATCAGAACTCAATATGGATACAATATGATTTTGTGATATCGAGTTTAATTGCATCGCTCAAGATACAAGAACAATACAAGCACATAACTCGTGAAAACTATCACATATAGAATAGCCAAACTCAACTCTCAAACTTCCCTTACTGTTTGAGATTCATGAAAATGCTATCAAACGTTGTATACATGATGTTTTTCAAACGGTTTTGTTTTCGTATATCATATGTGGATCGAAAGTCAGCCTGACTATTGTCACCAGACACACTGAAGACAATAAGCTATAGATCGTTTGTAGAGCTTGACGTTAGTATTTATGGATCGTAACTATATCTCGCCAGACTCTTCACCTACCAAATATTGGACGTGATTCACTCATGTGCGCATCTGAATGTTTTCCACCAATAGAAAATAAACAAATAAAACCGAACGAGCTGAATTAGAACTGTAATTAAAGACGACAATTTTGATATACATTCTACACAGATGAATAGACTTTTTTTAGAGTTCCAAATGAATTTCGCAAGGAACATTGTGGCCGTATTTTGTAAGCTCTATTAGCCCAGTAAGCTATTTGATCGAGACTTCCATGAGCGAACCCTGATTGAGATTGCGATACTGTTATCATGTTTCTGCTAATCACGCGCAGCTTAGCCAGGTTCACGCACAACCAAGTTAGAGCAAGAGAACGATTAGTCTGTTGAACGCATTTCAAGTGAGCTCAAATAGCCTACCCGGCTTATAGAGCGGGTAAGTAAGCTATTTGCGCCGGCATCAACTTTCCTAAACAATACAATCCGAGTCCAACAGTGACGTGGAGTGCACGTGGTAGAAACCGAATGTGTGACACTGTCGAAAGAAAGCGGCTTTTCAACCAGTAAATTTATTCACCAAGTCGGTGTGAATCGTCCTTGATCGACACGATTCTTAACAGCGAGTACTCAGAATTTTGTTTTTACGCATTCAATTGCAAAAACGGAACCATTCTTCTCAAGCTTCAAAGATGAAACTTTGATATTAGGGTTCGAGACAAACGACTCACCGCGCATGTTATAGAAGGACGATTATGTGGTCCAATCGCAACGGTTCAGTCCTTTGAACTGCAATACATTTTTCAATTGCGGTTTAAAGGACTGACGCGCAGGGATTGGAGCACATAATCGTCTTTCTTTAAGCAAAAAATGATTAAGTACGTGATAAAACATTTTTTCGCTGCATTCAATGCTCGTATTATTTTGTAACGTCTAACTTTGTTATGGTCCGTTATATGCTCTTGAGCGAAATCAATTATAGGGGTGTAATGCGGTGGAAAAATTGCGAACATTGGGACATGTGGTTAGAAGTTATAAGGCTCGAGCGTAACATGTAGCTGATAGAGAGTTTCGAAAAAAAACCAACACCATCACATCTCTCCCTAAAAATATTGACACTAAACTGCCTTTCAATTGTTTTCACAAATTGAAATATCGATTAAAATAAAGCGATTACAGAAGTTCTCTTCGAATTTGAAACGTTCAATTGGGCCACATTTCACGTTTTCGATTTGCTATTCATCATTTCTCACAGCAAAAGGTTTGGACAATAAATCATTTTATCTTTTGAACACTATGTTATGCAATCTACTAATCGCAACCGTTGAAGCTTCACGTGTAGTTTCAGCTTGCTCTATTTCTAATCTCGTTGATAATGTCTGCGCCCTCCTTTCTCTCCCGATCTCTCGTTCCCGTCTAACCTTTCTCGATGGAGAATGTTTTCCGATAGGCTACCTCAGCGTCTTCTGAGTTATTCATGTGGCGACAACTCTTTCCTCTCTCCTTCTCTCTCTCCGCTCACAGCCGCTTATTGATCTCTCTTTATCCATCTCGCCCCCCTTTTGGAACCTCAGTCGACGGTCTCCAGTTTCACTCGCGCCAACAACGCCATGTTAGGACATACTCTACTATTCATAAAAAATATAGCTTTCACTTTTATAATCGTGATTGTTGAAATTTTTAAACTTCATATACTTGAATATAGAAACTTGCCCTCGAATTGAATTTGTTTCATTCTTGGCTCAGATGAATCCGGGCTCTAGTTCCACACTTTTTTGCTCTAATCATTTTTTTTTGCTCTTCGGCTTGCAGTTTTTTCCGTTGAAATGATCCTCCATGAGTATTATTTTATTCATATTTACGAACGATGAACAGAAATAGTTGGTGATGTTAGACGATAACATGCACTAGAGCACTTTAAAAACGGTTCAGGATCATCAATTCTGAATTGATGTCTAGGTTCCTTTAAATTATATTGGTCCCCTCCCCCCGTGGGGAAATTTTTTTTTACCTCAGTTGAATTCAGACTGTGTGATGAAATATTTTGTTACTTTGTTCGAAAGTCGCGTGTTGGATTTATCCGGTATCTTTGGCTTTGATCATACTCAGTTTCAAGATGTGAAACATATTTAGATATTTAGATATATTTACTTATTTAGAAAAACAGCCATACATGTAAGCAACTAGTTTTGTTGCTTGTTTGCAAGCACATTACCAATATTTGACCGTTAATTACTGTTAGTAGTGAGATGTGATAGAATTGAAATGGTTATAGATTTCCAGCTTGTATTTTTTGCGATCGTTGAGATGTATTTTGAAATAATAAATGCACCAAAAATTATAATTCCCAGCTCTTTTATTTTCCAATCGAGAAAAAAAGGCACCAATCAACTCAACACTCGTTCAGTTATTGGAAAATCAATTTCCCAATAACTGAACGAAATTTGAGATGAAGCGACTTTTTTAAGGTATCCAGATTGCAGTGTTTTATATTTAGTTTTTATGTTGGTAATTATAACAACCTAGTTCATTTTCAAAGCTCTATTTAAGAAATGCATGAAACCCCGGGGTGCGGTATGACTAAGTTCTTTTGGTAAGGGAAATTTACTTCAACAACAGCAGTGATTTACCACACAAACTAGAGAACATTCCAACTTTGTAGTAATGGCAAGAACTGAGTAGCTCTCACAAAAGCCCTAACCAAGTTATAACTATTTTCGAATGACTGAAATATTCAGTTCAAAATCTCAGATATGTTTGACAAGATCTTTTTTATAATTGCGGTTTCTCTAATTTTTAATTTTCACTTCACTTTTCGGGTTTCAGGAAAAAACGTTGATCAGTGCTATTTTACTTTGGGTAACTAGCGTTCACGCATTGTGAATGGATACTGACAACACTCACATTGTGTACTTTTTTGTAACACACTTCTTATAGAAAATTCAACTCAATCTGAATTTCAACAATACAATAATACACATATTTTCTCCTTTCTAATACAAAACAGAAGAGAAAGTTGTTCGATCTCACTGGTCGATTTTCCCCCTAATAGCAATGTCTGACAAACCTAATTTATGAACGAAAAGCAAATCACATTCTCGAAAGGGCGTCAGATTCATTTGTCATTCAAAGAACGCTGCCCATTCTTCGAATATATTCCCCCCCCCCCCCATAGTTGGAGAAGAGAAGTTTCAAATAGTTAACATATAAGAACTATATAACGTCTGAAAGTATAGAAAACTCGTACGTGAAAAGCCATGTGTTCATTTGCTTGATACTGTAATTGATTCTTTTCTGTATTAATAAAATTTATCTCATACCGAGTACCGTTGACAACTTTTCTGCAATTATGTATAATTATACTAGAAATAAATTGAATAATCACGCAAAGTCTGCATTCTAATGAGAAATCGTGCATTTTGTCATTGCACGTTTCTGAATTCTGCTGTGTTTAACGTGTTTCACGCGACTATACAATTACCTAACAGTGTTTGCATTCTGAAGAATTATGCAGTCGGACAGTTTGCCTGACCTACTATTCCCTAATTATTTCGAATGAAGTCGTTCGTTTCTCCTATTTTCATTGCTGCAAACGACATAATCTCATATTACTCGCTGTTAATTTAGTAGATTGCTCTAGCTGGGCCGAATTCCACTGCATTAGATAAAAAAAGTTGATTTCACGGTGTGTTTCTTTACTTTCTTTACTAAAATGCGGTTCATGTAATTTCTGAAACCTGGAAATTCTTTAGTTCAGTTACAAACTATTTGCATGTTTCAGAAGCGCCGTAAGCATTGAGATTGAAACCGCCAACACGTCCGGCGCGGTGAGTTCTCTATGAGTCAACGAACTTTCTCGCTGTTTTTTCGATACAAACCTAATTTGCCGAAGTTCGACCGGAAGGAAACCGTATACTAGGAGTCAATTGATTAGTCACGTGAAGTTCGCATTCTAATGAGGCATCGTGCACTTTGCATTGCATGTTTCGGAGTTCTGCTGTGTTTAACATGTTTCACGTGACTAGGAAATTGACTAACAGTATAATCTGGTAGCCTTCTGGTTGTTTGTAGTTTGGTCCTGTCACCGGATCGAACAACAAACGAAGCGGAACCGTATACGTAATAACCTTGCAATACAAGATCCCGGCCTCTTGATCCCATCCTGCGTCTCCTCAAACATACACTATTTCTCTGCTCTTACATACCGGCGAAATGTATATGAAGAGCAATAGTGAGGCAGAGCGAGAGACGCAGGATGGGAGAAAGGTGCCGGAATCTTCTAGCATACGTACTCAGAAAGAGCGAAACCTGCAGTTGGGATAAACGTTACTACTACTGGTAATATTACTTATAAACTATTTATATTATAAAATAATATGCATTTTTCTCACTTGCAGACCAATCGCGCCGGAGAGGCTGCCTCTTCCGACTATCGAGTGGCTGTTTTCGGTGCGGGGGGCGTGGGAAAATCGTCGATCGTGCAGAGATTCGTGAAAGGCACCTTCTCCGAAAGCTACGTGCCAACGATAGAGGACACTTATAGACAGGTATGTGCGTTAATGTTATTTTTAAAATTCAACACACTTCAGAGTTTTCTTTATTGGTCTCTCCAAACTAGTGTGTGGTCAGTGTTATACTCCGTTTCACCAGTCGATGACTTTCTACAGTAATCTGTCCAACTTTCAAAGACGTTTTTCTAACGAACAAACAGACTCTTAGATTCACTGTTCTCTATGCTTGTAGTAGTCAATATGAAAGACAAAACCGATAAGTTTGAACTGTTTGCAACACCTACAAGATATGAAAATTTACTTGAAAGATTTACAATCTTACTGTAGAGGGTCATTGTTGCGTGAAACAAACTATAGTTGAAATATCATCAATGTTGGGTGTAGAACCTAGGACCAAAGACTGAAAAAAGTAAATGCTTTCACACTAGTTGATCACGTTTCTTACCGTTATACATTGAAGTCAACAAACATTGGGACAGTTACCTAGAAATTCTCGAATTCGACTTTTCTCGATAGCTGAAGATCCATATATTGATTGTTTTCCAGGTAATTAGTTGTAACCAAAAGAATGTGTGCACTCTCCAAATAACCGACACCACGGGCAGTCATCAGTTTCCCGCCATGCAACGATTATCGATTAGTAAAGGACACGCGTTCGTTTTGATCTACTCCGTGACTAGGTGGGCATTTACATATATGTTCTTTTTATATATGTTTTCCTAGTGTTGAAGGTGATGATAATATGGAATAGCACTAACATGTTGAACGGTTATAGCGGATAAAAGTAAATTTGTACGTGATACATGTGACTTGTGCCTAGATTTTGCACGTTTTTGCAATCTTTACTTCTTCACGTACAAATATTGGTAGATCGATAGCTATTCTTTTTCAAATCATAACAGCCTAAACCCTTGATTGTGAGCACAGTCTCCCAATCGAAATGATCAAAATTTATGCTGTAAATATCAAAACTTGTCCGAATGGGCGATTATAATTATACACCGCTACATTCCAGTGCGGTAACTTACGAACCACTTCAGATAGTCTTCAAGGCACAAGAACTTGAAGAACATGAAACAAGAAGTTGAGAGAACACCCTGTGATATATTAGTTCATGTTTGTACTATGTGTCGAGTACATGAATGTGTTGAATTAATATATATATATATAAAGCATTCAAGGCGATTACTATCCCGGAAACCTAACTCGGTACAATGTTTCAGCAAGCAATCGCTCGAAGAGTTGGGTCCGATTATTTTGATGCTGAAGGAGGTGAAGGGGGGTTCTATCGGAGATGTTCCCATAATGCTCGTCGGCAACAAATTCGATGAAGAAACGGTAATTCATTCGTAATTTTGTATTTCTTTTGTAGCATTTTTTTTAAATTTTCGATTCATTGTGTTTGGATTCCAAATTCTTTTCGTGAAGAGGAGTCTATACTTTCTTATTCATACTTGCGAGAGAGCAACTGTCAGAATGTTCAGAAAACAAGCGTTAATTTCTCACTGTTCGTTGACAGCTTGCATCCAGTAGGAACAAACAGAACTAAAAATCTATGATTAATTTATATAATCAGACTAGAAATTATGCAAACACTTATCTGAATCGCTTTTCGGGTTTCTACATGCCACATAGTAACAGGTATCTCTCAGAAACTAGATACGCATGTTGGTTAACATTTTAGTATGAGTTATACTTTCAGAAGCGAGAAGTTTCCAAAGCTTTGGGAGAAAAACTATCAACCAATTGGGGAACGGGCTTCATGGAAACCTCAGCCAAGAACAACGAGAACATCACTGAAATGTTTCAACAACTTCTCTCAATGGAGAAGAAACGGCAATTGGCGCTCACTGCCGAGGACCCGGAGGGGAAGAACGGCAAAAAGAAAGGATGTAGTGTTATGTAGCCGGAATCCGGTAGTTCACTCAAATGTTCCACAGAATTACAAGGTGTAATAGGGATATGTACACCAAGAAATGAAACTTCTTCTTGAACATTTATTCACTCAATTAGACTGGCTAATATTATTGTCTGAAATCTCTCAAACTTGGTAAGAGATTCAGAATTGATGATATGAAAAAATATATTGGATAGAAAGTCATGTATATGAATTAGTTAGATGTATAAATATTTTTATTCGACCAATGTCAAGAGTCGGAGTAATCGAACCACAAACATACACATTCATGTAACAAAGAACTGTCAAACCAAAATAGTTTCACAATTAGACAAACAAATTACTGTTGAGTTTCATAAACGTTTATTAAGCACATGCGATTATGAGATTACGATAGCGTAACAATTGAGCTACACATGAACATATATCCTGGAACATGTGAGAAAACATTTATGAAAGGCGCCGTTTTTGTTGGTAACATTTGAACTTTGGTGAACTCAGCGTTTAACCATCAGTGGGAGTCGGGTAGAACAAATCGTGTTACAGAACCGATCTTCGAATTACGTCCATAAAACACCAACCCTCATTGTGGACATTATCATCACTTGAATGTTATCGCCCGAAACCCCATCATGCCGCGATCACTGTGATTCATAAGCAATCATTATGATCTGTTAGATGTCTCGCACTCTCTCTTCATCTAACGCAAGGCTCCACATTTCTCTCACTGTCTAGCCCCTCTCTGTTTATGGACTATTTTCCGAAATCTGGGTGGTCTACGTCAGGGATCGGAGCTGGAAAAACATGCTTTTGCTGATTCCCTGGAGATACCGGCAAACTAGATAGAATTCAAACCATCCATCACTCTCAAAGTGGAGTTTACGCGCACAAGAATACAGGAAAAGTCGGGGGAATAAAGAACCTCAAAGGTTTGATATTGGAAAGATCATACGTAGAAATCATACATTATGGATTTGTTCAAAACTCGTTTTGTTTCTTTGGAACCTGAACATTGCTGTAAAATCAAGGTTCATATGTACGTTATATGACATTGTTATGAAACAATGTTCGTGATTTGGTATCTGCAGTTACTTGAACTAGCGGATAATGGGGTATTTTGCCCATAAAATGGATTAGAGAAAAATAGTGTTCGATGTTCGTTATTGTTTAAATTGTATTCGTAGGGAGGAGGTCAGTTGAAGTTTATTGAACTGTAAATATTAGAACTTAGCAAGGTATACAGAGAATACAAAAATTAGTAAATGATTTGAGCATTCCGTTAGAACACTGTTTTATCACCAAGTTACGTGAAAATGACCCAATGTCGCTCAAACGATTACGCTTGTTCTTCAGACTATTGTTGCCAACTAATTGGGATTATTTATGATAATTTCATCACCACTAATAGATTGGAATTTCTTTTTATATTTGGCTTTCGGCGCTTCGTTTTAGCCGATCAACCACACTTTTTGCTCAATTGAAGCGGCGACGCACCCAGTTTCGTTGGGTAGAAGAAGTATTTTCGATACAACTGCAAATCCAGATATATAAGTAGGATGAAACATTGAAGCAGAGTGAAAATGGAGAATCAAGCCAAGGAAAAGGTGCGTTCTATTCATCACAACCTTTTGCGTAGTCGCTGTCTCTCTCTTTCTCTCTCTCTTTCCCTCTCTCTCTCTCTCTTACTCTTTTCTCTAGCGTAATCTTGCTGTTGTGAGTGATCAAGACAACAACACTTGAAGCGAGTATTTATCCGAATTTATTAATAATCTGTCTACTTTGCTTGGTTTACTCAACTAACTTGGTTAACTATCATTAGAAAAACAAAATGTAAAAGGTTAACTATCATGCATTGTGTATAAGTAACATTTTAAGTCGATTTTTGTTACATATTACGTAACTTTGTTCATAGTTCTAGTTCACCATCACTTTTGGTCCGCCACGCCAAAAACTTTTATAATGGTACGTTTTGTCACTACACGTTTTGACACACGTTCCACGTGACTACTGGTATTAAAGGACGCCAGACACCAATATTGAGAAATAACGTTCTGATCCGCGGGCAATTAAGTTCTGTCCCAGATACATTTTGTATAACCATCTAAGTTTTTCTCATTAGCGTAATGCCTCGTCGCACAGGCTATACTTCATTGTTGTCCTACCTTCTTTAACTGTACTCTCCCTCAGGCGTTCCGCCTAATCGGCTATGTGGCCTTCTCCTTCGCAGCTCTTTCGTTCGCTTCTATGTTCGTGACGCTCCCAATCGTCTACAACTACGTCAGCAACGTTCGGGTTCAGATGAGAGGAGAAATGACACATTGTCAGGTGAACATATTTGTCCATATGGCCTGTATGAAGATGTTTCAAGAGCATATTCCGCATGTTTATATACTCAAAACACATGGTAAACGAGAGGAAGTTATAGGTTTCACGTTTGGTTACCGTTCCGAGTCAACCGTGAGGTTGTGACCTTACTGCGTCTCAAATTCGGCTCAAAGTTCTGGTAATAGTAAACACTTTAACCTTGAATTGAACAAAACGATTGAGATAAGTGTTACATGACTGATGAACAAATAGATTAGTTCAGCTTAATAGACGAACTATTGAATCTCTCTCAAAACTAGCCGTACCAACACTTCAATGTTTCAGTTGAATGCTAACACCGTGTACCGCGACGTGATGATGCTGCGTAGTCAGACCTTCGCCCGTAACCGTACCGCCCGTTCGGCCTACGATGGCATGGCATCTGAGGAAGAACTACCGCTGGATGAGGGAGTTGTTCTCGGTGGAAATGTAGCAGTTACGGTACGTTACCCGAATGTTTCAGCGATTACTTGAAAGCGAAAGTATAGTTCATGTTTGTTACCATTGTATAACTGTCTGTAAAAATCATATGATTAATATTAGTAGAAGACTATTGGAAATGTAATTAAATGTATGATTACATTTTATGTATTAAAGTGAATTACTTTAATGAATTCTGATTATATCATGAGATCTAAATCATATTTTTCAACTCAAACCGCTTGCAGATTGTAGCCATGTAGTATCTACACAAATGTGGTTGATAGTAAGATGTTTTCCATTTACATCCACAACTTGACTTGAGTACTTGAGTACACTTAACATAACATTTAAACATCAATCACGAGAAACACCCCATAGGTGTTTTTTAAACATTTTATATATTGTTTCTTACTGGAATTGTGCCCTTCACAGGTCGAAACTGGCAATGGAAACAGTGGAACCTGCCAGGGCTGTTGTCTAGAGGGCCCGGCCGGTCCCCGCGGAGCCCCCGGAAGAAACGGAAAGAGCGGAAAGGCCGGCGCCAACGGACTGCCTGGAAACCCCGGCAGACCCACCCCCAAGCCGTGCAAGCCGCCCACTCCTCCCCCCTGCCCAGTATGCCCCAGAGGACCTCCTGGACCTCCCGGTACTCAATATTATTACAATTATAGTTCCCAATAAGTTATTTACTTCAAATGGTCACCTAATCTTGGAAAACATTCGAGAAACTTTGTCGGGAATCATGGAAGTCAAACACATCTGTTGAAAATTGTAAAAAACTTTATTGCCAACATTTCTTTTTCAGGACCTATCGGAGACGAAGGAATCTGCGGCAATCCTGGACTTGAAGGAAACAAGGTACGTTTTCGTTGCGGTCGCTCACAGCTTGTTTATCTCTAGCAATTCGACGTAACATATGTTTAATTTCAAGGGACCCGAGGGACCCCCAGGGGAACCTGGAGTCAAAGGTCGTCATGGTCCCCAGGGAGTACCTGGTGGCATGGGACCACCCGGAGAGGCCGGCCCTCCTGCGGAGAACGGAGAACCCAAACCGGGTCAACCAGGACAACCAGGAAGAAGAGGAGAAGAGGTTCGGACATCATATTTGATTTTTTAACTTTATCAAAAGCTTAGCGGTATGTGACCATCAACTTCTGTTAAGTGATTCCTCTGCAACATTACAATGAGGGAAAATATTGATGTTCTATGACTTGGCTACTGATGCTTGTTATGATTATCCAGGGACCCAGAGGACCATCAGGACAACCAGGAACCAATGGAAACCAAGGACCTCAGGGTGAAAAGGGACCGAACGGTAAGCAGAAAACATTCACACTACTTTTGATCACCCTGAAAATGGTGCTTCCATTTGATAACTTTAACGTAGTACCGATTGAATAATCATCGCCAACGGAAAGGCGGGCGGGTACTGTATATCTTACTTTTTACTTGTGTATGCACACAAGTCTTCGTTTCCAAAGTTTGCCCGTTATGTGGTCTAATAGCGCAGTGTATAGCGCCCCGCTCGGAATCTTTTGCTCACAGCTTCGATTCCGGCGAGCGACAGAAATTTATATATTCGGTTCTCATTATAGTACCGATTAGTTCATACTCATAATAATATATAATTGTCTTGAATCAATCGATGTTTAGGAGCTGACGGTGTCCCTGGCGAGGACGGTCACCCCGGTCAGCCCGGTCGACCCGGAAAGGACGCGGCCCCCGGAGAGAAGGGAATCTGTCCCAAGTACTGTGCTGCCGACGGAGGAATCTTCTTCGAAGACGGAAGCAGACGCTAAGAAATCCATCGTCGAGATGTACAATTCAGTCACTAATTATTTGTCCATTTCTTGTATTGTATTTCATGTACATAGGGATAGAAACAATAAATTTTACTCGTAAATGTGATGAGAATGTTTATATACTGTTGGTCAATTGCACAGTCACGCGAAACATGTTGAACACAGCAGAAGTCAGAAACGTGCAATGACAAAGTGCACGTTTCCTCATTAGAATGCCATATTCACGTGACTATTCATTTTATTTCTAGTATATGTTCTGCTCAGGTTCACCCTAATTTGAATACCAAAACGACAGACTTCGATTAGTGCGTGTGTATTCACACCAACTCGTATTTCTCTGACACAGGAAAAATGGGTTCAAAAACTTCATGATTTTCAGTCACAAGATGTGAGTTGTTGTGCTCTGACGAGTTTCGCGTATTTTCCGTCCAATTCAATGAGTTCAGAATGAGTTCCACATTCAATGACAGAACCATCCTCTATGAAGTAGATTCTGCAATAAACACACTTTGTTTGCCCGTATGACATCCAGCTTTTTAAAACGTAATTACAACAGTTACATTAATAAATGAATTGACAAGGATATTTTATTAAAACCTTCTAGCCATGTAGCTGCTCAACATCGATCAACATGGTTTTACCACATGAACACCACAGCCATTTGTTTATTCCCTTTTCTTCGAAGAGTTTATCTTTCTGTCCAACTTTCTCTAAATATTGAACCTTCTATGTATTTCCGTTCACTTCTCTTTGATCTAGCTCGGTTACTTTCAGAAAGATGTTGAAATTAAGGTGTATGGATCTGCCTACATCTTGGCGTGGGTTTGAGTAACAAAAAACAAGTAGAAGCTAGATGATATTCTTTCTGATGGTTCAAGCAAACAATCGTAGAAGCTCAGAGAAATTATATCGACCATGAAGAATAGATAATTCATGTTACTAATACAGTCTTCAATGATAATGTCGATCAAACTATATTAGTTATGGTGTGAGTAATAACCATTGAAGCAGGACGATTATGTGGACCAAACCCGTGTCAACGGGCCTTTAAACTGCAATTGGAAAATGTATTGTCGTAAAGGACTGAAGCGTTGGGATTCTACCACATAATAGTCATTTTCTAAGCGGAGATAGGAAAGAGTTCACTTACCTATCTGAGTTTTGGATACTACTCAGTCGGTGAGCTATAGTTATCGATGTTCTGCCGCTGCTCGCCTCCTCCAAGGCGAGCTGCACAACCTGGAACAGTCTCCTTGAGCTGGTGCACAACCCTAATAGTTCATGACTTTAGTTGGCATCGATTAGTATTGTATTTAGAAACTTTGGTGTAGTTTTTGAATTAGAGAAAAGCCCCTCTAGCTTTTTGTGGAGAATGGTGCATGAAGCCATGCCATGGTTATCACGCAGAACGTGGGAAGTAAACAACTATTTTTTCTAGTTCTGATGTGATTCACTCCTTTCACATGGCCATAGGGTATAGTAGTAACCCATGTGCCATTCATTAATGCCCAAAGTTGATCAACCTTGAATAGGTGGTGAACTTTATACAAATATGAGCACCATACTATAATAATCCACCTTTTCACTCTCAGTGTCGAGTGCACTGGTCGCCTCATCCAACAACAGGAGTCGAGGGTTGCGCACCAGGGCTCTGGCTATGGCGATTCGCTGTTTCTGACCTCCCGAGAGTTGGCCGCCCTTCTCACCTACATCTGTCATGTAACCCTGTAACTTTCAATTTTAAGGGTGGATCAAACATTTTTCTAGTATTTTCCTACAGTGACGAACAGCAGATACTCTTTTAAAGTTAATGAAATAGTTGTTTTCCTCAAACTGCCATTTATACCAACAACACCTCCACACCCAGTGCTACTGAAAAAACCATTGTATAATTGTATCATATGTGCTGTCCAATCCCCGCTTGTTTTATTCTTCATCAAAGAGTTCTGATCCAAAAGTATCCGAGCAATGTGCGATTCGGGTGGAAAAAGACAAACCAGCGGAAAAGATTCAATAAATTTCGCGGCATTCGCGATTTTACAGCTGGAAATAACATCCTCCATTGACACTTCGCCAGCTCCCATGGTTATATTCTCCAGGATTGACCCTGAACATGTATATAATGCAGTTTTTCTCCGATCAGTTTTTTTTTCTCCAATCAGAATGATTGTGTCGATTGGTCAACATATTTTTTGAACATAGTTCCTTAGTTCATTTTGTCTATGCGGCTGATTCAATACCAACATAATGTGGACGGTGGCTCTTCATACTTGTAGATTCAATTTCTCACGAAACGATTCCTAGTGTACACTAATTCAGTTTGATCAAGCAATATAGCCATATTTTTAGCAGTGAAAATCTGTTTGACAAAAGAGTTCATGATTTTAAACTTAAATCGGTCAACAAAGAGATATTCGAGTAACAGTTGAGGTTTGACGTGAAAACTGTAAATCAATAAACTTGTCGATAAACACCTTTGAATAGTACGGGTTCCTGTCCAACTAGAGCCACATTGGCTCTCAAATGTTTCAGGGAAATGCTTCCAATATTGTGTGAGTCGAGCTTCTGAAGGAATAAGAAGTGTGTTTTATTATCTCTTGTGTTTAGTATTAACTACCTTCAATACAATTCATGCTGATTTATGATTGCTGTGTAACATTGATGTACACTTCTCATTACGTTCACAGCAACACTTGGTATTATCTTTCAAAACACATAGTCAAGAACATACTGACTATGATATTTGTACTGGGTTAATTCCATGATGGCTTCTATTTTATGGATGACTCAACAGAACCATGTTTGATATCATTTTCATATTTTCATTTCAACAAATGGTTCATAGTTTGAGCACAAATATTGTCTCTTCATGCAGATGTTCCCCTCCAAATACTATTATCTTGAATTGACTTTCTATAACACTCACAATGTTTCCTTTGTTTGTTTCGTAGAACCTTTCCAACAGGTTGACAATTGTACTTTTTCCGCAACCAGAACTTCCCACCAACGCTATCTTCTCTCCCCGTTCCGCATGAATACTCAGTTTATTGGAGACCAAAGCAGCCTTCCTGGTTGGATACGAAAAAGTGACACTTTCCACTATCACACTGCCTGTTATATCCTGCAAATAATCAATAATGTTAAAATTACGTTTGCTAGGATATTTTCGTGATTTTTTCTCTAACCGAACTTAAACGAAATGCATGACTGAATTGGCTGAACCGTTCACGTTATCAACATCTTACAAACTGATCTCTAGGGTTTGTTATCGCGCGCAGCGCGAAGCGCTGTGCGAGATTTGTCTTTGGTCCGGCTAATGCGCGCCTCTGTTTTTTAGTTTTCTCATAAAAAGGCTAAAATTCGCAAAACAAAACTTTTAATGAATTGGACATGTTCTAAAGCATATTTTCAAGTTGTGTTCCAAATTTGAACGAAATCCGTCGAGATTGAGCCAAGTTATGACGTTTTCGCTTCATCCAGAGCGCCAACTTCCGTCGTGTGTCCTTCCGGGCGTTTACACAATACTATCTAGACCACAACTCAACCGATTTGGCTGAGGTTTGGAGTCATGATAGGATTTATACTCAATCCCCAGCTGCGCAAATTTTTTTTTGAAAAAAATCATTTCTCACCAAATTACAGCCTTTTGAATTAAAGTTTCTGCGTCTCTCCATTTAGCACGCTCTCTCGCTTTCTCTGTCAGGTCGGTTATGCTGTTATGCAAACTGTCTTGTAACTTAGGGTAACACTGACCGATTCCGATGGAAATTTAAATATGATACCATCGTGACTTTAATATAAGTAAAAAGCTATCGGTGACGTCATTCAGAATTCTGGAGACCCGATGACGTCATCTTTGAAAAGTGCAAAGTTGACGTTAAATATTTCTCCAAATGATGACAATAGTTGGCAAGTGGATTATTAACGATGGTTCTCCATCGAAAGGTGTCGTATTCTGGGATTCTGAAAGCCAGATGACGTCATATTCAAAAGTTCAAAGTTGACGTCAAATATGTTTTCAAATGATGATAATAGTTGGCAAGTGGGGTATTAACGGTGAAAAATGATCTAAACATGACGTATTCTGGGATTCTGAAAGCCGGATGACGTCATTTTTGAAAAGTGCAAAGTTGACGTCACATATATTCTCAAATGATGGTAAAATCTTAGAAAGCGTCAATTAACGGTGAAACTCAATCTAACAGTGACGTATTCTGGGATTCTGGAGACCATATGACGTCATTTTTGAAAAGTGCAAAGTTGACGTCACATTTGTTTTCAAATGTGAAAATACCTCAAAAATGGTATATTAACGATGAAACTTTATCTAAATATGACTTATTCTGGAATTCAGGAGGCCAGATCCCAGATGACGTTGACTTTAAAAAATTGACGTGAAATATGTTTTCGAATGCTGAAAGTTTCTCAAAAATGATCAATTTACGATAAAACTTCATTCGAACATGACGTACTTCGGGATTCTGAAGGGCAGATGAAGTAAGTTTTTAGAACTGCAATGTTGACGTCATATTTGTTTTCGAATGACGATGATACTTGACAAGTGGTTCATCAGTAAAATAATTTTATCTGCACCGTACAGATCAAACCACATACCTACGGCATGTATACAAAAAGAGAAAAATTCATGAAAAAGTGGGGGCCCAACGAATGTGAGATTTGTCTTCTGCTGTGCGCCCCTTAGACAACTGCTCTCAAATGGAACAGCTACTGCTACAAAAAACGAAAAATACTAATATACTCAAGTATAACTGTTCATTACAAACATACAAAAGTCGTAAAATATTTTTTCAAACCTGTAAACTAGAATCTGCAAATAACCGAAAAATACTAATATACTCAAGTATAACTGTAGATTACAAACATACAAAAGTCGTAAAATATTTTCTCAAACCTGTAAACTAGAATCTACAAATCACAGATGTTAACTCAACGTAGTCAATTATAGAGTTCCTGATTTTATGCACAATGGTTGGCATTTTTTGTCATTACTTCAATTCTAGCTGCTATAACGTTCTTCATGTTATTAAACAGTTGTTCTCTCGTTCGCAGCTGTGATTTGTAGATTCTAGTTTACAGGTTTGAGAAAATATTTTACGACTTTTGTATGTTTGTAATGAACAGTTATACTTGAGTATATTAGTATTTTTCGGTTATTTGCAGATTCTAGTTTACAGGTTTGAAAAAATATTTTACGACTTTTGTATGTTTGTAATGAACAGTTATACTTGAGTATATTAGTATTTTTCGTTTTTTGTAGCAGTAGCTGTTCCATTTGAGAGCAGTTGTCTAAGGGGCGCACAGCAGAAGACAAATCTCACAGTCGTTGGGCCCCCACTTTTTCATGAATTTGCTCTTTGCTTTCCAATCGTACCATAAGCACTCACCGGTGTCGCTCCTTCTGTCAAAGACCTATTGATTTTCTCTTCTTGGTCGATTAGGCTGAATATCTCCTTAGCTGAACCGGAAGCTCGGATGAGTTCAGGGAAAAAGGGAGCCGCGTACATGACGGACCAACCGGCAAACTGAGCTCCGATGAAAGACCTAAAGATCATATTCCACGAATGAGGCGAATCTCCAACAGATATTTTCTCTCTTCTGTTAAGCAGCGGATTAAGTTTGCTGAAAGATAAAGTAACTGTCACGTTTCCACTTTCAGAGTGGAACAGAACATGTGCTACTAACATGACTTAGGACCAAATAAATGTGTAATAGGACTATTTTGTGTAACTTTTCCAGAACTTTAGTTCCAAACTAACAGATAAGTGTGTTCAACGTTGTCCCATCCGGTGTAGATTAGATAGGTTGCTAGTGCATAGCCCAGCAAGTCACTGAAGAACACGAAACTTTGAGTTGCTGCAAAGTTGGCGGAGTCAACAAAACCAATCTGAAAAAAAAACCAATCGTATGAACATTGTTTATTTCAAAGAATAGTTTATGTTGTTGTTTTTCACTCGGGTAAATGAAGGTACAACCTGTATTCCAGGATACCAGTAGGAAATTTCTCAGCTCACAAAATGGAAGTAGTTGAGAGTACCAAGAAAATTCGCGAATTTATAGGTGGGCAAAATAGGTCTCTGGGAAAACTATCAGACGAATACGCCAGTTCACTCACTAGTCTGTCATATTTGGTCGACTTCAATTGTTGCTGCTCGTAACCCTCCAGGAAGTAATCTTCGACAGCCATAAGTTGTATCGTTTTCACTTGCTCTACCATCTGGATTGCAAACTGTAATGGAAAAACAAGTTGCAGAAAGATTTCCATTGAATAACTTGTTTTGTCACAGTTTTCGAATGAATCTGGTGGTTGTTTATGTAAAGTTTCAGTATTAGGTTTGAATTTTCTGACCTCCGCACTTCTATCCTCGCGCTCCTTCTTGGCACGTGCAATGTACGACAGACGAATGTTTGTCAAGACAAGAATGAATAGCATGGTACACAATACTGAAAAACAGTGCGATTTTATGATTTCTCCTGTATTTTGGTTTGTTGGAAGTTAAAGAATCCGTCCCGCTTTAATTTTGACTTTTGAGTTAACAAACTGACCCTATGGCAAATGGAAAACCATTATCAAAAGTATATACTTTTATATCCCTATCTTGCTTCGTTTTCTCAGAAAAGCGGCTTACGTAATGACACCGATAGGGGAGTTGCGTACGGGGTATGCTCAAAATAGCCTATAGAAGTGCGAAAATGATTTCAAAACACTCAATCACATACGAATACACAATTAGGGACTAAAAAATGAAAATAAATCTGGATGTAAATAAACCAAGTCAAGTTGCGTCACAGTAAAAATGTTCATGTCCCCTTCTTTATTGCTTGATGTTATGCAAATTTTACAAATTTTCAATCAGAAAGTTTTTCCGTGGTCTATGGAAAGACATTAGGAATCTTTTTTGACCTTTTTAAATTTTTCGTGAAACTCAAATTATAGCGGAACGGTTTCTTTAACACGAAACTGAATTCACAATTGATTCAGCTGATTTGAGTATCTTCTTTTCTGAATGTCTTTGCGTACGCACTTTCGATGAAATTATAAGCAAGGCAAATTTATTTAGAGTAAAAACAATAAAGTTCATAGTCCGATGAAGTTTCTAATGTGAACTGGCAAATGAAAAACAAATTGGAGTGGTGATTTCAGGCTTTTTCAGTTTAGATCTCGGATGGTAATTTTATGCTATTCTAAAATTGCGATACCCAACTGACTGGAGCTCACCTGTACCCAGTAAACCTATCTGCCAAGAGAACACAAACGAAATTATTAATCCACAAATAACAGCAAACATACTTCCTGTACTCATAACTAGAGAATGGTCTAGAGCCTGCAAAGATCACAATTAGGCCATCGAAAAGGAGTATTGAAAAAAGGGACATCTTGCAATGAGTTGATGACTTAACACAGGCTTGAATTTGAATGTACATTAATTCTGATTCGCTGATTATATTTTTTCGTTTCTATGTCGGGAGAAGGAGAGTACAAAAGTCACGCCTACCGACTCTCGATCTGATTTGCCTACCAACATCTTCTTTCTCTCCTTCCGGAGAACTTTTCGGTTTTCGGAAACAAAACTCAACCAAAGTGGCGCAGGTGTAATGCACGGATACACATATACGGTTATTGATGAAAATTGAGTTCAAAGATGAATATTGAGTTCTTATTATACCGGGTTTCTGATTTAATCAATACCATAAGGACTCCGCCCTCACTTACTGATCTACAGTTGGGCGCATGTTGGGTGAGCGTGGTGACACACGCAGCTGGACTCGAGTCTGTCACGTCGAACTCTTCGATGTTGCGATGTAACAGAGAACGAATGGCTCGAATTTTCAGACGATTCACAACAGATTCGGCTGTCCAGCCAGAGATTGTGAACTGAACGAGTGAAACATTTAAGTGCGTACATGGATAGGGTCATGGATGATGTCTCATGCTAGAGCACTGTTGATTGTCTAGAAGCCGAATGATATCAACAACGTTTGGGAGAAATAATACGTTCAGGTTAATTTTACTTTTTCTCTCTTTTCAGATACTCGATGAATGATCAATGTCTCGTTCGTTCATTTGCACATGCAATGTACCAGACGGCCAAAATAGTTACCTTATGATGTAAACTCATGCTGACAGCCTCGCTGTACACAGTGCCACATGATTGATGCATTTGAGAATGGAGCTTGCTTTTTGTCTGATTTTACTATAGTTTAAATGGAAAACCAACCTGTGCGGTCAAAGATATCCAAACAATAGCTCCCACGATGAGACAAGTGGCAATGGCCCAGAACGCACTGCTCTGATATGTCTCCGGCGTTTGCTAAACAAATTCGGAGTAAAAAAGTGTGAGTCTTGTTCACTATACTTGTTTTTTTTTATAAGTTGAACTTACGTCTTTCGAGGTATTAAAATACTCTGCATGTTTTAAAATCAACTACCATTGGACAACAAGAACGAACGAGATATCGTTATGAAGTTCATGAAGATTCGATTGAATCAAAACAGAAAACTCACCTGTAGCGAGACAAAAACAAGATAATAAATGAATCCGAGACAAGGCAGCTCGCTGCCTCGTACGAAAGAAACCAAAATAGCCAATACGAATTTGGTCATATCACTGCCCATGTTGCGGTAAATGAGCAGAAGACCATTGTCAGCTCTGTTTTGATTCTGAAATAACATTTCTCATTTGAGAGTTGATTTGTTTAAAGTGGGGACTGTCTACGATTACGATATTCATTCACCTTTTTTTAACAGGCCAGTATGTTGAAAAATAAACGTTGATCTACTTTTGTCTTTACTCGAATCATTGAACAAGTATTATCAAAAATGATCTTAGATTCGGGTTTTGTCCAGTTCGTTTGAAATAGATTTTTTCAATGTTTCCACCAAGCCAACAACCTCAGTGACGTTAAATATTGTGAAACAACCGTCGGGTATACCAACTCAGCTCAAACCTGTTAGTCAATTTCAGACTCACTTAAAACATGTTATATACAGCAGAAGTCAAACATGTGTAATAATAAAGTGTACGATGCCTCATAAGAATGCTAGTGACCATTCAATTCATTCCTAGTGTGTGAGTTACTATTCCATCTTAATGTTTCGCTGCCTACCTCAGAGTGAGTTGTGCCCTCCTCTTTCATTTTCCTAATTCTTGATGATGCGCGAGCAGAGAAGGAGCGGGAGAAGGGCTCATCTTCCATAGTATACGACCTATAATCATCGGGAAGGTTGAACCAGAAAACATAAAAATACTTGAAACTTTGTTCAGAAAAAATCTTCGGACTTTTTAGTAGGTGTACGATTGATAGGACAACATACTTCCAAGCACTTTCGCTGTTTTTGATTGTTGCGGCTCATAAAGACACGTGTTCAAATAGCGCCTTCTTCTATACAATTAGCGTCAGACAAATGTGTGACTGCCTCTCTTTATTGAGAGGTGGACATACCAAATGATTAGTCGAACTCGAACTGATTTACAAATGATTTCTAAGCACCTATGTTTTTTGCGGTCAAATCACTGGGTCACCCCCACCCAACGATCACCCCCTTGTGGTACTGTTACCCCCCACCTAATTGAAGTCCTAGAAAAAACGCACGAAGGTGGGGGTAATTGGTAAATGAGTGGGAGGGGGACATTGTACATCTTCGACAATGAACAATCACCCCCCACAATACAAAATGGGGGGGGGGGGGTGATAGTACATACCCGGAACCCCCCCACTCAACCCAAGCCTGCAGTAAATAAGCATATGTATAATCCCCCCCCCCCCCCCCCCTCCCCCCTAAAGGTGGGGGGCAATTGTAGCACGGGCCCTTTTCCACCCATTTCCGACCAGGGTGGGTGGAAATTGTTAATAATCCCCAGTTTTCTCTCAAAAAAAGTTTTAAAGTGCTCGGGAACCCAACTTCCAACGGAAATAGAGAGTAAAAAGTGCATCGCCGCGCTGAGTAGCAATCACGTAATTGTGATATATTTGCATTGCGAACGGGAAACACAAGTTCACTATTATGTAGTTCACTTCACTGTTTCACCCGTCAGACATCCTACAGCGGTGGGTGCGGTACTGTCTTTCATATTGTGTCTCATGTTTCTATACAGAAAAGCGAAAGTGGGAAACACGTAAAGATGGCGTGATAAAAACACACATTTTGAGGCTCTGAATAAGGAAACGAATTCTGAATAGTATTATTTCGGGCGTGTAGATCACCACTTTCCACTCACGGTTTTCGTGCAGCGACATGCTGATTCTTTGAGAAATGCGGCTGTTTGCCAGTTTGAACTTCTTGGGCTCTGGCCAACGTGGCATAAAAACCGTTATTCGCCAATAGCTCATGATGAGAACCTGCACATGACACTTGATTGAACACACAAGTTTTCATAAATTGGGAAACGTTGAAATTAACACTCGTGCGATTGAATGCAATTCGAAATACGGACGAGGACTTTCAAGCATTTCCACTCATAAAACGCGATTGTGACCTCCATGATTTTGAAGCTCAAAACGGGGGTTACCGCAGTTGAACATATAATAATAACCAACCATATTTGTAATCTTTTCACTTTTCCACGACGACTCGAGACGACCATCTCAAAAACTCTCTAAACAGGCGATCTCCCGCCCACAACGTATGATAATGTATATATTGTACATTGTACAATATACTTCACTCTAGATGATAGCACGTTTACACGTAGGTCGGACGACACGGTGTTGGTCTGCAAACGTTCTCCGTAGGCTTGAAGCACGTTAACCGCGAAGAAGTTCTTTGCTAGCCATCTTTGAATGTTCACCAGTCGTGATAAACTGTTTTAGTTATTTGACCTATCACTAACCACATTCGACAACTCTTCCTTGATTGATGACGTATATTCTATCCACGTCTATCAGGGTACTCAATCTATGAGCAATTATTACAGTTGTTCGACCTATAGAGGCCTTCTGAAGAGCCGCCTAAAAACAGAGGGCAACTTGAAACAGTGAAGTGAAGTTTATAACATGAAAGTTTCAAGCGAGATGTGTTCTTTTTCAAATACCTGTAGAAAAATGGTGGAAACGTACAGTGATGATGAATTTAAGATTTAGATGTGACTCCGGAAAACGTACAATTTGTTTTGGGAGTTAAGCGTGTATCCAGATAAATCATCTTTTTTGCGAAATGTTCATTTGCTAATGAACACATTTATGTGCATATTCCTTATTGGAATTATCAATATTCGTAGGTCACCTTAAAATAATACCTGTACAATTCGTTCGCTCTCGGTGTCCAATGCACTGGTGGCCTCGTCCAAGAGAAGAATCTCCGGGTCGCTCGCAATCGCCCTCGCTATCGCAATTCGCTGTTTCTGACCCCCCGACAGAGATACTCCGCCCGAGCCCAGAACTGTATGGTAACCCTGAAGCGCTTCGTAGATCAGGCGGCGTAGCAATCTTTCAAGTCTCATAAAAAGTTCATATGAATTTCTCATGAGATACCTCATGAGCTACTCGTGAACTCTCAATGTTAATCAATATCTTATGAGAAGCTAATGCGAATAGCTCATGAGATATCTCATGAGATTTTTGAGGAATCGCTACGCCGCCAGATGTTGTTTGTTGAAACAGGTTTTGATTTAATTGTTTGAATCAGACGTGATTTTACTGTTGAAAAACGGAAAACTGTTGGTGTTTTAACCTGATATTGTTCAAGATTGGGTGCATTCAAGAAAAGGAAGGAATCAAATAAGAGAAGATGGTAAGAAAAAATACAACTGACCTTCTCTAACTTTTCGATAAATTCGTGGGCCTCCGCCGAAGCAGCTGCCTTCTGTGCGGTTTCCTCAGTGATTTCCTCTCGACCGAGACAAATGTTGTCCAATACTGTCCCATTGAAAAGACAGGGTTCCTGTTGAACCACGGCTATGCTCTGGAACATTCAAACTAACTAGAGCAAGAATTAGTCTCGCCTATGATGTTGTTTAACTTACATCAATTTAAAAGAGTACAGTTTGTAGAGCCCAGCAAACAAATACTTATGATATATTGCCTTATAAGTGGATCCTGGTTTTGTTATTTTCAAACTACACCTCTTTAGGACTTTAGAAACATTCGGTTCGTTGTTAACCATCATACTTAGACATTGATCAGTCACTGACGGGACTGTTATAGTTATTGATAATCACATCTTACCTTTCTCAGCTGTTTTAGATCGTACTTATCAATAGAATGCCCATCAATGGTCACCGAACCTCCGATTTGTTCATAGAGGCGCGTTAGCAAACCAATCTGAACTTTTACATGATTATTCACTTCCATTTAAATACCCCAGCAAGTACATTTAGATGGTGGTAATATGACAGGTAATATGACTCCGGTGTTACAGAGGACTGTTCCTGAGGTCATGAATGAAATTAAATGATTCTAAATATTAGATGAAGTTTAGTTGAAGTGAATGGAAGTTGACCAGTTGCTCAATATCAACAATTCGATGAATCACACTTGCACACGCAAAGTCAATAAACTTATAATCAAAACAATTATGTAATGGGTCCAAGTTGTCATTTGGACCAAGTGTGAGATAAACGGACAATATTTACTTTTTCACGATTTCTCGAATCTGCTCTCTGCTCTTATTCAACACAAAAGTTCTACGCTCACCGAAGTACTTTTTCCACACCCACTGTGTCCAACCAAAGCGACTGTTTCTCCTTTTTTCGCGTTCCAAGTAAGACCCTGAAAACTGAATAGGGAAACTGGGAAAAAACATTCTGACGATCAAATTCGTGTTCATGTTAAATAGCGATGCAGTGCCAAAGAACATGCAGAATTCAACTTTGTTGTTTATTTCTGGTTTATTTATTTTATGTGAACTACTCGAAATAACATGTAGAAGTAGAGAAGAACCCACTTCCCTGCATATTCTTTCATATTTTCGTTTTTATTTGGTGCCCTCTTTGAAACCTGAAGAGAGTGTGAGACGCAATTCTCTACTTTTGGTTTTTTTTTAATCAGACGAGTGGACGAGTGCTCTCATAAATTTGAAGGTTTCAGCAGTTTTTCTCCAGTTTATGTTCTATTATTGCAAGTTCCAACACGAACATACTCACTACTTTCAAATCGTGCTAGGAATACGCAAAAGAGATACTGGTGAAATATACCTGTAGGATAGGCTGATTTGGTCGAGTTGGGTAGTGGAAGTGCACATCCTCGAAACTAACTTCGCCTTCTATGTCTCGCTTCAGATCATTTGCGTTTCGTGCCGAGACGGGTTTCTGAACCAAAAATATAGTTCATTAGGCAATGTTCGTGAATGGTAGATCGAATTTTAAAACCATCTATTATGTACCAGTTATCTAGTTGTACCTACACTTTACATTGTAGTTGTCGAGATTACATTGTGGAAAATTGTAGTACATTGGTGAAACAAATAGTGTACTTTGTTGTGTCCTACTGTGTTTATGAAACGAGCTGTGATTTAGATTCGATATAAGACGCTACCATCTAAATAATTCTCAAACACGATCCCAGATCTTTTATCATTGATTGTTTGGGATCCCACGTTTTCAATCATTATTTTTATAGGATCACAGATTTTCAATCATTATTTTTTGGGCTCCCATGGAAATGCAATGGGTTTATTGGCGATTTAATTATTTAGATTTCAGAAAAAAATAATGATTGAAAACATGGGATCCCAAAAAAATAATGATTGAAGCTCTGTGATCGATTCCGAGAATTCATTAGATTGCAGGGTCCCCTCGTGAAGTTTCGATGAACGACTAGAAATTCGGTAACGCGAGCGCTACCGCGATTCTAACCATATGGCGTTATTTAGGATGAAAGTGAGACAAATAGTTTGATCAGAAATTAAATTTCACAGTACGGCGCATCATTCACGATCATTCATAGGACTGTACGAACCCTATCAATGGTTTCATAGATAACTGCCGCAGCCACTCGAGCTTTCAGTATAGCCATCATGTGAGGTCCAAGAAGACCTGGAACAATGAAGGAAAAGTAACATGGCATGCAAATATTGTGTCTCAAGAACTAGTCAGTCACTTTTCCGTTTTCATAAACTTTTTCCAGCTTTCATTATTTTAGCTGACTAAACTTTATTGAAAAAAATCAATGAAAAAATGCTTCCAAATACTTAAATAGATGTAGCTGGAAGGTATATCATTGAATGTTGAAACATGTTTTTTAAGAGAAAACGTGACTGAACATTCAAAAACATTTCTATTTCGAACATACCCAAATAATACGCAGTGAGCGAGACTGTACCAACTACCAAAAGGACATCTCCAGCCCTAGTTACGGAACCGTCGTAAAACCCGTTTATGCCGGACCTAGAAATTCTTGTTTTTGGTAATAGAGTGAGAAACGTTTGTCATTTCATTTGAGCACTATTCAAAAACATGCTGAGCTGGATAACAAGCAACTGAGAAACCCCTATTTATATCCTATCGATGAAACATTCAAACTCGCCAGAACGCAACAGCCATGACAATGTAAATGTCCATAAATGCGAGGCCCTCGAAGAATCCAACCCAAAAATGGTAGCGAATAGCGTCCTTTTGACCTCCTTGTAAAATTTTCGAGTACTTCTGTAAAAAAAATTCCATCATGATAATTGTTTCAATGGAACCGGTAACACACATCTCAATTATATTGATGTCAGTGTTGTCCAAAATCAAACCGAAACTGAACTCTTAACCAATCGAGTGGAAGGAATAGGAAAAAATGATAGGATCTATTGAGTTTGGGAATTCGCAACCGGTAGTAACACTGGGTATATATCTTCGGGCTGTGTTCAAAACGTTTCTTTTTATTATTGTAGTGCTGCAGATCTAAGTCTAGTCAGTTTAGTGGCAAGTCTCGGTCGATCAGACTAACTACCGTGTAGAATCTCCAACAAAGGAGTAGTTTTAGAAACGACAAGCTGATACATTGTTTGCCATTTCTGATGTATTTGTAGTTTGTTATCACGGCAATTCAGGCGTGACATAAAAGTATCGATGTTGAAAGTACTAACAAATCAAACTACAATGCAGATATTTAGTCGCCGCCAACGGAAAGGCTGAAGAGTACTGCATATCTCACTTTCCGCTGTGTACGCACATGTGTCCTCGATTCCGCAGATTGCCGATTATGCACTCTAATAGCGCTGTGGTTTACGCCCTGCTACGAAACTTTTGCTTGCAGGTTCGATTCCAGCGAGAAACAGAAGTTTATAAATTTGCCACCCACTATAAAGATTTTTCATAGACAGGTTTGGTTGAGCTGTCATTTTTAAAGATAATTCAGATCTCCCTCCAACAACCGACCTCAACCATATGCTGCTGAGCGTTGCACGCGGCCACAGTTTTCACATTCATGATGGCCTCCTCGGCTATTTCTCCAGAATTCGAGCTGGTTTGAAGCATTTTCGCAGAATAACCAGCCACTACCTGAATAAACACTATATTGTGAGGAAGAAAACATAGATCTTATACTTATAGGTTTCTTCGGCTTTATATAATATATATCTTCTATCCGATCAATGTTCCTGAAAATAAGGTAATGTTAAAAACATTCTGAATTAATTCGCTCATACATGATTGTCTTGTATTTTTCGATATACATCATATAACGAAATTGAGATTGATCTTTGCTATGGTTCAATCCATTCATTATCTTCTTTATCGTAAGAAAGAAAAACAAACATATAGTAAGAACATTAAAATCAATTGGCTTGATACGCAGTAACTCGGAGAAAACAATAGATTCGAAATGTTTGGTTTTTTCGTACGCGTCTGTGTTTATTTTATGTATTTTTTCTTTGTGCAAAGAGTCAATCGATTATATGTTTGATTCACCATCAGTCTTATACAATGTTCGAAACATTCGAGTGATCTCTACCTTTGCCATTACGGCGAGGATCATTGCTCCCATTGGACCCATTACTAATGTAATCAGGGTCAGCTTCCAATTTATTACTACGCAAACTCCAATTGACGATATGAACATGGAGAAGCCGCGCACAAGAAGACCAATTTTGTCTCCCAAACCATCTTCTATTCGATCAATGTTCCTGGAAATAAATTTATAAATGAAACATTCACTCTAAGTATGATGAAACAACAAAATATGTGAACTTTTAATATTTTTTTCAAATGTGAATTCACACGTTCCATGTGAAGCGTGCATATCTCGTTTGTAGTAGAAAAGCCCGACGTTTTTATGATGTGTTATCGTCATTTGAGTCAGTCTACTTTTCAAATGTTTTCGGGAGATATTAGTGCAGAGTTATATATTTAACTTCGTTCAATTGTTTCTCACTCATTTAGCTGTGTAGTTATGGCCCCAGAGTTGACGGAATCGAACCAAGATGCTTCCTGGCGCAGAACGGCAGCAAGAAACTGTCTCCGGATTTTGGAAACAATGGAAGTACAGCCATAGTTCAGAAGACGACACTGAATTGAGATAGATGTTCTCGGGAAAGGTGTACTCCTTAATTTTTGTAAAAGCGATCAAAACGTTCAAATTCGTTACAACGCGAAAAAATTGGTGTATTTAATTAAATCGGCATCACTCCAATGTTGTTTGTTGAATACGTCTGTCAAAAAAACTGGCGCTGTATATTGAGAAGAGCCGTGGCTCATCATGTTCATACAAACCACATAACATTTGACTGTGCTTATAGCATAGTCTCACCTGGAGAAATGTAGTGAGCAATGCACCGAGACCCGAAACAGCCATCCACAATATAAGTACTCTAACTTCGCCAACAAATTCATCATTTCCAACTTTCTGCAAGAACCTTTAGAGCAGAATACATAAACGATGTTGTAATCCATAACATTCTCGATTACGTTTAGATTTAACTTGAAACGATATAACTCATTACCTCGTCACGACAAAATCATCCGTAAAACCTATCAATTACACTTCAGGTTTTCCCATTTTTGTTGATTTTGTCATTTACAGGGATTAATTTCATTTCAAAATTTTCCTAGAGTCATAGCTTTCATAGAAATAATGTGAAGGAATGAGAGAAACTCCGAATTCGATAACTCTGATTGCAACTTCACATAGAAGAGTACGAATCGCGCGCAGCGCGAAGCGCTGTGCGAGATTTGTCTTTGGTCCGGCTAATGCGCGCTTTCATTTTTTTTAGTTCACCCTCAAGAAGGCCCAAACGTGCAAATCAAAACTGTTTTTGATTTGTTGATATTTCATGGCATATTTACAAGCTATGTTCGAAATTTGAACAAAATTGATTAAGTTTGAGCCGAGTTATGACGTTATGCGCTTCATGCAGACCGCCAACTTCCGCCGTGTGTGTGTGTGTGTGTGTGTGTGTGTGTGTGTGTGTGTGTGTGTGTGTGTGTGTGTGTGTGTGTGTGTGTGTGTGTGTGTGTGTGTGAACGCACTTCTGGGAAATTTTTATGTGTGAACCGATTTGACTGAAAATTTGGGACACGATAGATATCCCACTCAAACCTTGGGGGCGCAATTTTTTTTTTCGAAAAAAATTATTTTTCATCAAGTTATAGGTCTTTTAAAATGTCTCTGCGTCTCTTCATTTCGTGCACTCTCTCGCCCTCTCTGTCGGGGTAAATCAAATTGCGTTATAACTCAGCTCAGTCCTAACCAATTCAAGTAAAATTTGAAGTATGATACCACGACATGAACTGACATCGATTTAGATGTAAGTCTTCTACTGATGACGTCATCGAGGATTCTGGAGCTAGGATGACGTCATTTTTGAAAAGTGCAAAGTTGACGTCACATATATTTTCAAATGATGGTAATATCTTAGAAAGGGTCAATTAACGGTGAAACTCTATCTAAGAGTGACGTATTCTGGGATTCTGGAGACCAGATGACGTCATTTTTGAAAAGTGCAAAGTTGACGTCACATATATTTTCAAATGCTGAAAATGTCTTAGAAAGGGTCAATTAACGGTGAAACTCAATCTAAGAGTGACGTAATCTGGGATTCTGGAGACCAGATGACGTCATTTTTGAAAAGTGCAAAGTTGACGTCACATATATTTTCAAATGATGGTAATATCTTAGAAAGGGTCAATTAACGGTGAAACTCTATCTAAATATGACTTATTCTGGAATTCAGAAGGCCAGATGACGTCAACTTTTAATATAAATTGACGTGAAATATGTTTTCGAATGCTGGAAGTTTCTTAAAAATGGTCAATTCACGATGAAACTTCATTCAAACATGAAGTATTCTGGGATTCTGAAGGGCAGATGAAGTAAGTTTCTAGAACTGCAATGTTGACGTCATATTTTTTTCCGAATGATGGTAATACTTGACAAGTGGTTCATCAAGAGAACAATTTTATCTGCACCGTACAGATCAAACCACATACCTACGGCATGTATACAAAAAGAGAAAAATTCATGAAAAAGTGGGGGCCCAACGAATGTAAGATTTGTCTTTTGCTGTGCGCCCCTTAGACAACTACTCTCAAATGGAACAGCTATTGCTACAAAAACCGAAATTCTAATATACTCAAGTATAACTGTTCATTACAAACATACAAAAGTCGTAAAATATTTTTTCAAACCTGTAAACTAGAATCTACAAATCACAGATGTTAACTCAACCTACTCAATTATAGAGTTCCTGGTTTTGTACACAATGGTTGGCATTTTTTGTCATTACTTCAATTCTAGGTGCTATAACGTTTGTCATATTATTCAAAAGTTGTTCTCTCTTTCGCAGCTGTGACTTGTAGATTCTAGTTTACAGGTTTGAAAAAATATTTTACGACTTTTGTATGTTTGTAATGAACAGTTATACTTGAGTATATTAGTATTTCGGTTTTTGTAGCAATAGCTGTTCCATTTGAGAGTAGTTGTCTAAGGGGCGCACAGCAAAAGACAAATCTTACATTCGTTGGGCCCCCACTTTTTCATGAATAGTATTATATACCATCATCATGCTACTCACTTCTCCCTGTTCAAGAAAAACCGCAGTAATGTACCCGCCAAAAATGAAAACGAATGGTTGAATTATTCCTCCAAAGCCCGCGAAAATAGAGCCGAAAACAAAACAAAGCACATCGTTCGTGGTGGCGAATCGAAACTGAAACAGTCAAGTGCGTATAGTTCCCAATGAACACAAACTCAGAAAAATGACACAGTTGCTTCTTCTGATTAGTATTTAGTACAGGAGAGTTCACAGATGAACGTATTCCACTCCATTCGTTCGTTTGATTCTTGGCTTTTCTACTGAAACCAGTATTCTCTGAGTACTAGAAGATGATCGATATTCACTGATTGTGACGTTTCAGTCGTACCGGTTCAACAGTAATCGGCTTAATTAAACGGAGACAAATTCAAATTATCGTCGAATCAGAAATTTTTCATGAGTAGGTTGTCCTATTTCATCGCAAAAATAGTTGTACATATGGCATAACAAAGAGGGATATAGAATACATTATGCCTTTTACTTCTTCTGAGTACAATTTCGTGTTTTGTTATGAACTTTCGTTGAAATTTAGTATACAAAAACTAGTGAGAAAATCACTCATTTGGAACATTCATCTAAATACGTATGCCGGAATCACCCGGTATTTTCATTCCATCCTGCGTCTCTCATACTATTCCGCTACAATCGTATCCTGGCGGGATGTGAGAGCAGAGAAACATCATGTATTTGATGATACGCAGGTTTGGATAAAAATGCTAGGACATTCATGAGCGAATTCTATATGTAACGTGGTTTTTCTGGTAACTTGACAGCTTAGAGGTAACCTTTTTCAGGTTACCTCACAGGGTAAGTACCTGAAACTAAATTTCGGTTACCGTACGAACTAACGGTAAAATTCACATTTCGAGTTAGAAAAACTCGTACCTTTTTTTTCATTATAGGTCACCAACCCGTTACCTACTGTGGTAACCTAAAAAAGGTTACCAAAAATCGGTTATGTTACCAAAAACCCGGCTACATCAAGACTTTACCACATTAATGTATACGATCTCACCAATTCTCGGAAGCCCACTGGCTGAGAATCAAACTCCTCGACTGCAGTATCACCCCTGAAATGAACAGTGTAGAGAATTCACGAACTGTTAATAACAAAGGTTGTCAAGGATTACTCGAAACTCGAACTCGAAATTTCAACACGATTAACAACCGAAGAATAAATATGTTTTATTCGGTGAACTGTCACAGTGATTGGTTCTGACCGTTGATTGAGCCACGTTGCTTGCTTTCAGTAGCTGTTGTTTCAGCCGGAACCAATTGTTTAAACTTTCGTTATGCATTTCCTTCACCCATCTTACCAATAACCCCGCAGACCCAGTAAACCAACCGGCACAGTAGAATATCGATTATGTGTTGAAAAGTTGATTTGGTCGGCGGTTCATTTTTGTCGATTGTATTGAAGTTATGCGAATGGACAAGTTCGACATGATTGGTGGGTGGTGGAGTTCCCAGATCAACGTCATGAAATGTGGGCGGAGACTTTTCTTCGGACATTGAGGAAAAGATCTTAGAACGAAGACCAACTCAGGCTATCCTCAGCCAGGTGACTGAAAATCGACAGTTCCTCCAAATTGATCTACGTTCACGCCTGTGCTACAAGTGGAACGTGTGATGTCTTGAGTGGAAAATTTCAAGTAGAATGGGAAATTCGGTAAGATACCTTTTAATAATGAAATTGTTGTTTTTTCAAGAGTGAAAAGACGTTTCCTACAACTCTTCTTGACTAGGGCAGAATACAGTGAAAAATTTGTCTGCGCATCACAACAGAAAGTATTACAAATTTATATTAAGGTTTGAAATCAACTTCTAGCGGAACTTGGTTTCCATTCAGTCAGTTACAACTAACACAAAATATGAAGAAAAAATACAGAAACAGTAATGGAGAGAACCTTCGTCAGACATAGAATGTGGGTAACATTACAAGACAATCATGTATGATCGAATTAAATAAAGTGACCTTGAGAGTGTTGGTTTCATGATGCCACTAACAAAAGGGAAGAAAGCAATATTTGTTTTTTCGGTAACTACGTTGAATATAATAACTATAGCAAAAGTCCTTTTGGACTTAATACTAGCTCGATAACCCAGACCTTAATGACGTGTCATCTGGGTCTGGGTAAAATTCAGGAAGCAAACAATTATCGGGAGGTATTGTAAGAAGTAATTTCGGAACTGAATAATAGCATAGTCCTAGTGTATGCTTAGGAGATAGTTAAGCTTAAAGTTGAAGTTGCCCCTGTTTTTCAAAGCTCTTTAGGGAACTTGCAAGGGACAGTCTCAGAGGGAAACTCTGTAAGACAGACTGAATTTGGCCTACCGTCCCCATCCAGCCACGGAGAACCAGGGAGGCTTCAACTTCCGTAGACATTCTACTACCAATCTAACGCCCACGGAGGGATATAGGCCTTGGTTTGGCAGTGATGGGGATCGAACGTGTGACCCTTTGTGTGGTGGGTTGCGCCTGAACCACTACACCATTCCACCAAAAACCATTGTAAAATGATCGTACTTGTATGGAAGCGATTTTCTAAACGGAAACTTCGGCTAACTGATGTAAGTTTTCATGAACGCAACCTTTGAGCAAATTTTCTACCTCTATCAATCAGTTTGACCCTTTTTAGTTGTTGTTTGGTTGGATTTTAGCCTTTGCCGACGGAGAGCCCGTTTGTTGCCGATACCCAGCCGGGTCGGCAGAATTCTATCCGAGTCACAGTCTACAATTTGCGCAGATACATCTACAACGTACGAAGGTGGAAGAGAGAGTGGTACTCATATCTAGGAAATTGTTTCTTGCTTCTAACTGACCCGATACAAGTCTTGTATTGTAGAAAAATTATAACCGTACAGTAGAAAGTTTCCGGAAAAGATAGTTTGTTTATACTGGTTGAATGTCGCACTCTTCTAATGAATTGCAGTGCGTTCTCACTTCAACTATTATTGCAGAGGTTATCATTGGAGAGCGAGCGATCAATGCATGCAATAATTGTGCTCTGTGAAGTGTATTCAGAAGTACTATCTTCAGTTCTACTCCCTACACGTGTACCACCTGACTATTGTTCGAACTTGTTTCTTTATTTACAACGTTTTTACTTTGATCATTTGTTTATGTAGGAATTGTCGAGTTTTCTATTTCGTTTAGCGCACGTAGTGCATTAATGAATCTATGAAGAATGTGAAACATGCAGCTCATTTGCTCTCACCATGATCCAGATTTTTTCGGAAATGCACCATTGAACATGTCAAGAAGGTGTTCAGTTCGTCCCGTGGTAGCGAGAGAAATAGGTCATCTAGGCTGTTGTACATCAGAATGGAATAGAGAACTGACTAGAAATAATCATCTTGTAGCCAACCTTTTAAGACCACACATGATACTTTTATCAAAACTCAATCTCGATCTCTTGAAAAATCATTTAGTAAACTCACGACTTCAAGTAACCATTTGAGAATTGTACTGAAAATTACTGGAAGACTGCTGGGCATACAGTAACTTCTCGAATAAGAATAAAAACAACAAACTTTTTATGTTGAAATCATCTCTGGTTATATGTTATTCGCAATTGAAAAAATATACTGTTAGTCAATTGCATAGTCACGTGAAACATGTTGAAGCTGAACTCAGAAACGTGCAAGGACAAAGTGCACGATTCCTCATTAGAATGCTAACTTTACGTGACTATTCAATTTACTTCTAGTACAAACATATATTAGTTTGATGAAGCAGCTCAGATTGTTCTAAAAACTACAAAACATGACCTTTACCGACTCTAGGAAATAGTACGCGAATTCGAGATACGCAGACAAGGGTCAGTTGGCGTGATTTATAGTATTCGCCTGTCTCTCATAATCGATAGACTTTCTTCTCAAAACACCCGCAGTGATCTCACTCTTTATCTTTTCATTGGTTTAGTCAGGTGTTTTCCAATATGTTAAAGAACATGATTGTCCGGAACTTTTTTTAGTCCATTATTCAATGGCTTTTGATTATCTAGAATTTAAATAGTACAAATCTCAGCTGATGTAGATTTGAAGCTGGAGAATAATCTGCTGATTAGAGATGAAAACATCTCAAAAGTCAAAAGTGTGTTTCTCTTCATTCTCTTGATGTTTTCAAATCTTCAATATGAACGCATGTGTTCATTAATTTTTTCATGATCTCAAAACTAGATTTGTGATTTTATTCGAATGATTGCATTCTCATAACTCCGTTCGTGAACATTAACAGATAGTGTTATCGGAACGAATCTCTCAGTCATAAACTCCGTAGGAAAGACGCCATTCTTAGAACTCAAATTTTACTTTGTTATCAAAGAAGAAATCAGGTTTTTGCCTTTCATATTAACTTCAGCGTAAACTAAATATATTTTTTGTTCCTCCCAACTGCTGCTCATTCTCTTCTCGAAGACACATATTACCTACTTATTTTGAGTTTCATGGAAATCACTGTAATATCAAGTTTGATCTCTGCTTTATAGCTCTCTCTCTCTCTCTCTCTCTCTCTCTCTCTCTCTCTCTCTCTCTCTCTCTTTGTCTCTCTCTCTCCCTCCATTTCTCCTCTCTCTCTATCTCGTTTTAGATTCCCCTCTGCTAGATTCTTCTATTCTGTAGTTTTATCACATATCATTTTGTAGCGTCATCTGAACATTGTGCTTCATTAACATATTTAGTCCACTTCAACTGAACCGTTGTGCTCCTCTACTTTCAATCACGTAACTGAGCCCTATGGTTATCTTTACAATCAAAATATCTCATGACGTAGGCTTCGTGGGCGGATATTTTTCTTCAAATGAATCACTGGCGGTTGAATGTTTCACAGAGATATTATAAGTATTATAAACTGTATGTTTCATCGTTTGGTCAAGAATCGACACAGAATATATGTCTTTGAACGATAATAAAAGCTGAATTTTCAGTTAAATGCTTTCTTGGATTCTACCTTTACTCCTCATTTCTGGCGGACTCGCAAAGCCAAAACTCCGAGCTTTGTGGAACTTCGAAGAAGTTACGGAGTGCGTGCTGCACTATCGAGCACTGGTTGGTTACTTTTTTTCTTTTTCTTGCTTTATCTCTTTACTCTCTTATTCTTTCTCTTTTTGCCTTTTTTTACCACCCTTTCTCATCTTTGCACTCTATATCTTGCACATCACTCTTTCTGTATATATCTTCTTCATATAAGACGCTGCAATCTAAATAAATCTCAGAATCTATTTTTTCTCGAGAAAGAAATATTTTCTGGGAAAGAAAATATTCCACTTTTTGATGCAAACTTTATCCACGATTGCTTCAAAAGATTAATTTTCTCATGTCCCAAGATTTAAATCATTGAAAAGATGGGATCCCACTTTATCAATCATTGAAAAGATGGGATCCCACTTTATCAATCATTGAAAAAATGGGATCCCACTTTATCAATCATTGATAATTTGGGATCCCACTTTATCAATCATTGATAAATTGGGAAAGCTTATCTATAGTTGCTGAGTACACCTTTCAAGATCAGCTTACACTTCTCGCGCGAATGAATACTCATTCAGTAATGCACGTTCTCGGCTGCGCCGTATCTAGTATGTGTGGTTTTTCAGACGATAACTGTCTCTGCATCTCTGTCTCTGCGTCTCGTGTTCTCGCGGGAGCTGTAACTAAGCATTAGTACACGGAAAAATGAGAGGCGCAGAGAAAGGGGCGCCGAGACAAATACGCTAAAATAATACCAATACCAAATACGGCGCAGCCAGATACGCGCCTCGTGTTGCGTTTATATCCGCGCGAGGGCATTCGAAGCACCACTTTAAGTGTAATCCATAGAAATGTATCCCAAAATATCAATCATTGAAAAAATGGGATCCCAAAATATCAATCATTGAAAAAATGGGATCCCACTTTATCAATCATTGAAAAAGTGGGAAATATTATTTTCATGTTGATATGCCTCCCAAAACCAACTTTTTTCCTCAAAGGTTCGAAAACTGGGAACTCAAAAAGTTCGGTTCCCAAATAATCAACGAATATCAAATTTTTTCGACTTTTGAGAAAAATTTAGATTGCAGAGTCTTATATGTTTACCGCATTCATTCGCACGGGTTATCAGATGAGTATGAACACCAACGGATTCATATTTCAAATTTATGCATTCATTCACTTCGCTTAGCGGTACATATCACTGATCTTTGTAGCCGCAGTTTTTTGTAAGGTCTTGGTCCCTTCCCCTCATAGAAGACTTCTTGGTGGAGGGTGGACTATCGAATGCTCTGTTGTCATTGACGATCATAAAAGTTCAATGATGTTCTTAGGTTCATTTGTATGTTTCAGGTCTACAATAATTACGGCTGTTGGTGCGGCGTCGGTGGATCTCACGAACCAGTGGACGGCATAGATGAGTGCGTTGGTTTAGCAATAGTTCTGTTTCAGCCGTTATTTTTCGATGTTTGAATCTGCCTAAAAAAATTACCGCAAAACTAGCTTTCGCGGGATTTCTCAGAGTTAAACTTTAACGAAAGGCGATAATCTCGTGTCAACGGTCCTTCAAACTGCAATTAATAAATGTATTGCAGTTTAAAGGGCTGGACCGTTGCAATTGGACCACATAATCGTCATTCTTCAATTCATTTTTATGGGGGCACTACTGCTCCACATGGAATAGATTCAAATGGAATTAAACGAAATGTAGTTTTTCGACAGGAATCATTAAAAAAACTGTGTTCTGTCTGCTTAGTGGTGTCAACTCTCGATGTTCCAGCTGTTGCCGCCACCATGACAAATGTTATGACAAGGCCGTGGATGACGGGATCTGCTTCGATGTAGAATGGGAATACATTGACGACTACTCCTGGAAGTGCGCCAACAGCACCGCCGTCTGCTCAGGTACTCAACGATTAGCGCCAACTTTTTTCTCAATTGGCCAGCTACAAGAGCGAGAGAGCTTGTAGGTCAGGAGAGGCCGTAGACCTCTTCGAGTCTCTTTGACCTGCACACGCTGGGAATAGTTGTAGATTTTCACTTCCATATCGACAGAGAATCGAATCAAAACGTAACACACTTTGCAATTTTTTACTTTACACTTTTACTTGACCACAGGTTACTACAAATTGTGATGACAAAACAAGAGGTTCATAGTAAGATCTGGGCTCTCCTTTGAGGAAAAACTATAATGTATACTCCTGGCGTCGTATATACCTTGTATATACAATAATGTATATACCTTTTCCTGGCGTCGTAAGCGTTGTGTTTTCATTACTCTAATTATGACCAAAAACTGGCTGAAGTACTCCGTGAAAACGTTGGTCTCTGAATGATCCTTGGTGATAAAAATAGGTTTGAGTTTCGGAAACCATGAATAGGCTCTTTGAGACCTGCTTGTTGGTAAAGCATAGGACAAACTGACTATATACATGGATGTTCCCTGGCGACAAAGCGGGTATTTTAAATACGGCGGTATTACTGCTGAGCTGTCTGTGAGCTATAATGAAGTCTGCTAGCACAACACGTCCAATTCCAACTCAAAAATGATTCGAGTTATAATGATAATTGTATTTTGCATTCAACGTTCCACTTCCAGACAACCAAGCCGGTTGCAAGGCGGCATTGTGTGCCTGTGACACGACCGTGGTGGCCTGTTGGGCCAAGTACCCGAAGCCCACTACGAAACCGAAGTGCAACCGATCGAATTGGGTGAAAGAAACTAACTTCTTCCAACATTGACCTCATTCGCTGTATATAGGTATCTTACAATCATGATTTTCGAGTTGAACGTATTCTGTTCTGTATCGTCGCTTTAATAGAACATTGTTGTTGTACAAACTGTGTGTATTTTCTATTGAAAACTTCATTGATTTGTTTCCACTTTTTTCTTTCACAAGAACATTTTCCTTAGAGGTCACAAGCATAAGGTTGCAACTAGATGACTAAAACTGCGTCTTTTGTATTTTTAATTCTCGAATACGGTGATCGTATTATTGAAAAACACCGCGCGGGGCTACCCACCGCCTTAAACATACATCGGTGTGGTAGGTAAGACTACCACACCAATAGATGTTTTAGGTGGAAGCGTTGGTGGATAGGTGTGTAATATCAGACATTAACTATGGAAACAGCTGTATTGTGGTTTGGAAAGTTTGAACCAATTTTGACCATGACTGATTTGGAACTTATCATTTAAAAAGTGTGCAAGCCCTGATTAAATTTCTGTCCGAGACTGGAATGCAGAGGCCCACGTGGGATTGAAAAGGACTATACGTGTGACGCCGAACGAGGGTCACATGGCTGGTGGGGGTAGTACAAATGAATAACACCTGTGACACTCGTGTTCCAGAGTGAAAACATTGAAATGAGATAGACAAAGAGGGGTGAAGAGAGAGAGAGAAAGAAAGAGAGAGAGTGAGCAAAAGAGAGAGAGAGAAATAGAAGAGAGAAAGAGAGCTGCACTGCTACACAGACATCAGACAATGGAGTGATTACAGACATGAAGAATACCACTTCGTACTTGATAACGCGTTTCTTTTCCCTTCCATTTCTTGTCCTCGCGGTAGAATGGCGCTGAATAGTCTTATCTTTCGTTGGTTCACCCGATAACCACTCTATTTAAGAGCGAACTGCGCTAATGAGAATATCATATGGAGTTTGCTCTCTAACTTTTTTACCTTTAGATAATATAAGTTCAAAGAGTTTCCTGGAATCGGAGTCAATCTTACATCAGCTAGGTTTCTTAAACTGAGTGCATAAGGACTTGTAAAAATCTGACATAGTACGTTTTGAATAGATTATAAAACGCTACAAATTGATTCAACTACAGTTGTTATCCCGCTGGCGGTCTAATTGCAACAAGAACTTTTGTATGATGGGCTTTCGGATACAATCATAAAATCAATGGTTTTCACTTCTATTTTGTGACCATCCGTAACTTGCTCCAGCCGTTGAACTGCACTTCAATGTTTCACCTGATGTCTGACCATTTTCCCGGAATACGCGGCCATGTGTTTTCGTGGAAAGGTAGCGCTGGTTACACAACTTCTCCCACTGATCACACATCCTAGCACAATGTTGGCTGATTTCCATCAACTAAAAGCTGGTTATTCTTCCCTTTGAACGTGTAAACGTTCGTGGCACAACATATCACTGTACCAATATAATACTGTGCCCTTTTTTACAGATTTTTACAGAATTTTTACAGATTTTTACTCTGTTTTGAAGTAGCAAAGAGTATCATCAAAAAGAGCAAAACACAGAGAAAACTATTAAAAACTAAGGAAAATATTAACTATTGAAAATTCGCTCAAGTAACTTACATATGGCTACTTCAGCTTACAAAATACGGCCACTGAACTAACAAACTAATCATGAAGTAATCTATTTTCACCCAATGAAACTTTCCATAACGAATTTATCCAATTCTCTGTAAAACTGCATTTTATAAAGCTCGCACAAACTCTCGAGAAACTAGTTGGCGTACATTTGCTCTGCTGAATCACGTTTAACACTACAGTCCGAGAGTGATTAATCGTTTTTATCATTCAACTATCATTTGCCCACTTTTTTATGAGATCGACGCATGACTTTGAGTAAATAAGATACGCCTGAGGCCAGTTTCTGTACCGGCCAACGACCAATAAATTCAGTGAAACATTTGACTGTGCTTGCCAGACTCATGTGCGGCAAATTGTGCACGAAAGAAGTCCCTAATTAAATATCCCTTTGCACAACCAGTTAATGTTTTTCACGGTTTCAAAACTTGTTCAATGCATGTTAGTAACCATTGATCATAAATTTCTCGTCATAAATTTCTCAAAATTGCCAAAGTAAAATCCTTCGCTTAATATACAGTATTGAACTAGGTAACATAGTTAATAAAAACTCAAAATGAACTGTGAACGCTCACAAAAACAATCACAGAGGTTTTATTATATTGAAGTGGATTTGACAATTGTAACTTCTCTAGATTGTAAACTCTCATATATCATTCCGACGAAACATTCAACTGTTCGACAACGATTCCACACTTTATTACAACGTACACCTTCCTTTGCATGACTTAACTATCACCTGATCGTCTCTCATCATTTCCGACCGCACCCCAATGTTCCACCAAACATCTGTTCGACCCATTGTATTTCTAATCTCTGCATGAGTTTAAAAATCTGAGCTATTCTTTTTATCCTGAAAAAAAAAACAGCAGACAATTTCTATAGAACAGAATAGATCATAGATCGTGTAAAATTTGTCGTCTGGTACTCTGCAAATCTACAACTGGCTAGAACCTGACTACAAAAAGAATCATAACTAACTAACAGTAGACTTCTTTGTTGTGAGATGAGAGAATTTTTTACCAATCATGCTAGTACTTTCCCTCATATGTTCTTATACAGACTATGCTCTGAACAATGTTTCGACAAGCACGCATACGAGCCAGATTTGAAAGTGTAACCTCTTAGTCAATTGCACAGTGACGCGAAACTTGTTAAACACAGCAGAACTCAAAAACGTGCAATGACAAAGTGCACGATTTCTTATTTGAATGCCAACTTTACGTGACTATTCAATTTACTTATAGTATACTACATCCATATTACTTCCTCCTTCCAATGTTTATGTCTTACTGAATAACATTTGCGAGTCTAATTAGACAGCACGTGACCGGAAAGGTCGTGTTTACAGCCGCCTGGTAGTAATTCTGGGTGCACGTGTACCCAAAACCACCTATTTTCAATTGCTGTTTACTTCACGCCCCACCATGTGACTGGGCCACACCACTTTCACACATACGCACGCACATTCCTTAGAACGCGGTTGTACCATCGACCACTCACAGTTCACAACCACACTCAACATTGAAGCAGGACGATTATGTGACCCAATCCCGTGTCAGTGGCCCTTTAACCCGCATTTGAAAAATGTGTTGAAGTTTAAAGGACTGAACCGTTGCGATTGGACCACATAATCGTCCTTCTTTAAGGTTGCAAGCTCAAACCTACGTAAGCCAACTTAGAGAATAGGCCACATAATCCACCTTTTCCAAGAGCGATATTCGTGAAATTATACTATAACCCGATCGAATAGAGCGTGACGTATGAAATACTTTATACCAACTTTAAATAGAGTGTAGTTTCTGCAGTCAATCCCAACAGAACTTCAACTTCTCTGTTTGAACTGCAGATACATTAGAAAAGGGAACAATTTGTCGTTTTCTTTCTTGCTCATCTGAGGACGTTTAAGAAACTTTAGGGAACCTCAACAGATGACAGTTCAGTATCAGATATGTTCGTGAATAGACGTGAAACATTGGCGTGATGACATTAATATCTTAGCGGTAGTTTCAATACTCAAAGTGTTAACAGAGATGACGTTTGGCCACAGTGTTGGTATTTTTAGAATATTGCGTCACATCACGAAATGTGAAAACGATGTGTATGCGTAACCATGGAATTATGAGCACAAAAGAGATGAATCCCCCCTGAAAAACTAAACATCGTCAATCGGGGGAGGATCACTTCCCAGTTCATTCGAAATGAATTGATACTGTCCTATTCACAATCATTGCTCTATTTGATATCCCAGGAGAATTTTGAATGTTACAATTTTGACGTTGGACCAACTTTGATATCATTGTTACAGAGTATCACCTGTTCAAAATGTGTATTGCAGTCATTTATTGTTAAGCAAATTACATTGCTTTTATTTATCTTTCTAGTTACTTTTGTTCGTCGTATTGACCTTGTAACAGTGTTCAATTTCATAGTTTCAACAAATTAGTCTCTAAATTAGTTCCACAAAATGAGTTCTACACATACTTATTGTTACGCGAATTACCGTACCTTCATATATGTTTCTAGTACGTTTTTGTTCCTCGTAATCCCTTTTGAGCAGTTTTCATATTCGTAGTTTCAACAAATAAGCCGCTAATTAAGCTTCTAGCTTGAGAATTTTAGTTATGCAAAAACTGCAATACGTTGCGAGAGAACTAAGGTATAGTAAACGGTAGTAAGAGTGAGATGAAAAAAGAAACATTATCTCTAGTTGATGAGATATGATACATTAAATACTTCATGCGTACATTAAATCTTGTTATCATTGCAATGAGTCATCTGGCTAATCGTTTTCATCCTATAAAAGATACGGAAAACGGAAATAATTTATGTTTTTGAAACTTCCGACGTTACTTCAGAATAATCGGAGATAACACCTTAAATTCAAATAACGTGCAGTTTTATCAATATGGACCTAACTTCTAAGATACCTCTACCAATACCGTACGAATGAACTTTCGTTCTTACATCAAGTTATTTCTCATCTTTACGTCTATATTATTTAATTATTGGTCAATTCGGTTCTAGCACTGGTTTTTTTAGAGTCAGTTTCTGTTTATGTTGAAGTGATGTTGTACCGAAACGCTACTTGGTCATGCTTCTTCACTTATCTTCTTTCTGAAGTTTAATTGTTTCCATTTTTGTATCAATAACAATTGGTCTGCTCCAGAAATGGTTCTCGATATCAAGCGTGTTCGATCTTCCGATGATTCCAGAACCCTCGAAACACTGGAAGGACATATTGTACAACCGTTCAAGCATCAGGTATGTATATGGGGTGCTAAAAATACAAATGCTTGTCTCTCGCCGGAATCGAAACTGCGAGCGAAATTTTCGCAGCAGGGCGCTAACCACTGCGCTATTAGTGCACAAAACCAGCAAGCTTTGACAATCGGAGACATGTGTTCGTACACAGCGCGAGAATAGAGATATACAGTACCCGCCCGCCTTTCTTTTGGCGACGACTATAGATCACAATGCAAACGTCATCAGCTAAAGCTACATACCAAAAAAAATGTGGTCAATTGTAGACAATAGCACCCCGAGGACATGAAGGTAAACATAATTTGTCATAGAAACCGAAATGTAAAAAAAAAATGAAAGAGCGCTAAAATATGTATAGTTTGCTCGAATGACGTATTCTTGACAGATAAATTGTTTACAATGTACTGGTATACTAATATTTTTTACGATGCTACTTAGTTTGGGTTTGAGAAATCAGTTGAATGTTTCAGGTAGGCGGGCACGCTCCGTTCTGTAGTCTTCCAAACGGCCATTTGTTGAAACCGTGCGACGAGAGGGAAATTGCTTTCTACCAAAATATTCCTCTACAACTGCTACCGATTGCGCCGAGGTGTTGCTCGACAATTCAGGTTGGTCGAAACTGAATCCTCATCAACCTCGTTCATTGATTGATTTATTTACATGCAAGCATGTGAGATACATAGAGAAAACAGAAATTAAATGAAAACCTACTAAATTTGAGCAATATGAAAACAATAATCTTTCGTATGCTGAAACATCCACATGACTTATCATCACCTTCAGTTGAGACATATAGACCGGCTATATGTAAGGCTGCGGTCATACCTCTAGCCTTTAGATTGGGAAGCACTGGCCGTAATAGGCGAATTATATGTATGGACTTGGCCCAATCAATACACATGGTTTGCACCTTGGGTCTCTGCGTCCCCATCTGCAGGCAAGAAGTATGGCGACACACTGAGAGCCAAGAAATACAGCATGTTCGTAACAAGCGGTATATACCTCAGTACGTCTTTTGACATAGTCTGAGCCGTACATAAACATAACATTTTCAGGGAACATCCTCGTTGCCTCTGCCTCTCTGTTGCTCCACGTGCCGGAAAGAGCACCGAGAAGAACTCCTGATACCCCATTCCACCCACTCGCCAACCTCTCTCAAGAAAAGAAAACTATCCAGGTAGGCATTGTTGAGCTGCCACATGTTGTGTGTCTCACTGTTCTGTTGCCATCCTAAAATTCAAAGAAAACCTTGATGTAAATGAGCAAAACGAATGTGCGTTCTTCAAAAGTAGACTGCTTCTGAGGGAAAACTGATGAAAACTCCATTACAACATTAGAAAAACAGGTGCACCTCTGTGAATGAAGTGAGATAAGTGTTACGCCCCCGTTTACGTGGTCTTTTTCTGTTTCCAGGAATTTCCTGGTTCTTTCCGATCTGACGCGAGATTTCCGTTTGCCCTGTGTTCTCGATTTGAAACTAGGCACCCGGCAGCATGGAGACCATGCCACCCCTGAGAAGACGATAGCTCAGATGGAAAAGTGTCGGAGTACTACCTCGGCAGAGATGGGAATACGATTATGCGGTAAGCAGAGAAAATAGTATAATCGTCGCCGACGGAAAAGCGGGAGGGTACTGTATATCTCATTTTCCGCTGTGTACGCACACATTTCTTCGATCACAAAGCTTGCCCGATATGTGCTCTAATAGCGCAGTCGTTAGCGCTCTGCTACGTATTTTTGCTCGCTGGTTCTATTCCGGCGAAAGACAGTAATCAAAAAATTGAGGTCATGACTTATTTTTCCACATCATTTTACCAAGTATTATTTTATATGATACACATGAAACGTACGAGTACACGTTAGCACAATCCTGTTAAGATCACAACCTTTTCGTGACCAATGATTGCTGTTCAGTTTGTGATATGCAAATGTTTGAATAGAACCTTGAATCTCGATTCTTGAAAAAGTATTAGAAAAAACTGTAAATTTGGACTTGTTTTAAACAAAGAACAAAAGTTCATAAGAAACCAGTCATTAAAAACGGAAAACCGCTCCACTTGAACAGAAACAACATGTTCATAAGTTACAGGCATGCAATTGTACGAAACATCCGGAGAACTCATTACCATGAACAAGTACGAGGGAAGACTGCTCAACGAAAATGCTCTTAATGACGTCATCATCAGCTTTTTTGACCACGCCCCTTTGGTGAAGAATGAAGTAATAGAGAAAGTACGGAACATACGAGAGGTGAGTCGGAGTAAATATAATGTATTGGTTTTCGTGCATTGCCTGTGCGAATAAATGTCATCGAAAAATATATTTCTTGTTTTCGTGCATGCTCTGTGTGGATAAATGTCATCGAGAAACAGATTTGTGGTTTTCGTGCATTTTCTGTGTGAATAAATGTCATTGAGTAACAGATTTGTGGTTTTCGTGCATTTTTTGTGCGGATAAATGTCCTTGAAAAATAGATTTGCCTGGTATTGCGTTCCGTCAAACAGTCGTGTTTCAGATAATTGCAAAGCTGGACGGAGTACGGCTGTTTGGAGCTTCTCTGTTGGTCATCATCGAAGGTTAGTCGGTAGTTCCCTTCATTCTTACTTCCATAGAATGACTAAAACATCACTTCTATTACCCCGAATGCGATTGATGTATCTATGGTCAGAACTATTGCAGTATACATATCAATGACGAAACATTAACATGAGGTAAAAACAAGAAATGTGGCAGATTGAAGATTATCGAATTTGGATGAACAGAAAAGGATATTGTGACAGAGTTAAACCAATAAACATGTGTAGTAGTATAACTTTTCTAACAGTGACAGTTCTAACACAAAAAAACCGACATAACTAGTATAACATTTCTGACTTACTACATTTCAAAAAGTTCAATTCAGAAACTCTTTGAATGCGCCTTGTATTCACTAACCTACAAAATGCTTAGATCCATAAAGTATACTTCAACATCTTTAGGAGACAATCTATGTCCGAGTTCCGCGGAAGTGTGTGTGGTGGATTTCGCGAATGCTACTTGTCCCGGGTTTCTCAATGACAAAAAATATGAGGGTCCAGACGAGGGTTGCATCAAAGGATTGAACGCTTTGGAACATATTCTGACACGGTAGTACATGCTCTGTTTCTATTGTTAACCATCTATTCATATTCTAGACCATTCATTCTACAGGAGACGAAATATACCGTCACCTTCAAAATGCAAAGCACAACATAATGTCAAATCAAAACGATGACATATGTATCACTTGACATCTCTTTGAGTTTTACGTGCCCAGTTGTATTCGATTTCCGTGAAATATTGTAATATACAACCCACAATGATTAAGTTTTGTCACCAAATAGTAACCATGTAAGCATCTCTTAGCAACTATATTTGTTTTCATGTATGAACCTTCTACGGTTAACTACGAGCACACAACATATCAAGTATAACACGGTTCCTTGGTTGTTTTATATAATCTGTGTTACAACATATCACATTTTTGTTTTGTTTTCTAGCCTGACAGATCTACTTCGGAACGTATCAAAGTTGTGCATTCCAGTCCTTATAGCTCATGTTTTCACTATGTCAATGTGTTGATTACTCGGGTCGTAGTAACTTATTCTGTATAAATTGTTAATAACTTTATGTCCTCACGGAATTCTTAGCGTTCCAACGCAATGATGCTATCAGAACGTAAAATTGAACAGCATTTAAGAAATAATAAAAATAATTTTTGTCGTGATTTAGTATCACAGTTAAAAATCATAAATATTCTTCGTGAGCTTAAAGAAGGACAATTATGTAGTCCAATCCCAACGCTTCAGTCTTTTAAACTGCAATACATTTTTCAATTGCAGTTTAAAGGACCGTTACCACGGGATGGGTCCACATAATCGTCCTGCTTTAATTGAAAGAATGATAACATTTATTAACATTTCATTTTGAATGATAACAGGAATCCATATCTGTTTTGAGTTCGGTGTGTGAGAGGAGGTAGTCATCGGCCAGTACACCGTACATCGCATTTCGCTCACACCTGTAAATAGGACAAATGAACTTGCGAAACTTTAAAGAACTATAATCTATCTCACACAGCCCTAATCCATTACAGTAACCGCACCACAATCTGAATTGTTTCCTTCTTATTGTGAAATAGACACTTTGGATGAAATAGTATGGGTCAATGAGGCAACAAAACATCAACGATGGAAATCTTCATTCTTGAATTATGCAAACCTGTCCGCAAGCTTCACCGCTGTTCACTTTCGAAGAATTTAATGAGAAATGATTGATTTCCAAAATGAACGTACAAATTGAAACGAACATTTTTAGCATTCAATTTGCGTTGAGAACTCACACATCGGCCTGTATGCAACAGTTTCTGAGTAAAGCGCATTGCTGTTTCCGAATGGCCACTTCGAGAAGACACGTACTGCTATCCAGATCGGAAATTGGGGACTCCAGGTCCAACAACAACGATGGCTCACAGGGCTGTTGCTGAAATGAAACGGAATTTCAGATTTGTTCGTCGTTCTTAACAAAAATATTACTTTATACTTGGAGAAAAAGTGTCAAATGTTTAGTCCTGGGATGAAATAAGTTTTATACTCACTTTTTCTATGAGTTCTCTGGTCAAGTTAGCAATCGGTGTACAGTGATCCAAGTACATTTCTGCTCTGTTCCGCCTCTCAAGAAGATTCGTGAACTTTTTCGAGTACTTCTTTTTACAGTACGCATCCCGGGCGTCGAGGGGTTCAGCCAGGAAATTGTAGGCGGGGCTCCACGACTGAAATTAAGAGAAATATCATCGCGCGCAGCGCGTAGCGCTGCGCAGATTAGTTTTTGTTAAATTAGTTCTTTAAACAGATGAAAACTAGTTGCAATCTCGTATAGCACATAACGTGAGCAAAACGTGTTTGACGGTGAGTTGTATTAATACACGAATCAACGTGCATTTAAAATCGTTTAAATTCCAACAATTCAATGAATCTATCTAGGACTTCATCTAGTATGAAGTTATTCGTTTCTATAAAACAAGAAATAGTTTCAAACTAACATATTCATTTCCAGCTTTCGGCAACTGTCTTAGTGCTGCACACCGATTGCGTAGATTGAACATTTCTTTCGAACATCGCAAATATCTTTGGCAGAGGGAAAACGGAGGCTGTAAGAAGAGTTGTATTTAGTTCTATTGTTCAATAAACAAAGCCTAAATTTTATACAAACTTTATAACAGCCTCTGGTTCATATAACAAAGGAGAGGTGTGTTTTGCGGAAGTTTTCTTCAACCAGTTGTGACAAGAGTTGTGATTTATTTAGAGTGTTCAAATGTGACAGTGGCTCTACATATACAGATGTTTTCCATGAGAGGAATTCTGTGATACTCCTGCGCCACGCTGATAAACAATCTCGAGCCAAAAAAACAGAAAAAAGCGCAACAAACATTATTTAAATTCTATGGTGTATTCTATTTCAGAAAATTTCTAACCTGTTTCTAGTCTTTCTATAGTATATTTGAAAAAATATGCCAGCACTCACCAGTGCAATTTGCTCCGTTGAACTTGTATCATGGGTATCTCGTGTTCCTAGAAAAAACGTTGAAATGTACTTAGGGACCCGAATGTCACTAGCACAGAGGTGCGTGCGTTGCGTATCAAGGCGTGAGTTCTCACGGAGGACGCACATTCACCACACACAACATAACTCAAGTTATTTTCGGAAACAGTACACGTTTGAATCACATTTGCGCAGCAGGGACACAAGCCAATGTTTTCGGTCCTAAAGCAACCCTTTCACGTGATGCACAAAATACGGGAAATACGTTTTACACATGTGCAATCTCCACTCTACACTTCACTGAAAACCGTAACAATTTTATGTTATCTCACCCGTTTTCAAAGACGAAACTCTTGCTTTGCAGGCGGCCATTTTAATCTGGATTTCCTCCTCCAAACCATCAATTGTTCTTCCCGTCTGCCCATGCTGGCTAGACTGCTCGCACCTAAGACGGGTCACGTATGAAACGTGTTATTTTGCCTCATAGATCATTAAACACCTTTCCCTACTCGAATGAGGACGCATAAGAAAAAAGTTATCTCTATTAGAGTTGTGACATCTGGGGTACACGATTTCGTCTTATAAAACATGATCCACACAAACCAGAATTAAAATACAATCCAAACTGTGAATAAATAGCTTTTGTAATAGACAATTAGAGACTATTACCTGCTCGATGGGTTACAGCACTGCTTCAGTGCGTTGCATCTATTTTCTAGCCTCATTCTGGCCATGAAACATTCATCTGAAGTACGTGCATCATTCAGCTGTTCTCCAAACATGTACGGATAGCAGAACTTGGCCTGAAACATCGAGATGCGACAATAGAGTTCACTGAAATGCTGAAGAAGCATATATTGTAAATGCAACGGGATGAAACCTTACTAACGAACTTTGAAGATTGAAATACACAGCTATATTATGATATAATTGATGAAAATGTGTGCACTATTCACAAATCAAAATATTGAGTTATCAGTTAACAATTTAACCTTTGAAATGCATATTTTTCTGTAATTACAATAATCTAATTTCCTCACAATTTCTTTTCTGCCAATCCGAAGTATTAATCATACCTTTGCCTTGTTGAACTTGGTAACCATAGAGTATTTGACCGCAGTTCTAATGCAAAACGTAGTTTGTTGTTTGATGAGGTTCTTCTCGGCTACTAGAAGTTTCAAATCGTTTTTGAGCTCGTTTTCGCAACTAGCTTCCTCGAGTGTCTGAAATTTGATGATGATTTGCTGTAAGATTCCATTCTTAGTTCTCGATCTCAGTCTGTTACAACGTGTTTTTTTTCTTGCTATCACATCTGTGCTGGATGAGAGTTATTTGAACTATTCTGACAAAACAAGGACACAAGAAAGTATTTGAGTGCCGGGATGGTACTGCATACGGTTCACGTAAAGTTAGCATTCTGTTGACGCATCGTGCACTCTGTCGTTGCACGTTTCGGGGTTCTGCTGTATTTAATGTGGTTCAAGTGACTGTGCACTTGACTGTTTCTGATAAAAGTTATATAGCTACATGAACACCACTACATGCCAAGTAATTTGGGCGAATCTCAAGCTGATACGGATATTCCAATAATTCGTCATTCTCATGAGTATCACCTTGGTGTAGTTGTTGTGCATGTGAATACCGCACGTCTTCTCATAGATTTCCTTCTCGTCTGAGCATCTGATGTACTCCTCACACACGTCCGAAAGGGCCAACCGTTTCTGAATCACCAAGGAAATAGACAACACCAACTACACCGTTGAAAGAGACCGAAAGATGAGGTAATATCGAAATAGCTCTATATCGTTATTTTATCTTTCATTTCAACAAGTATGTACAAGTATGTATTATTTTATCCATCATTTCAAGAGGTATTTTTAGATAATGTTAATCAGCTTCAAACTACTCCTCTCATACGACCGAATCGCATACCACTGAACAATTAGGAAGCACAACCACCTTGGACTATAGGTATGTTCTATTCCAAAGGGTGTAATGCTAACAACCGAACACTCTTCTTCCTATATTACGTATCTCGCAAAACATCGAAAAGGAAGAATGAAATAATGTGCTCGTATTAAGCATCAACATGAAAAACATCATTGGTAAAACCTTCATTAAACATCGTCTTGTATCAGGGTCGAAACCAAATAGGTTTTATACCTTTTCTGAGCACATATAGTTTTATAAAAACAACATAGAAAAGACCTTGTGACACAAACTATTTACTCGATCAATCAACCAAATTAGTAACATTACCTTCGCAGAGACGTGGAGTAGAGAGAGAAGCACCAAGCAGACCAGATCGCGCATGGCGTACTATGGATGTGTATGAGATAACATCATTCATAAATTAGGTTGAATTCGGGTAAACACATCTTCTGACCGGAGGCTAATCTCCGTTTCCGAAACACCTATTTGGTAGGTGTGAAAAGGGTTTGAAACATCTGAACACTGCAGATTGGTGTAATGATTCACAGTATTGTGTTCTCAAAAATATTTGTTAGTTTTTGTTACAGTACAATCAGTAAGCTGAAGGAAAGTAATCAAATCAAGTTGTTAGGTAGAAATAGTACGAACACAATCTTGAAATAGAGCTGTTGAAACGTGGAACTGCGTTTAGTTGACTCCAGCGCATTTTCAAACGCTCAGCATTTCTCTCCACGCACTCCAATCTTGTTGACAGACTACATTATCAGCCGCAACTAACTTGAGCTTTAAAATAGTAGCACTGTCCCAGAAGAACTGACATTTCGAAACAGCTATTCCGATACTTTCTCGATACCTTATAGCGATCCGGGCAAATTATATTGTAAAATTTTTCTCAAAAGTCTAACACCACATAACTTGTTTTCCACCTTTTTTCATCCAACTCGTTTCAGAATATTTTTCAAACGTTCAACCATCATAACCGTGTTTATTCCAGCAGGGCAAATTCTGTTCAGAGTGAATCACTTCACATTCTTCTCTAGAAACCTTTTTTGATCGGAAACGGTTCGAATGCGCGTGAATCTGGTTTCTGCGGTCACAAAACGTTGCCGAATGACTGCCGAAATTTGTTGGAATGCCACGATCGTCCCTTATTTCATGTCTTCGCGAAAACACTGGTTGACACAAAAGACCCGACAAACTTTTGTCATTTCCGGTACTCAGATGAACATTTCATTTTTCTGTTTAGTTACATGCATACCAATAATAAAGTATATTTTCTGTCAGAACCTAGGTACTGTTATTTATTACACCATATTTCTCAGTTTAATGCATAATGTTCGAAAAATCGAACCGATTGGAATTGATTTCGTGTATTCAAGTACAAATTACCTTTCTTATATTCCCAAACAATTCTCTTAAGCTACATATTATGTCTAAGTATCGTTTTTCTCAATTGAAGCATCGAATCTGAGTGTTTCCACATTGTACAGCTGCTTCCAATGTACGTGCAGTATCCATTGGCTATACACTCCTTCATTCGAATATACACTCCTTCACTCAATTATATGTCTAGTTGTTTAAACTTTAAATCCATAATTGGAGCCGTTGGCGAGACAGAAGAACACATTAACTGCATAGTCCAACATGTCGCAGCTGAATGTTTCAGGCGGCTTCCTTAAATCATTACCAGAGTATGAAGTGATGGAGTGGACGAATATTCAGTGATAGAGTAGACGAATATTATGATTTTACTATGCTGCAACAAGAGAAGCTCACGATTAGCTCATGAGGTGTTTCTGAGAATCTTATAAAACCCATAGATTCTTATGGGGTTGAAAGGATTGCTACACCGCCAGGTATGGTACCAGGAATAAGTCATTCAAAATTGAAAGTCGTTAAAGTAAAAGTCATGTTAAAGTAAAAGTCATTCATTCACTTTTAATCAGGATTTGGAAAAATAAAAATAACGAAAAAATTTGCAAACTTTATTTCTGATTCTCAACTCAACTGTTTATGTACTTAAAGAAGGACGATTATGTGGACCAATTTCGTGTCAACGGTCCTTTAAACTGCAATTGAAAAATGTATTGTAGTTCAAAGGACTGAACCGTTGCGATTGGACCACATATTCGTCCCTCTTCAATGATTTTCACTTTCAAATGATTTTTAATTTTGAGTTATTCTGGTGGCCGCCAGGTATATAGCCTAGCCTTACGGGTAAAAGCTGTTGTCTCACTCCTAGCTACAATTGCAACCAACCCGCTTGCCATTCACTGAAAATGGGCGGGGCTGCATTTTATATGAAGAAAATCATTTCACGCACAATGCACTCAAGGTCGAATTAGCGCATTTTTAACGCGCTGTCACAATTATGAAGCGCGCTCTATTCACCCCCTGTGCCACCTTTCGCTCTCTCTCTCTCTCTCTCTCTCTCTCTCTCTCTCTCTCTCCTTCCTCTCTGTCTCTCTCTCTCTCGCTCTCTCTCTCTTTCTCTCTTTCTCTTTCTCTTTCTCACGGTTTGTCTCCCTCTCCCTCTCCCTCTCTCTCTCTCTCTCTCTCTCTCTTTTGTTTTTCTCGATTTGGCTTTTCGACGTAGTTAGCATAACTATCCGTTATATTCATGTAGAAGTGCATCCCTTTCTCGTGCCGATTATCACTTTTCTTTTCTGCATATTCTTTTGTTGGTTCCTTCAATTTCTTTTGAGTCGCATCTAGGTGTAGGCTACACTGCTAGTCAAGAGAGAATTATGTGAACTAGTGCAACAAAGTTTAGTTAACAAATTGAAACATTGATGGAGTGCGAAAATGATGTAAATCTTATATGAATCTCCCATGACTTTCGTACGAATTCAACGTTAATTTTCCATACTTCGTATTCCGTATCCTAAATGGTCCAGTAGGAATGTACGATAGTTATGCTCTCATCACTTTGGGGACTCACTTTATTCCTAACATCTTGCAAAACTTCTTGTTATATGTTTTCTATATGCAGGAATAAATAATAGTAGAAAGTACGAACCGTAACTTAGTCCATTCTGTGAAGATCTGCTGAACTCCATTGAATTGAGGGCACTTTCATGACAAACTCAATATTTGTTCACCAGGTTCTTTTATGTTGAGACTGGTTTGGATTGCACCGCAACCTTCTCCAGGTTTTCTTTGAACGAAAGAACTCAATCTAAAAAGTTTCCACTATGTTTTATTGCAATCGTTTTAAATATTTTAGAACAGTTTACAATTGAACAAACTGATTTCAGTTATTTATATACTATACTTAAGAAGGATTAATGATATCCTAGAAATCCTAGAAATATTATGAAATTCAAAGTTCATCAGATGAAAATGGCTTTAAAGAGGTTTCGCTTATATTTTTCAGCTCCGTTTTATTTAATAGTCAGTATATGTGTAACTAGAAATTCGTAGCACTTCGCTGCAATTATTGCATGATTGAACAGCTGTGCACAAACATCCGCAATAGCCATGCATTTCCTTTGAGAGGCTAATAAATATATAGGATTAGACATTTAGATGCGGTATACCTCGGAGGAGCACACAGCAATTCCTCTGGAATATAGCATATTTCATTCCTACTACATCATATTTCTAAATGATAGAATGTGCTCTTGTCCAGTCTGTTGTAGTAGAACATTTTGTTTTCTTTTCAAATAACACTCTAAATGCTCTGCAAGAAACACTGTGAACTAGTGAAAAACTGAGCTTTTCTTATTTCTTGTTTAAAAGCTAAAAAATACATAAGTGAAGATTGTAACGAATGTACCGATGAGCATACACTATTTGCCCATCATTCTCAGTTCGATCACTCTTTCCGTACCGAAAATCGGCTATTGTTCTACTTGAGCTGTTAAAGAGTATGAACATTCATTGTTTATTCTTTGTTGAGGTGATTAAACAATTGTTCTTTTTTCCGTTGTAATTTTTCTTCAATCTTTAACTCTTGTATGTTTACTATCTGCTCTGCCCAAATGTCGTTATGGTTGAAAATTGAACCAACTTGGTGAAAGACACCATTGAGTGAATGAATGCTACATCGAGCCTCACAAAAGCGCCGTTTTCAATTAACGGAATTCATTATAGCGGCCTCAGTATCGTTTCCTGTTTGACACAAATGTTCCACGAGAGAAAATATTTTGGAATACTCTGCAGTTTTGCATTCAAAGTTATTCAAGCAAACAGTAATCCGTAGAGATTAGTAATAACTTTTTTCTATGAATTCTTTCCGAATTATCCCAACTTCACCAACTTCACCAACGAATCGTGTATATCAAGTCCCGTTGAAGATGTTGGCAAACGTTGACCTACTCCTAATAAAAATATGCACGTTTTATTGTTCTACGTCAAATATAAGACAACACGTGTTGCGTTCTTCCAGCTTCCAGTATGTGTTTCCTTCGCGAATGAATGTTTCACAACTAGTACAATACACTTGCATGACGGAGCAAACCAACCAGATCACTTCTCTCACTAGTTTTACGTCATTTGAGTAGAACGGTCAACTGGTTGCGTCCTTCTCAATGTTCTCTCTAATTAGCTTAAAGAGGACCTTGACCATCGATCTGTACGCAACGCATGCTAATGCGACGCGTGTGCCCGTAGGCCATTTGGCAGTGAGCCAGCTAATTCGACATGCACCGGAGCTCAATAAGCAACACCAGCTTACAACCCGCGTTAGCCGACCGCTTTTTATAATCCCCCGTAGGTTGTTCCGACCACGTGTCGTGCACGTGATCCGCTCGTGTATAGATTGCTCAGACACTAGAAGTGTATTGAATATTCACGTAAAGTTAGCATTCTAATGAGAAAATGTGCGCTTTTTCGTTTTACGTTTCCGTTTTCTGCTGTGTTTAACATGTTTCACGTGACTGTGCGATTGACTGACAGTACAGTGCGTTCCCCACTGGGTAGCCGACTACTTTTCATGCGACACTCAGGTACAATTAGCGAGAACAAACTTGATTGGACCTCTAACTCAATATTATTGTCATAGGTAGATTTATGCTCGTTGAATTCTTCTCGGTCTCTCCCTCTCTTCTCTCTCTTTTCTCTCCCATTCCTTCTTTTTCTCTTTCTCTCAATAGAGTTTTCTAATCCTAATCCACCCTCACTTCCCGAATTTCGGGGTTTCCAATTTCACTGCGCCAACCGACACTTTTTGTTTGTTTTTCGCCGCCGGCTGCTGTTTTCACACATTAAATGACTGCCACACTTCAATTTCACCCGGAATTCTCGGAAAATTCGAGGAATGGTAACTCTCTCTCTCTCTTCTTTTCTTTTTCCTATTCTCTTTACATCTCTCTTCGTCCATTTTTCTCTCCCGGTACATTTTCTCTCTTTCTATCTTCCGATTTCCTTCTCCCCTTCTCTCTCCCTCTCTCTCTCTCTCTCTCTCTCTCTCTCTCTCTCTCTCTCTCTCTGTCTCTCTCTCTCTCTGTCTCTCTCTCTCTCTCTCTTTCTCTCCCTCGCTCCCCGTCTCCCTCTCTCCACCCTGTCCCTACTGTTTCGAGGTTTTGCACATTGCGGAAAACATTTCCGTTCTCAAAACTACTCCTGACATAGTTTTGCAACTGTCGTTTGTTGTCTTCATCGGACTGCGCTTGTTTACAATTACAAGAATCGTATCTGCTTATCACCAAAAATGTGCCTCCGCTGCTGTTTCGTGTGATAACGACTTCAAACAAGACTGGACCCACATATACTAGAAGTAAATGAAATAATCACGAAAAGCTATACTGTTTGTAAATTCACGGGAACAGTCACGTGAAACATGCTAAACACACCAGAACTCAGAAACGTGCAATGGCAAAGTGCACGATTCCTCATTAGAATGCTACTTGTACGTGACTATTCAATTGACTTCTAGTATGCTTCTCGTGACTTTGCAAGTGACTAACAGTATAATTAACGGTTTCTCTTGAATGTTATTTGTGCCATCTCCTCTTAGAACATTAAACGTTGGCAAAATCAACAACGGTAGAGGCGAGATGATTCACTTTTGCTTTTCACCGTTTTGTACAATTTGTGTACTAGAAGTAATACTTAAGAGTTTCATTATAATGTACAAATCGAAAGCTGCTTAACGGCGTTTGGTGAAGATTAGTTTTTACCGAATCAATAACATAATTCATTTCTATCAAATACTGCAAGATTGAAATGCGGGAACGGCTTCGCAACTCCTATCTTGCTTCGAATGTTTCACCACCACTTTTTGTACATACAAATACTCGTCCATACTTTTCTATTGTTTTTTATTATCATCCAACTCCTAGTTTTCCTAGTTGATTTTCGTTTTTCTGTTTATTCTTTGCGAGAGTCGACAGCTGCCACTGCCACTTTTTTCTTTGAACCAATCCGTCATCTCATTTTCAGACTTTAATCGCTTAAAAGCATCATTTACTATAAGTAAATTGAATGGTCACGTAAATATAGCGTTCTGTTGAGGCATTCTGCACCTTTCGATTGCACGTTTCTGAGTTCTGCTTCTGCTGTGTTTAACATGTTCCACGTGACCGTGCAATTGACTAACAGTATAATACTATCCGTAGAAAAAGTGGTTGTGTAGCAAACTTTACCTGTACTAGGAAGCTCTGTTTCCTCAAGGAATCATTTTGATCTATTTATAAACGTGTTCATGGATCGAGTCCGGATAATTAGTTTATAATTCCAACGGATGAATTCATTTATCTCCACGAATTTCTAAATTTCAAAAGAGCTCAGTGGGAACAAACACATTTTGAAAAGGTATGAAATAGTCTCAGAAACGATAAGAAGTCTTGATAGTTCCTTTGAAGCTCTTGGAAAGAGAAAAATTTGTTTCAAAATACGTATAACGAACTTTCTGTACAGCTGGAGCTCTTTATTGTATGACATGAATGTTTCACTGGCGAATCGGGTTCGTTATGGTTTCATCTGTCACAATAAATAAGCCGACTCATTTTTATTTACCCAATAAATCTGGTCGCAATGCCATGCGGGTGCCAATTAATGTGTCATAAACACATTACACACATTCTCATGAAGTTCAGATTACTGTTTCACTCATCAGTTCACACAGCACTTTTTTCACAACTGTCTAACCAATAGAGTTATCACTTTCACGTTCAAAATTGATTTGTACTCATATTATAGACACTGCCAAATGACCTCAATTTTTTTCATTTCCTCTTCAACGCTGTTTGAGTGAGTGCATCTCGAAAGAATTTTGGGAAATTTCCTATATTTCGTTACTACACGTTCATGAACGAATTCTCCATAAGTAAAACTTGAATAGACCAACTTATTAGATGTTGATACATGATAAAGACAGTTTTGTGAATACAACATCTCTATTCTCTAGGACCTATTTTCTGATGTTAAAGAAGGACGATGTGGTCCAATCGCAACGGTTCAGTCCTTTAGATTGCACTACATTTTTCAATTGCAGTTCAAAGGACCGTTGACACGAGATTGGTCCACATAATCGTCCTTCTTTAATTCCACTCTTGTTTGACGTGAATGTCATTCATTCACTGCTACTTGTGTGTGTGCTAGGAACGAATTGTTGGCGCGCAGTCCAACGTTTCAATGCGTGTTTTGTTGACATTTCATTCGAATCACTCAAACCGCCTTCAAGTGCCACTCGCAACCCAGGTTACATTCTATGTTTCATCCACTTTTTATGTTCCCCAAATGTCTACTGGACAAGACGTAATTGTGATTGTCAGGTTTGTGTATGTTCTGTAGAATAATCAACAATTTGAATTTTATTTGAAATTTGAAATTTATTTCATTTGGAAGAATCAAAAATTTGAAATTTATTTCATCAATTGACTATTCGATCTTCTCACACAGTCTTCAATAGAACTTTATGCTTTGAGAAGAACCGTTTCTCGACACTTTAGATGTGATAACATCTTTGTGTGATTATTGACAAGGAATAACGTTGAATTCGGAAACCATTATATTTTCCTATATTTATTAATCCTATTCTTCTAAAAATTCCACACCTGTGTTTTGAGAATACCAAATAGGAATGGTTGTTCGGTTGATATATTGAAAAACGATTCTAGATTTAGTTACGCTTAAAATGAGTAGTTGTTTTCGGGAAAAGAAATTATGATGACTGTGGACGAGGCTTCCATTTTCTTTTGTCGATATGGGCGTTTCCGACTGTTGAAATATTTGAGCTAGAGAAAACGAAGTAATAACTATTGTGAATCATTTGGCCACACAATAGACAGTCCTGCACTGATCCTAGACAGAAATGGGCCGCCTTTTTCGATCTAAAAGCACAACTTCCATGAAATCAGTGATGTAAGTTTCGAAAGAGCGAAATCGTATAGTAAATAATAACATAGATTTAGAAATATATTATCTTGTCTGAGTTCATTTTCAGCTATTTCAATATGTATTGAAGAACTAAAATTAATCGATATTTGAAGCAATGTGTTTTTCATTTTTCGTGTTGGTATTCTTTTTTCTCACCTTTTCCTGATTACATCTACATTCAGGAGCGTGAAGTTACCGTACTACGTGACGAGAATGAGCGAGAAGAACTATGTGAGTTTTTGAGTCAATGGCTCGAAACTATTGTTTCGACATAAAAAAGACCTTGATAAATATTATTAGAGTTTGTGAAACCAAAACTGACGTGAGTTGTGAAGTAGGTCAAACTGCTGTATTCGTCTTAGAATACAATAGGTACACATAACAAACTACGATCACTGCATGTGCATCTGAATCTGTGCCATCTGAAAATACATGGCTGTCACTAAAGTAACTATTTCACCACCAGAGTTATTGTACAGTTATTTCTCGCCCGTGTAGTTTTTGATAATTGTCGGTTTTGCATGGCATGTACTGTAAATAATGACCGAAACACAGATGAGTCGATTCGGACTCCTTTTCCCTAGGAAAGGGTTATATATTACAGCTACAGAAGCAGTTCAAATTGAAAAACCTTCCAAAACAACACCCACCAATACAACAAGAAAAATGGGAACCGGGTGACAAATTAGCTGCATTTCGTACCAATGTAGCCGCATTTTGGCAGGCGGCCAATTAGCCGTCCTTCCGTTTTATGTGCCACCATTAATCCTGACATGTGCTACTCCACATATCATATATCGCTCTTCTTTTTCGAAATCTCCCTCTCTTTTCCTTGCTAACCCCGCCCCTTTTGCCCTCCGGCGTTCTGCGACATCAACTTATCCGCCAAACTTGTCCATCACATTTACATCTTACCAAGACAATTGTCTCGAAACATTGGGCAAGTACTACGAAAATGTTCGGAGACTGAGTGCAGTGTCGTCCCTACGTATTCATGCCGTATTCTCACGTCAGTCATTCAAACTGAGAAATCTCGACGTCCACGAAAGGCCTATTCGGCAGTCATAAATCGTGGGCACTTAGGGCAAAAGACGACTTTGGTGGCTGTTTTTCATCTGGAAACTGCCTGCGGAAATAGCCACCGAAACCCCGCCTCCCTATTGCCCGGGGCACGCCCCACCTGTTACCTAGTTCCACCTGGTTCACCCCGATCTCTGGTATTCACTGTTTATTGGCGCTAACTCAACGTGGAACCGAACTAGCGACCTCTGGGCCGTATGCCGACACTCTGGCACTACGCCAAGTACATTGTGAGCGCAAAAAGCTGAAATGTGTCATAAATAGAGATGACGTTCAAAACAAATTTACTCTGAGCGCACTTCGGCACAATATCGTATTTTGACTGGCATGAGTGGGTGATGAAATCCGTTTTGATTACTAGCACATGACAATTCAACAGTCGTAGGAACGTAGGAACTGTAACAGAGTTATTCAAACATGTTGTTTGAAAAGATCCATGCGACATTTAGCCGAATTTTTGCTCTCAATCAGTACATGAATATCACTTGTTCCATCATCCAACACAAAAATTTGCTCAAATGAACTTGTCATTTCATTACATATAATTCATGACACATGTTTCAGAACATTCCATACCGTAGTAAGCTAACGGAACGAATCGAGCCAGGACAAACCCTGATTATCAGGGGAAAGACAATCGACGAATCCAAGAGGTAGTTGTTATGATGATGATACGTTTTTTGTTTTATTTTGGGAGATCTATTTATAGTCACCGTCTTACATTTACTCATACTGAAACATTCAACTAGATAGGTTGAGCTTCATTTCGATAGTTTTCCCCCAAGGAAAACACTATCTCTGTGAGACCAAGTAAGCAAGAGATAAACCTCTTGCTTCGTTTTGTGAAGTTGATGTTCATAAATTTTTCTTATGTAATATACAATCAGTACACATGAACTATATTACTTTTGGTCGCGTGTAGCTTTTTATCCTTCTCACCCTTCTTCAAAGATAATGTCATACAACCTTTTGGACAGCCCTTAACGATTCGACTTAATGTATTTTTAGTTATTTATAGAATGATTGAATGTAAAATAATGATTATTTCAGATTCAACATCAATCTGCACAAGGATAGTCCTGACTTCTCGGGTAACGATGTTCCCCTTCACGTCAGCGTCAGATTCGACGAGGGAAAGGTATTTGGGTTTTATTAGTACAACAAAATTGACTTAACATATAAAATGACGAAATTGACTTGAAATATGTTCGACTTGAAATTCTCCCAATTTAGATCTAGGAAACAATCAAATATAATATGTTTCATCTCAAACCAAATTCGAAACTCGAAATACACCAAATTCTCGAAAATTCACCTATCAGCGACGGAATCAAACTACAAGATTATCACGACACAGTATAGGTTTGCTTTGTGAAAAGCGAACCCAATCCGTTCGAGTTGACTCCTACGCTGACGCAAAAAGCCAGCTGTTATTACATTCAGATGTTTCTGCAGCACGAGAAAACACATCCGTCAACTTCTCGGCTTCACATGTCTTAGAGAGTTATGTGGGCAATTTGTGCAATCAAAAACACTGAAAAAAACACTCAAACAAAGGAAATCGGCCCTATTTGGGTGATTAATCGGAGGGTTGAGAACACAAATGTGATGCACGCGTTGTCATGATATTATTTAGATGAACCCAGTAATAACCGAGTGAAAAGGGAGAAATCATTGATACTCTGAGCCACGTAAAACATTTTGAACACAGCAGAACTCAGAAACGTGCAATGACAACGTGCACACTTCATAATTAGAATGCCAATTTTACGTGACTATTCAATTTACTTCTAGACTAGAACTAGACAAAGGGATGTTGTCTAGCCAACTCAATTTCCGCGGATGAACATTCTGAGAACTACTTTAATTGACGTGAAATGAGTGGGAAATGGAGAAAATTACAAGAGATCTCTGTGAATGTAAATGAGAATACACTTAAAACATGAACAAGAGTTTCGAATGGTTTCTTTTATTCTACTACAACGATCCCGATAGTTCTGAGTGCTCCGTATGAATTCATATTGGTACCTTGAATGATAACTGCTCAAGCACAATTTTGATATGTGCATACTATTCCATTTAGGAGGGCACGAATACACCAACAAGCTAACTAACGTGTACAATGCAACGTTGATTCAATAGAATGCACATATTGTTTGTGAAATCGACTTCTGTTCGTGTTATTCATAGGTTTTTTGTAGCAAATAATGATAACTTCTTAACAAAGGCATCATAAAGCGTCTTCACTTTTTTGCTGGTAGACTTGTAAACATTTCCCGTGTTTTATTCTTCTCACAAAGTTGCGACCGTGCTGTTATGCGAAAATTATCACGAAGAATGACACTGTTTCAGAAAAATCGCACTCTCGCAAAGGCGTGATCTGTTCGGTCAATTATTTTTGAATAACAGTAATTGATAGTTTTCTCATCCACATATCATTTGCCATAGAAAACTGAAACGTATGATGAGTGTATGGACGTGCATAAAATATAGAATAAACGATTTTGAGAAATTGATCTAATTCAAGGAATTGGCTCCTACATCGTCAGTGAGTTTCATGTGTGGCGTTCTATACACTATGAGATATATGGGAGAATTGAGATAGCGATAATATTTGGGTTTCATTGTTTTTAGTTTACCATAAACTAACCGTTTGAATTAACAATGTATTCATATTATTTTGTGATTCTTCCCAAAAGAGTTCACACATCTTAACTAATAAAATTCACGAACCAGCTACTGAACGTTTTGCTGTAGTACAAACAGCCAGTACACACTCGATAGATGTGCGGATCTAACGAAGATATGCAGTAGTTGGAATTCAGAACGTCGAATACTCAAATTCTGGCTGCTCTGAATTGAACGTTTAATTTCACACCAACATTTTACGAGAATCATCTTGGTGTGGTGAATACTCTTAGTCGCAAATCCATCTGCCAACTTTCTCCCCTTTAAAAGTAAAATTTTCAGTTGGTGTTCAACTCGTACACGAAAGGCGCCTGGGGCAAGGAGGAGAGACAGAAAAACCCAGTGAAAAAGGGCGACAACTTCGACATCAGAATACGTGCACACGACAACAAATTCACCGTCTCCGTGAACCGCGTGAGTTCCATTCAATAATTTTGTTCAAGTTTCTGTGTTTCATTTAGAAATTTAGAAGAAGTTTAGTCAGTGCGCTTCTACTCATTTACCATTGTTATTTATCGAGGCTGCTGCGCTCGATTGACGTTTGCATCTTTTCTAAATAGAAAAGGCTAATGAGCCGTGAAACAAGCGAAACTAATGGAAAAAGGATATGAAAAGAAAATAGGTGCATTTTCTATAAATACGACTTTGTTGTGAAACAAACCTGTAGTGCATGTAGAACTAATCTTGTTTCTCTCATGAATAGATGTCAAACTCCAAGTTCGTTTACTGTTGTGCTTGAATGTTACACTGCCTGGTTATAAGCGTTTTCGAGAGGGGAAATTGGTAATTTTTTGGTGTTATAGTTCGTTTCAACCATCGATAGCAGTCACTTACAGTAGATTTTAGTGGGCGGAGTCAATTGTGTTGGAAAGTTTCCCACAGCGATCAGCCTAATCAAAATTGTGCACCAGCTGGGTATTGAACTCAGCGGCGATAGGTGGCGCGGCGCCCACAAGCAGACGGCCATCGGAACATTCTATAAATACGACTTTGTTGTGAAACAAACCTGTAGTGCATGTAGAACTAATCTTGTTTCTCTCATGAATAGATGTCAAACTCCAAGTTCGTTTACTGTTGTGCTTGAATGTTACACTGCCTGGTTATAAGCGTTTTCGAGAGGGGAAATTGGTAATTTTTTGGTGTTATAGTTCGTTTCAACCATCGATAGCAGTCACTTACAGTAGATTTTAGTGGGCGGAGTCAATTGTGTTGGAAAGTTTCCCACAGCGATCAGCCTAATCAAAATTGTGCACCAGCTGGGTATTGAACTCAGCGGCGATAGGTGGCGCGGCGCCCACAAGCAGACGGCCATCGGAACATGATGGGCAAAACTAAAAACAGTGATATCCAATCACCTTTGTCAGGTCGTTTCTCAATGCTTATTTTATCGCACAAAAAGTTCTTTAAATTACTCCCTGATTTGGTGGTAACCTTTTGAAAACAAAAAATTGGTGAAAATCTTAAAATTACCACTTTTTGAATTTTTCATCAATGAAAAGACTGGCAAGCTACCAGATCAGTCGCCTGCAATGTAGGGTGCGCTCGGCCAGCATGGCTGACTGCCATCGATGGGTGAAACGAGCTATAGAATCAACGACTGACGGTAAAAGAAATTCGTTTTTGCATTCTTTTGCAACAACCATTTCGCACGAGAGTTTTGAATCATTTTGCATGAAATTGCTTATGACTCCAATAAGCTATTCTATTCTATTCTATTCTATTCTATTCTATTCTATTCTATTCTGTTCTTATGAGCATATTCATTTTTACCAAAAGTTGTATTTTCCAGAAGGAAGTGAAGCAGTTCGAGCATCGTATTCCCCTACAACACGTGACTCATTTATCGATCGATGGTGACGTCATTCTCAATCACGTGCAATGGGGAGGAAAGTACTATGTGAGCAAACTTGTTTCTTTTTCTATGGTCGAAATATAAGAATGTAACTGTGAGAAGAAACCCTGATAGATAATAGAAGCTGCCGATTTGAAAAAAACACCGTAAAAAGAACAAAGTATACATTTATGATCGCGTACTTCCGAAGGAACACAGTTCGAATGTTTCAGCCTGTGCCGTACGAGTCCGGTATCGCTAGCGATGGACTGGTGCCCGGAAAGACTCTTGTCGTCTACGGAATTCCGGAAAAGAAGGCCAAGCGGCAAGTTTCGAATTTAGAATTGCTGAGATTGCTTTCAACCTGAATCAGCCAGTTTGCATGAGATTGATTAATAATATGTTTTTTGCAAGTGAGTGCTCACATAGTTTTTCACACGGTATGGTATTTTTTTCATTTTGCTTTTTTTAATATATAATGAAATAATTTTAGTTTCAACATCAATTTGTTGAAGAAGAATGGAGATATCGCTCTTCATCTCAACCCTCGCTTCGATGAGAAGGTGAGAAAATGGATCATCGATTAGCCTTCAACTGTCATTCGAAACTTATATACATCGTACAAACTGATAGGGTTTTCGGCCTCAAACATGTCATCTTGAGTGGCAGAAACTCCATTATACTGATAGTCGATTGTACAGTCACGTGAAACATGTTGAACACAGCAGAACTCAAAAACGTGTTATGACAAAGTGCACAATTTCTCTTTAGAATACTAACTTTACGTGACTATTCAGTTTACTTCTAGTTTACATCCTATTCAGAAATTGTCATTCTAACTGTGATAACTCTTTTAGAGTAGCCCGATTCCTTGCATCAAAAAGATCACCGCCGAGGCAGTACGTTACATTGTTGTGTCGTGCAATTATGTTTTTTCGTTGTCGAGAGTTCGGTGCTATTTGATAACAGAAGGATAACGTTCCATCTAAATTTTATCGAGATGTTTTGTTCTGATTGCTCATTTACCATACACTAACGTGGAACGTGTCAATCTATTATTAGCACATTTGTTGAGTTCGAGTGTTTCACGTTTCCATTCCGCACAACCAGTCTATGTTGATAACTTTCCTCAACTCATTTGTTCTCTTTATATCAAGCGCAATTATGTGTGCGGTGTTGAACTGTAACATAAACCATAACAATCGTATCGACCTCTCGTCGTCACTGTGTACACATCTTTCCAACTTACTTTACCTCAGTTAAATGTTTCACTTACTGTACAAATAGTTCCGTTAACCTTGTGTTTGTTAGGTTGTCGTGCGCAACTCGCTCGTGAATGGCGAATGGGGAAACGAAGAACGAGAGGGAAAACTGCCTTTCGAAAAGGGAATCGGATTCGACTTGGAAATCAAAAATGAGGAATTCGCCTTCCAGGTCGGTTCTATGATGTTTAGGCGGCGTAGCGATCCCTCCAATCTTACGAGAAGTTCATATGTGTTTCTCATGAGATACATCATGAGCTACTCGTGAACTCTCAATGTTGTAGCATAGCAATCAATAGAATCTCATGAGAAGATCATTCGAGTAGCTCATGAGGTATCTCATGAGATTCATGAGGGATTGCTACGCCACCAGAACATGTCGAGTGGAACAAGTCACTAGATTATTCGAAACACTGTAGAGCTACTCATTCGATTAGTACAAACCCTAAAGTATAGTACTTTTGATCTGGGAGGTTCGAAGGTTTAGACCAACAAAAGGGAAATCAATTTCGAATAGTTCTCAAAAATGATTTTAGTGCAATAAGAATTCAAATCGTTATTTTGGCCCCCTTATTTTCTCATAAATTTGTGAAATTTCTTCTATGTAAACCAGTGTAAACAATTGTTTTGAAGATTTTCGTGAATGGCGAGCGATTCGCATCTTTCGCCCACCGCGTGGACCCTCACGAAATCGCTGGACTTCAGATCCAAGGAGACCTCGAACTGACTGGAATTCAGGTGAACACCACTTTAATGTTACAAACACAACAAAAACGAGATCAATAGAAGATCCCTTTGTTGAAAACTTTAACTGGTTCGGAAAAAACCCATCAACTATGCTTTCCGATTTATTGAATATTTTTTTCAAGCTACTTTCTATTACATCTTTTATTGTTCCAGGTTGTCTAATCTCTTCATCTAACACTCTTCTCGCTGCCAAATCACACTGGATTCGATTACCATAGTATTTCACGTTCAAGTTCTCTTGTTCCCCAACAAGTTTTCTTCAATGTTTCTCATTTGTGATCAATGTCCTATTTGAACTTTTGCTTGTATTCAGGATAGGCAGGATCTAAGACTTCAATTAACATGATATTCACGTAATTTTTCATCAATCAATACCGTTTTTCACGTCACCACTTTTTATAAACCTTGGCGTTCTGCTGTTTTTGTCAAATCTGTTCTTTCTCCGACTGCATTTATTATTATTTGTTTCAAAATAGAAATGTTAACAACACTTGAATGCACATCACTGCCAGTTTTGTCGAGCCTGTCGTTTTATTCTCTATGTACTCAGACCAAAGATCACTCCACCTCTTCCCAACATATTAAGTGTGCCTGTTTTCACTGCATCCAATAAACCTCTTCGAAAGTCTGTGTTCGCGGTCGATGTGTTTTTAGACTGATTACTCAAGTACACGCCTAAATAGTACTAGAATACTTTGCTAAAAGGGGGACAGAAATAAAAGTTTATATGAAGAGATGTCTCAGAGAAACTGATACTTACCATTTTTCACTGAAACTAACATATCTAATTTGTATACGGTTCCCATGTTTTAATCTGTTTCGGGGCGCGCTACGTTATGTATAGGTACCCGGGGGTATCTAAACTAGCTTTCTATTCTGTCCTTCTTCAAACGAAATATTGGTAAGATCAGATAATTCGTTTTCCCTCTCTTTGTGTTCAAAATGTAGTTTGGTGTTTTTGCTGCAGTGTACCGAGGTACAGCATGCAAATTGAGAATACAAACAAAGACATATTTGTTGTTTTTCTTCAGAGTAGGCATTTTTCCCCCTGAATGCGTGAGAACTATTACTGAACTAACTCGGTCGAAGAGATGCTCTACAAAAAACTTCATATGTACTTTTCTGCACTAATTGAGCAATGACCCATAAATACAATACACACAACGGCTTTACAAATGACTAATACGCAATGGAATGTTGCCGAATTCAGACCAAATACGTGTTTAGATCTTGGCCTTGAGCATCTTGGGGTCCAGGAGGGTCTTCAGCTTCATCGCCTTGGCTATGTTTCCCTTCATCTTCATCTTTCCTTGCATGAATGCCTGCAAGTCATTTGAAACATTCAGATAATATTATATATTCAGTGCACGGACCGGTTGTAGTGTCTTTCAATCTATCAGGGGATAAAAAACGTTTACTCGTGACTAAACACGTGACTTCCATGCGATTAGCTTACACAACTCCAAAATATGACACGTAAAACGATGCCTACCCAGTTGAGATTCTTTCATAATAGAAAATGATTACCTGATCAGGCTTCAGTTTTCCGGCTGCGATGAGCATGAAGTCGGCGTCTTTGATGTTAATTTCCACCTCCACTGGCTTCTCGTCATGACCAACGTAAGCGGGATCCGACTGAAATTTTATGACACATCAATGTTTCACCAGAACGATAAATGGCTACTTTGTCGTTATCTCAGCTGTATCCATTGGAGTACAATGTAATATTAATTAATAACTGCAACCTCATTTCAATCGTTTGCTTGAAAACTATTCTCACAATCCCTTGTTCAACGTCGTGGCTTACATGGAAGAGGAACAAGACTTTTGCCATAATTTGGAAAATATCTCGCTTGTTATTTCGAATAGTTGCGCTTTCTTTTTTGTATTCTGCTTTTAGACTCGAATGCTTTCCAATAAACGCTTAATCATGTTTTATTTATTATATTTTATTCAAACAAGAAAAGTCGTGACGAAATTAGATCATCTAACTTGTCTCACGCGCCCCAACACGTAGGCAAGTGACCGATTTACGTTTGTTTAAAATAGTCCAATGTTTCACACCGACCTTGGTGTCGATGGTCCACTTCTTGACGTTTCCGTCCTTTCCGGCGACGTTGATTCGGAAGGAGGTGGCAACCTTCTTCACCAGGGCCTTATCCTATGAAAATTAGAGATGAACTGATGAAATTTATGCCAGACACTTTGTATAAAGCTGTTATCTCTTTTTTTTAAATTTTCCAGAATTTACAATATGAGCGTGTGTTTTTCAATGTAATACGATATTAACATGAGCTTCACACAACAAAATGATACAATATTTATACTACCTATGATCTTTCTATTTGGATATTTTCAGAACGTTGAAAAAATAATCAAAACAACATAGGAAAATAAAGAATCAGAGATACTAAGTCATTTCAACCTAATTGAGATCTAAAAGCATTACCTCAGCAATGCGGTTCTTGATCTCTTCGAAGACGACATCAGATTGGAGAGACATATTGGAAGCTGGAGAAGATGGTACCTGAAACATTCAAATGAAGAGAGGTTGAACATCAAATGTACTTGATCGCCATACTGAACGGAGAACGAATGTATTTGCAAAGATCATGAAAACCTAACGATTCCTAGGAAGATGATTGTGTTTAGCAGTTCGTGCGTTGTACTTTTACATTGACTTCGACCAATCTTTTTTTTCAAAGTTACCATCGTATAATGAGAAGAGGTCGTGTCCGTCCGCTGGGGTTGTTATTCGAGTTGAAAATTTCGAGTTCTCCGAGTTTCGAGTTTTTCGAGTTTTCAAAAATTCGAGTTTTTCGGCTTTCCGAAATTTTGAGTTTTTCGAGTTTCGAGTTTTTCGAGTTTTTCGAGTTTCGAGTTTTTCGAGTTCTGAAACTTTCGAATTTTTAAGTTCGAGTTTTTTTAAGAACCCTACCGTCCGCCCAATGTCTGAGGCGAAGAGTTATTGAGAATGTGCAGAGATAAAAATTTGTGGAAAGCTATAAAGAAACACCACATTGCAACAATATGACGTGAATGAATAAATCTCAAAAACTTTAATCATTTTTACCTTAGCAGATGAACCTTGATCAGCCAAACGATAGAGAGCAACGACTCCGGCGCCTCCGATACCTAAATCACGTGAATGTTTCAGTGAACCATGCACGAGAATAGCCAAGCATATGCAAACAGACGACATGAATTAAGGTTGACAGTATGGTCTACTATTTGTGTATTGTTTAACTGTAAACTCCAATTCATCCAATTCAAACTCCAATTCATCGATACATTGCTAACTTTGTGAGTCATCTATACTTAAAGATAGGATGAAACATTTAAACGATTAATTCTGCCCCTCTGTGAATAGCGATCGTAATGCACGAAATCTTCACTATCGGGATTAGGGATGTTAGAGTCGAACTCGAAACTCGATAACTCTACATTTTTCAAATTTCGAAAACTCGATATTTTTTGAGAAAAGGTTGAGAGAACGCAAAAAGGGGATTTTAACATGTTTCGTATCCCATTGTGCGAACTCTTATGATGGTATACCCAATATCAATTCAAAATTAAAGCGTATACTAGCTGGACCGAAGAAAAATCCCGCACATCACCTGAGAGCGATTATGTCAGATAAACGACATGACCAACTTGACACATATGAAAAACTGTGAGAGCATGGTTCTTCGCATTAACAGAAAATGAATGCTCGCGTGACCGATTTCTTGCCAACTGTACTGTTTTAATCGTGTTATCAGTTAAACGTAGTCTATGATAAGGGAAACATCCGTCTTTCAATAGAAACGGAACTGTGGGTGTATACACAATAACACGTAATACATTCAAGCGACGTAACGTCAGTAGCCAGGAAAACTTCTATTTTCTAGTTTTTCAATGATTAACATGATTTTAAATTCTGGTCGGCATAAAATCGGGTGGAAACAGTATTTTTAGTTCTGCTGCGTTGTAAATTATGCGGATATATTTCAGATGTAATAAGCTATTCGTGTAATCACGATAGAACCACCACGCAAATTTGCATTTTCTCTTATATTTGAAATATTGTCCTTTAATCTGATAAAAAGAATCCGAATCTGATCAAAGTTTTGGCGAATGCCTTCGCGTGTGTGTGAACATTCAAATTGTGGCGCGACGTTTGACGTTTGGCGCAAAACACTAGTGTAAGTTTGTATCAGGCCACCTTTAATTAGATATTCGTCTTGAGGTAGAGGTAAAACGTACGACGTAGCACTTAAAAGTTTTTTTTTCTCTACTTACCCATTTGAACTAAAGGTTTTATTTTTACTTTTATTTGCCTACCCACCGATATTGTGCTGCATGGCAACCTTGCAGTTCTCCACCTGTCGCTTTCCGCATCTACCACGTAACTGGTTCGACAGCTCCACCACCTGGGCCACTCCTGCAAACTTTCTGTTTCATATAAACTCGCTGTTAATCGTTTGCTGTTTGATTCGTTTGTGGTTGGTCACCATACTAAATTGTTGGTTTGAAAAAAACATAACGAACTTATATCATCATTGTAACACCCAAAAAGTCTTGATGACAACAATTATTTTTGTTCCAAATAAATATAACATGACTACTTCTAAAGGGATAATCAACTATCAAATGGTAGCAATAAACTGCCGTTTGTAGTTTGTTTCGTCAAAATATCCACTGAACAAACAGTGGGACAGGAACATTCTAGTGATCTATGATCTCAAATTGTACAAATTCCTACCTGTGGCTCCAATGGGATGTCCCTTGGAGATGAGACCTCCGGAGGGGTTGATCACCCACTTTCCGCCATAGGTATTGTCTCCACGGTCGATCAGCTCTCCGGCTTTACCTGAAAGTATTTAAATCCCACAAGAGATGGAATTATAAAGGAATTCAGTGAGTGACAAAACATATTGATAGCTGAGTAATTTTTCTCGCATATTAGTATATATCGAGATTCCGATAATTGGCAGACACATCAAAAACTCTTAATCGAAAACACATAGAATATATAATCCTTCAATGAGTACGCCTATTATAAATATAATCTTAATGGTGATTTTCATATATTATCTCCATATTTCAGTGGTTTAATCATTTTTTCTACTCGAATTTTAGTATGACATTACATTCTAACACATTCTAACACATTACACATCATTCTCATTCTCATTCTAACACATCACATCATTCTAACACATTACATTCTCACATTACATTACATTGGTATATTTGAGAAAAACTGAATTAAAAAGGACTTCAACGGGTAACGGGACATACCTATTTCGCAGAGTCCAAGTGCCTCGTAAGCGATGAGTTCATTAGTTGCGAAGCAGTCATGAAGTTCAATCACCTAGAAAACTAGTTGACTAAGAGCATTTCGAGACAGTCTAATAAAGCTTACACAAGCAAATGAAAAGGTAGCACGACATTTTCCGAACTATTCAACTTCACACTATAGTCCAATCCAGTTTCAAAAAAGTGTTTTCATATACAATATTCAACAGAATTTCAACCAAATTATCTGTCTTCACCTTAACTGGTGATTTCTTTCTCTTCGGTTTATTCGAGTCACTAATTTTGTTTTATTATTACCTGTACATCTTTGGGAGACAGCCCAGTGTTTCTGTACAGATCATTGGAAACCTTCTTGATCATATCGAAACCGATCATCTTGATGTTTGAGTTCTCCTTGAAGACAGACGGCTGGTCCGTTCCGAGTTCGAATCCTGAACATATTCATGTTTTTTATATATAAAAGTACCATTAAATTACCAAGAAAACAAATAGAAAAAAGAAAATATCATCAAATACTTACTTTGATTGTGCCGTCTGCAGAACAATAAACCATGTGCACCAAACTAGATTTGTTAAAGGTTGTAAAAAAACTCAAACTCGAAATAAACTCGAAATTTCGAAAAATTCGAATTTTTGAAAACTCGAAATTTTCCACTCGATTAACAACCCTACTAGATACTGAATAAGTAACTTTTCATACTCAATAACAATTTTACATAGTTGAACTAGTGAGTCCTAAGAATTATTAACAAACATTCAACCACTGTTTTAACAAACAGTAACAAACATTTATCTACCCCTCTGAAACCTAGAGCAGCTGCTACCCATGTTAACTTTTTCTAAGCGTGTACGGTCAATGTTGTCCCACTGGGTTCGCAGTTCGATACGGTTACTTTTCGGTAGGCGGTTTATCGAGATGAAACTTCACCAAAAAATCTGTCACCTCATATACTTACCCACTATTTCGACCGCCAGACTTCTGAGATGAGGGTGTTTGTTCAGGTAGTTTTCTGAGCACAACACAGCCGCAGCAGAACCATCTGAGGTGGGACTAAAAAAATCTCATTTAACATAGAATTGAATGTTAGATCACATTCTGAACCCAAACATGAAATCCACACGTGAAACTAAACGAGTTCGGGGTTTTATTCGGGCTCTTCGGACCACAATAGCAGCTGGCCAGAAAGTATTACCGTCAGATTTTTAAAATTCAGTGCATGAAAAAATAATCCAATGACGTTTTCCAAGTTGCTTCAAATAAATTTACCTGCATTCGAGAAGACCCATGAAGTCGTAGATTTTTCTTGCATTCATCACTTGGTCAAATGAAAATTCCTTGGTGAATTGAGAATTTCTGAAAGTAATACAGTAAGAAACACGTATAACCAAACAGAAGAGATAGAGACACCTCGAAATGAACCTCAAATTCTTTTGTTCTATCATTTTTTTCGCATACTACAAATAACTAACTATTTCTTTGAAAACGTCAAAAATGATGTCGTTACCCAGTTAAGATAGGTGTTCAACAAGTTTTATCTTTATCGTTGATGTGGAACATCAGTTGAGATACTTTGGCTGATTGACGAACACAATTGAGAAAATGTTGCACATACAAGTTTTTCTATCAATTGTTTCTAACTTCATATTGTTGTCAAGTAAGTGAGTAACAACACAAGGTGTATATCACAAAGAATAAAACGTGTGTGCCATGAAGGTAAATTATTATTTGTAATGTATTTGTTAAAGTGATGACATTCAATTAGTAATAGAAACTTTTCATAACAGTTAGGAAGAACTCACGGGTTGTGAACAGAGTGCTTGTGGTTCTTGTGCGCAATCTTAGCAAAATGCTCCCTCTTTGTGCCTGAATTACGAAACGTAACCTATTCTGACGGGCTTCAAAATTCACTGTTCTCAAACACAGAAGGCTTAGATAACTCAACAAACATTTTTATCAAACAATGATAATAATGTATTCAGGTCACAACTATATTTCGTACAAGTATCTAAATGTGTTTAGATATAAAGATCACGTTGCAATAATTGTGTCTTTCTACTAGTCATTATTCATCTGAGTTAGAGATAGTCGTAGTGGTCTTCACAAGAATGGGTTAGAAACATTGCATTTCGAAACACCATATATTCGCTACCAATGGCAATTTTCTACTCACTGACTTACGTAAAAACAGGATTTTTTCACTCACCATACTTTTCCATATGTTCGAGTCCAGCGTTGCCGAACATTTGAGCCATGAGCGGTGCTGGGTGAAGACCGTAGGTGTCCGACATCACCTGAATGTGATATGTATAACTATGAGTAAGTGGTCGAATGTGCTATCAATATGAACAATAAATGTTTCTTTGCGATGATTTGATAATTTACTGACTTGGTTAAGAAAAAATGCTCCAATAGTTGAGTGATTTGGCGCCAGTAATTTTCAAAAATGTAAAAAATGTCTCAAATCTCTAGTAGAGTTCAACATAAATTATGAATTCAAGTCTCGATAGTTCTCAATTGATACTAGAGTTGCCCGTGAAATATACTATACAAAGTTTTAATGAAGAACTAGTATTACCTGAATATGATGGTCTATGGGAAGTGCTCTGTCATCCGAGTTTCCACCCTGAGCGTCCAGCGATCCGGTTGCCATTTTCTCGAAACCACAAGCCAGAACCACATCAGAGTTTCCTGAAACATTCAAATACTATTACGATATTTTATTCTGAACCAACAATCACAAGTAAGTATCACGTTTACTCCAGAAATAAAACTAACAGAGTTTTTTCTTCAATTTACCGTAAATAAGCCAGTTTCTTTTGAGAATCGCCTGCCCGGACTTGTTTCGGACGTTTGTTGGAATACAAAATGTTATCCTATAAACTGACCGCTTTCGAGAATCTGTTTGCAGAGATAGACTCCGGATGATCCGGAGGCACACGCATTGTTTACCTGAAAAGGGAACAAAATACAATTTTAAAGTATAAAACTACGGTTAAAAAACAAACGAGATGCTGAAAAAATTAACAATTTCCGCTAAATTCGAATCGAATGCAACTGATGAGCAGTTGAAGAAGTTAGTTGGATTCGGAAATTGTTCTGGTTTTTGTTGAATGAAGGAAAATCCAATGGAGTAACTGTTAACATTGAAACAGTATTTTGATAAGCCCACATTGTAAATGGGTATGCCGGTGAGTCCGACTTCGTACAGTGCTCTCTGTCCGCAACAGGTTCCCCCGTACAGATACCCAACAGTTGCTTGTTGGATGTCCTCGTACTTCAATTTACAGTCATCGAGCGCCATGTTCACTGAAATAATATAAAATGGAATGTAATGAAATGTTGTTTACTAAACGTTTTGCACGTGGTTTCCCTCATTCACTACGAGTTTCTGCAATTATATTTTAGCTCAGAGAACATTTCGGAAACATTTCGAAAATACTCGCATAGAACATCCATGTGTAGTACCTTTTTAAAAGATAGGTCTGTCGATATTTTTCATATGAAAAACGACAATAATCGAACATTTTCAATATTGAAGTTGTATTTTAACCTAAATGATCCAAGTATGTCATAAGTGGGACATGAAGCACCTATCAAACTACACATACAGTAGAATTAAGTCACCAGTAGGCCAACTGAGAGATTGCTCGAAGCAAACAAGGTGTTTTCTTGTTTTTCACTCTCTTTCTTCACTTTTCACCCTCATATAACTCTGTTAATGACAGTAGATGTGTGAGTACTGACCAGCCTCCTTGACCATGTCGGGATAGTCCCAATCTCTGCTGCCTGGCTTGCAGAATTTGGTCATTCCAACTCCAATCACATACACTTTCGGCTTCACCATCTTCTGAAGATATTTGTTGGTTGATAATGATATGAGACCAACTGAGCTTAGATAAGTAAAAAGTGGGGACCAGGAAGTGTGTGAGTTCTGTTCGGTTTCACCGTTTTCAGCAAAAAGTGAACAATACGAGGTAGGGAGTGTGCAACAAAAATAGCACGATACATAGGTTTGCACAACGGTTCACAACGTACGTACGTTAAACCACTCATACACTCACGCTAAAATCAGGATTTTTGTAATAAATGTTTTTTTGTGAGTCGTTGTGCAAACCTATGTATCGTGCTATTTTTGTTGCACACTCCCTACCTCGTATTGTTCACTTTTTGCTGAAAAAGGTGAAACCGAACAGAACTCACACACTTCCTGGTCCCCCACTTTTTACTTATTGTTCTCTTTTTGCTAGTTGTACTAGTACAATCACTCATTGATTAGAACAATCAGAATGAAATTAGGAACATGCTGAGTATCAAACATCCTGATTACTGGGCGAGGTTTCAAGTTCTCAAACGGTGTGATCCTGGTTTTTCAAATTATTTTTGGCGCCAATTGACCTCTAAAATTGGCGTGATTGGCGAAACTTGTAAAAACCACAAACCCTTTTCACCTATTTCATAAAAATCTGAGCTTTGTGAAAAATCTGAGTCATTACAGTGCAACGCACGCCTTTACTTATTTGGCGCCAACGGGCGCCAGCGTTAGGCGCCAATCATCATACATGTTACTCCAATTGGTGGAAAAGAACTGGAACAAACGGTTTTGACCAATTACCACAGTTTCCGACGATTTTTTGTTCGGAAACAATATTTTCAGATTTGGCGCCAATTGGCGGCTAAACGGGCTTTTCGGCGCCAAATGTCAAAGAAATAAGGATACTCAATCCGCTTGTCAACTGAATGTATAGTTCTGACCTCTGTGAACGAATGCGGTCGTTACCCTACTTCGCTAGCGTCGTTCTCATTTGGCGCCAATAGGCGCCCGCGTTTGGCGCCATTTGATAATAATGGCACCATGTTTCGGAAATCAGGTTGAACCAACTTTTATGACATCTGTGCGAAATTTCGAACATTTTGACCCATGGGAACACATATTTTCCAGCTTTTGGCGCCATCTGGCGCCAGCGCAAAGCGTTAAACATAACGTGACATTACCAAAATTTCCGGGGCCTCGCTAACTTTGGGGTTTACACATGTGTGCCAAATTTCAGCCGAATCGGTCCAGTAGTTAAAAAATTAATTTTCTATACGGGCATTGGACGAGGGACAACGGAAATTTTCATAACGACACGACAGCATAACTTTTTTCAACCTCGACTGATTTTCCTATTTTTTTCACACAACATGTATTTAATAGATATCTAGCTCTCTCTTATTTTAAATTTCGAAAAAATATTTTATTAGAAGACTTTTGTGATTTGAAGGCCAATGGCCAAACCAAACACAACTCACACGCAGCGCTTCGCGCTGCGCGCGATACAACGAAACAGAGAGTTAGAGAGAGAAAGAGATGGAGAGAGAGAGAGAGAGAGAGAGAGAGAGAGAGAGAGAGAGAGAGAGAGAGAGAGAGAGAGAGAGAGAGACAGAGACAGAAAGAGATAGAAGAGGGGAGAAACAGAGACAAATGTAAATTTTGCGGAAGTCAGTTCAAAACGCTTGAAAATATCAAAAACAGAACAGTTCAGAGATTTTCGTCAAAATCTGAAATTCAAACAAAAATTTAGTAAATTTAGTTCAGATAGAGTATGCTATACTCTCATACACCAGAGAATATTCATAACAGAGCACCTTATGGTGAATGAGAAAAAGCCAGATGAAATGACACAAACTGAGAGAGAGAGAGAGAGAGAGAGAGAGAGAGAGAGAGAGAGAGAGAGAGAGAGAGAGAGAGAGAGAGAGAGAGAGAGAGAGAGAGAGAGCGAGCGAGCGATGAAGAGAATCACAAATTGGTACGTTTCGCCTCTACTGCAAAACTAGGCACTGCTGGAGCGAATGCGATAACACGAACCCTCTCTGGCTAGACTGTAGTATCTACTCTGCTCTCTATCATACATGAGCGGCTGATTAGTTGGTGCACGTCGAACATTTCGGGTCATGTAATGATTACACTAGAAGTGAAATGAATGGTCACGTAGAGTAAGCATTCTAATGAGACAGCGTGAACGTTATCATTGCACGTTTCTGAGTTGTGCTCCTGCTGTGTTTAACATGTTTCACGTGACTATGCAATTGACTAACAGTATATATCATCTCTATGCCAGTAGAATATCAACGAAAATAAAAAACAACGTTTCATTTCATTAAAATGGACTCAGTTGCCACAAAACCTAGCAAACATGCCATGCAATATGCCTAGTTTTGTGGTGCTGTATATTCTAATGCAGACGTTCGTGGACCCCTATAGTAGGAATTTTATATGAATTGAGATGTTTTATTCCTTTTCTGTAGAAGTATCACGATACACAAATATGCAAAGTACATAAAATCGTTATTATTCGCGAGAAAACTATTGCAAAATTGGACTATTCATAGCAGTTCATATAATATAGACATGGATAGTACTAAAACAATCAAAAATAATTGTGCTTTGTGCAAACATGCTGTGTGTGTGTTCGTCTAAAAAACATTGGAACGCATGAGAATGGTTTGTGTGATAAGAAATCAATGGAGATCGAATAGACTAGAAAAGACAACGGGTTCCACATAGGGAGAGGGATAATTACAAGGAGTAGAGGGATGATACATAAAAGACGAAATAAAGATAGACAGAAGAGAGATTTATACTCCGTTTCCCCAATCAATGACTTACCACAGTAATCTTTCGATTATTCAACGTTATTTTTCTGATGAGTCAACAAACATAATCACAAGGAGTAGATGAAGCAACTATTTGTTTATGTCTGTAGCAAGGAGTGTGGAAAAAACAATGACAAAGTATTAAATCTTTAACATAACTATGACGTGAAAGATGTTCTTTAGAAAATCACAATAGTATTGTTGCATGGAACAGCCTATAGAACAAGAGGGAGAAAAAACACAGAGAAAGTGAGAGAGAACGGATGCGGAAAAATAGCAGAAGGGTGAAATAGACTTTTGCAGATCACTTATATTCATACAATAAGAAATTGAATCACTGTAAACTGTTAAATAAAATCCTGATACACTCTAATCGTATTAAAATAGAGCAGGCACTTGTAAATGGATCTCTGTGTGCCAATATAACTAAACGTGACCTTATTACCCAGTATTACATTGACCTAGGTTCACACCCACTCAGAACAAGCGTCGTTGCAAAACAGTAAATTACTGTTTGTACAGCGTGGCTGTGATAGATATCAATTTTTCCTCTCGTCGTCTGACCTCTCTTCGGGGCACACTATATTTTATATCTCTAGATTAGTTGCAATACAGTTTCCACCAAACGCGAATATGTAATTAACCGCCTATGGTCTGAGCAACCGCCTCGGTATCTTTACCGCGAACCACATCAGCTCGTATAGTGAAAATTTCTGTCTCTTGCCGGAATCGACCTGCGAGCAAGAGATTCTTAGCAGCTGGCGCTAACCACTGCGCTATTAGAGCAGGTAATCGGTAAGCTTGAAATCGGAAACATGTGTGCGTACACAGCGAAAAGTGAGATACACAGTACCCTGCCGCCTTTCCGTTGGCAACGACTATATCAAGCTCTCTCGTGTGCGCCTCCAACTTGCATCTCTGTCTTGTATGGAGATGAACAAACAAATAATCTCTACGGACAGTCATTTTACGGTTGAACATGTTTCGCGATAATATGATACTGAGAACATCTTGTAAGTTTCGGAGAGTGAGATTGCAATATATTAGGTATTCACTCCGAGTTTACCAGCTTAAGTGGTCTAGAGTAATTTATTTCAAACTACACGTTTCTTTCTCTTATGGAAAGTCTTCCACTAGTTGCAACTGTTCATTTCTGATCTGCTCGTCTTCACCAAGTTTCTTTTTGTTATTCGGCGAAAATGTTTAAATTATTCAAACATCGTTTATCACTAGTATTATTATAGTTCACACCATTCCTACTGAGACTCCTACAGTAACCTTACAAGCTTTCCGGAGGCTGTTGTGTCCCTGAGAACCTTAATTTATCGAAACAACATGAGAAAGACGACTTACAAGTTCCTCAATCCTATTGTAGGAGTCTCAGTAGGGATGAAAAAGACTATATCATCAAATCCGTTAATTTCCACCCACTATCCAAAACGATTCTCAAATCTGACTTCCCGTTTTTGCTAATGCTATTTGTGACCGTAGCCGGCTATGCTGACATGTGCTGTCAGGCCAATCAAAACATTTCAGCCTCCCTATTTATTTATCCTTCCTCGCCACTACCTCCGCGAGTCACACTCATTCGTTTCAATGCAACAACATCACCACAATCAACACAACAGGTAACATATAGTCAGTTTCACGCAACAATAGCCCTCTACATTCCAGTAAGTTTTTCATATATTGTGGGTATTGTGAGTTGTTTAAACTTCGTGAATACGTTTTCCACATTGGTTACTACAATCGCAAAAAAACAGTGAACCTGAAAGTCTATTAGATGGTTAGATAATTTTCCTTGAATATTCGAACGATTACTGTAGAAAGTTATCGAATGGTGGAACGGAGTATACCGTGAGAAGGAGATATCATTGCTTTCTCATGAGACCTTCATGGAAAAGTACGCAATCGGAAAGGTTGCTCGCAGTCGATTTTTTGACCGTATCTGTTGTGTTTGAGTAAAACGTATGCAACACCTCAGTTTTCAAGCATTTGTGAGGATAATGTGCACAATTTGCGAGATTTTCTCAAGTAATGCGTGACTTTTTTTGCTCACGTCTCGTTTGCCTAATTTTTTGATATTGTTACAAAATTCATTGTTATCGATTGTTACCAAATCGAACAAATCTCACCACGCTCCACTTTTGTGAAAAGTATCGATTTCACACCTACATGTGCAGAGTGAATTCATGCAAGTTTCTATGAATAACCACTTTCGTTGTGTTTGATATGTCGTTCTCGTGCGTGTGTCGGTTGTAATAACATGAGTCACATTATACCAATTCTAAACGTAATTGTAGAACCTACTCACTAAGTTGGCCTGGCCTTTTCCTAATCGTGTCATAGATCTGGTAATATATACTTTTAGTGTCTGAAAAGCTTTCTTAAAACAGAAAGTAACTTTGGTGATGAAGAATTATGAATAAAGGAAAGTTTTTCCTTTTAAAATAAAACAATTATAAACTGAACAACTAGAAGTGATCGATTCTAATTTGAAGTGATCGATGCTAGTACTCTGATCTGCAGTATTTAGAAACTACGATTGAAACGCAAAGAAGTCAAATTTTTTCGAGTGAATTGTCATATTCCTTCAACAACTTAAGAGGTGTATGCCTATGAACTCGGTTATTAGATGATATCTATGTAGTAAACATGTCGCTGTTGTGCGAGACAATTTAATACTAATAGTTCTGGGTGTGTTTCCTTTATAAAAAGAAAAAATGAATTTTACCAATACAATAACGACGTTTCAATGTTTCGCAAAGCCTGAACATCTCAGGTGGTCTGGACAAACGATGGACGTTCGTTCAGGGAAACACCAGCAAAGAAGGTCGGCCGTCAGTAGTGTGAGTCAATGTTTCATCAGAAGTTAAAACTGATCCGTATCTATCGATTTCGATTATGTTGAGAATGTTTTCTTGTTTATCCGATATTTTAAAGTAAACTTTTCATTAATTCTAATAACCCTCAAGACGCTCTTTCGTGATAATTGATGCATACTGAAAGTAAACTGAATAGTCACTGAAAGTTAGCATTCTAATCGTGTACTTTGTCATTGCACGTTTCTGAGTTCTGCTGTGTTTAACATGTTTCACCGTGACTGTGCAATTGACTAACAGTGTACATGTGATGTACTCAAAGTTTATAATTTTCAATGAAAAACTGATTGGTTTGGTATATAAAATAAAAAATTGGGAAACCTTCGATTTTTCATTTTATCTCTTTTCCTATTGAAATTCTGTTCAGACTCAACAAGTGCAACCTCGGAACTACGATTCATACGATGTCTACGAGAGATATTCCTCCGAGGAGTACGGCAATGGAGAATATGACAATGGCGGTCAGTTCAGTTGGCGATTGATTAGCTTTTTATACTCTGTTTCACTAATCGATGTCCTTCTACAGTAGTCCATCAAATTTTTAGAGAGCTTTTTCTAATGAATGATTCAATATTTTGCATTCAAACTTCCACAGGTTCTAGTAGTAACGGTTCAGAAGAGACTGCCTGAAATCCCAAAATTCCCACATAGAAAACTTTGACCTGGAAGTTCGAGCATGTTACTGTAGAGGGTTAAGGTGGGTGGAACGAACTACACGGCAGTCGAGTGTTTCAGTGGCAGTATCTATCAATTGGGAGCTTGTTAACGGCGGTACTGGTGTAACCAAAGCCTGAAAGTTGGTTTATACATACATGGATGACAATATTTGCGTAAATTTGTTTACGAACAACATTGAAATTTCAAAACTATATATTCCAATCCACTGCGCTGACCTAAACGGAATGAGATCAGTTTCTTACAGTTTTTGTTTTAGATATGAAACAATCTGAAAGGAGATCATGGGAGCAACAGCCCACCGATCTCTATGAAAATGTACCAAACTCACGAAATGTAGCTCGAATCGAGATACACGCAGAGGATCAGCGAAGGTAAGTGAAACTATGGTGGACATTGAGGTGATCGATTGACCATGCTCCAACAACTTTGAGGATCAAACAAACGTATCGCTCTATTGAACTTCACGTTAACTCTAACACTTTTGAACGAGGAGGAGCCAAGGTTAAGAGCGCAACTTCTTTGCGCTCTTAACCTTGGCTCCTCCTCGTTCAAAAAGCACATGAAAAAAAAGTTGAGTGAACACCATGATACATTATTTCATGTTTGTTCTATGTGTCGAGTACATGAATGTGTTGAATAAATATTGAAATATTGAAATATCGATCTATTTTGAGAGGGTTTGGTTAAAACTAAAAATGAGATTTGGCATCGTTCTTATACTATACCTGAAACATTCAACAGTTGTATTTTTGTAGTAAACGAGGCGACACTTTCGAAGAGGAGCAACTTCCGGCTGTTCGAGTGAGACAGCGTGAAGAAAGAAGAGGGCCCAGACAACCACATACTAGAGAGCGAGATGACCGAAGAGCACTGAGCCAGTCAGACGAAGAAAGACATCATGAGGAGAGAAGAGGGTCCAGACAAGCAGAGAGACTGAATGTTGACCGGCGAGACAGCAGAGACGGGGTACGGTATTTACTGAATAGCGTACGCACTTGTGATCACAAATGTAGATATACTAATAATGATTATATAATGCAACTAATAGTTCCAAAATATTACTAACCACGGTGATGTGACACGTGGACATAACTGTGAGATACAACTGCGCTTTTATCCAGTAGTGAGTGAACATTAAAACTTCTTTGAATCAATATTAAACGTGACCTATAATGAAATGAAAGTTGTGAAAGAAACATAATTTTTCTGCTCCAGAAGAGCGTGCCAGTTACAAATACGGAGAATGAAACGATTTGTATCTCCCGACTTGGTTCTAGAAAATAACAAAATGACACTTTCCATACTTTTCTTGGAGAATGAAGTCTCATCCTGAGTTACAGGCTCAGAGCCGACAGAAGGATCAGTCGAGGAGAGAACCTCATCTGAGATTCGAACCGAGCCCCGTTCCGTATGCACACAAACAGGGATATATTGACGGCTTCGGCCAGCCAGTGAACCACGGAAGAAGCCAGGTATACTGCTAGTAAACCGCCCAGTCACGTGAAGTTATCATTCTAATGAGGAATCGTGCACTTTGTCATTGCACGTTTCGGAGTTCTGCTGTGTTCAACATATTTCACGTGACTGTGCAATTGACTGAGAGTATATAGGGAATGATAGAATCGTCGTTGTAGTTCGCATTTCGATACACTCTAGACATTGTACCGATATGCAACGGCACCAAACTACAAAATCAGCCGGATAGGACAACATACACCGTATAGACCTGCCTTGGAGACTGCGAGTCACGAATTTCTCACGTAACCAAAATATTACTAATAACGGTGATGTGACACGTGAACATGACCGTGAGATACAACAACGATTTCACCCAGTAGTATATAAGAGAACAGTAAAACTAGTTTTTCTTCGAATCCATATTAAACTTGACCTATAATAAAATAAGGTTGTGAAAGTAGCGCATAGGTCGTATCGGCATTTTGTCGTGCAAACGTTTACGCGCTTCTCGTTACACCATGACTAAAAGACTAATTATCCAACTTGGGGGGGGGGGGGGGTAGAGGCGAAACGTACCACTTATATTTGCTTTCCTCTCAAGTAATCTTTTGGAACCGTAACTATTTTAACTAAAGCTTTCATTTACATTTTGTATTTATTACTCTATAAATTTCCATCAAATTCCCAAGCAGAACCCAAATGATGCGCGAGATGAAAGAGGTCAGCAGAGAAACAGAGAAGCGAACAAGGAAAACGGACGGAACGGGAGAAATATACCACAAGGTGGGTTGCGACCACTCTCCAGAAAACTGAATTAGATTTTGGTAAAATTTGATGATATTTCGGTGAGCGAGGAACTTTTCCAAGTATGTCAGAATTCAATACTCGCCTGTCATTCACAGGCGAGTATGGAATCATGATTCGTGAAAGGGTTAATTTACAACAGTGAATATTCTTTCAGAAGCAAAAAGTACTATACAATCCCTTGGAGCTACCATGGTTAAATATGTTGTGTTACATTGAAGCAAATAAGAGTTGTACTAATAGAAGTTCAATATTAAAAGTTCTAGCTCCTCCAGCTCCAACCAGTTCGATCCGCGCCATAATCAACAATCTGAAAGGAAACTCCTCCCAGAACAAAACTCAAGGCGAGGAGGAGAAGAAAAATGTTCCAAAAATGAAGGTTCGAAGCACATTATATAGAATAATTTAGATGAAATACGCAATCACCTCTTGTAGAATATAAAATTTAGCAAATGGATCAACTAATTGAGAGTTTTGTTGAGCTCACCTTGACACACCAATCAGTTCCACAATACACGGAAAATCTAAATCACTCAAATGTTGCGTACAGGTAACAACGAATCCATTCCTCCGCAACGGGGAAAAACAGTCATCTACTCCTCAAAACATTCGGGACGAGCCGGTCAAAAATGTGCAGGAAGTGGTCCAGAAAATGAACAGCGGCGAATGGCCAATTCGCATCGAAGACGAGGTTTTATTTTTATTTCAGTACTAAAAAAATTAGAAGAGAAGGGACATTCAATCTCATGTATGGAGTATATTTCTCACCCAATTCACGAATCCCTATAGTATGCTGCAGAACAGTGAATTCGTCTGATTTTAGAATACATTGTGATAGGGTTCAAATTTCAATAATATTGTTCGACATATTATGTTGAACTCTAACTAACATTTGAACCGGTCTTGTATACTGACCAGTTTACAATGTATTAAATTTTATGAAGATTCTTAGAAAATGTTCTACCAGTTCTGTAAACTGTTCTTGTCATGTTGATATGAATCCAAGTCATCACAGTCACCAAACTCTCGTCCACCATCCCAACAAATGTCAAGCAGAACAAAAACACAGGACAAGGCAAAAGAATGGGAAACATTGGACCGCCGTTCACCAGTGAGTAACCTAACTCCTGCCGTAACCTGAAACATTTCACGTACTTCTCGAATGAATGTAGTTACCATTTCAAGAGCATGTTTCTTCTAGTAAGAAATGACGTTGGGACATATATAGCGGTTTTTGAGACACAAACAAATGTCATTTATATTAAACTATAAAACTTTATGGACAAACGAGATTTTTCAAGTTCATCCGAGTGTTTCACAAGTAAGCAGATACAATTCAGACTAAGAGTGTCCAGGAAAGGAAGAAGCGCGAACAGCGAGGAGATTTCGAGTCAGACAGAGCTCACAGAGAAGTTCAACCACGCCCACAGGGAAAGGGGAATGGTGGGTGGTACACAAACAAGGATATGATGAATATCAGTTTTGGATCACCTGGGTGCATTATGAAATTCAGAAGAACAATATACTCTGACAATATAGTTAGTCATTTCAAAAGTTCTGCTCATGAGCTGTAAGAATGTTCAAGTTACTGAAATATTGTCTACCGAGCATCCACGAACTTTGCAAAACCAATGACATCCACAGACTGATTTCGCAGAAACTTGCAATACTCTATTGCTCGTTGAGCTGATGATCCTGGTTGCTTCAGATTCGGACCAGTACTCCGAAACTGCCGAACAGACAACCGTTTCCACTGATTCCGCGATGGGCAGTGATGAGAATACGGTGAGTGCGAGTTTACACAGGGTCCCCCGCTTGTTTTGAACTCAACCTTTCTCAAATATCAATCATTTAAAGTTCGTTATTCATTTGATGTCTTATTGTGGCTATAATATGGTGTTCAACCATCACTTCCCAGATATTTGTATTTCTGCGAATTTTTAATATCATTTTGCCTTGGACAATGAACAAACAAACAAAACAACAAAACTGATGCCTATGCAAATGTCAAAACCATAAGATTTATTTAGACTCACAGAAGATGAAAAGCTCCGAACTACGTATCTAGTTTGGTGCAACGTTTCACAATTTTTATTTCTTTCTTATTATTCTCAGGCATAATTCACTCAAAAATATTTTTTACAGTTGGATACTCACCAAATGCACCTACCGTTCGAATTGCCACAGGGCACAATTCTCCGTAAACTGCCACCAAATATTCGGGAGCTGAACGACGAGGGCGAGCGACTTCTGATCTACTTGAAAGGCCATCGACCTGTCCTAAACTATCTCGGTCAGTTTATCTGGCGGCGTAGCAATCCCTCTAATCTCAGGAGAAGTTCATATGAGTTGCTCATGAGATACCTCATGAGCTATTCGTGAACGGTCACTGTTGCAGCGTAGCAATCAATAGAACCTCATGAGAAGCTCATGCTAAAAGCTCATCAGGTATTAGGTGAGATTTTCGGGGGATTGCTACGCCGCCTGGTTTATGATCTTTGTAGTGTATTAAACTTAGCTTCACATCGACCAAGTGTGTGTACATAGATAAAACGTCAAGGGACTTTTAGGCACTAAAAAGGAGGTTTTGGCTACAGTATCGCCGCTCCGAAAAGGAACCTTTAAGTCCCTCGAATCGTTCTCTGAGTAGTTAGCATTGACATATGTTTGCAGAAAACTCTTTTTTGTTAAACAGAATAGTGCAAAGCCACATCACGTTTTATTCTTCAACCATACCCCACTGTTTCCCGAGTTCACAATTTTCCGGAATTTCCTGACCACGAAAGGTTTTTATCGAAAGTAATAGTTAAATAATATTTTCAGGGATTGGATTATCGGAAACTCTCTGGAACCACATTCATTCGTTACCTACCTGTCACACTGAAATCACGATTCGGAATGAGGTGAGCTCGAACATTTGAAAAAGTATTTTCTCTCCAACTTTATACTCAAAACTACATGTACAACTAGAGTGTCAAAAGCAAAAGGATAACTATTTCGTAGAACGTATGACATTAAGAAGAAAGAGCAGCTTTGTATTTTCCTAGAAACTCGGAATACTGTCTGAATTTCAAATAGCGAGAGAACGTTAACTGAGAGAAACTCTATAGTGGGTGCCAAATGTATAAATTTCTGTCTCTCGCCGGAATCGAACGTGCGAGCAGAAGATTCGTAGCAGGACACTAACCACGGCGCTGACACGTGTGCGTACACAGCGGAAAGTGAGATATACAGTACCTTCCCGCCTTTCGGTTGGCGACGATTATAAGTGGTTTTTGACGTGTCCAATCGGAAAACTTCGATTATAGTTCTTTTTACAGTTATGTGAGTGAGACACATTGACCGGTTGTCTCACATCAGCTACCTGTATTCGTGGTGAAACATTCAGCTACGTTTGCGATTGTCGTTTGAATGTTTTTCTATTTAGACTCAGCAGACGACAAATGGAAAAGGAAATGGAAGGATGAACAACCCACATATCAATGTTTCTCCACCAGACTCTTCTACAAGGAATGAAAAGGTAATTTTTTAGATGTACTGGAGGTTTTGCAAAATGTCATAAACTTTCGAGGAACTTTAACATCAGTCGAAGAATTAGATGATTAGAGAGAACAATCAGAACCTTTATGTGGTTCTCAATCACTGAATTTTCTATGATTGTGACTTTTCATCCTTTTGGAATATTCGTATCGCATGCTGGTGTTTAATACAGTTTCTATCCTGGGGTGAGTTTCGCCTTGTAGCACGGGGGGGGGGGAGGATAAATTAATCTTCAACTTAATGTCAACAATGTCTGACATTATTCAGAGTAATATTTGATGATTTGAATTTCAGTCGCCGCGCTCCAAAAGTCCCAGACATCGAATGAACCAGGTACAGGAATCGCTGAGCCATTGAATTTTTATTCCAACTAGTTTTCTATCTGATTCACCGGTGTGTATTTGAAAACAACCCCAATTAACAGATTTCCTCTACATAGAGAATGTTCACTTTTTCACTATGACTTTCGGTTAATTCCTAGGCTGAAAAATGGAATTTATATGTTTGACTGAGACCTTGATTTTTCCGATTCACATAGCTTCGAGCGATATTTTTTAGTTTTGTAATAGATTATGCATGTGTGTGGACTCCTTCTTTTCTGGATCATTGTAGTTATGATGTGAAAATAAATTATTGCACGGAGTCTACACACATGTTTGTTCGAATAATCTGCACACAAGCTCCATTCTAAGAATACCAATGATTTTCGTTCAAAGAAATGAGCCATGATCTCTGAAGTATCGCGTATTAAATAATTCTAGGGTTTTCAAACTTGGCGCAGTAGAAAAAAACATGAGTTTCACGACTAGCACTATCAATCGAAAGTATCACACAACAGAAAAACATTCGAAATAACAGAATTATATTCACATAGAAACTGTTCCCTAGTGGTTTTTTTCAACATCTACGTTAGGCTCATGATAGTTTGGTCAGTACTTATATAGATCTAGAACGGTTATCAGGATGTATCAGAGTCCATACTCATAAGACACTTGAAACATTTCACTAAAACAGCATTTAACAGAGTCCAAGATTGACGGCCATAGAGAGAGAATTGTGCACTGATTTGATAGAGGAAGAGGAAGTTCATCCAAATGAACACAGGCCAGTTTTGCATCGAAAATTCAGAGAAAATTTGTTCGGATGCATGATCGTTACGCCCTCTTGTGGCTGACACCGTTCTCATGAAGAGCTTGCCGAACGACATAGAAAGAAGAACGATAGTATAGGAAAATAGAAAAAAAGGATCCCGTTCAACGAAAAATAATTGAATTAAAAAGAATGTAAAATGTTGTAGTCTTATTTGAGGTTTAGCTCAGTGTCGTGGCTTACTTTCGGCTGATGGTCAGTTATTGTCTCAAAGCGTCTGTTAACATGCGAATTTGATCGCACATTTCCCAACTGGCTTGGGCAGCTTGCCAATGAAATTTCAAGGCAGTTTTTGGACATGTTGAAATACTTCACAACGGTAGAAATTCATGTGATGCGATCTTCCCCATCGTTATAACTCGTATTCAGGGAAACTTTCTGTGAAAGTTTTCTTAAAATAACAGTCTTCCAAAGTTTTTGGCACGCTGCCTACGCGTCCAGTTGGGAAATGTGAGAACTTCGTCGTCATTTTATTCCTTTTCAGAAACGGACGATTCGTGAAAAAGTCGGCGGCGGCTCTGATTGCGAAAAAACAAGGAACATTCACCTCGCTTCCGGTAGAAGAAGTTCCGGTGAGCGAAAAGTATCACCATTGTGGAAAGAGCAAGTTTGAAAGTCTGTAGAATGTGATGTATTTAATTGAAAAAAACCGTATTTCTCAGATTTAACCGTGATAATCACAATATGTTTGGTGGTTAGCGTTGTCAGGATGTTAGGCCGTGTTGAACTCAAAATCAAGCTGGCTTGTTGTCAGAGTCTCTACGTTGCATTGTTCTCGTTCAGTGGCCGTATTTTGTGAGACCAAGTAGCCATGCTAGTTATTATGAGCAAATTTCGAAGGGAAAATTATTGACTGCTGCTACTCTTGATTCAAAATTCCTTTGCGCATTTTTGAAGAACTGAATGGTAGCTTTGAGAACAAACAAAATACATAAGGACTATCAAAAACTGAGCCAGATATTAGCGATTGAAAATTTGCTCATGTGACTTACATGGCTACTTGAGCTTAGAAAATACGGCCACAGGAGCAATATTTCAGAACGTCTTACTTATGGTTCAAAACTTTTGGTTTCTTCTCCTTCCAGGCTTCAACGGACTTCGCTGATCCGCGCATCGCAGCCGAGATTCAACAATTGCAGCAAAGAGAGGACGAGCTGAAGAAAAGCCGGACGGCACTCGGACTGCCATCAATTGAAGACGTCATGGACACTTGGAGTGGCATGTCAGCGAGAAACATTTGAGCGATCTAAAACTAGTCTCTGGAACAGCTATAAATTGAAACCACAGTTTTAGCTATTTTCACTGATACTAAGGGTAGATGTTGGAAGAGGGACAATGAAAATGAATGTTCGACGGTGTTCCCATAATGTACTATAATATAGTTTATAACATATAAACATATTAGCGAAACACTTTCCACACAGCAATTATTGTCGATGAAATACAGTCGTCGGACATTTCCTCGGTAGTCAGCCAAACATCAGCGGAGTGGAAACAAGAGTAATAATTTTCTCAAATGTTTCAGGTCCCCTTTGAAGCCTGGGAGGTCGAGTCAACAACTGGATTACATGAAGCAGATGCCGGCTCCGATCACGAAGAGTCAGAGCGCCCACAATATTTACATCGACGTCAGTTATGATAAGCTCACCAAGTTGAACTTGTCGCAAACACCTGATACCATATCTACGTCAATACGTTAAGCACATTTTGATGGCGAGAAGTACTTGCAAACAGTTATTTAATCGAGTATATTCAGACCATATTCGAGAAAACTACTCCCAGAGGTTGAAATCGACGTTTCCACTAAAAGAAAAACGCGTAATATTGATATTTTCCCACAGGACAACAAAATAGCTGATTAACATCGAGACTGAACAGTTTTTTTAGGGAGATTTCGAGAGTGGCGACGGTTATTGGGAGGAGGAGTATGACAACTCAGCCGACTACAATCAACAGAGAAATCCACCTCGAAAAGGTAGAGGAAACTTCTGTGACTTGGTGATTCCCGTTGAGATGTGGAGCCGAGGTCCAATCAAGAAGTATATTTACTATTCACGTCAATCCGCCTCAATTTGAGCAGCTTGAGCAATGAACAAACTTCAAATGATACGTGTCTCGAACGAAAAGCAGAACTCCACAATAATTTGAAAAGTAATCAAAGCTGGCCTATTATATTTATTATTAAGTGAGTACTCAAAATATTTATATGTCATGTAAAATGTTGTTTCAAGTTCTGAACATAATATTGTGTTTTTCTTGTTTTCAGTCAATAATGGAAATCATTCGTCGACGGCGGCTCGGAACTTTGATGGATTAGAAAGGTTGGATCTTCAAAATGGTTTATGAATTTTAGAGGTCCCTTTGAAGTTATTAGTTTTATCAGGAAAATATTCTAATTTTTTACCATAAGAGTCCACTAGTATACCATGTATGTACCTCCATTTCACGGTTTGTAGTTTGATGAATTCGTTATTTTCGGTCAAATTTCCTGCGTTACGGCGTGTTGCGAGATCAAACTTTTTGTCTAAAATATATTGCCATTTTTATGCAATTTATATATTAACGAATTCAGAGAGGATCAGTTTTTTCGGGACTCGCCTTCGAGCAGATTTCGCGATTCGCGTCCCAACACGAATAAACGGACGCAATGCGTTGTCAAAGGGGTGGATATTGCAGTACACAGTGGAGCCAGGTATAGTCGCTTCCACCCACTTATAACACTCCACAGTAATATAGTCCCGGTCATTCCCACTGAGACTTGGCAGCGAGACAATGAATATTCTCTAAAAAAACGGCAAATCGCTGTTAGAGGTTGTTCAGTTTCATAAGAACAAGTCAATAAAAAGCTATCAAAAAGTGCCAATGGGTCTCAGTGGGAACGGGACGAATTTTATGATCTACCTTCCAGGCCAAAGTTTAGTATGTGTGATTTTAGAGTATGATTTTTGGATTACCTCCAAGTTTTCGTATTATTTTATTTCACGACCGGGTGCTCCTCGTAGTTCGATATCCATACAGGCCGTTATTAACGAAATTCGACCGGAAACCAACAGGATCAGACTGTAAACATATCTACATAGGGTGACAACCACAGTTTTGACTTCAGCTCGAGAGAACAAACTCTACAAAGTATCTGTTCATGTGGTTAGAGAGAGAAAGAGAGAGAGAAAAACGAGTGAGAGGGCAGGTAGAGAGAAAGAACCCTCGAAGCAAGTCCGACAACTTGGCGGTTACTGCGCACCTACAAGGAAGAGAAACTGAACTTTCGTATTTTCACTTCATTCCGTTAACCAACGAATGCGGACATGAAATATACAGTCCCAACCGTATGCTAGAAGATCCCGGCACATTCATACCATCCTGCGTCTCCTCGAACATACGCTATTTCTCTAGGTGCCGGGATCGTCTACCATACGTACTCTGATCAGGCTATATTCGTCTGTGGTGGCGCATTGTCAACAAAAGGCTGTCTCAAATGGCAAGACAACGTGCCGGTTAATTTCTTTGATTTTTTCTGTGCCTCGACTTATTTATGTTTTCGACAATAATTTCAATGATTCTCTTATTCAGGCGCGCGTCGGCGAACGCGCCGCTCAATCGGAAAATCGGCCTATAAACGAAATGTTCGTCGCCGCCGAAGTTCCCGACGAATCGCCAGAAAAACCCCGTTCACGTTTGGACAAATGCTCTCTAGTATCTTCTGAAACATTGCGTGCATATACTGATGGTGTAGAAGTGTAGAACGATTCTGCTATTTCCAGGCTTATTTTTCACTTGTTCGATACTTAAGTAAAATAATGCCGTGCAGACAGTTTGGTCAACCTGTTAATCTTTAATCTATCTTGAGTGATATGTGTGCAATTGTCATATATTTCTTCCTGAGACTACCTTTTTCATTACTATTTTTATTTTTTCGAGAATTTTGTTCACTTCTTCGAAGCCACATGTGTTTGCTTCGTCTTAATCCTTAACAACATTTCACATTCAACACAGTTGAAGGAAATAGCTACAGTAAGCGTCAAATTACTGCACACGTTGTACATATAATTTTCAGACTTTACATTTGCGAAATAAACCCGATTAACTGTAAAAAACACATAAATGATAACTGTACTTTATTTGTTGCCCATAATAAAATACACTGGATGCATAAAGTATTCAATGTAAAGACCTATTTCTGTCTGAAAATCAAAACATTTCCTTTCAATGTAAAGACCTATTTCTGTCTGAAAATCAAAACATTTCCTTTCAATGTAAAGACCTATTTCTGTCTGAAAATCAAAACATTTCCTACACTATCTTATTGTGAAATATTCTACGGAAAGTTGGAAAAGAATATCTATTGCTCTATTGGGCAAGGTAGTGTCAACTAGACTAACTAATCACGATGAAACATTAAACTGATTTGAAAAAGATTGGTTGAAACGCTGTCGCCTCATCCGAAGAAATCTAGTGAATCATTGAAGTGAACTGAAGGAGCCGTGGATGGTAATCTGAAAAAAAGAAAATTATTCAACGTATTAAACGATATTTTATACAAAAGTGTACTAAATAACAGTCGAATCAAAACATGCAAAGGAGCTTCTATCAATCTTTCTTGGAAAGAGACAGAAGAGATGAATAGCAAGCGAATGGGATAATGAAGACGTAAGAGAAAGAGAAAGAGAAAGAGAGAGAGAGAGAGAGAGAGAGAGAACCATAGAGGGGGGAAAGAGACATAACAAGAGAAAGTGAGAGAAAGTGAGAGAGACCGAGAAAGAAACAGGGACACAACAAAAGACAGAGAAAAAGTGAGAGAGAGAGAGAGAGAGAGAGAGAGAGAGAGAGAGAGAGAGAGAGAGAGAGAGAGAGAGAGAGAGAGAGAGAGAGAGAGAGATAAAACGATCACTTACTTCTCGAAGACCACGATATCCTCATTAACAGGGGAGAAGGGGAAATTGAACTGAACACGACGTCGGTTTTGGAGACGCGGAAAAAATCACATTATATATAAAATAATAATAATAAAAAGGTTGAAATTTGTTTGCATTTCAAGTTGGTTGAACAGTTACATCTAGATAGTTTCCATGTTCCGCTGTCGATAAACCTCAGCATATTGTACAATGTTGGTTTCTATATTTTTTGGTTCAAATAAGACACCCAACATTGTACACATCTACAGAGTTCAATGAGAAGTTCAAACGTAGGAGAAGATGCGTAAAACTTTGAAACTGAAAGCGATATCTGTTCATCTTCTCTGAACGAAATAACACCGCGAACATCAATAGACACACCAATTGACTAAGTTTACCGAGTAGGCTATACTGTCAGTCAATGGCACAGTCACGTGGAACATGTTAAACACAGCAGAACGGAACGTGCAATAGCAAAGTGCACGTTGCCTCACTAGATCCCCAACTTCACGTGACTTCTTGGCTAACATCACTGTCATTGCCCTATGAAACGCCGTGAAACGTGTTTCGATCCAAACCTTTTCGATTTCAATAGATAAATAGTTCTAACAGTTTGCTGATATGCTCACCTCTTTCGCCTTGAAATGAGTGTAGCAAAGCAGAAGAACGTACGTTATGTAGGACAAAACGTAAGACATTGTACAAGCAAAGGCCGAAAGAAGAGCGAGACGGACTGGAAGAAGAACTCGGTCAACAAAACGAAATATTCGACATGGCGTTGTCAATACACGAATAAGTTTCAGTGAAATTTGACGGTTCTGATTGAATAGGATTCCTACTGTTAATTAACTTCTGCAAGTGCTAATGCTACCTTTACGTTAAAACTTTCACGTTGGGGTACAGAATGTGCTAACGTTCAGGTAAATGTTGGTGAACACTCATATTCTTTCTAACGCGAACTAACAATTAGTGGGGCTCTTGAGCAAACTTCAAACTACAAACTTGAAACAAACTTCAAAAGTGGTCGGCGAACGTTTTTTTGACTGAATATGATGATTGTCACTGGAAAGGAAGTTTCGTTTCGTACTATGAACTGTATAGTAGAGTGTATAATAAGAGTTGTCACGATGTGACCCTGAAACCTGAAACATAAACATCTTTCAACCAACCTGGACCATTTGTAGTTTGATGGACACGTTCATATTCAGAATAAATACCGTGCATCCAACTCAATCCGAGAGAGAACGAGAACAGAGCCTGTATTGAATTCATTCATAAATTCAACTTATATCCATTGTAGTTTGATCTGTCGAACTCGCACTACTCGTCACCTGATCCAAACTACACAAGCTGAGTATATAAGAATCAAACTATAAAACAAGCAGAGTACTGTCTTCGCTTCCTAGAACGATTTCATTTATTACAATATGCATTTTTCGATCAATTAGAGAATAACTGTCAAATATAACAGTGGTAAGGTAACCCGCTTCATCAATCTGATTGAAATTTGATCTTGTATGGTGAGTGCAAAATTTATAAATTTCGGTCTCTCGCCGGAATCGAACATGCGAGCGAAAGATTCGCAGCACTAACCCGGGCGCTAACCACTGCTATATTAGAGACATAACGGGTAAGATTGGGAATCGAAGACATGTGTGCGTACACAGCGGAAAGTGAGATATACAGTACCCTATCGCTTTTCCGTTGGCAACGACTATAATAAGAGGCACTGACCTGAATGACCAGAGTGGGGAGTAGGAACATAGCCTTCTCCTTCCTCAGTGAGATGAACGTGAGAAAAACGGGGAAGGACAGTGGAATGACAAACAAAGTCTTCAGAGAATGAACGGATTCCGAATTGACTTCGAGAGACGAAAAAGAGAAGCAGAAGAGCAGAACCGTATAGAACAGGGCTATCCACACGGTCACAGTCTGAAACGTTTGCACAACCATGAAAAAACAAGTAATTTAACCAATATGAAAAATGATTGATAATTTGCCATCTTCAATTGGATGCCGAACGTGAGAAACACCACGCACATTTCAATAAATGTGAGCAACACAGCCCTCAAACTACAACGACCCTTCGCGAAAAGTTGATTGATCAACAATGATCAGCGCAAGTTACGAAACGCTAAATTCAATATCGAAGATTCACCTTCACATCGAAAGTATTGCAGATAACAAGGGGTCGGGCCTCCATTCCGCTTTCCGTTTTAGTGCACGGATGAGGGGTGGCGGGCCGTTTGAACGGACTTTTCATACTCGACCTGAAACATGGAGCGGCAATGGATAGACAAAAATGAGTCCTAAAGTTCTGTCTAAGCAAATGTACTCAGTAAATTCTGAACATAACAAGAGTTTGACTAGTAGCTTCGATAAACATGTGTAACAGTTTTAGCAATCAGTGATATTATGTTGTCTTGGGATAATGACTAGTATGGGAGGAATGTTCAATTACTGAGTAGAGTTTGCTGATGTGAGATAGTTTTTTGTTTGTTATAGATAATAGGGGAGTAGTTTACATTTTCCCCCCACCCTGGTCGAAAATGGGTTGAAAACGGCCCGTACTACAATCGCCCCCCACCTTTGGGGGGCGATTATACACCATGCTAATTTACTGCAGGCTTGGGTTGAGTGGGGGGGGGATGATAGTTCATTAGTTTCGGGTATGTACTATTACCCCCCCCCCCTCCCCATTCTGTATTGTGGGGGGTGATTGTTCATTGTCGAAGATGTACAATGTCCCCCCACCCATTTACCAATTACCCCCCACCTTCACGCGACTTTTCTGGGATTTCAATTAGGTGGGGGGTAATAGTACCACGAGGGGGGTGATTGTTGGGTGGGGGGCAACTGTAAATTTTCCCCGATAATAGTTCAGTTTTGAACTACAGTCAGACATGAAGGGCAAACGTAACCTTTTCTTTTCAACTTTTCTCTCCATTCACCCTTTTGGAGTGCAACATATTATATTAAAAGTCACGTGTTTAATCGCGAATAAAATTCTATTCTATTATATTATATTCATAGTCAGATTCACGAAAAATCTACCTTTCAGTGGATGGAGGATTTGGTAATCGGAATTCCATTGAAACCGTATAATATGAAGAGAACGGATATGTAAAAGAATAGAGGTCGGCGTTGATTTTTGTTGTTGCAAGTGAGAAGAGGTCGTGGGAAACAACGAGAGACTAGGTAGACCAGAGAGAGCGCAGAGAAGCGGTAGGACTGATAGAGAGCACTAGATAATCAGAGAGCGCGAATAGGGCAGAGAAAATGAAATATTGAACGAATCAGACATTGAACAGAAACAACAGAAAAGCAACAACAGTAAACAATGAGACCATAAATAAAAATGAGGAATAGAGAATTATGAATCGTGTTTTAGAGGGTTCAATGTACCTTTCCGTATTTTTGTCAAAATTCCTCAATTAACATTCGATAAGAACATGGTAAATCGTAAGTCCGTTTCCTAATTTCCGTTCTTTGCTCGAAGTCTCAACATTCTCAACATTCTTCTTTCCAAAACCTACTATTTCGATGGATACATGATATTGGTGACACAGTTCGTTCCAGGTTGTTCTTCATTGAACTGTTAACATTGAAAAGGGACTAATTACACGATAGCACTGGGTACAAACCGTTCTGCTCTCAGAAATCGCTGGGGAAGAGTTGGAGGAAACTAACCAAAGACAAGTTCTCTCGAGTTTGCATTCTCAGCGAGTACGCGCTCTTCATTAGACTGACCGGGTCAATCACGTGCGTTTTCCAACTTGTAAATGACTCAGACGACTGGTGAACACAAACTCTTTTAGAGAAAACATTGTCGTGTTAACGTGAGTGTTTGGCTCGTTCCTTGAACATTTCTCGCCTCCCGCACTCAATTTACGGTAGGGTTTCTTAATTTCTGGTCTACTCACAAGTTTTACTACTTTTATAGAGAAACCCAAAGTAAATATTCAGCGCTAATCGAACTCGACGATGTTGTTTTCGATTTGTTAGATTCATTGTTACCAGAAGGCTGGTTTCCGCTGTTTCAGTTTTCTATCGATTGCTTAGTTGTTTTTGTACAAAAATGTCTATATAAACTTCTCGTGAAACTTTTACGTAATCTACGTTTCGTGTTTCAAGTCGGAATGTCGCTGGAATATTCTAAAGAACAAACTGCCGAGGAAAAATGTGAGTTTTCTGCTTCGACAACTAGATTCTCAGTTCATGGTTCAATTTGAAAGGGAAGGGTTGAAACGAAAAAATACGAATTCATGCCGTGGAATTCCACGAAGACAATATGAGAACTACGGTGAAATATTGAAAAAAAACTAGTTTTCACCCAACACATCTGATTGAATTACTTGATGTGCTCATGGTGTAAATTGGTGTCATGCGAACACTATAAAAAAAGACTTCTCTTCCAAAGTCAGCTTAGTTCTCCCACGGAGTCTACGTAATGTTTGAAAGGTAGTTCTAGCCTCGGAATATCACATAAAACCAGATCATGGCTGACGAAAATACAAAATACACAACAGGCATGGCTATTTTATATACACTCGGTGAAACATTGCAGCGTTCTCCGGACGAACGAAATACTTTGACAAAGAGAGGCTGGAAAAACTAAAACCCAGAGTGAATGTCAAGAAAAAATCGAGGTAAACTCAAAGTCAGCTTTTTCGTTTTCCTGATATTTCTACTGTTGTTAGGTTCGTTAAATGTGTCTGGGTCATTCTCTGTTCATATACCATTTCATAATAATTTCTTCATAGTGAAGTGTTGTTGTTGTTGTTTTACATATAAAAAACATTCAGAATCGTTGCCAAAGAAGAGGAAAAGAACTATGTCGAGTTCAGAAAAATGCAAGTATTGTACGACTACCGACCCACCACTGAAGGAGCTTTTGTTTGCTCCGACACGGTGAGAAACTCCACGTTGTACAAAGGGTGTTCCCAAATCGAGTTATCACCCACTTTCGACCGATTCGAACTTTGATCAGTGAATAACCAACGAAAATCCATGTCATGTTTTTAACACTTTGGAAATCTACACTACTATCGTTGCGACAGGCAACATTTTTTTTGGGTGAAAATTAACAAAAGCAGAGCACCGTGATGCGGATGAAGCGTTAATAGGGTACTATCCATGGAAAAAAACACCCACGTCTTACTTTATTCATTCTGGACCATTTTATTTTATAGTCTTTCCCTCGGAAACGGAGTGGAGTTTCGATGGGGTTTGGAGAAAGAAAGGCCTACTTTCTCAGTAGTCGGCCGAATCCCAAGTATGCGACTTGGTTCGGCAAGAAGACCTTGGAGAGAAAAGCAGAGAAAAACGCGTGAGCTGTTCATTATTTTCGTCAAATTTGAAAAATCACCGAGACAGTGGTTCTTGTCTGTTCTGGTTTTAATAGTTCTCAATACAATGTTCGATGTTTCATTAACTTCAACTGACGTTTGAAATAGACAAACTAAATGGGTTTGCACAGGCAAACTCTTTTCTTTGTTAATATAGGTACTCGACTGTACTATTTGACTTAATTGGCCTTTGTACTACCAAATGTTCCAGGCAACTGGCCGCAGCTGCCAAAAAAACGCAACCCGAACCAGGTCCCATCAACAATGGTAGTTTTGTACTTTGATTAGGTATACAGGAAAAACTGCGATTTTTCCAGAAAAATTAATCTCATAGAACAAATGGGTCCTGGCTGACCAATATTCGTGAAGGAAATATGTGTGTCTTTAGTGTGTTCAGTAAGCATTTTCACCAAAATAGAGAGGATGTAGCTATCGATCATCGCTAAAAAAAAAAGAAGGAGATTCATTGCACCGTGAAATATAAATCCAAACAGTTTGTTATCAACCCCGATAAATAAACGAGAATTCTTGCAGAGGAGGATGAACTGTTGCGAAAAGGAAAGAATTCGCTGAATCCTCTCATTGGCGGGCGACCTTTTTGGGTGGTGAACGCGGACATGAACCCAGAGTTAGTTTGGAGTTAGATTGGACGAGACCTATGTTGTTCAACATGTTTGTTCATGTCAACCTAGACTGTTATCTCTATCTTACAATTCACAATACGATCGTTCAGTTACAAACTCAAAGATTCTAAAAATTTTGTACTGTGAATAACCGGAATTGGAAGTCACCTGAAAGGGTTTTCGCTGCATTTCAAAGTAAGCAACGGTGTGGAAAGTTTTGCATTCGACATGTGATATCTAGTGACTTTGTGTCTATCACTTGACCTGGTCTTCAGAACCCTTAGCCACCCTTGTTTTGATGTAACTAATTTCTCTAATTTCAGAGATGAATTAGAGGACGACAGTGTTATCGTTGACATTGAGACGATCGAAAAGGTGTTTATTATGCCACACTTGGGAACACAACTTGAGCAAATGTTTTGTTTCGGGCTGCTTTCAACTGTATTGCGAATAGAGTGCACAAATGACACGTATTTCAGTTTGATCAGTTCACGTGACATTCACATGACAATGCCGCGCGACACACAACGCGTCCAATCAAAATTAGGATACAGCAGCTTTACGAAAGACCATTTTGCTCTCCGGTCTTCTTTAATCTCATTTTCAACAGTTCCACATTACCAAAAAACACTCTCAAAAACACCTGAACTACTAAAGTAATGGAATGATTCTTGGATACCCAGGAACAAATGCGGATTGATTGATTCGATGTGGTTTTCAGGTGTGCGAGATGTCGATAATGCTGAAAGATGCGCCGTCTCGGAAAAAGAAGTTCAACCCTTTCGATGATATCAAAACACTTAATGCACAGGACACCTTGTTCGAAAAGTAGGTCTAGTGTGGGCTGTTTCTTGTATTCGTGGACGACTTGAGTAAGATTTTCAAATTCAACTTCAATTTCATAATAATAAAAAGTTCATTTGAATAGAATAGTAACAACGGAGATGCAATTAGAGAATTCCAAATCAAACATTCAAAATCTATGACGAATACGTATCCCAAGAGGTTGCGGTCAACCTTTCAACCTACAAGGGAGCGTTGCCTGAAAAAAAACAGATTTGTGAAAAAATATACAGATACAGATACATAGATGGAAAGACTGAAGACTGGAAATACTTGTTGGACAAAACGGGGGAGTGATTAGTTATAGTCACCTGAATATTCTTATGTGTGTATTCTATATCTACCATACAGACAAAGAAGATGCTGCTCTATAGAAGTTATTGTTGAGGCTAACAAATATTGAATAAATACCTCAAACGTTACCACTGCGATTTGTAGGTATGGACGAAACATAGTTCAGTCCGAGATTATATCAAAATGTTCTCCTAAATATAACCAGGAAACTTTCGCTTTCAGTCAGCAGTTTACTCAGATGAGCCTCATTCCTGCATTAGAAGTCAACAAAATATGTACTTTACTAAATTTGAGTCTTTGACATTGTTCTCAACTAAAATGACAACTTTTTTCCAGGCAGATGGTTTTCTCAAACACCGCTCGCTCAGTACTGACCCTAATCGAGGATCATAAACGAGCATGGTGAGGCAGTTCAATGTTTCGTGAGACACTCATACAAAAGTGAACATGAAGTTTCCAATTCACGGTACCAAGAATCAATCTCAGTTAGAAGTTGTAGAGAATTTGAGGCTTTGCTGGATTTCGATTTGGTTCCTCACTTCATAAAGAATGGTGGTGTTATCACATTGTACTCGAAATCAGTAAAATAACTGAAAATTATTCAAAGAATACATTTTTGCATACTCTTCTATAAAAACTGATCAGTGTCAGTTTCAAACACTCAGTTCAGTTTTAGTCCCCAAGCTTAGCGTGAGTATGCAGAAACAACTCCGACATTATTCTTCTTGAATGTTTCAGCAAGCCCCAGCCGCCGGAAGTAACTGAATGTATTGTATGGAGTTCAACCATGGCCACCTGTACCTATTCTCGTCCAAGTCCTTCGTCGACTCTGAAATCGGACAACCTTCCCCTGCGAGACAACGACAAACTACTTCTGATGGCTAAGAAAGGCGCCAAATCTCCAAAAAGAGACAAAATGACACTGGACTAAGATCGAGAGTCTCATGACAAAATAGTCAATATCAACATACATCGTACAAATTCAATTCATACTCCTCCTTTTCTCCATATGTCGATGACAAGAGAATAGATTTGCAAAAATGTGTCTGAACTGTCCTCTCCGAGTAACATGAGAATTTCGATAGACATTCCATGTGTTCAAAAAATTTTCGGTCAAAACACTCAATCTGAATCGGAAGTTGTAGGACCAAAACTAAGTTGGGGTTGTGATTGAACGCTCCGGGGGGGGGGGGGGGGGGATGTCATGACCAAGATGATCAGATGCAAGATTTAGTTTGATCGCCACAGAGTGATGTTTTCGAAAGCACCTATATGGACAGGAACTACAACCCCAATGGCGCACAGCAACATAACCGAATCTCGATCTTGGTAATATAAAATTTCAACTTGACAGAATAATTAATACTCGTTTAACATCATACCTGCTGAGTTACTCATAACATACGTCAACGGTAAAGTTGTCATGTATACAGTAGGCTAGATCGGTGTTCTGTGAGATAATGGGTGCTCATATCTGTATTGAACTTTTACCTGCCAACCGAAACTTGTCTTGTTTCCAGCGGGTTATGTCCAGTCCATCTGACCCCAAAATGGGCGGGGCGTTGGCACCTCCGCCCACTTTTCATTCTCACGTTGCGGTTCGCAGGTCACATAAAACATTTTATTGCTAATTTTCAACGTCTTCTCTACTTTCCGATTCATAATATCAATAATATTTCAATCTGTTTTCCAGCGTTTTCCATCTCTTGGAATAGGTCGAGTTCCTCAATAACCCAATTCGCATCGCGTTTTCTTTTTCTTTTCTCGATTCTGTTGGTACCCTTTACAACACTCATATATGTACCACAGCCTCCGTTGTACCACGAAGTGAGAAAAAGTTCGGAGGTAGGTGGAATAGAATATATTTTCCCGAAGTGATGTATCGAAAACATAATAATGAAGAACATTGTTAGTTGGGTGTAACTGAACATTTTCGGTTCTCAACGTAGAAAGATATCGATTTCATCTTGCCTTCTGACTCCCTAGCCTAGTTGTTCAATTTATGAGTTCGCGGAAAACCTTTGAAAGCAAAACAAATTATTTGTGTGGCATTTTTCTGCCAGATATGTGGTTGAAACCGCAAAAATACGAAACTCAATACATTGATATGAGCATATTTCCTCTTGTCGCGTTAACACTACAGATTGTGCTTTCGTGTTGGAGCAAAAGTTTAACTAAAAATCAATTAAAAAGCCGAAAAACATTTGTTATACAAATTGTAAGTACCGAGCGGATACCCGATTTTTAATTCTTTTGACTGTTTGAATGTTTCAGAAAATGTCCTCCCAGCGGAGAATCTCTTGTATTCTACTATTTCTCTGTTCTGCCCTATTCCTCCCGGATATTAGTGCGAAGACGTGCTACCCTCGAAAGCCCGGGAGGCGGTTCATCAACCAGACCCTCACCTCCTCTGATGTTCTTGTTTCCGCTACAGTCAAACGAATTACGGTTGACGCGAATGATGCTTCTGTGAAGGTAGAACAAAAATAGTGTTGAAGAAGGACGATTATGTGGACCAATCTCGTGTCAACGGTCCTTTAAACTGCAATTGAAAAATGTACTGCAGTTCAAAGGCGTTGCGATTGGACCACATAATTGTCCTTTTTTAACTAAGTAACAATACAGATTGAGAATGTTCTGTGCAACGAAATACAATTTAGTCTAAATCGATCGACGAGTTTTCATAATTTTTGGAAGCATATTCAAAGTTTACACAACTAGGGACCAACTCTATCCACAAAAATACATTTTAGAGCGTTTTGGGACAATAACGGCTAGAAACTGGCTAGGTTTGTAGAAACTGCAATGATTTGAATTTCAGTCATTCTCCCTAGAAGTTCGTCGTGTTTTCAAAGGAGAAGAATATATTTCAAAGCCGAAGGAAGTAGCCTTATTGGCGAAGGACAGTGTTCAGGTTAGAAACACAGAGACATCTCAGCGCTGCTAATTGAAGAAAAAAATTACTGTTATAAACTAAAAATGACTGATGGTATTACTCATGAATGGTTCGAAAACATACAGAAACTCAAACCTCGGTTCGATGATGGTTTTCACCATTAATGGGCTCTCAAAAAAACCTGCTTTTCGAGAGAATATTAATACAAATAGACGGTAGAATGTGTACTTTTGATCTATGGTTTTATTCAGTGTCTGCCATCTCTTGGGAATACGCGAATTTTCTCCCTCTCATCCTCTCTGGACTCTCTCTATCTAGAGGAAATTCTTCCTATCAACCTTCAAGTACTCGATGCTTTGCATGCATTCGTTCACGGCAAGTTGATACTATCGAAATCAAGCCGATGATCTTTATAAAGTATGGATGAAACATCTGTGTAAGCTAGTACCGCTTTTCGCAACAGTCACATCTGTCGCTTTTTGTTCAAATAGTTTGAAACACCATCGCTCATTCAGTCACAGGGACGAAAAAATACCACCAAATATTTCGATTATCCCTTGTTTTTGGTAACTTATTTTCCTTTTAAGTAGAACAATATGGTCAATACTTTTCGAGTAGCAGTGTAGTATGGTCAATTTCCGTAAGAGGGTGGAATACTATCAAAACAGTGTGAAAATGCCTCGTCAAAGCTACTTTGCATAGTTCACAATTTCTATCTTCGTTTTGAATAGGTGATCGAATTGTGGCTGATGCGCTTACCTTCCGTTTACACGTCAATTAGTCACGTTGGATTTAATTGCTTGTTGGGTCTATTGAATCAAAGGGACAATACGTTAAACATATGCGTACAGGTGTACATCCCCTTTCACAACCCAAACAAAATGAATCTAGGCACCAATTCTCGAGAATATTCGAGATTTGGAAGCAAAAGTGATATTCTAGTAGCTGTATAGTGTCCACACTATACCAGATGACGCCCAGATGACGTCATCAATGAAAAGTGGAGATTTGAAGTCAAATATGTTTTCATACATTTTAAATAGTTGAATACTTGTCAAATAACGACGAAACGTATCTGAAGGTGACGTCATGTGGAATTCTGGCTTTGAGCTTCCATTTGAACGGTGCTCAAATATACTATCAGGTTTAGATGAAAAATATGGTTAAAAATACGTTTGGTAAGCAGAAACGTTGTCTAATCAGAGGTAGACATATGTATTACTAATAGGATAATGACAGATTGTTACCAAACAAATGCGCCGATTGTGCAATTATTAGGTAGGGCTCACGCACAGGTGTTAATGCGTGGGAATATTGAGGTTATATAGTGCTCACATTTCCCAACTGGACTCGTAGGTAGCGTGCCAAAAACTTTGAAAGACTGTTATTCAGAGTTAACATACATTTTAGAGAAAGGTTTTATTGAATACGAATTGTAACGAAGGGAGAGAACCCTTCACATAAATTTTTATTGTTTTCAACTTTTCAAGATGTTCAAAACTTCTGAACTCGCGATGAATCACGAGGTGTACATTCAAATTTGCACTTTTCACGTTTCCTGTTTTGTTGACGCTTCGATGTTCCACTAGAACCATTCTTTAGAATTCCAATAAAAAAACGTGAAGGTTGGTAATGTCGGGAAAAATGTCGGGGAAAAAACTTATATTGAAGCGAAATTAATTTCAATGTTTCAGTATCGCTCATAACATTCATCATTGTTTTTCAGGTTTCCCTCACAGGAAACGGAGGAGAGTCAAGCAAAGTGAGTAACGCAGTCAGGTGTTTCTTTAAGTATTCATATATTCCAATTCGAGACAAATGATTGAACGAGAACGCATACATCCAGTACTTGGCGATTGACAATCAAAGAGTTTCTATAAAACATTCAAAAATAATAAAAAAAAAAAAAAAAAGGTATCGCAAAGCTTCGCCAGTAGTTTTTTGCATTGATTAACTTTCCTCCTCTGTAGTTTGTTTTCTGACAACAAAATGTTGTACCCTATTCCGGGTGAATAGGACTGGGTGGCGTAGCAATCCATCCAATCTCATGAGAAGTTCATATGAGTTTCTCATGAGATACTTCATGAGCTACTCGTGAACACTTAGTGTTGTAGCATAGCAATCAAAAGAATCTCATGCGAAACTCGTCCTAATAGCTCATGAGGTGATATCATGAACTTTTGTGGGGATTGCTACGTCGCCTGATCTAATCTCGCTCTCATTTGTCCTTCTTTTGTATTTGATATAACAATTGCGTCATTCGTATGTGTATGAGATACCATCTTTGTGGCCGCTCTTCTCTTTATGAACAGAAATAACCAGCATCCTTATGTTAACTAACTGAATTAAACGAATAAACAAGTTCTGATAATGATCATCGGGCTGATCACAGAAATATTGGAAGCGAAGTTAGCTAAATGGCTAGAGTTTGGATATTTCTTTGTTACGCTGATGTTCTACCCTGAACAGATGTGAAAATAATTAATTTTACTCAAAACACTATCAATTTATCAATGTTCTCGTAAACTCACCTGTGAATAACAATTTAACCTTCTTGATTTTGGCTGAAGTAACATTCCTACAATGCTGCTTTCCACTGTTTGAAGATACTCTTCTAATTTGGCTACTGGGTCAGTCGGCGTCTTTAACTTGAGCCCGACAATAGATTAGTGGCTGGAGTTTTTAAGCCTATGGGAACATGAAGAAGGAGGTTTCAATGGGGCACTAAACTACAATACAATCACAAAACATAATCACATGCTAATTGAATGACACATGATATTCCCGTTGCATGCTCAGTTTTCACATTAGTCACGATTTCAAGGTTTATTCGAGTGCAGCAAAACTCTGTAGAAAATGTTCTTCGGACCATGAAAATCAGTTATAAAAAAAATATTTTCTCAGAGCGGTTCAACTGGTAATAACCCAACCCTCGGAGAAAACCCAAAACCGTTTTGAATCAGGGTCGAAACGGTTTCGAGTACATCTCTTTCTGAGCACATTAACTTAACTATATCACCATTCAAAAAGTCCTAGTAACACAAATATATTTTGTTCAAATACAATAACCTAATATGCGGTTTTTTCATTCAGGAAATATACCAGTCACATTGATTTGTGTCTCCATTCTATAAAAAAACATTATTTAACTTTCAGCGCACTGTGAGTCGTTTCTCTGCCCACTGGGATCGAAGTGTGTGGTCTCAACGTAAGTTTTTTTCGAAGTTTGATAGGGGGTCAAAGGCAGAATATGTATGTTTTGTCATCATGTCATAAATGTTCTAGCTGTTATCACACCACAATAAAATTGCAGCAAATGCAAATGTACTGTTCGGTGAAACAAAACAAGTTCCCTCGTGTATCAACTAGTGTTCGAATTCGTTTTTAGTACTTTTTGTTCATAGTGGTTAGAACTGAGATATGTTTCGTTCATAGAACTGCTGATTAATTCAGGTAAGCTAATGTTAGATTCTTAGCAGCTTACAACTTACTTACATTACTTTGATCGTCATCGAAAAGATGTTTGTACTTGTGTTTCCAGACCACTTTCCTAAGCTCGTTCGAATGTTTCAGGGGTGAATGTGAGTGTCGTTCGGTGTGTCGCGGCGCCACCTCCCCCGTGTGCGGAGACGATGACGTCACCTACGCCTCCTTGTGTCATCTTTCCGTCCGTTCCTGTCTCCTCAACAAAAACGGAAAACAACTTCGACTGAAACATCGAGGAAACTGTAGTGAGTACACAATTTCGAACTGAAAGTTATGGTACAATTTTAAAAGTTCTTTTTTGACATTATAGCTGAACGGTCTCTTTTAACAACCGAATATCAAGAAGGATTATGTACTGCGTATAAGCACGTACGAACGCTTGATCTACATTACTAGCCTTCTAATAGAGATGTGAACGCATGGTCCCTGAAGAAAGATTATTGGCAGATTCTTATTAGTAATGTGTGAAAGAGGTGATAATTTTAGAATCTATGTATGAACAGAACTCCTCTCTTCATACAACCAATTGTCGCTTGCGTGTGTCGGCGCACTTAATAATATGCCAGTGGCCAGTGCTCCATTGTTATTTGGAAGTCTGGTCAGAATTATAGGTCACTTTCGTGTAACATTTGAGTGATGGAAAGGAGAGACATTCAAAAGGGTAGAATGGGTGAAACATTCTTTTCGACTCGTATTTGGCAAGAATCTCTCAAAGTTTTGATTTGATTAAATTACAAACTACCGAATCAATTTCACGTTTGATTGAAGTTTTTTCCAGAAAAGTGGGAAAAATAACTGAAATGTGTCATTATGAAAGAACTTTAGTGACACTTCAGTTTAAAACGTATGAGTCACCAAACTATATTGTTTGTTGTCTACTTCTCACACCTATCTCCCCTTCTATCTTACGTTAATGTCAGTACACAACATGACCCTGCTCGGCATACTACTTTGCCTCGAATTTGCATAAGAGATTTGGTATTCACTGACCGTGGTGGCTACTGGCTCAGATGTACACAAACATAGGTAGATGATAGAGGGAGAGGGATTCATCTTAACTCATTAATTATTTATATATTACAGTATATGTTGGAGCACTTTGTATATTCAACTTATAAGAACGTTCAATTTGATGATAGATGAGAAGCTAACTACTATAGAGAGAAAAGAAATACAGTTAAATAGGGTAAAAACACGTACCTATCCCAGTCTCCAACTTCTTCTCTCTCTCATTCACTTCCCTCTTCTCTCCTTCTCTGCCTCTCTCCCATCTCTCTATTTCACTCTCTCTCTCTCACTCTCTCTCCCTCTCTCTCTCTCTCCCTCTCTCTCTCCCTCTCTCTCCCCATCAAATCTTCTCATGTCGACTTCTCATTTGATGATATCCGAATAGGCTCCAATTGCCCTCTCCCTTATATGAAATTACTGCTCCTCCATTTCGGAATGCGCTCCTTTTTATTCCTCCTATTTCACACCCAATTCATATTTGGCTGCTACCGTTATCCACCTGGTAACTTTTCTATGCATTACTAGTAGTGAAACAATTCTACGTGAAACGTAATGAAAACAACCACTTCGTCACTCTGTAGTTTTATAATTCATACTTTCATACTCATAGTATTCTTCTATAAAATTACGCATGGTTAGCTGTTCGAATTAATATACACATAGATAAACTTTACACACTATTTCAATTCTCTGGAAGGGCCCCACCTTTGGACGGAGAAATTCAGTTGGTGTTGTTTGATGAAAAAACACAACCAAAATTCAGTTTGAGGAAAAAAACGGAAACAAAAATTTCACAAACGCTTGAACAAGACAAAGTAAAATCTTTGACTAAAATTGAGACAATTTTCGGCTGAGAAAAATGAGACAATTCCACAAATAACCCGGTATTTCGTTAACCTTATCAGGTGACCTTAAGCGAGTTACCTAGGTAACCCCTTTGTTAACCCCTTGTTAACCCTCTTTTACATTGTCTTCCGGGGGAAATGTGGGGTTACCAAGTAGTTAACAAAGATGACCGGGTTAATGGTTAACTGCTAGGGTTAATGAAATATCGGGTTAAATGAAGAAGTAGCAAATTTCTCAAGATTGCATCAAAACTATCACATTTGCAGGAACTCGAAACCCGTGTGAAGATTTGCGCTGTGGCCCGGGAGAGGATTGTGTTGTATCACAGGTCGGAATATATTATATATATTTGCTTTTAAAGCAGGACGATTATGTGGACCAATCCCGTGCCAACGGTCCTTCAAACGGCAATTGAAGAATGTATTGCAGTTTAAAGTACTGACGCGTTGGGATTGGACTACATAATCTTCCTTCTTTTAGTTCATGTGTATCAACATGAATATCTTTCAAACCGTTCAATTTGCAATCAGAATAGGCTCAAAAGTTAGCGGACACTGTGCTACGTTGGAGTCTTCGAATCGCGTCTTCAAAACTACACAAAACAGTATAACGGGGACGGTAGATCATCTATGCATGCTTTATAAAGTACTTTTATGTGCTGAAAACATACTTGTAAACTCGATTATTCAATCTCCCGATCTCAGTGCTTAACTGAGTGCTGGAACTTAATATTTGCAACCGTTGAAAAAGTGAACTATTTATTTGTTTCGAATTTCCAAACTTGCAGTAGCACATGTGAAACCTAGACTATTTATACCAATCCTGAAACATGGAATTTAATTTCTCTCTCCAAATCATCTTATTTAGAACAACGGCGTACTATCCGGAAAATGTGTCTGTCCCAAGGATTGTCCCAACTATGGGGATGCGGGTTAGTCGTAGGAAGAATGTTCGAAACAAATTGTGATCGAAATAATTGTTCAATATAAAAAAAACCTGACAAAAGTCCAGCAGTTGTGTTTCTTGTTCACGTTGTTCAATGTCACCTCATTTTGTGTGCTCAATGTCAATGCTGTCCATGGAGTACAATCCTGAAGTACCCTTTTGATCAATATGATCGGGATTGTTCAAATTGTTACCTCTCATTATTTATAGCAGACAAAACATGTTTTTCTAAGTTTTCTCTTGCATGAGAGACACAACCCAAAACAAAACTCTTCTTCCAAATTGTTTGCGAAAACGCCGCAGTGGTTGTTCACACACACTCAGTGACGTATTCTATGAACCAATATGTATTTATTATATACAATTTTTCTTCATTTGATTTATTATTGTCTTATTTCAGTGGAATCGTCTCCGGTCTGCGCTTCAAATGGAATCGACTACCGTACCCTCTGTCATATGAAACAGCACGCCTGTAGCATTGCCTCTAACCTCACAGTCAAGTATTTCGGGAAATGTGGTACGTAATGTTGTCTGAAAGCTTTGAGTAGAACTTTGTTAGACTTATCGGCAGATGAGGAGTGCAAACTAATCAGATGCACGTTTCTCAAATGGAAGATGTGAAAACAGTTCATAGTATGAGTAATACTGTAAGTGAAAAGTTTATCCCAGTCAATCTCGGGAAACATATTTTTAAACATAGTGTTTTCGCTAAATGCTAGCGTAATAATTATTATATTCTGTGTTTTATTATCTAAAACAACAGTCTTGATTTTCAAACTGAAAAAATTCTGAAATACTACATATAATCGCTACTGTATCTTTCTATTGGTGGTTATTCACTGCTCTTTACAGATCCTTGTTCTGATGTGGAATGTCCGATCGGAACCACCTGTCATCTTTCAACTACCAGGAAACCCGAGTGCAGGTAAAGCAGTCTACGACTCAGCGTTTCAATGTTTCACGTGATGTATATATCTCACCAGTTTGCAGTTTCAAATGGTTTCGAATAGCAATAGTAATTAGAACTTAACTTTTCTCAAATACCACGTGTATTCCGTTGCAGATGCAGTGAGCAGTGTCCGTTGAACCTCGACCCCGTGTGCGCCAACGACGGGAAAACGTTAGTTCCGGTTTTGCATAGAATTCAGTTTGTGTAGTTTAAATATTTAGAAAAGGACGATTATGTGGTCCAATTCCAACGCTTCAGTCCTTTAAACTGCAATACACTTTTCAATTGCAGTTTAATAGACCGTTGACACGGGATTGGTCCACATAATCGTCCTGCTTTAAATGAGAAAGAGAAACAAATGAAGACTTCATGACTGAGTAGTAGTAATAGATACATTACAATTTCACGAACCACATCAATTGAAGCTACGAGGTTTTAATATGATCTCAAGAAATGTTTCTCACTATGGAGTTCTAAGAAATGTAGACGAATTTGTGGGTTCAACTAATCCTGTGATACAAAAAACTTATGCCGTTACTCTCTTTGTCAAGTTAGTATCAAACATTTGTCTTTTGTTTGAGCAAGGATTACCTTTAAGTGTTTCATTTTTTTTAAAGTTTTTTTTCATCTTTCACTTGTTTTAGGTACTCGAATGAATGCGCCATGAAAGTGACTGCCTGTAAAGAAGAGAGAGGTCTCACCATTTTCCGGACAGGGCCGTGTGAAGGTAATCTTCCAAGTAGAACTATCAAAAATCAATATTCTCGAAATCAGTAGAACATATTTTTTTATAGAAGTCTATATTGTTGAGGTTATACTTTTTAGTCCTTGGATGAAACGTACCGGTAAAACACAATTTCAGTGAGAACAACATCTGAGTACGTATGCTAGAAGATCCCGGCATATTCATCCCATCCTGCGTCTCTCGCTCTGCCTCATTATTTCGCGTCACTCGTATCCCGGCGGGATGTAAGAGCAGAGAAATAGCGTATGTTTGAGGAGACGCAGGATGGGATGAAAATGTCGGGATCTTCTAGCATACGTACTATGGTCTGACATGATGGCACTGGACTGTTTCTCCCAACGTAGTGTACCTCTTTGAGTTATCTGTTTCAGCTGACACCAACCCCTGCACCTCGCTCATGTGTTCGCATGGTGCTATCTGTGAGATAACTGACTACGATACAGCTTCATGTGAATGTCGCAAGACTTGTCCACAACTTATGAAGCCAGTTTGTGCCACGGTGGGTATAAAATAAATCCAATGTGTCGTCACGTGAGCTCAATGTGTTTGTTTTGCCTTGAAAATACAGAAAATACTAAATTGCGTTGTACCTAACTCCTTATGATGAAAGAGTGAAACACTCAACCGCCAGTACCCAGTGGGAGGCCTGTTCAATTACATAAGTCCACTCAAAACAACATTACCGGAAATAATGTACAAGACAGGAGAAAAATTGAAACTATTCACGACATACTTGTAGTCGTACTATACATGACATACTATACATCTAGTCAAGTGATTCACCGTTGAACAAATAATATTGATTGTAGTTTTGATCTCACGTAGATGCTATATGAAAAAAAGGTTTTCAAACCGCATTTGGCGTAAGCCAGTTTTGTGAAACACGGATCACATTTGACAAATGTTTCAGAACGGAATGACATTTGACAATGAGTGCGAAATTGAGAGACACGCCTGCATAGAGAAGGCACGAATCAGTATGAAGCATGAAGGAACCTGCGGTAAGTACACACGGAATACTTTCGTTTTTGAGAAAAATTTAGAAATAATCGTACTTTCAATCGAGAACTGATCTTAAAAGACCTTATTGAGCAAGTACTGCAGCTCTGTAGTGAATATTGAAGCGAAGTTTTCGAAAATTGCAGTCATTTTTACTAAGACTTTGTCAGCGTGCGAACAAAATCGTATGAAATGTGCGCTAGTGAGGGGCGAGAACCATGAACATATAGTCGTCCTCAACGGAAAGGCGGGAGGGTACTGTATATCTTACTTTCCGCTGTGTACGTACACATGCCTTCGACTCCAAAGCTTGACAATTGTGTGTTCTAATAGTGCAGTGAATAGCGCCCTGCTACGAAACTTTTGAACACAGCTTCGATTCCGGCGAAGGACAGGGATTTATGATATTGGCACCGCCTATACCCTATACTTGTTTCAGGTGTGGGTGCGTGTTCCTCTCAGGATGTCTGCACCGCTCCGGAGGTGTGCCAGCTAGTCGGTGGTCGACCAGTCTGTATATGTCCAGAGTGCGAGGAAGACTTACGAGAGGTGAAGAATGAATATTTTTGCCCACTCAGTTATGTTACAAACATTGTAATTTGACTGTGTAGAACATTGCGATTTGATTAAGTACCAAGAGGATTCTGAGACATAAAAATTCGGAAAGCAGTCAAGGCACCACTTCGGAACAATGAGGTAAAAAATCTGTGTTTTTAGTTTTGAAAGTGTAGCAGATATAGAACTGTGTTATTGCTAATCGATATCTAATTCTTAACATAAACAACACGGATCGAAATGAATTTTTATCAGAATATATCAGTATCCTGTGAAACATTGGGCTGATTTGCAGGTGTGCGCTAGCGACGGTCGAACTTATCCCAATGAGTGCAAAATGAGAAGAAACGCTTGTTTGCTGAAAAAGGAAATATTCGTCAAGTATAACGGAATATGCGGTTTGTCATACACTTTTCTCAAGAATAGGATGTTTATAATAAACTGAATTTTATCAGAATCGTTCAGCATATTTCAAAACCATCAAGCTGAAAAGATCAATTTACAAGAAATAACAGCTATTTTGCATTATACATGTGTTTTTACTCTGCGGGAGAATCGTAACAGAATTTTCGATACGGAAGCACTTTCTCGTTATTAGTATTATGATATTTATTTCCTATTTCTTCCTGCTCCAGTATCATACATGAAGTTGATTAGTGCAACCGCCACATATAGCACAAATATGAATAGTTCCCAGTTTCAATTATAAAGCTGAGTACGTATCCTAGGAAATCGCACGTTCATCCTACTCTGCGTCTCCTCAAACATACGCTATTTCTCTGCTCTTACATCCCGCCGGGATGTAAGAGACGCGAAATAGTGAGACAGAGCGAGAGACGCAGGATGGGATGAAGGTGCCGGGATCTTCGAGCATACATACTCAACTTCCAAGTTTCAGAAGGATGTGAGAAGAAAGACTGTGAATTCTACTCCATTTGTCATTCCGTCGGTGTGGGGAAGGGAGAATGTAGATGTCCATCCAACTGCCCCTGGACCAAGAACGAAACAACTCACGTAAGCGAGCACTTCTGTATTGTCGGAGAACTTCAACCTGTAAATCAGCTGAAAAAACATTATAATGTTTGACATCGGTCTTATAAAGCGAAACAACGTTTTCAACAGGAAAAAGAAGCACTACAGTGTTTTGTGCGTTCTAAAATGAGAATAACCCCCCGGGGCCTCGTAAAAGTATACTGTGATATTGAACTGAACCCTAATGATTGCGTAGACCCGTGCTCAATGCCCGAAAAAACTATCTACTTCAGTCAAATGTTTCAGTCCTCGACCGTATGTGGAACGGACGGTGTCACCTATTCTTCGGAGTGTCATCTTCGACGCAGTGCCTGTCAGCAGAGAAAGTTCATCGTTGTCGCCTTCGAGGGCAAGTGCGGTTCGTAATCAGAAATTGTATTTATTTCTAATTGAAAAAAGATTGCAATCATCTGGAGTCAATTTGTAGGTAAAACAGGCCTCTCATTTTCCGCTCATCGATCTGAGCATAAGAGAGATTGGCGATAGATTGCAATAATATACTCAACCACAACACTATACTGCTGCAACCAGGTTATGACAAACATAGTATAATTATGATACTTCCATATATCCATATGACTTTCTTTTCCCAACGCAAATCTCCGTACGCGATATTTTCCAAACTCGATGGGTATGTAGTTTGATCCTGTTACTTATCAGTAGAAGTACGTAAATTTTGTCGTTCGTTGAGATCAAACTTCAGAGAGAATTCGTTAGCCTCAAATGTTTTTCAGATGCCTGTCTGCAGGTGGAGTGTAGATACGGGGAAGAGTGTCGCGGCGGCGTCTGCGTCTGCAGCTACAACTGTCCGTCCGATCCGGATATCTCAATGAGGGTCTGCGGGGGAAATGGGGTTCGTTTGGGGTAATATAAATGAACGTTCACGCATTGTAGATGACCATTCCATGCGAAAGCCCGTGAAACAGGTTCAATCATCAAGTTCCATGAACATTAAAAGTTTCAAACTCTAATTATTAACCAAAGACACAGAAGCTTTCTCGATTTGAGGATGCATATAATCGTCCAAATTTGGAAAAATGTGTTGTGTACTCACCCTTATCAATATGAAAGAAACTAGAAAGATGTGAAACATAGACAAAAATTATACTTCTCTGTTTGCAGGTTCTCTATCCGTCCGAGTGTCATCTTCAGTTGGCATCCTGCCAGAAAGGAAGTCCCATCTCACCCATGCCTCTCGTACATTGTCATTCCGATGTAACCAGCTTCCAAGGTTGGCATATACGTTTCCAACAACATGGCATTTAGATTGCACGGGTTTCTCTCTATTAGTTGGTGTTAGCGCACGCTTTCGTCTCAACTATTTCGACTTTTTCGGATCTGCCCTGTCGCTACGTAGTTGCGTGTGAGTTGTCTGGATGGATCTGCCACCTTCAACACTTGGGAAATCTCTGTGAACTTACCAGTAGGCAAAGCAGCAAGTTTCCCAAAACCTGAAGTTTTTCGCGGAAACTAAGTTGCGAGAACGTGCTCTCGAGAAATTAGCTCCCGAGCTTTTTCTCCGATAAATCTGCGAGGTATACCGCGCATTTTCCTCATAAAGTATCTTTTTCCTTATAAAATAAACAACCCGGCACCCTTTTGGAAAACAGTCTGCGCACGGCATGCGTACTTTATACGTGCGGTATGCGTACTTTTGCAAAACCCCACAGCCGTGAAAAAAGGGCGTGGCCAGGCATGGCAAATTATCATCCGAGTTCATCCCCATCTGCGTCTCCTCAAGCATACGCTATTGCTGTGCTCTCACATCTCACCGGAATATGAGTGGCGCGAAATAGTGAGGCAGAGCGAGAGACGCAAAATGCGATGAAGGCGCCGGAATCGCCTAGAAAATGTACTCGGGGGATTACCAATTACCTCACCAGATTATTGGAAAGTACTATCACACCAAGCTTCAGATGAACGCTGGCGAACTCTTGAAGCTTGCTGTTCAGAATCAACGAAATTCAAACCTTCAAATTGTATATCGCTCTAGGTTAGCTATTAAGAAAACACTACTCATTTGCATAGTATGTTAACTGAGCGTTAATTAACAAATTAGGAACGAAGTATTAAGAATGTAACACGAATAGAGTTGGACGAGTACAATGTCATTCACTTATTCAGTCTCGTGGTAACTACAGAAAACACCACGCACAACCGAATATTTGAGATTTCAATCACCCGCCTCTTCGAACTAACTTCAGACTTCTGTGAAAAGTGTGAAATATTGATAACCTAGTTAATGGCAGAACGCAACGACGAGGTAAAAAGTACCTGTTCAATTCGCATCACTGGAAACTGCACTAGCATCTGTTTTAATGTCACTTCTCCTTCTTCTTCTGCTATCACTTCTCTCTCCGCAATAAATTGTCAATCCATGTGCGAGAACATCAGTAATCCGTTTATCGGGCGGAGTTCCCTTGTTTTTGAGTGCATCTAAGGCTCGTTTACCAATTTCAATAACGGCCGAAACCCAACAATTCAAATCATCTTATTTGGTGAAAGATTTATGTACCGATCTAGCTGCACTCCTTTCCTTTCCACTTTTATTATTATAAAAGTTGACACAATGTCACTCTCATTCTTAACTCTTACTATGTTCTATAGTTTGAATCAGCCACACAGTCGCGTGAACCGTGTTTTAGGACTCACCGTGAAAATTGCACGCGTGTTAATTACGTCAGCTAGAGCATGGCGGCATTTTTATCCCATTCTACTTCGCTCCTCCGCGCACTGTTTTGTCGCACTCGTTTCCCTGCGAGATCCGAGACATAGCGTTAGTTTGAGAACACATAGGTTGGGATGAAAACGTCGGGATGTTCATGAATACGGCCTTCGACGTCCTTTCATATTTTGTCAACCCTCATTTTCGTTTAGCTGGGTTTCTACACTAGTTTCTGTTCTATTCATCTCCTCTATTTTCTATCTACTTAGTTTGTCTCATTCGCTTCTCAGACACCTGAAGCCAAGTATTCCAGCTTCCTATCGCTGTTCGGCCCACAATTGTCGTTTTGGTGGCAAATGTTTATCGCTTCGGAACGTTTGCGTTTGTGACCTACCGTGCACAGAGCGCAACTATACGCAATGTGGTTCCGATGGTCTAATCTACCGTAACCAATGTCACATGAACATCATAGCCTGCAGGGATCAGAGAGACATTCACGTTCTGCCACAGCTGTCTCAATGTCACGTCTATGCAAACGGTACACAAAACCAGAACAACACTGATTCGCACTTGTTTCTGGTATTTAAACACAGCGAAAACAATTCTGGGGGCTCAGCACGGTTCACACTAACAGTTGTAATATCTCACCAGGCAGTGGAGACCTACTATCACCAGCACCAACTGTTGAACACATATTTCAATTGGTCATTGTTCAGTTTGAGCAGTAACCTGTGAAAAACCGCTACCACTAACAGTTGAAATAACAGTTTACGGGAGAGAAACAAAGCTTGTATTGCATTGTAGTTTATTTCAAGACGCAGATATTATGTCAGTTACAGGAAGCACAACTGTAACACTTTGAATAGTAAATATGGTTTTAAGACTATGAAAACATAGCTTCATACTTCGAGCCCCAAGGTTGTGAGACGAAAGCGATTTATGCTAGGATTATCAACTAAATTTCTGGTGTTGTATCCGGAGAGTGAGTTCAGACGAGGATTGTTCTTGGCATAATCGATAATTGAAGAGTTTGTTCTCTATTACAGATTCGTGTCAATGTAATCGAGTAGGATCGTACGGTCCGGCGTGCGATTTGGAGGGTAAATGCAGGTATGAAAGGTTTTTTTCTAGTATATACTCGTACTCGGTCAACCACAATATGAACTGTCAATCAAGTACGCCAGGAGAACATCGCGTTTCTCAGTCAAAAGCATTCAACATAATCGACCTTCACCAAACTTCGATAGCTTGGTGTGTTGAATCTATGTTGTCACCTTCTGGGCTAACTACTTCGTGCTCCATAACACAAAGTATTCTCAAAATGACTGAAAATAATTTTGTGTGCAGCTCTAGCTCAAAAATGACACTCTTTAAAGTGACCGCGTGCGTATTATCTGAGTCACATGAAAGATTTGAAACATTTGGTATTGACATAATTGGTTCGCAATTTATTCCGATACTCACGTTTCTCGTTATTTGAAGAAGACTTGTCGGAAGATATACCTAGGAAGCGATGAAGAAACATCATCAAACTAAACAAGAGATAGCGACAAAATGCCGTGAATCCATAAATCTTGAAAATTTGGAATCCCGATCTTCGTTCCAGGTGTCGCCCTGGAGTGGGCGGAGCCAAATGTGACCATTGTCTGCCGTCCTTCTGGGGAATTCATCTCATCGCCAACGGAGCACTTTCTTGTCAACGTAAGTTCACATACTCATTCAGTAACCTAGTTCCAAATAAGTCCGAAATAGTTCATATTGTCAACCGGCTATTTCGAATCGTGGAATGAGTTTGAAAACTCGGATTGATTGAAGTGTCAACACTTTCACATTCCGACACTGAGTAGGATAAACAAACTTAGAAAATATTGAATAAAATGTGGGAATTCCTAGATTCACGATGATTAATTATCTCTATTCCAGCATGTGGCTGTTCGGCTTTTGGATCATCACGAACGGACTGCGAACAAACTACTGGGAGGTCAGCCTAATGTTTCACTAACGCATCTCGACTGAAGACCACGTGTCAAACTGCAGTGCCAAATACAGAACCAGAACTTCCTTGTATTTTATAAAAAAAAATATGCAGAATGACAATGAACCAAGAACTCAAGAGATACTTTGATCATGTCACATTGTTTCAAAGTGTTGTTCCTTCCTTTACTGCTCCCCTGCCCAAAACAATGACAAAAGAACCGAAGTGAACCGTTTGCGCAGAAGGGCAATGGATCCAGATCCCATTTCTATCCCCCACGAATATCATTCGATATTCGTGGGGGATAGAAATGAAAAATGTGGTACGAATATCATTTGCTACTGATGCTTCCAATAACTTTGAACATTCAGATGCGAGTGCCGTCGCGGGGCTTTCGGTGAAAAGTGCAACAAATGTACAAATGATCAGCTGATGACTCCCAATGGATGTGTTCCAAAAGCCGAATACAAAACTCCTGGGTAGGAATATGTTACGAGTATGAAATCAATGAAAAATGTGATAGTTTGATCTATGATTTTGTTGCAGTCGAGCAATCAACCGGTTGGTTAAACGAGGTTTTCATGAATTATACTTTGAATTGTTCCATACAATTATTCAAATTCACACGTTTATGCTGCCCAGTTTGAGTTTACACGTTTATATACTCTTCTGAAATGTCAGTTTTCAAACGTTAAAACTAGTGATGAGAATCGCATGAATGATGTCTGTACTACTAGTAAAACACAAACACGTACAAAAATTCCTATAGTCCAATACAATCATGAACTAGAAATTATTTCTTGATGTTTCGTATGATTGGTTCCATTTCTATTGAATGTGTTTTCAGAACATGTTCCTCCACTAAATGCCACCATGGAGCCGTTTGTGTTGACTCTCCGGGTGGTCTTCCCGTGTGCCGATGCGGAAAGATGTGCAGTTCGGATCATTTGGGAATAGGTAGATATTTGATTCATAGTCAACGTCACGTGACGGGCCGCTCGTGACGGTGTATCTCAATTGCTGATGTGTAACCGCGACCAATTGCAGCTACTTCATTGATGTATCCGGATGATGTTTTTCCACGCAGCACGGAACGCTTCTCAAAAATTGATATAGGTTAAACAGGTCCCATGTGTATCACAACATTCTTCCGACTCAATTACAAATTCTATTTCATGCACAATATTTACCATCTAAAATGCAAACTAACATAATGTAATCTCGATGTATTGTTCATCAAACATCTATGATTGATAGGGAATCCGTATAAAGACAAGCGCGTCGATATCTTATTAACATAACCCGTGAAACATTTCAGCAATCTTGTTTCAGCGGCCAACATGACAGTCTGTGGTAGCGACGGGGTGACCTACGAAAATCGATGCCAGCTGCTGGAATTCGCCTGCAGATACCAGTTGGATATTGTGGTGCGAGCACTCGGAATTTGCGATGACGGTGATTATTTTCTCGAAAATCTTGCAATTCTGAATCCGGACTATTTCTGTTTTTATTTTCTGGTATATGATGCTTTACTAATCAAAATTCGTTCTTGGAAGAGACTTGCGGATTTCTAACTCAAAATATCGGACAAAGTACGGCTGAATCAACGTTCATTATCAACCCAGTATCACTCCAGTAGTTCAGGTTGCAATCACATGTGTAGTCCTCTTTTTCCTATTGTAAAACACGAATATGTTGAGAGAGAAAAAACAAGCGTAAAAGTGGGGTAGTTATTACTTTGAGTGATCGCGATTTCCGCGTAATAAAGACTTTGATTCAGATGTGGATGTAATGGCAGCGCAAGACCGACGTGGAAGGGGAAAGGAGGACAAAATCAGTCTCGGATCCTTTTGCACAATGCCCAGTGATTGCGAGCAGGTAGAATCAATAGATCTTCACGTATGTTGGTTGAGGGAACGTGATCACGATTCATCAATTAGAAAAGAACGTGTGATAATATATCTCCTGTATACCTAGAACAAAACAGAGAAAACAACAATTAAGAAGAAACCTACACGATGTACGGTTTTTTTGTTGTGTTGAGGTTCTCTTATACTGTTAGTCAGTTGCACAGTCACGTGAAACATGTAAACCACAGCAGAACACAGGCACGTGCAAAAGTGCACGATACATCATTAGCACTCTAACTTCACGTGACTATTCAATGTGCTTCTAGTATACTGTGTTTGTAGTTTGATCTTTTTGCTTCTCGGTCAAAAATTACCATTCACTCTGTATATCGACTGCAAATCACTCAACCAAGGTCAATATTTATAACAGAGAGCGTATGCTAGAAGATCCCGGCACCTTCATCCCATCCTGCGTCTCTTGCTATGGCTCACTATTTTACGTCACTCCTATGAGAGCAGAGAAACAGCGTGTGTCTGAGGAGACGCAGAATGGGATCAGGGTGCCGGGACCGTCTAGCATACGTACTCAGGTCTAATTTAAATATTACAAGTTTCAGCTGAACGCAGTTTGTCTGACCCGACCTGGGCGCCGGGGAGTGTGCACTTGCGTGGAAAATGTACGCACCGTTGACGGGAAATGTGAGGACAATTCGACAGGAACGGGTGAGAAATAGTTTTCACTTTCAAAGAAAGATGTTCATGTCCTCCATATGTGTACCTTCAAAGGATACCGGAACACAACTCGAGCAGAGGTTTCGTTTCGGGCTGCTTTCAACTGTATTGAGATCAGGGAGCACAAATTACTCGTATATTAGTTTGATCAGTCAGTCCACGTGACATTCACATGACAATACCGCGCGACACGCAACGCGTCCAATCAAAAGTAGGATACAGCATCTTTTCGAGAAACCATGTTGCTCTCCGGTCTCCTTTATCCCTTTTGGAGGGCTGAGTGCTAATTTACGTAGACCGCGGTACCAAAATACAACGTAGCACACGCCAACTAAAATCTACATGTGTGCACCGTTTGCTGATTAGGATATGATTCGAAATAAGAGAGTTATGTATCAGTTTTTTCAAGTAGCTCATTTATATTCACTTTCCTTCCTGGCCCCATTTAACTTTATGGCTTAACCTCTATTCAAATTCGACACATCAACTTCCAAAAAATTATGCTCGTTTGCATAGCTGAAGAAACACTTGGCTGCCCTTATTTTCCAAAAGACATGTCTTGCCATCATTCAACAGATTCAGGAACGTAACCTCACAAACACTTTGCAAATCGTGATACTTCTGATAGGGTATTTTATACTTTCACTGAGACTCATACACCATATATGCATACAACTCCTCTATTCGTTTTAATTACGTTAACTTCATCAGTGTTAGGGAATTTCGCATGCAATTATCACTCCTTATACCAAACAGTTACGAACAGTGTTCATATTCAGAGTATTTTGAGAAAGTTGAAGTTCGTGCTAAAGAACACCTATTACAAATTTCAACTGGGTACTGTAGGGGTGTCAGTAGGAACGATGGGAACTATATCCTGCCCTGTTTCAGTTTCCCCGTATCTCAACCTCTTCCTGTCGGGCCGCAACGGATCAATGATCACCATACAAAACCTGACACTTTTCATGAACATAAGTATGTCGGTGAGTAATATAAACTTACTTGATCTTAATTCTAACTTGTTGCTTATTCTTAGTTTCTGTGCTGAGACCACATTTCATAGCTTGATAAGTCTTATTGATTATTTGCAGTTCTCTCACCAAACTTCTAATGGAGTTCTCCTATACGCGAAAGGAGAGAATGGTGATCTTTTCCACTTGAAACTGGAGAACAGAAGAATTGTGGTCGAGTAAGTTCTCATCTCGTATTCATGCAAAATATGTATTTGACAAAGGGAGTGAGAGCCTCAATTTTGAGAATATATCGCCCATTGTCCACTAACTTATTATCATACCAAAGTATGTATGCTAGAAGATCCCGGCTCCTTCATCCCATCCTGCGTCTCTCGCTCTGTCTCGCTATTTCTCGTCTCTAACATCCCGGCGGATGTGAGAGCAGAGAAATAGCGTATGTTTGAGGAGACGCAGGATGGGATGAATGTGCCGGGATCATCTAGCATACGTACTCAAGTTCGAAATGGAAAACTTAACAGAATTTCGTAAAATGAATAGTAAATAATGTTCACAGTCGAAAAAGTTCATCTAACCCAATAAGAAGACGAGAATCAGAATGAGGGTAACACAGAAGAAAGTGGCAAAGGCGACGAGGGCCACCATGAATATGGATACGTGGTGTCCGAATGTTTCGGCATCTTCTTCGTCCATGCAACACGGAATCCACGAACAGTTCAGATGACGGCCATGCACACTCTGCAACACTCAACCGATATACTAAAAGTCAATTGAATAGTCACGTAAAGTGAGCATTGTAAGTATACTGTTAGTCAATTGCACAGTCACGTGAAGCATGTTGAACACAGCAGAACTCAGAAACGTGCAATGACAAAGTGCACGGATCTTAAAGTTAGAATGCTGACTTTACGTGACTATTCAATTTACTTCTAGAATAGAACAGTATACCATCAATATGATCATAGAACAGTATACCATCAATATGATCATAGAATAGCACTTTATCATTGCACGTTTCTTAGTTCTGCTGTGTTTAGCATGTTGTACGTGACTGTTCGATTGACTAACAGTATACCATCAATATGATAATAGAATAGAATGTTTATTCGCAATTAAACAAGTGTCTTACCACATTGATGTGTGTGGCACGCCAATTACGAGAAAATGGAGATAAAGAATAAAAATAAGATGTAGAGTATAGCTTACTTTGATACGCGCTTATTAATATGCACTTTTGCTGTACTGCACAATTGCCATCGCAAAAGTTCTCATGACTCGAAACATGTTCGTTTAATCAAGTACAACAACAAATTACAACGTTTGCAAGAGAGAAAGAGTGGAAATAACAACTCATATGAAATGTAATATTGACAGCAAAGATTGGGGCTTACACATCATTTCTGGTCCATTTTCATCACTGTGGTTCGATTCCGGTATGTCAAATCCCAAATGTAACTGTTCGATGCTTGCAAGTCAATCGACAATTCAAGTTCAGTTCTTAGCGAAGAAAAAATTATATTCTTCGTATTCCAAATTTAACTGTTTTTCGCTTGCAAGTTCGATTTTTAGGAAAGAAAAAATTCCAAGTGAAACTACCTCATCATCACTGTAATCGTCCTCATGATCATCTAGAAACGCGACACTTTTTCTGGCTCCCAAATCAATTGAAACACTGAAATAGTGAAAATCAAGCAAATTGGAAAAACATTTTATTCGTTTAAGTGTTGCTCTAAAATTACCAGTCTCGCATGACAACACACGTGTCTACGTACTACGTGTTGAGAGAAACTGTACCATTTAAATTTGCAACTCTTGAATAACACTAGAACGGAATAAGATTCGTTTATAAATTGAAACGCACCTTTTTCTTCCCGGGTGAAGCATTGGACTAATCGATTTCGACCTTATCTATAATATTGCAAACACAGCCACAAACTAATCAGTCAATAATTACTTTTGGAAAGTAAAACATAAGCTTCTGTGGTCAGAAGCCTGATCTTTTGTCATTAGAATGAGTCTTCAAATCTTCAAACAGACTGAGACACATATTTGATATCATCTTCGCACAACTACAAAAAATAGGTTTGAATGAAACAGGGAAAGGTTTACATAGGTCTATATACTGTGTGTATTCCGTTTTCTTCTTTTCAAAGTGAGCCTATACGGTGCATTTGATCCATTCCGATATTCGGCTGTTTCTGTAGATTGAGCCTGTTGCTTTTTGGTGAAAATTCAGTTAGTGTAGCTTGAATTGAGTTAACTCTGATTACACGAGGTCAATACACTTCCCACAAAAGATATTCACTTTACTTCTAGATGAACATAAATACTCATGTTCCAGATTGGGAGGCGATTCTCTCTATTCACGTGAACATCTCGGTCTTCACGTGAATCACACGATACATCTCTCGTGGCGAGGCAACGTGGCCAGACTTCAGACGGGAGATAGTCAGCTGTCTTCCAGAATTGAGACCAAAGATCAATCTGTACCCGAACTATGGCTGGGATCGGATGGGTGAGATAGATCAAAGTAGTTCCATGCGATTAGATTACATGAAGATAATAACAAAGTACATGTAATATAAAGCTTGACTTTCATTCAGGGTTTGAACCAAACTTCTGATGTGTTCAAAATTTGTAGGAAAGGAAGTGACCCATTGCGCTCTTTCCTTTCATTTCAGTGGAAAATAATCAGAGTAGTTCCTAATAGGAACATATGTTAACAAATCGCACATGTTTGGTTAATTTTTCATACAATTGTACAAAAGTACTCCAATTGAACTTTTTCCCCATCTGTATCCAAACCTTTCCAGGTCGAACTCTTATGGATCGGCTGTGGCAAACATCAACTGGCTGACGATTAATGGCGTCCAAATTACGAAAAATCGCATCGTGTCGGCATCTTCGAGAACTTTATCTGGTAAGTTATGAAAAATGCTTCGCCGCGTAAAGTGTGAATCATGTGAACAATGTTAATATGGTTTCTATAAATTTATACGAATACTAATCTGCAGTAATAATCTACTATCTAATGAAGATTGTTGCGTTTCATTGTGGTTCAAATCGTCACCCAACCAGGATTGTAAATCGAGTTGCAACTTCGAGTTTCGAGTTTCAAACTAAAACCGAACTCCTCAGTCTAGGCGGCTTTCCAACCAAACTATTACAACCCTAAGTCAAACTTTAGACACACCTCTGAGCAAGACTCGTGATTCTAACAAACAACACAACCGTGATTTGCATTGCGTTGTAACGTTAGTCGTTAAAGGGGGGCTGCAATGAATTTTCGAATGAAAGTTCAAACTGAGACAGTTCGATAAATGTCTTTTTCTTTGAAGAATGTTTTCGAATTTTCAATAATGCTTACAGTCAGGGACACAGAGGATGATTTAGAGTGAATGAATATTGAATGCGCGCACTTCTTTGACTCTCGTGCCTTTTCGGCTAACGCCGTTAGCCAGATTCGGTATTCACTGCAGCCCCCATCAAAGAGAATACCAAATAATCGTTTTAGTACAACTGATATTGTGTACAAAATGTGCAACGGTGTAGTAAATAGATTCTCCTTTCAGAACGTACAAACGTTATTCTGCCCACGGTTTCTTTCGACTCGGCCGGATTCCTCGAGTATCCCAACTTGAGTATCGACGTGCGAACTACGGCGGAGGTCAAAATCATGCTCAAACCGAAGAGCACCGATGGTCAGAATTATGGATTCAACTGTTTCGTTTTCAGACTAACTGCAGAAAATAACTCAATCTGGTTGTATTTCGACAATGTTCAAACAAAAACGTGTCAGGCATAGATGTTATTTGTTTCTGGTATTTTCATGATTTCATACAACGTTTAACATACCTTTGTTCCGTTTTGCTGCTTATATTTGCGGTCAACACCTTCTAAATGATAGTCAAACACATACCCGCTTGTATTGGAATATCCAATAATAGGCGGCTTGTCAAATAAAAGTTCTTTTGTAAAAGTATGAGCAGAATCGAATAGAGGCTAATTATTCATTCGCCGTGTTTTTCGTTGACAGTAACCGCTAAACAATTTCATGATTAACATTTTTTAATAACTCGGTAATCGGCGCATTTCACCCAAAAGACGTTGGAAAAGGGTTACTGAATGGTTGATAGAAAAAAAGTTGAATGATTAACTGTAACGCGGTTACCGATTAACTGGCAGGGTTAATGAAACTCGCGGTTCTTCGTGGAGTTTGCCTCGAATGGACCATGTTCTCAGGTCTGGTGTTCTATTTGGGAACGGTGGAGGACGGGCAAGCTGCCGGCGACTTCATGGCTCTCTTTCTCGTCGCCTCACAACCACATTTCTTGTGGTACCTCGGATCGGGAATCACCCATGTCAAGTAGGGGTTTATTTGAACTAATGTTTTTATATTCGCAATATAAAAGTTCGGTAAGAGAAATTATCATGTAATTGTGCAGTTCTATAAAGGTTTTTTATCAAGTTCACGAGATAGGCTTTCAGTTAGTGGAAACTGCTACAAGTTTTTTTCTATTTATTTTTTTAACGTAATGAGAAATGTGCTGATATGCAAAGTATGTGCGTGTCTGGCGAAACATTTACCCCAAGGTTTTTGGGGAATAATTTAGGCGTGTTACTACGAAGAAACAACGCGAAAATTACATTGTGGGTAGAGTATGGTATGCTCAGAATCTCAGAAATATGAACATTATCATAAAGTTCATTTAACATTCCAACCTTTGCAGAGCGGCGCCGATTTCGAGCCGAGAATACAGTACAGTAACCTTCGGTCGCAACCTACGAGACGGTTACATTTCTATCAACGACAATGCTCCAATTCATCAAGAATCAATGGTAGGCTATAATTAGTAACTACCCTGTCAACTTGGAAATAGTTGCCCAATCCTAACCGTGTGTAGGTAATCACGTGACTTGACTTGCTAGTAAAGTCTTTGCAGTTTTCTGTAGAAACGAATCTGAGAAGGCAGCATGTTGCATAAAGATTATACCACTAGTATTCCGGTGGTGTACTATCAAACATTGTGTTGAAACATTCATATGCAGACTAAACCTAACTTGTTGCCAACCTCACCTTGTCCCCTAATATTTTCTGCTTGTCATCTACACACGAAAAATGTCGTTCGCGTGACACGAAATCATTCGTGAAATGACATGTACTAATGCTGGAGGACACCAATTAATTGGAAAAACCCGTCAGAAACGTTGAGTTGAGATTAACTCCTTTTCCTGGAGAGGAGGTTCAGAGAAACCGCTTCTCAGCATATTTTCAGGAAAAACCCCTCGCAATCAGAATGTTTTTTTCTTGATCTTTATCTGTCTTTGAGAATAATAAAAGAAAAAGACAACCCTCGGATACGTAATTTCACAGATATTTTTCTGTTTTTTTTTTCACGCCTAGTAGAACAGCAGCGAAAACAAAACGCTCTCCATTGATATCTTGGGCGTGAAACATAGAGATACGTTACTGAGTGAAAGGCAACTACTGTTCATAAGATTCTATAGAAGAAATACAGACCTATTCTATAGGCATAAACTAAAACCAATCATGAAGAAAAAGAGTATTTCTGAAATGCGCACAATAGCACATTTTGTTATCGACTCGAACTTCAACGTTTCCAGGCATCTAACCGGCACTTAGATGTTTCTGGCGAGTCCGCGTACCTGGGGGGAATACCTTCGCCCGATATGTTACCCATGAAACTTCGTCAACTCAAGAGCTCTTTCGAAGGAAGTATACAATGGGTATCTGTGAATGAAGAACTGTTGGACAGCAGACAGGTCGGTTGCATCTTGATCCGAATTCTCGTTTCAACCCATAAATTTGTGAAACATTCACTTCTGTTAAACTGAAGCGAAAACAAACATATCGAGCATATGATGTGAACAGTGAGCATATTATGTACGACATCCATGCGCACCAGAATCTGTTCGCGCTCTCTAGAATCTACTTGTGTTTGTAGTTTGGTTCCACTGTTTCTCGGTCAAAGTTCGTAAATTATCGCGCCTGAGCATCTCTCAATCGTGCACAGAAATCTGCATGACTTGCTCAACCCCACTTTTCTACTTCCTTATTAGTATACAGAAGAGAAAACTATCATTTTCCCCTTACTTTTCCAACTGCGGCGTGAATGTTTTCTTCAAAAATGCATTCATCTCTTAATTGGTGTGGGGAATAATGAGGTAGTTAGAACTAACTATGCTCATTAGGGTAATTACGAACGTAGATGATGCTAGTCCGTTTTTGTGCCGTTTTATTTGTTGTCCTTCTCTGAAGTTCAAAACCGAGTTATTTACCAAGGTTCGCTCACCAAATTGGTCACTAGTTGATATCAAGTTGTGAAATCAAAGTTCGGTGCACAATTGTGCACCAAGTTCTGGGTAAACTGTTCAAACCCTGATTCACAACTTGGGTTTTTGGCGAACCTTGGTAAATAACTCGGTTTTCAACTTTTGATCAGAGCTCTCAGCAAATAACAATTGATCGAAGAGCTCGAATTCGGCATGAAACATTTGAACGGGTGAGTTGAGAACTCTGAGACAATATCAATCAATACAATGTTTGAAATTGGTTATTCATAGTCAGTTTGTTAAGATCAAATACTCTATCGAATTGTGTCGAAACAGCTTGATTTGTAGGTTTGCGAAAAGAAATATAACAAATTGCACTCATTTTGTCCGGTGTAGTCATTAATCTGGGTTACATTCATAGTGAAGTATTGTATTGACAGACTGCTTGCATATTTGAATAGAGAAATACCAATACTTTCGAGTTGTAAGTAAGAGGTGGCGAGTTCTTTACTTTCACAAAATAACAGAATGAGAATCAGCATTGTGTTAATTATCTCTAATACCGTGCGCAGTCGTTTTTGATTGAATGAGGCAGGGGAAATTAGGGCAACCTTTGATGTTTCATGATGTGAAATTGAAGAGAATCTCGAAATGAGGAACTCTTTTGTTGATATGGTTTGATTTCGTAGTTGAACCGTATACGAGGTAGTATGATGGAATATTTAAATTCGCCGTTTTCAGAGCATGAAAAGGGCGAAAAATGACGTGGAGAATACTAAGTTATTTGTGATAAATAATATTTCAAGACATGTGAAAAGTGCAACATTTATTTGAGTGTGTATCTACATTTCACGAGTCTTCAAATCAACAACATCGCGGCCAATTGTGCACCTGGAATGTACGAGTGGTTAGAATGAACTTGTCGTCATTGGGTAGCAGCTGCAAGTTCTCCAAAGTTGGTGTGCAAGTTGTTCAGTTAGAGTTGAATAGAATATAATGTTTAGCCCCGATTGAACACGTGACTTTCATGACGAGCTAGGCTCTCTCGCATTGTTCTCTCTCTCTCTCTCTCTCTTATTTTTTTTCTATCTCTCTCTCTCTCTCAAAACTAAATTTTAACATACTGGTACACTTGAACAAGTAATACTCCAAGCACCTTTATTCGGAGTGCGCTCTTCGGAAAGTAGAAGAGAAGCGAAAAGCGAGAGAGCAAGATAAACCGATGAACTCATCCTGTGAACCGATGAACGTTTTTTTCTTTTTTATTTATGGGTAAAGGTATGTACGAAAATGTTAATAACAGTCGAATGTTTCATGCATCGTGTAACTCTGACCTCTGTCTATCCCAGTCTGTAGTATGCATTCGCACGGGCCCTACTCAACGATTCTGTTCGTTTGGCGTTGTTGGCGTTCGGTCTCTGGAAACAACGATGAATCAGAGTACGTATGCTAGAGGCACTTTCATCCCATCATGCGTCTCTCGGCCTTACAATTTCTTGTCTCTTACATCCCGGCGGGGACACATCTTAGGGCAGAGAAATAGCGTATGTTTGAGGAGACGCAGGATGAGATGAAGGTGCCGGGATCCTCTGGCACACGTAGTCAGGCGGCATACATATCAATCCGTCCAGCCTCATGAGAACTTCATATGATCTCGTAAACTTCTAATGTTGTGAATTTGCAATCAAAGCAATTTCACCAGAAGTTTGTGAGATAGTGCCCATGATGGATCTCATCAGGATTTTGGAAATTAAGCAAAAATAACTGGCACCACCTACAACGGGTATAATATGAGAGGAAAGACTACCAGATTCTATTAGACTTCTCAACTAACCTTCAGCAGCCCGCACCCAACATTTATGCTAAATATTTCTCAGAAGAAAAAAACTTTTTTTTTGCAGAACATTATTGCTTTTTTTTTTTGATTTTTGCAGAACATTATCTTCTAGTGTGGGTTGTGTACTGAAGGAGAAAATCGCATACAGGAATACTGGTTTTTGGAGCAATAAATGTCTTAAATTTAAGTTGTTTTCTAGTCATATTATATAAAACACGTACGATACCCAAAAAGGTCGTCTGAAATAAGAGTCTTCACCTCGTACAATTCTCTCAGTCAACTTCGTAAACTGTGAACAGTAACATTTCGCAAACTACAGAGCTCTGTGCAGAGATCCGAATTCACATTGAAAACAGTATTTTTACCCAAGTAGGCAATACGACTACAATCTGTCAACGTTGGATAAAACCTTTAAGCGAACGATTTTCTTATTATATAGCCAACCCGGTTACCTGCATTTGAATGTTTCGCCAAATATGCTCAAAATTTCGCTTCGGCAGTGCATAATTCAATGGGTAATCGTAATCTCCAGCATCTGAAAATGGGGGTTTTAATTGAAAAACAACTTTCGTAATTTGCACATGACTTTTGAAGTTAGTTTTTCTGATTTGAACTAAATCGAATGGTATGTAAAAGAGGTTTTTTTTTCGCCTCTTTTCACCTGTCTAGAACTTTGCAGAATTAACACATTCGACGTGATAGAAACCAAATATTCCTCATAAGCTCGTAATGAATTCGTTATAAACAACTAGAAGTAATTTAACGTGAAAACAAATATACTAGAATTAAAATGAATAGTCACGTAAAGTTAGCATTCTGAGAAGACAACAAGAAGTTGGTTCCTAATCAAAAAAACTATAACATTGAGGTTACATTTCCGAAGTTATTTTCCATTTTCTAACTCTCTGGATATCGAAATTTGTATGTCTAATAACGCGCTAGTTGACCGAATCTAATGAGGCTCGTTTTACGGAATGAACCCAATTTAGTTCCAGAATTGATTTTGTTATACAAAGCTTTTAGAATTCATTAGGAGTCTTAGCCATGGTTTTTGTGATAAAATTATTGAGAACACTTAAAGACAAAATGTGTTATACAAAACTCTTCCAAAAATAGTTGGAATAATTCGCAATATTCAACAGTGAGTTCATAGCCTCTTTTGAATATGTTCTGAGAACACTATTTATCAATATATCAATGTCATCTACATACGTAACCTTACTACCGTTAAAACAGTTCTCGAATATGAATCCATATACTATAAAATAGATATTATTTAAACTTTAAGGTTATTCATATAAGATGATGAAAATATTAGTGGTATCATGAAGTAAAACAATTATGGGGTACAATCGCAACGATTCAGTCCTTTAAACTGCAATACATGTTTCAATTGCAGTTTAAAGGACCGTTGACACGGGATTGGTCCACATAATTGTCCTACTTTGAGGAAAGTATAGTTATAAATCCTTTGAACTTATCTAAACTGACCAATCATGAAGGCTTGACTTAGTGCCAAAACGGCCGCGAAGAGGACAACCAGAGCACGCAACGCATTCATTTTGAGTATGGAAGTCAGAAGTGGGCGGGTATCTGGGGGTGGAAAGGGGAGGAGCCAGCCGCTGTGATAGGTTGAAATCAGGGCTGATTTAGAGGGGGCCAGAAAATATTTCCAGTATTAACACAGTAATTATGTATTGTTCCACTGTATTCAATAGCTCACTTCAACGAAATGTGGGATGCGCTCAAAAGTGCGCTGTTTGATCCCGAAACTCGTTTTGCAGTTCTGTCCCTATGCTGATATCAGCTGCGAGTTAGGTTTACTGCGTAAAAACGTGACGTTGGGTAGTAGGTTTTCAATTAATGTGAGAGATATGATAGCCAACCAAATTTGAGTTTAAGTTCGATCCACGGACCCGACAGAATGCCTTCACTCCGTTAGAATCCACAGAGATCACGAGCTACGATCACTGCCAGTTCTGGCTGGTCTGTGTCAAAGAAGGACGATTATGCGGACCAATTCCGTGACATCGGTCCTTTAAACTGCAATTGAAAAATGTATTGCAGTTTGAAGAACTAAATCATTGAGGTTGAACCACATAATCGTCTTGCTTCAATCGAACCCTCCAATTAACATTCGGGGTGTTGACTCACGTTCATTGTAGGAGTTCTGTTTGGAATTTTCTGTTTTTCTGCTCTGGAATTTTCTATATTCCTACCTAGTTGATGGACAAAATTGAACAAGGTGTTGTTTTAAGGCAGTTCGACATGGTTCCATTAACGACGCTGAACCAGAAGAGTGTGCGAATCAGTGTGGAAAAGATGAACAATGCTATGAAAAAGGCAACTCAATCAGATGCAGAGGTGAGCAAATAAATAACTATGCAACTATACTAGAAGTAAATTCAATAGTCACGTAAATTTAGAATTCTAATGAGGAATCGTGCACTTTGTAATTGCACGTTTCTGAATTGTTCTGTGTTTAACAAGTTTCACGTCACTGTGCATTTGAATAAGAGTATATGCTAAGAAGAAGTTCTTGTAGAACTCAAAACCAACATTAAGGTCAAATGCTTATATGGCATTCAAGCTGTAACCCATTTTTATTCTTATCCACGCGATTCTGAGGGACCGTTAATGACTATTACAAAATTCATCAAAGTACAATTAGCTTGATTTGTCAATGTTTAAAGTACATCTAGAGTTGTGTTGTTATACACTGTAAACGCACTAAACGGAACAAAACATAGTATGGCATCTAGACTAATGCCCAAAACATCCCTTGTAACTGTGTCTGCAGTAACAGACTAGTATTCTAATAATTTAATTTAAGAATTGCACGTATTTTTTATAAATTTGATTAATAGTATCTCTCAGTTATCCCCAGGGCTTGAGACCTCTATTTTGAGATGCACCCTCAGCGTACTGTTCAAAGTCAACGTGTTATCTACAAACTTACGATTCTCTGACAACATAGTTTTCATGAATATTGACATGAAACGAACGCCCACGTTTTCTATAATTGGACGGGAGAGTAATAATGAATTAATGAAAAAAAAATCTGGGAGATGATAATTTATCATCTGAAAAAAAGATAAATGAACTCCAGTAATACTGCGCACCGGACTTAGTTCTTTTTGACGAAAATATGCTCGAATATGTGCCAATGGTATCTATACATATAACGTGTCCCATTCGTTCTTCAAACATCAGTGAGAACTAACACTGATCCATCCTGCATATATCCTTTCTCTAACTTATGAACAAAATCATGAATTATACTGTGGCAACATCCTTTTTGGCATCTCTTGTCAATTTCTCTTGTGTAGTAATTTATCCTTCTATAGCCACCATTTTCGTAGAAGACATCGTGCCTCAATTTCTCTAAATTATTTTCCCGGGTATACTCTTAGTTCTCTCCGGGTAGTTGTGTCTCGGACAAAGGGTGTTGTTAATCTGCTTGAGACTTTTTCTTCTCAGCTCATGTGAGCTCCTTCATGAATTAGAGATTGGCGGGAGGGGAAATGAGATTTCCTGTGAAAGAAGGAGAACTTGTTGAAAAAAAGTACTACACAAGTACGAGGAATATTAGTCATAATAATAACTTTTACTTAGCACATTTATTCTAACTTAACGTCCAAAACGTCCTAGTAACACTATATAAAGTGTTCAAATAAATAACCTGATATATTAGGAATACGTTAGAAACTCAACTCCGTGTCTTAGGCTAAACGGGCAAATGTCACCTGAAAACCAATGAAGAAGTTCAGCTGACGATTTTTAAACGACACGCGAGTACTCACTGGGGCGCGTAACTTTACCGTTCAGCACAATCACGAGATCGTGCCCATATCAGACCAATTTTAACTCAAGTATTTTTCATCAAAGAAGGACGATTATGTGGACCAATCTCGTGTCAACGGTCCTTTAAACTGAAATTGAAAAATGTATTGCAGTTTAAAGGACTGAACCGTTGCGATTGGACCACATAATCGTCCTTCTTTAAATAAAGTTATCGAAATGATTAAATGGTTATACGCGCAGCTATTCTATTGATACTGTATGCGAAACGTTCGAGAGCTTTAAAAATCAGTTTTTTTTTTATTTATTCATTTATTTATTCATTTTCAGACTCAGCATCTCCCGCAGTGCAGTTAGACGGACTTCACGAGCTTGCGTTCCTCAACAAAGTTAATAAAAGGTTGTTAAATTGCAGATTTCATACAATTCAGAGAAAAAGGAGCTTTGGTCGAATATCAGTCACAAACTAGATATAAATTTTCTGTAAGAAAGTGTTTACTAGAAAGGAAATTACATTCCTTAGTAGTACATACAGCTGAAATATTAATTTTCATTCATTCTTTGGTTCATTTCTTATTTTCTGTATACACGTGATTGGGTTATGTTTACGGAGTTCATTTCAGTATTACGCGTTCAAATGTCTCGCAGTTTTCGCTCTCCTTTCGAACTTCACAATCGGATGGAATACTTTGGTGGGAATCTACATGGAGCAAGAGAGAAGATGGCGACTTTCTAGTCATATTTCTAAAGAATAGTCAGTTAGATTTATATTTATTGTTGTGAACGATCAGGTAGTATTGGCATCAATTTGTCATGAACCTGCGAGAAACGTATTCAACTTAAAGTTGATTCAAAAACAAACAGCCATAATCTCTACACACAGTTCTTTAACTTTGCTTTGTGTTTCTTGGCTCATATGTCAAAGAGATTCAGAAACCGGAACTTTGACGCTTGTTCTAAGCTGGCACATCGAAATACGCTGATCGCTTAAAATTACCTCATCAAAGATAAACATTTTATTGTCCTCTGAGAGGTATTTGAACACTGAAGAACAGACTGAAAAACGACTCTCAGTTTAAATCACGCCAATATTTCAGGAAAACTGAGAGTCGCGGTGAACTTGGGCAACGACTTGATGTTCAAATCTGTTCCAGTGAAGGCAAAAATACAAAAAGAACGGTGGTACAGGCTCGAAGTGAAAAGGTCAGCTGCATTCTGGGCTTCTGTTAGCTTATTCTGGAAAAAATGTACTGTTCTGGTTTTTGTAAGGTTTATGACTTACTGTTAAAAAACTCATTTATAAATGTTTCGGTTGAGCAATTAAATACATGAAATTGGATACAAATAACAGCAGCTGTATCTCTCGAGAAAATCCCACTAATATTTACGAACCCCGCACATACGAAAATTTCATGTGTTTTAGGGTAATTGTCAACCCATAGCATTATGATTTGAGAATGGTAGATGTATATTAGAAACAGGCTTATTAGAAATGAATTTCAATTTCTAGAATCGACCGGAAACTGACGATATTTTTGGACGGGAAAGAGGCACTGACTGTTATTGCGACACCAGGCTCAAAGGAACTCGACACCAACGGAATAGTTTATCTAGGTTCGTGAAGATAAAACAAAGGGTACCACAGCAGATATCTTCTGGTTCTCACATTCTTCAATTTCTTGCTCACAATCGCAAGATTCGGGCGAAATGACGAGTATGATCTAGAGTGACTACTACGATCGAAACAACTCTTCGAACTCTGCCAAAGGCTACCCATCAAAATTTCAAAGCGGCTACAAAGCGGCTACAGTACTTTGCCGTTCATTCGTATCATTATATTATTTATCGTGGCTCCACCATGTCTAGTTGTTCATTTGGGCAATCTCTCTCTTTTTTTTCTCTCTTTCTCTCTTCCTCTCTATCTCTCTCTCTCTCTCTCTCTCTCTCTCTCTCTCTCTTTCTCTATACCTCTATACGTTTTCTCTCTCTCTCTCTTTCTCTCTCTCTCTCTTTCTCTCTCTCTCTCTCTCTCTCACTTTCTCTCGCTCTGTGTTTTCTCTCAGAGAGTGAATGTCGATGATTCCAGGTGGTCGAAGTACTCCGAAAGCGACGATAGGAGTCTCGAAGATGTTTGTTGGTTGCCTCCGGAATGTGACCATTCATTCCACTCCGTTGAACTTGGTTCACGACACAATCTCAGACTACGAACCAACCTTCTGTGAATAACAGAATGTTATAACACACTACCATGTTCAAAGCTTTTGCTTTATCACGTTCTCCTTTGTTTTAACACGTTTTGTGATCTACAAAGTATACCAGAATAGTATTCACACATGATACATCACCACCCTATCATCGACTCTGTTATAATCATCTGTGTTATAGCACACTACCAAGCTTCAGTTTTCGTACGTTTTCTCTTTATCACACGTTCTGTGGTCTCAAAAGTATACCTGAATAGTATCCACACATGAACTATCTGTTTTGTTCTAATAATATACTTGAAACGGATACATCGTACTTTGCGAAGACACAACAAAACTGGATGGTTTCGTTGTAAAAATAGGTCAACAAAAATGTTATATGAAACCAGTTATTTAAGAAAACTCAGTTGCATCATTATTTATTAATGTACAGTAATGTTCTGCACTTCCGCTTTATATTCTATTTCATGTTTCTGTTCCAAAATATAGCTAAGTATAAACTCTGAAGTTCTCTCAGCTCTAATGTTATCTCCCACTACGTGTACCGGTTTTACTCTGTTTATGTCCGCTACTCGAAATTGTCAATTGTCGTAAACTAGTCGAATTCTGCATTGTGTCTACTCAATAAATCATTCAGTGTTTTCTTTCAAAAACATGTACGGCCAAAATGATGCTTGCCGGAAACGGTTGAAATCAATACATTGAAAGAAAATTATCATATTATGTAATCAACCATGAACAAAATTCAAAACAAACTTATCTATCATCAGGAGTGTCAGTTAAACGATTGTCGCTGCATATACTATAATAGATTATTCGAAACATTTGGCCGCGCGAGAGACTGAAGACCAGTTTTTGGCCTCTAATATCACGAAAACCACTATATTGCAGCGTTAAAACATCATAGCGATACTAACTACACCACATTTATTTCATACTGCAGTTTTTCAGTGGCATTTCCTTTTATATTTCTCTTCGTGACTCAAAGATAAGCAGCGAGATAATAATAAAATGTTCCGAATCGGCGATAACAGCCAACAAAACTCTGAGTGATACGGTTTTTTCTAAACTCTGAGTTTGAGAATAATACTCTAAGCTAGCATAGAACAGAAGATACTATAAAACTTATTCTGAATTCTATTCTGTGACTTCTTTCTCTCCTAGAATTCGCTAAATAGCCCTAGAAGTATATTTTATTTGAGACCCAGAATTAGAACCATAGTGCAATGTATTAACTTGAAATAACATGAACATTTTCTCGGGAAAATTCACTACCCGTGGAATATGTATCCTTCTAACGAAGTTGCAATACTTTTGCAGCTTTTAAACTATATTGATCGATGTATATTTTATTTTCATGCTTTACGTTGCACAGGTAAAATAAACGACTACTGTTCGAAGTGTCATAGTTTTTCGAAATCGGAATCTAATGTATTCATCTATGGTCGGGTTACATTCAAGTTATACTTGTTTGTACACTATAACTTCATTTGAACGTTAAATAGTCAGTAAAGCTTGAAAAAAATGTCGCATTGCTCATTTTTGCAGCTCAATGTGTTCATACGTTTAACATGAATATTAGGGTTGTTAAAAAATAAACTCGAACTCGAAAAACTCGAAATAAACTCGAAATTTCGAGTTTGGAGTTCAACTCGAAACTCGAAAAACTCGAAAATTTCAGAACTCGAAAAACTCGAAACTCGAAAAACTCGAAATTTCGAAAACTCGAAAAACTCAAATTTTCTGAAACTCGAAAAACTCGAAACTCGAAAAACTCGAATTTTCTGAAACTCGAAAAACTCGAGAAACTCGAATTTTTTGAGATTGAAACTCGAAAAACTCGAAATATCGGAAACTCGAAAAACTCGAAACTCGAAAAACTCGAATTTTCGAAAACTCGAAAAACTCGAAACTCGAAAAACTCGAAATTTTCAACTCGATTAACAAACCTAATGAATATGCATACTTGGAACTTTAAAGCTTGTTTGAAAACGAACACCAATTACTAACATGTGAAGATTATAAAATGTGTAACATGTGAAGATTATAAAATGTATGAATCGAAATGTTTAAAATGGGATATATAAAAATTATTCCAATAGTCGACTAACATGTGAAGATTATAAAATGTATGAATGGAAATGTTTAAAATGGGATATATAATTTAAGTGATACTATTATTCAAATAGTCGACTAGGTTATTTGTATGACATCGTTTTGCCTCTCAACCTTCACGATTCTATGTTCTAGTTGGTATATTTTCATGTATGTTTTTCCTAGATATGGCAGTACAAACGGAGGGAATCCAGCAACTTTTGACAGCCGAGAAAAAGGCTGCCGAGAAAATCAACGAAGCTAAGAAGAGAAAGCTTCAGCGAATGAAGTTGGCCAAGCAGGAAGCACAGGCCGAAGTGGAACAGTACAAGAAGGTCGGCTATTTATAGTTTGGACATAACACTAACGTGTAAGTGGTGATAACACTGTTCACACACATTATATTTTTTTGGACTTGACAAACTCTATTTCGAAGCAGTTTTTGAAATTCCAGTTGCAATTATGAGCGTGTACAAACAATAAGTTTGTACTAGCAATGTCTCCATACCTGTAATCACCGAGACAAGGTACGTATTCAATCTCCTTTCTGTATCAAAAAGCGGAATACATTTGTTTGAACAGTGTTAGTTGGTGAAACGTGTGCAGGGGAAATCTTAACGTTAATTGTCTTTTAAACAGTCAAAAATACTAAAAGTTTCTTTAATCCCTCTATCATCAGATTCTGTAAACAACTTCAAGGGGAATAGGTTTAGCGCTCATTATTCATAACATGACTATCACTATGTAGTTTACTGAGACTGCCTATGAGAAGCGTAGTAGTTTTTCATGGTTTTCTGTTCTTCTGCTGTCTTTTCTTCTCTCTCTCTTCTCTTCTGTTTTCTCTTTCGAATATTCATAATAATATTACATATTATGAATGCAACCAATACAATTTTCAGGAACGCGAAAATCTGTTCAAGACCTACGAGAACAAGTACGCGTCCTCAAAGCAAGACGTAGAGAAGGCCATCCAGAGAGACACAGAGAAGCAGATCGCAGCGATGAAGGACAGAGTGGCTGAGAACAAGGACCAGGTGAGATCCCGAAGAAGTTTAGTTATTCGTGATCTTCAAACATTGGTTCAGTAATTTTTCATTGATTGTTTGTACTTATTTGTTGGGTTGGTTCTTTCTGTACATCTTTTGGAGTATTTTAGAACAATAATTACATCACGGAACACGCATTATGATAAAGTGGAAGCAGTTTGGAAACCTGCGAAGGTTCCTTGAAGCCTTATGGTTTTCCTTTGGTTCTTAGATCCCCAGCGCTGTTAAATCGCATGTAACACTCTATGTGTGCGTAACAGGGTAAACCCTACCCTCTTTCTTCTCAACTTTTCTCTCCATTCACCTATTTGGAGTGCCACATACTATGTGGAAGTCACATGTTGAATCGCAAATAAATCTATTCTATTCTATTTCATAAAAGAAGATTTCTGATAGAGTACAATGTGTGTCACTGTGTTCAGCGTGTGGTTGTAACCATCCAAATTGAAAATTGGTGCAATGTCACTCGAATGTTTCATCTTCCAGGTTATCACCCGTCTGCTTGAGCTGGTATGCGACATCCACCCCGAACTCCACCACAATCTCATTCTCCAGAAAGAACTTCACGGACAGTTCTCATAGAAAGTGGCCAGATTCAACCAAATCGACCTTTATTATTTTTTGAGTGTTTTGCTAGTTAGCGAGTTACAACAGATTTCTATACCGTTCATAATACAACACGAAAACTTGTTCAGTTTTCCTAAACGTTTTTTTTCTCTCCGATACCTTCATAATACTTCATTCCCTCATAATAATTGACAGCATGCTCAACCAACAGAATATGATTCCGTGTATCTAACATACACAGTTAGAGGATGATTTCAATTGAATGTTGTTTTAATTGTATAGTTGTAATTTGTTCTGCTTTTTATTGAACAATTCGATGCGTGCATATTGTTGTTCACATTTCTATGTAACTCGGCGGAAATGGTGCAGCTCCCATTCCGAGCTGCTCTAGAACTATACTGTTAGTCAATCGCACAGTCACGTGAAACATGTTGAACACAGCATAACTTAGAAACGTGCAATGACAAAGTGCACGATTTCTCATTAGAATACTAGCTTTACGTGACTATTCAATTTACTTCTAGTATATGTCACGATATCTTGGTAATACGCTTCCGGTTCTTCATGATATCAAAAGGGATGCAGTGGCCGTATTCACTAAGCTCAAATAGCCGGTTTGAGCAAAATTTCAATATACTGTATAAAGTACGTTTAGTTTATTGCTTTTTTTCTGAATTAGGCAAAACATTCATAATGTGTGAATAAACGAGAGAAAATAATATTGACCCAGCGAGAAAAACCTATCCGAGAAGTTGCTCAAATAGCTTACCCGGCTATTTGAGCATAGTGAATACGGCCACAGGGTACATTCAGGCTTCCGCACCAGTTGGGCGAAAATGAGAAAAACTTCTTGATATTTAGAATCTAATCATCACTTGTGCATGGAAACGAACAAGAACGAACAAGAATCAGGGTACGAAAGTCTTTCAGTTGACGTGAATTGGCAAAAGTGGTTCCCAGACACCTCCGGGTTTTCTGTTCATAGAGCGGTCACGGGTGAAACAACAGATTCTCGGATTTTCTTGGCAAAGAGAGTCGTCCCGCTGGTCTCCGAAAAACTTCCACGGGTTATTAGTCGGACGAAAATACGGCGAAGACGTCTATAATATAGTCATCTTCATTATAACTTCGACAAACCTGTGCAATGTACTCAAAATGCTGTGGAAAAACCATGGCAAGCGGTTCATGATTGCTACAGATAAGCACTGAGGTTTGCTAATAGTTTGATTTATAAATTTAAATTTCACTCACAAAAATTAAAGGACAACCACTTATCGTCACTCACAGTTTTGTGCGTTTCATAGTTTCACGCTCTCACTCGTTCGTAAGAGCACATTAGTTACCACTCATCATAAAATCATGACAAACAGTTCATAGTTGCTTTACTTAGGCACTAAGGTTTGCTAATTGTGAAATGAGTCACGGTGAAGTATAAATTGCCTTGAAGAGGGACGATTATGTGGTCCAATCGCTTCAGTCCTTTAAACTTCAATACATTTTTCAATTGCAGTTCAAAGGGCCGTCGACACGGTATCGATCCACATGATCGTACTTCTTTAACTCACCCGTTGAAAATGAGATATACTATAGCATGTATTCCGTTTCTGAACACCCATATCATCTCCGTGATAAACTCTCCATAAACTCCAAGTTGACCCCATAACTTCGGAGAAACGTACAACTTGTAAATATAGGACAGTATCAAGAAACAGACAATAATGGCAGTCTGGAAGGTGCGAATGAACTTAAAACAGGTTAGTATTGACGGTAAGTATTTTTGCAAAATGGGTGTATTCCATACATTGTATAACACCTAAAACACCTATACAACTAAAAACACAGCAGTGTTTGTAGTTGTATAGTGAGTGCCAAAGTTATTGATTTCTGTCTCTTGCCAGAATCGAACCTGCGAGCGAAAGATTCGTAGCGGAACGCTAACTACTGCGCTATCAGAGCACCAAAACGACAAGCTTTGGAATACAAGACATGTGTGCGTACACAGCGGGAAGTGAGATATACAGTATCCTACCGCCTTTCTGTGGGCGACGACTATATCGCGTGTTAATTTAGTCGTAATCAGAAAACTGTATCCGGTATGCGAATCAAAGTAAATCTGACATACTGCCTTTCCCTCTATTATGTTGTAAATGTAGAAAACTCACCTGAACTGTTATGAGAATTTCACGACAAGATAGCTTGGCGGAACTCTGGAAATAACAATGAAGTTCAAATTAATTTTCCATAACCTTTTGATTAGTGTATCAGGTCCGTTGTAACTTGCGTATTCATATGTATTCCAGTCATTTTGGCCGGCAATGTGCTCAATATCAACGTTATAGTATCAATTTGGGAGGGATTCAAGAGTTTTGCATTCTTTCGCAAGAATCATTTCGCACGGGACTTTCGAATCATTTTGCATTTATTTTGTATTCACACTTTCGAATCATTTATGATTCCAATGAATTGTTCTATTCTATTCTATTCTATTCTAAAGTACGTAAATTGCCATTCAAATATCGTCATTCATGAAAGTATTCGGGCAACAGGTCAACAAGTGCACTCACCCGAAAAGCAATGTGTAACACGATGCCAGTGTACGTGAACACCGTGGTGGCAATCACTGTGACCTCCATTTTATCCACCAAGAAAGACAGTGTTTTGGAGAACGACGAAAAGGCACCATAGCTCCACATCACATATTCGGGAATGAATAAAACATCATAATTAGGTAGGAGAAAAGTGATGAGATAGACTAGAAAAACTGAATAACAAAAAAGGAAAATGACCTGTAAAGAATATTTGGGGATGAGATTTTCGTGTCGCTATAACAAAAAGGACACTTGGAGGGCAATGAAAACAATGCACTAAGAATGCACTAACAATGCACATAACAAATTGTTGTTCTTATTGTAGCAGAATTGGAACACGGTTAATTGAAAAACAATTCAAATTAGAATGTCATTCGGTGTTTCATTGAAACAGCTAAATGGGGGGGGGGGGGTACAATGGGGGGTACAATAAACTCACCCCCAGAGCAAATTTTGAATGTAAAAAATAAACTTTGTCGAGTACAATGACAGTAAATCGGTTGTAGTTGAGGAAAATAACAAGAACCAACGAGAACACCCAGTCGGCATTGATTACGGCGCCAAGTACCTGTTAAAATGAACAAACTTTCGTATAGTAACCAAGATCACAATTGTTCAAGATTACAATGAAAACTTTATCTCATTTCTTGCTTCGTTTCATTTCTTTCACTCTCAAAGTCAAAACATTGAAATTAAACTCTACGCTTCACGACACTATATTAGGAACATGATCGAATTTGGAACCGATCGTAGTTTCATAATTTCATTAAAGTATGTCTGTTTTTGTTTGTGTTGAAAGAGTGCCTACCTTATTCAACCAATACGGTACATCTTGATGGAATGCAATTACAAAGCCGGTGTATAAATGTATCAGTAGCTGAGAGATATCCACCACTCCTACGTGTGTCAAAATAAGAAAAGCCGGGCTTTTCCGGAAAAATTCGACGCGCATAAAAATCTGAAATGTTTCCGTTCGTTGATTCGAAATGTCGCCTTTGTTGACAAATCTGAGGGAAATTCTTGAATAACGCATATATAAATAATTTGAGGTTTCGACAAACTTCCGGTTCATTTGAAATAAGTGCACGAACTCTTCAACGCGTCTGTGTATCATATTGTGAAAAGGGACTCTATAAGGAACGTGTTGGGTAAACAACATTTTCGGTGTATTACGACTTCGATGCACGACCCCCCACCCACGAATTTAGACTGAAATACATGCGTGATCAAAATACAAACACATTGGGATAGGGCAGCATACACCGTATACTAGAGGTTATTCGAACAGTCACGTAAAAATAGCATTCTAAAGAGGAATCGTGCACTTTGTGAGTGCACGTTTCTGAGTTATGCTGTGCACATCTTTCACGTGACTGTGCAATTGACTCACAGTATATACCTGCTTGAAGGAAATGAGCGCCACAAACTATAAGTTGTTGAACTCACCAGAACAATTGGGAAGTACACGGCAAGCAGACAACTGGCTGATATGCCCATTGCGAGACCCATCTCGACGAAACGGGGCTCTGTCGGAGGGTCCATCTATAGATGAACACTGAAAACTACTCAAACGAAAAATATCCGAAAAGTGCAAGCAGAGACCGGCCAGAACTATATAGGACGCTGTAATCTAAATAAATGGTTTCAAAAAGTAGAGAATCTCATTGGTTTCTTTAATTTTATAAGATGAGGTTTTTGAGCATCGAAGAATAAAGATTTTTCTCAAATATTTCTCATACAGTCTATCCTGTACGTTCGATGTGAACGAGAAAGATAGTGTGAATGAATGACACCGAAAATTGTTGGTTAGGTACACTGTACTTTAGGTCTAGACGGAGTTCACTACTTTGAGTAGTGTGTTTTATAGCCCGCTGCTGGAGACTCGTGGGATTCAGTGGAGTCGAGCATGATGCATTAGGTGATTGAAACGTCTATCTAACTGTTCGGGAGAATTAATGAACTTTAATTTATAACAATTGAGTTAGATTTAGCTATAAGATATATCTCAGAGACTAGTTTATGTACTAACACTGAGTGAACAATGAACGCCATCTAAATCTCGAAAAATGTCTGCTCCGATATCCATTGACTATGAACCGCTCATTAGCCCGTGTTCACCAGTATGAAAAAAATATACGATGAATGGCTGTACTTAACAAATTTACATGCAGAAATAAAAATTGTCTGGAGATGAGATAAGTAATCCATGTTCAAACATTCTTCGGTATTCTGAGATTGCTTGTCAACTGAAGAAGCAAAAAGGCTGTTTGGCAGAATTCTTTGAATTCTTCTGTTCGGGAGTTGTGCTGTTCTTAAAATACAAACAAAAACCAGCGTATTTCAAGAGGCACGTGGTTTCTGTTGATTGTTGATTCTCCGGTATTTGGAACTCCGGTATTTGGAACTCCGGTATTTGGAACTCCGATATTTGGGAAATGAGAAAATTTCCACACTCATTCTTCACATAATCGTATGTTATGCCAAATGAATCAGTTAAATGTGTGTTTTGGTTAGTCCAGCACAACTACAGGTTGAGTTGAGAAAAACTGAGGTGAATGTTCCACGCGAGTGCGCATTAATGCAAAGGTTATCCCATTAATGGGAATAATATGACTAATCTCGTATAATCACGTGGAATTTTGAGAGCTTCGTTGCACAACTGTGAAATCTTTGTACTTCTATTCATGTCGAAAACAGATTCTCCCACAGTAACGAGAATCATACTTTGGACATGTGTGCCACAAAATCAGAGAATGTTATGTCACTTTCTTGCATAGACACGATCACGATCACACACCTCCACACGCTTACTGAAGTGTGATCTTTGCAATTTTGCAATTAGTAATCTAGAACTTTTTCATTACACACTACCACATTACACAGCAAGTAACTTTCTAAAATTCTTTCGACACACAAACGAAATTAAGTATGTAGGTCAAACATGCAAACAGGGGATATCTCCCTGATTTGAACTTAAGAACAGGTTCAGTGAACAAATTGCAACCGACGTGAGTGTTTAGTCTACAACTGAACTAGTCAGTCGATTATGAGAATCTGGTGTTCTCGGTTCACTACAAGAAAAGCACAAAGTAATTGTACAGAAATTATACTGATGGTAATGTTAGTGTTTTTTGTCTCCATTCGCTCTCGGGACAATGAAGGCTGAATGATTCTAATATGTTCGGACACAGTTTATAAGATGATGTACACTGCTTCAGACTGATTTACTTCACCAGTTTAGTGTACAAAAATGGAATTGAATAAAGGTTCTGTGAGAAGCTAGTCCCACTTTTACAAATATCTACATTTTGCTCTTAGTTTTTCCGGTTCTTCCCCTGATCGTCTCTTCAATGTTACGCCAGTCGTCGTCCTTCATTTCATGCAGTTGTTCTCCGAAAGACGAGCCGTGGTTCATGTACTGTTGACCACCGTCAAAGTCGATTATCTAGAATTGATAGTATGAGAAAAAAGAAACTCTAAGAAAACTGAGGAATTTTCATAATGATTGTTACTATAAAGCTGAATATTACTAAGCGAGTTGTGTTGTTCTTCAGCACTACGACTAAAAACTATGTTTATATGTAGCACACAATCATAGATCACTGGCACGTATTAGACAAATACGCGCGCAGGTGTTTCAGCTAATCAACCACCAACAACGTTTTTCAGCGTGATTCTATTTATCAGTTGACCGGAGATGATCCATAACCTATAAAGCACTGCAAAAATGTCAACAGTCCAGTCTTATTGTGTCGTTTCATAGGATAAACCACGTGTAAGAACAGAGAAAAAAGCGAAACTCACCGCTCCACTCATCCAAGAAGCGTAGTCGGAACAGACAAATGCAGCCAAGTTAGCCAATTCCACTGGATTTCCGGGTCTGCAAATGTGAAAAGTTATCTTTATCGTTTCAACTTGTTTACATATCGCGCGCAGCGCGAAGCGCTGTGCGAGATTTGTCTTTGGTTCGGCTAATGCGCGCTTTCATTTTTTTAGTTCACTCTCAAAAAGGTCCAATTGTGCAAATCAGAACTTTTTATGATTTGCTGATTTTCTATGGCACATTTACAAGCTATGTTCGAAATTTGAACGAAATCGGTCAAGTTTGAGCCAAGTTATGACGTTTTCGCTTCATGCAGACCGCCAACTTCCGCCGTGTGTGTGTGTGTGTGTGTGTGTGTGTGTGTGTGTGTGTGTGTGTGTGTGTGTGTGTGTGTGTGTGTGTGTGTGTGTGTGTGTGTGTGTGTGTGTGTGTGTGTGTGTGTGTGTGTGTGTGTGTGTGTGTGTGTGTGTGTGTGTGTGTGTGTGTGTGTGTGTGTGTGTGTGTGTGTGTGTGTGTGTGTGTGTGTGTGTGTGTGTGTGTGTGTGTGTGTGTGTGTGTGTGTGTGTGTGTGTGTGTGTGTGTGTGTGTGTGTGTGTGTGTGTGTGTGTGTGTGTGTGTGTGTGTGTGTGTGTGTGTGTGTGTGTGTGTGTGAACGCACTTCTGGGAAATTTTTATGTGTGAACCGATTTGACTGAAAATTGGGGACACAATAGATGTCCCACTCAAACCTTGGGGGCGCAAACTTTTTTTCGAAAAAAATTTTTTTTCATCAAGTTATAGGTCTTTGAAAATGTCTCTGCGTCTCTTCATTTCGTGCACTCTCTCGCCCTCTCTGTCGGGGTAAATCAAATTGCCTTATAACTCAGCTCAGTCCTAACCAATTCAAGTAAAACTTGAAGTATGATACCACGACATGAACTGACATCGATTTAGATGTAAGTCTTCTACTGATGACGTCATCGAGGATTCTGGAGCTCGGATGACGTCATTTTTGAAAAGTGCAAAGTTGACGTCACATATATTTTCAAATGATGGTAATATCTTAGAAAGGGTCAATTAACGGTGAAACTCAATCTAAGAGTGACGTATTCTGGGATTCTGGAGACCAGATGACGTCATTTTTGAAAAGTGCAAAGTTGACGTCACATATATTTTCAAATGCTGAAAATATCTTAAAGTGGTATATTAACGATAAAACTTCATCTAAATATGACTTATTCTGGAATTCAGAAGGCCAGATGACGTCAACTTTTTAAAAAAATTGACGTGAAATATGTTTTCGAATGCTGGAAGTTTCTTAAAAATGGTCAATTCACGATGAAACTTCATTCAAACATGACGTATTCTGCGATTCTGAAGGGCAGATGAAGTAAGTTTCTAGAACTGCAATGTTGACGTCATATTTTTTTCCGAATGATGGTAATACTTGACAAGTGGTTCATCAAGAAAACAATTTTATCTGCACCGTACAGATCAAACCACATACCTACGGCATGTATACAAAAAGAGAAAAATTCATGAAAAAGTGGGGGCCCAACGAATGTAAGATTTGTCTTCTGCTGTGCGCCCCTTAGACAACTACTCTCAAATGGAACAGCTACTGCTACAAAAATCGAAAAATACTAATATACTCAAGTATAACTGTTCATTACAAACATACAAAAGTCGTAAAATATTTTCTCAAACCTATAAACTAGAATCTACAAATCACAGATGTTAACTCAACCTACTCAATTATAGAGTTTCTGGTTTTGTACACAATGGTTGGCATTTTTTGTCATTACTTCAATTCTAGGTGCTATAACGATTGTCATATTATTCAAAAGTTGTTCTCTCTTTCGCAGCTGTGACTTGTAGATTCTAGTTTACAGGTTTGAGAAAATATTTTACGACTTTTGTATGTTTGTAATGAACAGTTATACTTGAGTATATTAGTATTTTTCGATTTTTGTAGCAGTAGCTGTTCCATTTGAGAGTAGTTGTCTAAGGGGCGCACAGCAGAAGACAAATCTTACATTCGTTGGGCCCCCACTTTTTCATGAATAATCTATATTATTGCCTCAAAAGAGACCGGAGAGCAACAGGGTTTCTCGTAAAGCTGCTGTATTCTATTTTTGATTGGACGCGTTGCGTGTCGCGCGGCATTGTCATGTGAATGTCACGTGCACTGATCAAACTAGTATACGAGTTGTTTGTGCTCTCTGATCTCAATACAGCACAAAGCAGCATGAAACAGAACCTCTGCTCAAGTTGTGTTCCGGTCTCCTTTAAACACCAAACGAACTAGTCAATGGTTTTTTTTCATTTCCAAAACGTTGTAATGTGATCTCTAATATGTAATAAAATTCATTTAGTTTCAAACCATTAACTCAATATGTGGTGTTTATGAATACAGATACTAGTCATTCTCTACATCACTTGAATGTTTCATAATAATAACCAGTCCAACCTGCCAGCTGGGACTCTTGCCCCTACTGCTTGCATTGCGTCTTCCACCGAACCGGTTGTAAGACGACCAAAAGCACCCTGGACAAAAAAAACAAATTATGATGACACTGTTTAATAACAATTTATATGTATTCATCAACATCAACAAGATGCTCAAAGTTCTCTACTAGGTTTGAATTTTCATTAAAGAAGTAATTTCGAGAGAACTAATTTTGAGACTGGTTGTCAAATAAGTAGGTGCGTTGAAACTTTTAACTAGCTTTGTTTTTCCCCGAATTCGCCAATACCTCGGTGGGAATAGGTCCTGGCGCAATAACATTGAACCGCAGTCCGTACTTGGCCCATTCCGAACTCAGACTCTTGGTCATATTCTCCACACCGGCCTTGGCGACTGCGGACGGAACCACGAACGGAGCCCCGTGTCTGCATGAAACATTCCGATGAACTAGAGTCTAGTTAATAATAGCGGTTTGGTGAACGTAGGAACGTTCACAGTGATATTCACAGCATTTTTTTATAATCACCCGGGTAACAGCTGTTGAATTCAAAAAACAAATTTCATTTCCTATCGTAAAAACTTTTTAGCAAATTACCATAAGAAACAACGTTAATTTTAGAAGTTTAGTGATTATGACATTCTCCATTTCCGTAGTTTCATCGCGAATCAAACTGTCGGCCAATCTACGTTGCTCATTCTATAGTGACAACCGAAACAAAAATATGCCATCAACAACAATCTTTGTAAGTACTACAACTTACTTAAACTGTACCCCCATCTACTACAAAATTGTACCCCCATCCACTACAAAATTGTACCCCCATCTCGTTACAATAACGGTAGGTATAATTTTCTAAGCTCATCTGCTTTTTTTCGCAAATTCTCATTTTCAATCTCTCAATCGCATATTTTCTCATCATCGCGATAAATTTGTATGTCCATTACTTCGTGATCTCATTCCGTCCTGATTTGTTGCTGATACATATAAGACGCTGCAATCTGAAAAAATTTCAAAATCGAGTTTATTCCGAGAAAACAGGACAATTTGGGACGAGAAAAGAAACGTCTTTCATTTGTCAAGAAAAATTGATTATTTGGGGTGTTTTATGGATGATAAACTGTTCCTAAAATTTGTTGTATGTGGACGAAAGAAAGACTATTTGCACATGGTAATGTCTCAAAAGCAACGCATTTTGTCACTTAGAGGAGAGATGTGTAGTTAGCCAAGGAGCACACAATTCCAATTATTTATTTTTTGGGAGCACACAATTTCAATCATTTATTTTTTGGGAGCACACAATTTCAATCATTTATTTTTTGGGAGCACACAATTTCAATCATTTATTTTTTGGGAGCACACAATTTCAATCATTTATTTTTTGGGAGCACAAAATTTCAATCATTTATTTTTTGGGAGCACACAATTTCAATCATTTATTTTTTGGGAGCACACAATTTCAATCATTTATTTTTTGGAAACGCACAATTTCCATTGTTCTTGCATAGATTCATACACTCAATGAACGTTAACAAACACGTTCACAACGTATCAACAACGTTCACAGCACTCGCCGTTGCCGTACATTTCAAGGTTTATGCGAGCATCCGCCTAACATCCTCCCTATTTAATACTGTGCAGAATGAAATATTCAGGAAAAACTCAATGTGTTCCCATTTTCCACATTTTTTTTCGAATTCGGAACCTATGGGCCTGTAGTTTCCAAATCTACTAAATTGAGTCAAATCCGACTGAACTTCCGATAGAATTCCGTGGTCGATACTTCGTACAATCAGAAAAACTGTGATTCATTCCGATCTTTCAAACACTCGAGAATAATCCCGGTACATTCTTTCGAAAATAGAAAACATTCCATGACAAGAAGTTCGAACGGCAAAAACTTCGAGTTCGGTAGAACCCACGACAATACGTCTAATTTTCCGAATTTTCACAATCTAAATAATATTTCAAGAGTTTCTGTTCAAGACGTTGCCAATTGAACTATTCATAGAGAAGTCTCAGATGATAAAAGACTGATAGAAGTGAGTGGCAAAATCTTATTTATGTCATTTTTCTGTACCACTGATGGTTACTCATATTTCAGTAACCCAAATTCACTTCAACTATCACTTCGACTAAAAATTACGATTAGTAAACATAAAGTATAGAAATGAATCATGATTGTGAATTTGCTTAAAATCTGTAGGTTAAAAATGGTGAATTTCATTACTTTCTTGAGAATGGTGAATTTCATTACTTTCCAATCAGAATGCAAGTACACAGTTTAATATATAAGTTATGTTTTAATTCTGTTATGAATACACACTATCTAACCTTTACTCTTATAACCTTTCATTCAAAACGTTTGGAATTAGTAAGTGTCAAATTCTGCAGTCTGTGGCGTTAACATGTTAACTTTTGCTCTCGTCGTCCACGCGCTCTCCCGCATTCGCACACTCTCTCATTATCTCTACACGCATTGGCTCCGCCCACTCTCTCGCATCCAGACAGTATCAGACAGCCGAACTCCCCCATATATGACGGCAAGATTTATTTGGACTTGGTGAAAACTGTTGGTGAGAGTCCTTTTAACAAAAGTGAAGGAATATACAAGTTTCAAATATGATAGGTTTTCACATAAGAATTCATCACCAAAGGATGTATTTATATTGAAGAAGAAGCCGTCCAGAGATAATAGAGAAACCGGCAAGTTTATCAGTGTTCTGCATTCGCATTTCTTAGAAACAATCGCGTCTTTCATATGACGAGAACGTGGGGAAAGTTTCACGTAAACTATGGAAGATTTTTTGAACATTGTAGTTGTAACTCAAAGTTTTTGCCTTTCAACTGTTCTCGTTCCCGGAATTCAGCACTGGTCATTTCATCGACTCCGTACAAACTGATGCTTTTGTTCGTTTCGGACTTTTCCTCGAACGAATTTATTCTTCAGTGTCCTCCTAGACAAAAATATCAAAAATGGGAAAAATCCAGTTTGCACGGATTTCGAAAAACAAATATTCGAAAACCGAATATTCCAAAAAAAAATGATTGAAACTATGTTTTCAAAAAATAAATGATTGAAATTGTGTGCTCCCAAAAAATAAATGATTGAAATTGTGTGCTCCCAAAAAATAAATGATTGAAATTGTGTGCTCCCAAAAAATAAATGATTGAAATTGTGTGCTCCCAAAAAATAAATGATTGAAATTGTGTGCTCCCAAAAAATAAATGATTGAAATTGTGTGCTATATAAATGTATCTTTTGGGCGATTGCACTCCTATACTGTGCTGTCGCTCAAGGAATTTGACCAGTTCTATTTCTAAACTTTTCACAAGATAGCAAAATATTTCATGTACAAGAATTCACAAAATTTGTTGAATTTCTCTGTTATCAAAATAATTTGGGAGTTTTTCGAGACGTTCGGTTGCTTCCCAATTTGTCCTGTTTTTTCGGAATAAACTCGATTTCGGAAAAAAATTTAGATTGCAGCGTCTTATATGGATGAATGAATTGTTAACTTAGGTTCAAACTACAAAGCAGTGCACCTGGCGTATGGGGTGGTGATGCTGAGAACCGAGCAGCCTCGTCCACTTTTGATGGCTCTCCTACCAACTTCAGTGGTCACGTTCAACGTTCCAACCAGAACAATATCCACTACAGTCTGTAACGAGTTTGTAAATAACAAATAACGTCTTTCCTATCTGCACGACTACAAAGAGACTACAAACCTTATTAACTCCGGCAAAACGAATTATCTATCCATCCCTATGAGACCCAGGCCAGATTTGTCATTTTCGCAGTCAACTAGCAAATTTTCGAGGATGTAGGGTGTATCTGGGAGTTTCAGCGTGATTGAAGTTCGAGAATTTAATTGGAAGCATACAGAGAAAACATAGTTTGTTCTTTAACACTGAACGATTCTTAATCGATGTTCAGGGCAGAATTAGCTACAATCCATTCTCATTTAGCCATGGCCTATAACTCATCCAAGTTGCACATCAAATATTCTCGCTTTAATAACACAACTTGATCCGAAACATCGTCATCATTCAAAATCTTATGGCTGCCATTATTTCTATAGGTTTTGTCAGACCGTTGTGGACACCGTACCATCGATTTTGTGTGGGGTGGGGTTTGGCGAGCGGCCAGTTCGTCTGCGTATCATTGATCTATACACTCTCTCAGTCGCTGGCAAATAATCAACGACCGCTCGCCCCGCATCGCTCAATCAATTGCACCCTCTGCTGTCTTTATGGGGAAAATGGCGACTATATCTGTTTTTCTTCTTTTTCTCTGATGAGCGAATGTCACATTTTCAAATGTAGATAAATGAAATAGTAAAATCAATATAATCAATGTGATTAGGATGGGCAACAGAGATGAAAATTGATCCACGGTTCCTTTTCTAACAGATGTTTGTTTCCACAAATTCACTGACCTTATATGCGTTCGGTGAGAGCCTCTGAGTGGCCATAACGAAATTTCCTGCTGCATTGTTCACGAGAATGTTTGGCACATTGCCCAACCTAAACAATGACATTACTCAGACAATTCCCAGCCAATTGGCCAGCACGTTTTTTATTGGCTGAACGAGAGTGTGCAGGTCAGAGAGACGCAGACTGTCTTAGCCTGTCTGCGCGTCATTGACCTGCATGCTCTCTCGTTTTTGTAGCTGGCCAATGGCAGAAAATTGGCGCTAATCGTTCTGAGTACCATTTCCTATACCGAAGTGAGAAAAGAGAATAAACTCTCAATCCTGAAATTTTCTTTTGAAGAACGAAATTGTTCCGAGATTACCCTATGTAAGCAAAAAGTGTATTCGTTCTGTTAATTGTCCATACATTGTAAGTTACAGCGCGTAAATTGAACGTTGGTTTGAAAACTCGCACAAAACTGTTTTTCTACAACGTCGGTTGGTTTCCATTGTTATGGCTGCACACAATTGTCCAGGTTGAAAAATGACGTATTGACATATTGCCTATCATGTTGTTATTGGCTATCAATAAGGACGATGAAACATTGAAGTGAACTCCCTACTTCTTCTCGATACTGTCGATTGCTTGAGAGACAACAACTGGGTCTTTCACGTCCATCTTGAATGCCTCACAGATTCCTCCCGTCTCTTCTCGAATCTCTGAAGCAGTTTTTTCCAGAACGTCCGTTCGTCTGAAGTAAAACGGAAGTATAAGCCATAGTCGTCGCCAACGGAAAGGCGGAAGGATACTGTATATCTCACTTTCCGCTGTGTACGCACGTATGTTCTCAATTTCAAAGCGTACCGGTTATGTTCTCTCATAGCCCAGTGGTTTGCGCTCTACTGCGAACCTTTTGCTCGCCGGTTCGATTCCGGCGCACAGACAGAAAGTTATGAATTCGGCACCCACTGTATTGCAGTTGATGATTTTTCTACTCTTTTGATTGATCTGACTTGATTTTTTCGTGTTCGAAAAACATTTTAAAAAAAAGTGTGAAGGTCAAATCACATGAAAACAGATCTAGATTGTTATCTCTTACCTCGCCGCGATAGCGACACTAGCTCCGAGCCTGGCGAACATGGTTGCAATTGCCTTGCCGAGACCAGTGCCTCCTCCAGTCACCAGAGCCACTTTACCCTGCAACCAGAAATTATTCACCCTACAATCGCACTGTGATGATGTGCAACTCTATCTAAACCAAACGATATCGGACAGCAGACTCAGATACACAGTTCAGTTTATCTCTCCACACAAAGGTTCTTACTCTAAATCATACTTTGTTGAATCTGAAAGACAACACACTTTTTCACAGATGATAATTGATTAAGATCCACCCACCGCCATCGACCCTTTGGGTAGAGCTGGGGTGAGAACTGCATTGAAGAATTTGTTCGGAGTAGGACACGCCATTTCAAGTACTGAAATTCCAGCCAATTCATAGGAGAGGAGAGAAATATATGGTATTGAAACGTCATAAAGGGGAAAGATACAAATAAGAAGAAATGGGTACATTAGTAGAAAAGGGCACGAAAAACATTGAACAAGCAATCGCTCCAGTTCTGTTGACATTTTTACTTGATCTCCTAGTGAAAAAAAAGAAAATCTGTGTTCAACTTTAAAATTAACAGATCATTTTCAAAAAGGGAAGAAATACAAGATTATTATTCTGAATACCACAAAAACATTAACTCAATATCAAACAGTATACGTGAAAAATATTGTTCAATTAATGTTTCATTTGTGTGTAGTGTTTATGGTAAAATGTTTCATTGATAACTGAAAATAAAATGACAAAATGTCTATTGCAACGGCAACCTATTTAGGTGCAATAAGAGAGACTACACTGTATTCTAAAACGGCACGTTAAAGGTCAATATTCGTAGAACACATAATTCATATATTGTTAGTCAATTGCACGTCACCTGAAACATGTCAAGCACAGCAGACCTCACAAACGTGCAATTACAAAGTGCACGATGTCTCAACCAACTCATTTCGTTTAATTGTGCAGAATAATTATAAAAATATCAAATTATATTCTTTTTCACTAGACCACTTACAGTATTCATTCAAAGTTTGAGCAGGAACAGTACGGTTTTCAGATCCACTTTTACAACTCATAACACTGTCATAACACATGTTTCATATTGTTTTAGTCTTCATACTCTTCATATTTTTATAGAGAATGATATTTGATTACAAGCACGCACAATACAGTGACAACGGTTTGGTTCAGAAAAAAATTAAATTGTGATTATTGAAATACTAGTAATGTATTTTCAGGCGAGTCAACCAAAGGCGCTGATCTTTGTTTGGCGCAAGTATTGATTTGTTCGGAACGAACCCCCCCCCCCCCACAGCTGATACATGCTTTTCTCAATTTCATTTATACAAACAAGATACAAACAAAACTATTCTATATATTAAAAACCATAGAGAGGAATTCTACATATACGTATACATAGTTAAGAACAATATTCCGTTAGACTGGATGAAAATCATGGAACAATGACTGTGCACAACTCATGATATCAACAATATAAGATATATTTACAGAAACAGCTTGTTGGAATTTTTGGAAAAACAGCCACGTTATATAAATATATGTATATTTGGCTTCGTTCGACAATGAAGATGATGAAAGTGCATTTGTTTGGTGGTTTTCCACGCCTGCCCTCTGCGTTGGAATGTTTCTTGCAGCTTTTATTATGTCTGCCCAACTTTTGAAAATGGTCCGCTTGGCATTCGACTTAGAAATATTGACAATTATGGTATCGATCGGTTTGGTCGTATCTCATAAGATAACGGTAAACATGTTTTCTTCTTTCCCACATATAAAATATACATCATGATACACGAAGTACAAATGGGACGATCATAAAATTGCGATTCCCACACCACGAAGACAGTTTATGAGCTAGACGGCGGAAGTAGATAAGAAAATACCGTTAATATTAATAATAATAATATTTATTACACAAAATGTGCAACGGTACACCAACAAATGGCGAAAGAATATGGTACAGAATGAGAAAATTAAATGTGTTCAGCTGTCGGTAAGATGCATCCAGTGGGTCAGGCTGGGAGCAGGGAGGTGACAGTGTGGCAGGGGGCCCCTGGTAGCATGATGGTGGCTACCAGATACATCTATAACCAGTCGGGAACACTATTTCGAGAGGGAATCAAGAAGTAGGTATTTTGAAGAACATGTATAGTTCGAAATTTTTTCACTCAGACCTCGGCAAAGTGCCAACAACATTTCAGGTTGTTCACCATGATAATGTTTTCCAAAATACTAAAAGTTTTTCTGAGCGGTACTTAAGCTTTGTCTCAATTTATGGGTGACAACTCTATTCATAAAACCTCTCATTTCTATGAAATATAAGTATTCGTACAATTGTCCTGATGATTTTTAGAGCCATATGATAAACTGGTGCTGGATCGAGCTACAGCATAAACCTGGCGAAATCTTTTGTCGCTGTCCTTTTTCTGTGAGTAATAAAATTGTAAAGTTTTGTCTCTGGCCGGAATCGAACCTGCGAGCAGAAGATTCGTAGCAGGGCGCTTACCACTGCGCTTATAGAGCACATAACGGGGAAGCTTTGGTATCGAAGAGATGTGTGCGTACACAGCGGAAAGTGAGATACACCATATACAGTACCCTCCCGCCTTTTCGTTGGCGAAGACTACAATTGGTATTCGATATTCATTTATTCATGCTTTCGATCAGGTAATTTTCGCTTACAGAAAACATGACAGACGCTAATGTATAGGATTTGTCAAACCGTTGTGGACACAGTGCCATCGATTTTGTATGGGACGGGGTTTGGCGAGCGGCCAGTTCGTCTGCGTATCATTGATCTACACACTCTCTCCACCGCTGGCAAATAATCAACGACCGCTCGCCCCGCATCGCTCAATCAATTGAACGCTCTGCTGTCTTTATGGGGAAAATGGCGACTTATATAGTACTTGAACTATAGGGTGTCAGCTTCTATCGTTGACATTGATCTGCAAACACAGTGGAAATCTCTAATTCTCCATAATACCGCACCCGGTTTAAACTACAAACACCACAGAGTACGTATGCTAGAAGATCCGGGCATCTCTATTCCATCCTGCGTCTCCTCAAACTTACGCTACTTCTTTCCTCTTACATCCCGCCGAGATGGAAGAGTAGAAAAAAATAGTAAGACAAAGCGAGAGACGCAGGATGGGGTGAAGAGGCCGGGAGCTTCTAGCATACGAATTCAAGACAAAAAACAATAACCGCATTCAATGGGTTTGTCACATAGACGCCATTCCCGCTCGCGTTGTTTTTCACATCGCCCTTTGTGCTAGAGACATAAATTGAGAGAGAAAAAAATAATTATTGACGTTCATTATATCAGTCGAATAAATTTCAAAGACAAGTCATTGATTTTTTCAGTTTCTCCAAATTGCTGCCTGTGTTTTCTTATTCAAGAAGCTACTCATTGATTGTGTTCACTTGTTTCTCAAGGAGTTCGCTCGGGAAAGTGTAACTTCACGTAAGTGTAGAAAAGTAAGAAAAGTGACAAGTGAGAAAAGTAAGAAAAGTAAGAAAAGTAAGAAAAGAAAGAAAAGTAAGAAAAGTAAGAAAAGTAAGAAAATTGTAAAGTGTGAAATGTGGAACAACAGATCAACCATTTCGTCCTGTCCGAGGTACCGATTTGTGATTCTCATATTTGATTTCTTAGTCTACAGAACATAGTTCGACCCAATGTTCATGGAACTTTCCAGTATTGATCAAGTAGACGGAAATAACTCTTGTTTTCATCACAAATAGCTCATTTTTCTTTTACTCAACTCGGAGACTCAACAAAATGATTCATTGTCGGATTCATCTGCACTCTGTCTGCATTTTGATCACGTCCAGCTCGCGAACTCTGCGCAGAGTCTCCGTGGTGTACTTGTCGCAAGTCACGTTGTGATTCACGTAACCGAACATTGTACTAACTTTCACGGATCCTGAAATAGGTACGATGATTTCCCCGTTGGTTTCCTAATGATAAATACCTTTTTTCGATTCCGGATATCGAAAATAGTTTTGAGTTCACATTTTGATCTTTACGTAAATATAAAAATCATTCAAACATACTGTGAGATGTTATTGATCGGATTTTGGTCGACACTTCTACGTGTAGAAACTGCATGTTGAGCTCAAGATTTTCAGAAATACATCGAAACCCAGCATTAAATAAACGAACCCTCCTGGCACTTGTAATCGACAGTTGCCGTCAGGGTGCTAGCGGTTAGGAGATAGTTGCTGATGTCTCGCATCATCACCATTTTTGATCTCATCAGAGCAATCAGAGCAGCCGGGATACGAGAGATCTGATGATATAACGTTCACTTGCATAGAGTTATAGCAGATAACATGCGAGTAGGGAGCTAACAAATTCAAATGTTAAAATTCATGACATTAGTGAGTCCTGAGGGGCTGCGGCTCGAGTACTAAACACCTCACAAGAAAACAATTAATAAATTATAGAAAAAGGATGAGATTATCTGGGAAAAAAAGAAGGTAAATCATTGAAAAGGTAGAATTCTGGTTTTTCAACCCCCCCCCCCTTTTTCGCCTAAATGTGCATCTACTCACCTGGTTTGCCCCCAACATGAGGGCCTCCATGTCGAGGTTGGTGTACAGATCATACGGTAGCCAGTTCTGACTGGTCAACGGGTTATCCCTAACCAGAAGATACTTCAGGCGACAGAGCGAAGAGAGAGCAAGCGATTCGAGAGAGTCCAGACCGAGGGCAGCCAAGTTGACTATCTACAATACATTACCATCAATTGTATTTCAATGGTATAATTGTATTGTACTTGTAACTCAGGAGACCGTAAAACAATTACTATACTTTTTGCTTAATCTATATAGTTCAGATTTAGGCAAATACATTACCAACATCAACTTCGTTGAACAAACGTATTTTGAAGTTTGCTCTCTGTATAGTCCTTGCCAACGGAAGGACGAAAGGGTACTGTATTTCTCACTTCACGCTGTGTACGCACACGTGTCTTCGATTCAGAAGCCTACCCTTATAGCTCAGTGGTTCGCGCAGTGGTTTGCGCCCTGCTACGAAACTTTTGCTGCAGGTTCGATTCCAGCGAGAGAGAGAGACTTTGGCACTCACTATAAAGAAAGCCTATATATAGCGGTATAAGTGGACCTTGTCGGTCTATCCCACAGTGTTTATAATTTTGTTCCGTTCATTTTTGATGAAAATGGTTGATTTTGCCGTGTATCGAGATCAAACAACAAAATCGGTGTCTTCCTGTACATATGTTTGTAGTTTGAGTATAGTTTGTTCCACTCACTTATAGCTCTCTACCGTAATATGCGCAAACTTTCAGGTCGAAGTTTGATATGTTGGCGTTTTTAGATTTTTTTCACAATTTTGGTGATGTCGTCTGTACCCTTACCAGTACAAAATCTGGAAGTTTGAAACCAAACTATTGAATGATTAATAAGAAAACGCTAATCGAAGATATGAAGGATTACTGTAGAAGCACATTGATTGGTGAAACCGAGTATGGTACTACTTGTCAGTTACCTCCAGACTCTTGAACTTGTGCAGAAATCCCTCTTGGAGAGACGGGGTCATGTTCTTACAGAAGGCAATTTCCAACGCACGCAGTTTCTCAGGCGCAGGAATGTCGGGTATTTTGTCGATTGCCTACAATTGATACGTAGTTTCTTTCGGTTTTCCGTAGAGCAATAGAGATCAGACGAATCAGAATTATAAAAACTAATATGCCCAAGTTGTCTCATTTGTCAAATCAGGTAAAACGTATGCAATTTGAAACATTCCAAAGAAACTTTTTCTATATTTTATCGACATAACTTGGTTCTTTTGTAGAAAAGTTCACTCACATATTCGCGATCCAACACTTCCGGATCGTAGGCTGAAGCGTCGTTCAAGTAGTTCATTGCGTTGTACGATGAACCGTCCAACGATCTCCTATGAAATGTTGGAAACTGGTGGAAATATTGGAGATTCATTGGAAATTTTTCGTCAAACATTCACATAGTGACGTGAAGCGTGAAATACATCGCCTGGCTTCGAAACGCTCAATAGCAGTGCCCGAAATATCACACTCATTCACTCTTTATACCTTACTATTTCATTTACTTTTGATATTCTGCTAAGAGAATTGAAAGAAAAAATGAACGATATTCGAGGTTTGTTCACGTTTCATGGCACTTTTCGATAAAGATAACCTAATGATGTAGTACACTCCACAGATTGCGGAAAAACCCCTAATAATTGTGACGTACTGTGACCGACTGTTTCATTTGAACTTTGACTCGCCACTGACCCGTTGAGATTGAGTGAAACGAGATGGATTTGCTTTGTGAAGAGTCCCGATGGGAGAGACGTTAGTTTATTCCCGGAAAGAGACAGGAAACGAAGCTGGGGAAAATCGTCGAAGGCACCTATACTGTTAGTCAATTGCACAGTCACGTGAAACACGCTACACACAGCAGAACTCAGAAATGTGCAATGCAAAAGTGCACGATTTTCCATCAGAATATTCAATTTACTTCTAGTATAAATCAGCTCATTTTTGAAAATCTTTCATACACAGAATAAAAACTATTTATTCATTATCTAGTTCAGTACACGCGAAATCGGAATTGGATAGTAATAAACATATATCATTTGTTCTCTCATGTCAAACCTTCTTCAATTCGTGCGAGATCCGAGTCTTGTATGGTGAGAGAGATCAGTTTTCCGCTCTGCGCCAGAAATCCGGGTCCAATTGAAGTCAAATGCGTACTGAAATGTTTCACTTTTGATGAGGGATACGTAACGTTTGTTGCGGAACCCAAAGCGTTCGTTTCGTTATTAAATGGCCCATAACGTTTTATTAAATGGCCCATAACGTTTGTTATAATCCATTTTAGTATTTTCAACAACGGAAGTTTCCTCTTCTCCCCCATATTCTCAGGAACTGAAAACAAATGACTTTCATATATGAATACCCACTGATCCATATAGAAATGTTCCAGACTTTCGAGGTTGTTGAGAACACTAATATCCAGCTTGTCCTCCAGTATTCCACTGAACCCGAGGAACTAAAATGAACGAAAGCGGTCAAATGCATAATGTTTAGAAAAAGAAAAACTGCTTGGAAAAAATTGAAAGACTATTCTAACAAAAGACAAATTCTGCAAACTCGTTGACGTTGAGTCGAAAATCGCTATTGTATAGGATTGCAGCTTTCTCTCCCACTTGTATTTCTGTTCTTCTCGATAAAACTGAGAATTTGTGTGGGATTAAATAACTATGTTCTACATCCAACATTTCGAACTTCTGGTTATTTCAAGAACTTATCGGGGTTGTAGGTTGTCCTATTCATAAAAGCAAATAAATTCATGATTGTAACTTTTTAGTATTTTCAATCTCTCCCGTTTTTTTCATGGTAGTATAAGTTCGACCCTCAGACAACGTTTGATCATCGTTAATAAAAGAAATTGAGAGAACCGTAACTTACCTGCAGGTTTTGTGCATTTCCAATCCATTCGGGCAAGCTTTTCACGGAGCATTCTTGCAAAACCAAGGATTTGAGAGTGGACAGATCTTCGTGGGGCTGAAACATTTGGGTGAAGTCGGAGAACATAACTTGCGAGATTTCTCTCGTAGGGCTGAAACCTCGATTGAAAGCTGGCAGAAAAAAATCTCATATCAGTTGGAGAAAAAACCTGCGCATAATTTGTTCCACCGCGTATTCCGGCTGAGTTGGCTTGACGCGTGTGGGCCAAAATTTTTCTACGCTTGCCGTCGCCACGCGGCAAAATGGAGCACTTGCTAGTCGCATTACGTTTCTATGCAGCCCATCTTCAAAGACCAAGTTTGTGTCAATGCTTAGATTATCTAAAGCACACAACGTGTATTCGCCATTCCATTAAAAACACTACAGGATCAATTTTCCGAGAAAAGGGGCTTCATAGAACCCTTTTCGTCCTAATCATTCTTCACAGACCCTAGTGGTTGACCAATTCGTGCATGAATGGAGAAGTATGTTTCAAGAACCATCAGTTTCGACACTATATATCAAATAGAACGCGCCATATATACATAATGTATTGTTTGATTTATCCAAAACTCTTCGACCCATAATTATCCCTTATTTGTACCTGCTCCCAATCAGTCAAGTCAATAGAAGTCAGCCAAAGAGAATCGAGGCGACTGAGGTTTCTGAGCAGAGGAACCAGCTCTGGCAGTTGTAGTTTGTAGTCTGCCACTGATCGAGGGAACTTGTATTGGACGAGGACAACCTGGGAAACAATATCTTGAATTCACATAAAAAAAACAAGAACACAACTCGAGCAGAGGTTTTGATTAGGGCTGCTATTAACTGTATTGAGATCAGAGAGCACAAGAAACACATATATTAGTTTGATCAGTCCACGTGACATTCACACGACAATGCCGCGCGACACGCAACGCGTCTGATTAGAATTAGGATACAGCAGTTTTCTGACATTTAGGGTTGTGCTCCCTTAACGGGAAGATATAAAATTCTAAGCACTCCGTTCATTGCAGCCTGCTTTTTCATTGATGTTTTAGGTGCTTCAGTGTTTTATTGAGAGTATTAGTAGTTTCCGATCTCATGGTTGCAACTATAGTTAATCGCATGCGATTATATAAATTAACAACACTTCGATTCGAAAACGAATCGTTGTCATTCAGAATTTCTCATCTTTGATATCATTCTATTTACCATGACGAACAGGATCAGAATAAGAATTTTTAGCATATAACACCAGACCCCTCTGTGTTTCAGCTTATGTTTTTCCGAAAAGTAGATAGGTGATTTCCACCCGCATTCTATTGTTGTAGTTATCAAATTACAACAAGATGTTTCGATTAAGATGTTCCACAAACAGAAGTTAATGAATATGAGCCTCACATTTGTGACGTTTTCAAAGAGTTGAAGTGCTGTTCTGATGGCGTTATTCGTCTGTTTCTGGCTACCTTTGTCCTCCACTGCGGTAGTCAGCTGAAATTGAGTTAGAGTTGCAGTTGAAAACATTTTTATTGACAGTCATGCAAACGTGCCAATGAACTTTTGCGGGAATCTTTTCCGAAAGAAATGTATATATTTCTGGGGAGTTTGTTACGAAATTGTGAAAAACATGCTGGAACTTTCGAGTGAGGATGGCAAAGACTACTACCTAAACTGTACCTAAACTAATACGATGCGAGTAAACATACTAAAAATCAAATAGAAATGTGAACAGATTTCAAACATCCATTACATGTGCTTTGAATTTCAATATGTAGTTCACCTTATCAATCGACAACCACAAAACTGTTGTAAATGTTAACACGTCAGAAAGTTTGGCTGTTTTGACTCTTTCATGGCGCTCCAATGTTTCGCCTTAAATCAGGACGATTATGCGGACCGATCCCGTGTCAACGTTCCTTTAAACTGCATTTGAAAAATATATCGAAGATTAAAGGACTGAACCGTTGTGATTGGACCACATAATCGTCATTCTTTAATAGTGAACTACCTGATAGGAGTGAATGTTCTGTCGTTTGAAATAGTTCCACGATGCATCGTCCAGTCCTTTATCGAAGGTAGATGAGTAGGCGTTGAGTTCGTTCACAAAGTACACTCCCTGAACCAAAAAATATTTTCTCACCGCCAACGACATGGAGGTACAAAAACCATTGGCGGCGTTAAATTTTTCATCCCAAAGTGATTTAACCAGTGGCAAATAAAGATGAACACATTTAAAACAGTGCAGTTGAGTTTCGGGTCAGTCGGAATTACTCGCGTTAGAGTTATCCGTTTTTCAAAAACTGCACTTTGAGAGTGCTTTTCCTTTTACACAAAGTAGGGTGGACAACTTTTTTGACTCGCTGTGATTCTCGATTTTTATGGGGAGACAGTCACTCACGACCCCGATTTGGGTTATTTATAAATGATAAATGTCTATTTTCTACCTCTTGTGCTGCTTTCGGTGTTAGTGGTAGGTCCCAGTCAGAGCAATTGAATGATTTCATCTTAACTGCCCCCAAGTCGGAAGTCCAAACGGGAGAGGGCCGACGAATACCACACATTGGTTCTTCTGAAACATTGGAGTGTGATAAAAGCTGAACCACAAAACCATGCTGCAGTGGCCTTGGAGATTTTCGAGATATCAGAAATAAGTCGGATTTCAATTCAATTAGACCAATGAAATATCAAAATGTCTAGCATCAACTGAGGTTCATGTAGTGGTTCTTCAAAAAGTATAATATATTGACACTGAACGGTTGTTTTTGTTCACAACCATTTAAGATATACAGTAATATTCCTAGTGATTTACAGCTGGCTATTAATAATATTGTTGACTGAGTCGAATGCTTGGTCCATGCCTATCGCCCCACATAAAACTGCCCTTCTCAGACTCGGAAGTAATAATCAGTTGTTACCCTACCATATACAAAATGTAAATATACCTGCTAGCTCTAGTACGAAAGATCTTGGTGTGATTATTGATGAAAAGCTAAAATTTGAATCTCACATCAACTCTAAAGTTGCCCTGGCCAATATCAAAGCCACTCAGTTACTCAAGGCTTTTCGCTTCACAGATGCCACTAGGTATTATGTCTTTGTTCAATGTTTACGTTAGACCAATTCTTGAATATTGCTCCGAGATATTCAGCCCTCCTCCCAAATCTAGACTGTGTTGTCGTTTAGAGGCTCCATTGAGAAAGTTTACAAAAACTGTATGTATTCGTTGCAAAATCCCGTTTGTTTCGTACAAAGACACACTTTCTAAGCTTAATACCCAATCGAGTTATGCTAGAAGAATCGCTATTGATTTACTCCAAGCGCACAAAATTCTGAATAAAAAGTCACAATTGGTCAGGTGTCCTTTTGTTCTGAGCAGAAATATCAGACACAGAAGTAGGTTAATTCGTCAACTCAATGTATATCGTGATGATAACTGGTTCTTTTCTCGTGCTGAACGTCATTGGAACTCATTCAATAGAAATGAATCTGATATGCTATCAATAGGTCAACTACGTGCTAGATTGAAAAATATTGATGTCAGATTGTTCGGTGAGGTACCACGTTTCTTAACATAAACACTACTGTAATTGTTTTCTCCATCTCTTCTCTCTGTACCATGTTTACTTGTTTACGATGTATTCGTTTTCCGCGATTTTTCATTAAACGCTCCCTTGTAAGTTGACTGCGTCTTCAACACGCAACCCCTTGGGATCCGTATTCGCCATAGGTACTCTTATCATTTTCATGATACTTTCATCATTTGTACTGTGTTTAACCTATGCGAATTAACTTTCAATTATTATTAACCATAGTCGGTTGATTACTTTTTCCCTAAAAAATGTACCCAGCTAACACTGTATTCGCGCGAACTGGTTTTCGAATATCGTTATATTTGTTTGCAACAAAAATATGAGTTGTCATGAAACCTTATCGGACAGTGTTTATAGGTTATTTGCTCATTCGAGAAGGACGATTGTGTGGACCAATCCCGAAGCTTCAGCCCTTTAAACTGCAACACATTTTTCAATTGCAGTTTAAAGGACTGAATGGGATTGGTCCACATAATCGTCCTACTTCAAAATGTGAGGTGATACGTGGTTCTCGTTTCATTTAATCCCAAAAAACGAAACTAACGTGTCTTGAACACATGCATACAACGTCGATGACAGAATTCCGACATGAATTCACCGTGTTCCATGATTCCTGCAAAGAGCAATTTTCGAAATCTGTTGATATACTGTTAGTGAATTGCACAGTCACGTGAAGCATGTCAAACACAGCAAAACTCAGAAACGTGCAATGACAGAATGTACGATGCCTCATGAGAATGCTAACTTTACGTGACTCCTCAATCTTCTTCTACTACTACAACTAGTACAAACACTTCGGAAAACCACTGTGTTCACGTATAGCCGGTTCGCTCCTTTAGTATAATCAATCACGCCTACTCTTCGCAAAATCAACTTTAACCAAACCAGAAACTAATTAGTATAAAAAAACGGGTGTAAAGAATGTAAAGATTAGTTTTGGATAATACGTGTACAAGAAATATGAAAGAAGTCCAATAAAAATATTTTGAGGAAAAGGCTAACCTCGCTCGGTTCAAAATTTCAGAAAAAAATGAATACCGAGTTTTTTGGAACCAAAAAGAACCAAAAAGAAAACATCTGACTGCGACTCACAATGATCTAGCTTACACTCTGTTTTTTTTTCAAGAAAAGCGAGATTAGCCTTTTCCTCAAAATATTTTTATTGGACTTCTTTCATATTTCTAGTACACGTATTATCCAAACTAATCTTTACATTCTTTACACCCGTTTTTTTATACTAATTGAACTCTTTTTCTATAGTTACGAAGTAACGGTCATTTTTGATAAAAATGATATTTTGAACAATAAGCTGAACAAGAAATTTTATGAGGTTCTATTGGAGTTTTTACCGGCGCCGTAGTTTAGAACGATTGGCGTAGTTGTAACCTCGTTCAAGTGAGAGCAACTTTTGTGCTCCAGGCAGGAATCGAACCTTCGTTCGCCGTGCGTGAATAGAGCTTTTATCCAATCCGCCATTCAGACATGTGAATAGGAGTGAAAACCAAGCTGTACCCGCCTGTCATGAGTTCTTCATTGGAAAACGTCTTCCTACTACACGCTAAACTCTTCTTTCATTTTTATTTTCACGAAACCGGTCTATCCATGATTTTTTTGCGAGACTTTTCGGCCCTCTCACACGTAATATTCAAATTTCAGACATACCTAAAAAATACGTATACCTCAACTTTTTTATAGCTTTTTAACAATGTAAGAATTTTTGAAATGAGTTAATTTTGAGCGAAACTGTGCCGAGATTTGAGGAGGCGGACACTTTTGTCGCCGCCGCCGCCGCCGCCGCCCCGCACGGAAGCCATTTTTGCGAGACGTTAGGCCCTCTAACTCCTCTCAACAAAGTTTACTTGGAACGTGAACTTAATGTCTTGTAGACATGTGCCCTTTCAGTGATTCATGCAAATATCAAATAAAATGGTCGACGTACTTTGAAGAAAATGTAATAAACTGTTTTGGAATGTCTGCAGACCTCTGAACAAAAACTAATCTGCGCAGCGCTCCGCGCTGCGCCCGATAAAGAAATGATTGAATGGTCATTCGAAAAATGGAATATATAGGTATCGCAAAACATTCAACAGCGCAATTACTTGTTGTATGAAACACCTCACAACTAACCCAATCTTTGATAATGGTATTGACTTCCGGAGGTAAGCAGATAACAGGCACTTCTTCCACCGAAAGCGTCTTTCATGAAGGAGGGGTTCATCGATAGAGGGTACTCGTAGTGTTGTAGAGTGGCGCTGAAATCATTCACAGTCCAAGATGAAAACTCGTTAACACTAAACGTAAGAAGATGGAATTTCTAGAAATTTGGTTCAAAGGGACCGTTCCTCGTTCATTATTATAAAACCACAATCAGTCAACTAACTGTCAACTTTTTGTATTGCTCTGTTTTTTTTCTCGAAAAAGCGGTGCGCCCTCGCGTACGTACATGATACACCGAGTTAACCTACGTACAAAATTTTCAATTAAACCATATTTAGAACATTGCCGAAATTTCCACAATCAAAGCTGTGTAGGGAGATCGGTGAATATTATAAAAACAACAACGCAGTGAGCGATTAAGGATTGTTGTGTTACAGTAACCCAAATCTTGTTCGCTTTGATTTTGTTCCGTTATAATGCGGTTGTTTGAACTTTCTGTATGAAAGATGTAAAAAGTCTATCAAACAAAATAAATGAGTCTTTTAATCATTCAAGAATTACTTACATCGCTTGTTATAGATGGGTCTCTTTAAAGCATATTGGATCAAGGTGAGGAAATCGGCAAATGATAAGAAACCGTTCAAACAGCTATGTTTGGGTTATGCATTGTAACCTGTTTCAGAAATAGAAATACAAACTACTGAAAATGTTTCGATTAGAAACTTACATTCCATTCGTTCCCATCAGGCCAACATTATCGTTACAGTGATTCACGGCATTTCTCGAAAGCCCGGTTCTATAATAACGACATTCGAATGTTTCGTTCAGACTATTTAGTACGCATGAGATTTCACTCTCTTGTTTCAACTGTCTTCTTTCTAAGTGCGTATAAACTACATGACATATGAAAAACACATTTACGATATACAAGATGGGATAGTCTAGGTAGAATATTGATTGGAAACTGACCCTATCAGCAGACTGAGAATATAGAGCGGATCCCACATCAATAGGTGAATAACTCCACGAGAGTAACGATAGAAATCGTTAATTTCCTACCAATGTTCGTAATTTCCCGTTAGACAGGTATTCATTTCCGTTCCTGCTCGGAAATAGATATCAATTTTCACTGAAACAACACTCATACTTTAGTTTGAGATGGAAACATGTTAAGAGAAATGAAAAATATGAAAATCCTTCTATCTGTATCAAAAGGATTATGAAACCTCTCCGGTGTTTCCGTATAAGCTAAGGAATGTGTTCATGGTCCAAAAGTAAAAGAACTAACGTTGAAGAAATGAAACTCCCAGCCTCCATGTTGGTTTTTCATTAAAAAAACATTATAGGCACATTTCACGGTCGTTAAGGTTTTTTTAACCCAAAATGTGATTACTACGCTGTCAACGTGACATGTGAAGTGCAGAGGACCATAACCGCTCGTTAGCCAGTAGAAAAACGATAGCTTATGAAGCTATTCCCAACGGAAGTTATACTGTGTCAGGGTTTGCCGTTTAACCTTTTCAATTTACAGCTGTTTTCGCGCGCAAACTATTCTACAAACTTCAACCATCAAGGGGTTTTTTGAAAGTCCATATTCAACCATGCTTTTCCTGTTATTGCTTTGTGTGAATGAAAAAACAGTCAACTTCAATTATTTCCAAAAGTAATTTTCAATAGAATGTGCCTTGTAACCCCAAACTCAGAACAAAAAAAATCATGTTGCTTTTCACAAATAATACCACTGTTCGACACACAACTTCATTCTCACACCCAATGAATAGGGAAACATAGAGTGGGAGCAGGTACCAAATCGATACAATTACAATTGGCGAAAAATCGAATGAAAATACTACAATGAGACAAGATTCTTCAATTGTTGTAGACGTTGGTTTGAATGTTTCATCCGCACACAATACAATCTTCATTCGAGGCGGACAGCAGAGATTCTCTTCTCAGAACTTTCAACTGAAAGAATACAAAATAAGCGTAAACTATAATCTATAAAGCAGTGTGCGATTGAATGTACTCGTCCTGGTAAATGAGAACAAAAATTAGTTTGCTTGATCAGGTTGTGTAGCAGGGATACTCAGAGAAACTCGAAGATAAGCACTTTCCGCTGTGTACGCCCACATCTCTTTTATTCCAGAACTCGCCGGTTATGTGCTCCAATAGCGCAGTGGTTTGCGCCCTGCTAAAAAGCTCGCAGGTTCGATTTCGGCAAGAGACAGAAATTCATAAATTCGGCTCTCACTATACTCTATGGTGTGAATTATTCCGTTACGTCAGAATGCGAAAGGTGTGCATTGATGAATGATTTGGAACAAGCAACTGTTGAATCTCACCGATTTCTTCAGTCTTCTCGAAAACTCGAAAAGATGGTCCCGCAGCCGAGAAACTTCCTCACGGCCGCTGATACCCTCCCTGAAATTAAAATTTTGTTTCATTCAATCATGTTTTTTTCAATCTAATTTCCAAGAAACGAGCTCGTTTTACAGAATGACGTCATCATTTATCGATGCAGGTAATTTTAAGTTGCTCATTGGTATGTGTGTACATTTCCATATTAATTTTCTCAATGTTTTCCCCACAGATTACCGTTTTTCAAAGAGTAGTGCTTTCTGTGTCAAGTTTTTCAGTCTAATACAAACTGAAATATATGAAATGTGAATATATGACATGTATATTATATACGTAGAATGGAGCACTCACATATGCAGAAGAGTGCCTAGACGTGCTATACAAGAAGTAAATTGAATAGTCACGTGAAGTTATTATTCTAATGAGGAATCGTGCACTTAGTCGTTGCACGTTTCTGAGTTCTGCTGTGTTGAACAGGTTCTATGTGACTGTGTAACTGACTAACAGTACACTAAAGTAACGAAAATACTTCGGTTGAACCTACTTGGAAAGCGCGTAGACGGCAGGCATATTGTACAGAGTGTTCAACGTTTCGGAGGCTCGAAGCAGGTCTTCCGATGACTATAAGGCAAAGAATTAGTAAGATTACATTATTTTAACGACAAAATAGAAATTTGTTTTCTTCAATTTTATCTGCGGCTGGTTCAAACGTTAGATACGTTTGCTTCTTATCTCCCAGTTAAAGGTATTGTCAAACCGTTGTGAACAGCGTACGATAAGTTTGGTAGGGGGCGGGGTTCGGCGAGAGGCCAGATCATCTGCGTAACTTTGACCTACGCACTCTCTCATCTGCCAGGCAAGTAATCAACAACCGCTCGCCTCTGCATCGCTCAATCGATCGAGTACTCTGCTGTCTTTATGGGAAAATGGCGACTATAATCGACTAACAGTACACTTGCCTGTTGAAAGACATTGCATATTTCCTGACAGCCATAGAGTTTCTCTGACGATTCATTCTGAGCCACTTTGTTCCGTGGGTTTCCAGATGTCAATTGCTGAGAAATACTGAAAAGTTCAAAAATCGAAAACAACGTGAACAAACTGAAACCTTTTTAGAAAGCCTGTCATCGGCATGATGTGACATAAGTAGCGAATGCGAAACATTAATTCGTTCTGAATACGTATGCTGGAAGATCCCGGCACCTTCATTCTATGCTGCGTCTCTCGCTCTGAATCTTTATTTCTCGTCTCGTACATTCCGGCGGGATGTGAGAGCAGAGAAATAGCGTACGTTTGAGGAGATGCAGGATGGGATGAAGGTGCCGGGATCTTCTAGCATACGTACTCTGTTGTCAGTGTAAATCAACGACGCAGTGGAATAACGATATTGGCACCTTATTCACTTATGGGCAGTTATTTACCCGGTTTGTGATAATTCCCAATGTTATTCAGCACGTAAAGGGGGATTTAGCACGGAAGGCTCCCGAATTGAGGGTCGTCTGGTTGCTGAGAAAGTTCCAAGAAGATATGTGAACTAACGAAGAACGAACCGTTCCAAGTTTTTCTGAATTGAAAAGATGTTCTTCTCCAAAATTGTCACCCTTCCGTCCACGTTCGTTTGACTGTCCTCAGTCGACTTCGAATCGTTCCTAAAACAAGTAATTTCTTCGCCAAAATACCACACAATGTTGTAGCACCTGTAATGAAATGTATTTAACTATTTTTAAGTTTGAAAATCTTCTTGAACAGTGAAAATCTATTTTGAACCATGTTCAACCAAACGTTTCATCCAACACTCACAATAATGTACTGTGTCCGGAAAAGGTGGAGCCGCTTCTTTGAGAGCGAGCTTGGCTCGGTAGAGACAGACTAAAGGCCGAACTAGTCGAGTCATTTCCCCCTTCCAGACGAGTCTTCAACTGCAATGAAAAAAGGTATGAGATCGGAGGTAAACATCATGAACAATCTTTTTATACTGATTTTCGTTTACTCGAACATTCGCCAGTTCTCTGCTTCGGCCCGCGGGGATACGAGTGTCGCGAAATAGTGCGCAGAGCGAGAGACACAGGATGGCATCAAGTTGTTCGGATGTTCTAGCATACATAGTGAAGTTCAGAGTCTGTTCTCCGCTGATTGTTAGAGAGTATTTCTAGCCAAAACCGAAGTGGAAAGTGATCCTAATTGTGTTGTTTCAGAAATCTTTTGGTTTCGGATACCACAGATGATACAACAGTTGGTGACAGCAGAATCGAACTATGCCTATCATTCAAAAAAAAGGCAACCATGCCTATCATTAAAAAAAGGCAATTATGCCTATCATTAAAAAAAAGGCAACTTTGCCTATCATTCAAAAAAAGGCAACTATGCCTATCACTCAAAAAAAGGCAACTATGCCTATCATTAAAAAAATTACCGTGTTGTACATTTGGTCGAGATCGCTATTAAAGCTGGTGAGTTTTGTGTCCAGTTCCCTCACACGTTCATTGATTTTCATATTCTGGTTCATTCTCTTCTGAAATATTCGGGTGAGTTATACATATCATGCTATTATAGTGTTCGGTGTTTCACTCATACTGTATCGAATGACTTTGACGAGGACCAACTGAATGTTACACACTTTTCATATCTGTGCAATGGTTTTGGAAATTTTCATTACCACTAAGACGCCAACACTTTGATTACAGAACTTTCAGTTGGTTTTAGTTACGTAAATGCAGTCCGAAAGGTTGTTTATCATTCGAATCTCATTTTCTAAGTATTCTTGAATAAGTTTACAGTAAAGAATTAGAAGATGTACTGTTAAAGTCAAAGTAGAATAGTGTCGAGTATATCACAAGTCGAGCCTTCTCATTGGTGAATTCTATATGTAACCGGGTTTTTAGGTAACCTAACCTTTTTTTGATATCCTCTTTTTCAGGTTACCTCAGTAGGTAAGCGGATGGTAACCCAAAATGAAAAACCGGTTAACTGTTTTTCTAACGCAAAATGTGGTTTTTACCCTTAGTTTGACCGGTAACCGGATTTTAGATTTTGGTTACTTCCAGGTTACCTACTAAGGTAACCTGAAAAAAGGTTACCAAAAAAGGGTTAGGTTACCTGAAAACTCGGTTAGTTGTAGAATTGGCCCATAATTTCATACCTGCAGCACTGCCAGAACTCCTTGATCCCTGTTCATTAGGTGGATAGATTGAGACTGAAGGCTGTCAGAAGATTTACTAGATGCCATGTCCTATAATAGTACTCATTATGAACATCCTCATTCATCTCTACCGTTTCCTGCACAGTTATCTTTTTTCAGAACCAGGTATTTGAGCTATTGAGAATTTTTATAAAAAAAATGTTTTTGATTCGCATTCAAGCTATTATTTCAATTAGTATATTTTGAAAACAAGCATTATTGCTCTAGATCAGTAATTGGTTGACTAGTGTTTTCTATTGATGCCTGAATGCGTTGCATGATATTCCTCAGAACAGAACTGAATGTGACCGAATAGAAAGTTAGAGAGAAAATGAACCTCTTAATAGCTTGACGAAGTAAGAAATGAACAGATATTTTCAGCTGAGAGTGAGTTTCCCGGTTGGACACGTTTCCTTTCCGTTTTCAAGAAGTTCAGCTCGTCTAGCGAGTAGAAAACGTGTCTTTCCAGGAAAATTGACGTGAGGGAAAAACGGTCCTCGTTCTGCCAAATATAGTACTTTCCATTTCTACTGAGACTCCTACCGTGAGAATACGAAACTTTAAGTCCATTTAAATAACGCAGATATTATTAGAATGGTTAACAAATTTTCCCTCAGATTGTGACAACCTATTACAAAGAGAGATTTCGAATAGTTTTGGACAAAGTCGAAGTTTGTGTTAGAAGAGCGCCATTGTAGAACGCAAAATTGTACTGTAGGAGCCTCAGTAGGAATGGTGTGGACTATAGCGAAGGTCTCAATAGATTGAGCAGTGCGGGACAATCGGTCCTTAACATTGTGTACCAGCAGATGAGAAATTGTAGATCAATGCAGATGGCCGCTCGCCAAATCGGTACTCTACAAAATCTCAGAACGATTAGTGCCAATTTTCTGCGATTTGGCCAGCTACAAAAGCGAGAGAGCATGGAGGTCAATGAGGCCGCAGACATCTGCATTTTTCTGACCAGCACACTCTCTCTCTTCGAGTCGACTACAAAAGTGGCTGGAAGTTGTCTGAGATTGATCGTGCGTTGTGCGATGTTTGGAAGGAACTTATAAATTGCTCGGTAATGAAATAGATTCCCACTGAGACTCTAGCAGTGTGCCAAAAAAAAGTCTAGTCTGTTTGTGCACGTCAAAGTCTTCAAACGAAGAGAGACCTTCTTAGCCCCTTTAAACGAGAATACTTTCCAGGACACGTTTGTTTTCTATGAAAAAGTGTTCCTCTATGAAGTCTAACTGGTCTCTGTGCGGTCTAGCCTAAACTTAGCATAATCTTTCCACGTGTCACCACTGCATTCACGTGTCGGGCGCATTACGCGCACAGTCGTATGCTAATCAGCTGCGACCGAGCAATATGCTAAGTTTAGGCTATGCCGAACAGTCTCTGGTAGGAATGGAGATGGAGGGAACTATCATGCTGATGTTGCGACTGACTCTCATAATCTAATTTTCATCAGACTATGTTGCACACGACTGTGTCTCTTTTAATGGACGATTCCTGCAAGAATGGTTTACTAGTAGTCTTTGGTGCTATGATCAGATATAACTTATCGACAGTTTCTTGGTTTCTGTCCCAGATTATAGAACGACGATTATGTGGTTTAATCCCAACGCTTCAGTCCTTTAAACTGCAATTCATTTCCCAATTTAGATCGCCATAAATACAACTTCATACCAACTTGTTGTCGGTTTTCGGTTCTTCCGGTAAATCAACAGTTTGTTTAACCAGACAATTTGTTTCCGTTCCATTTCAAATGATGAGTATTCCGATCGGGCCGGGTTACTGTAGAAATGGGGTCGTGATGGGGTGCCTTTAAGCACATGCCGCCACGCGACCAAATGAGCTAAGAAATTGACCCATTGACCGTTATCCGCAAATACCGTGTTTGAACACGAACATTTACGCGGAAAATTCAAATACTTTGGAATGGAATAGGTTTTATTCGCAAAAAAAAGTTTGGGCAAAAACATTATGAACATTCTACTATTCTTCAAATGTTCCTATAACCCTCCCTACAGTACAGACCAGTCTGTTTCGAAAAGACCGAGATATTTGAGTTTGTTTCTTCTTTCCTCTCCTGAACAAGACACTGTGTGAGACAAATATTCTGAGTAACACTTTCATTTGAAACCGTAATCCGATCCTTGCAGTTTGAACAGACGTGTACAGTCCAATGTGAAGCATATCAGGTGTGAGATAACATTAGGTGGAGATGATAATACAAAACATGAGTGTCTCGCTTTTCACGACTTGTTTTCATCTGTACCTCTCTGTGTTCGTTTCATACTGTACAATAGTAAACATTTGTTATTACTTCAAATTTATTCCACTCATCAGAAAAACTGAGCAATTGCAGCATAACAATGTCAAGTGATATAGGGCAAAGGCTATATGGTAATATACACGCAATCAATGAGTTTTCCCTCAAAAATCGAATAAGGAAAAAGAAAATAGGATGAAGGGAAAACTATTGAATACGTGAATAAGAAAGTGTACCCGAAGGCAAAACTTCAAGGCCGGAGATACAAGCGCGTGGCTGTTCTACACAGGGGGCGAGCCGGGGACAAGACCATTCCGAGACGGAAATGGCTTGAAACAGCCAAGTGACATCAGAGATACAAAAACAAACACGGTTATTTACAGGAACGACAGTAAGTAAACATAAAAAGCAATCATCTTTGACTAATCACGATCCACTTCCTGACTGTCAAGGAATGCTGAGAGGCGGGCGAGCAGAACGAATTCGGCGGGCTGCCTAGCAGTCAGACGGTCGGGAACACGGAATAAAAGCAGCAGAACGGTACAATACTTCAACACATTCAAAGGGGGGCAAAACAGCTACTGAACGCACCGAGATGGACAACGTAATGGGGAAAGACAGCAGCTGAGAGAAGGGGAGGTTGGGAGGTCAACTGCTGTCTACTCGTCAGAAATGCGCTTGGGGCAGGATAAAACTACTACTTGGGACTACGGTGATGACAACCCATAATACATATGGTATCGGGGAGGTGAAATGGAATGCACTATTGAATTAAGGCAGGTGGGAAATTGTACCTAGACAACGTTAACTATTCGGTTGACCCAAACTCTCGACCGTGAAACACTGTTCAAGCATATCGAATAAAAAAATTAGGAACTTGGGTCTATCGAATAATCGACTGTCCGATCGTTGTATTGGATATTACAGGATGGTATGAAAGATCTCTAGATGGGTTGGGGCAAAGTCAATCGACTAGCAAAATTGTTGGCTACAAAACATGAGAAGATACAATAATCTTCCGCTAACATAGAAAACATACACATAATAGATTGGCGAATACGAAACATAGAGATACACAGCCTAACCTGTAGGACGGAACTACCATAAATAAAACGTGGTTACATGGGTGGTGCACATGCGTTGAGCACGGCGATAAATAAAAAAGGTAGGAGCGGTGGGGAAAACAGGGAGATACCCCTTTGAAAACTAATGAAAGCATAGATGACTAAGGATAAATGACTGGAACAAGATTCGACCAGATTGAAAACACTACTCTTGCACTCTAAACCACCAACACGCTTCGACAAATACATTAACAGCCTCTAGGCAATTAGATAAACGGGTGGCTGAGAGCACAACTAATCTCGTCGTCTAGACAGAAGAGAGCCGGGCCATCTTGGGAGGCGAGCAGTCCATTTCCTTCTTGCCGAAACATTCGGGTGAACTGACTCCCGAACAAAATCCCGAGTCATTGTGCGGGGTGGCGGGCACCGACTGCTGGCAGGCGGACAGGGCCGAGGGCGACGGAGTCCGGCACGATGCCGGCGGCGCCTGCGGACTGATGGCAGCCGGAATACTGCCGGCAGACAGGGCACGCTCCAGCTGGGGTGCGAAGCCACGCAACATCGACTGCAAACACTAATGGTTACACTCGGATCCACAATCAGAAAGCAAATAAGAGCCCTATCCAATGCCAGTCTAACGTCCGAAAGTCCCTCAGAACTATATATCACTGAACGGCCAATGTTCAACAATGCGCTTCGCTTCGAACTTTAAATAAAATATTAGAGAAAAAAATGCATTGTAGAATTCTACGTGAAACGCAACGAGAGAGAGAGAAAGTAAAACTAACCGTTTCCATGCCAAGTGCGAATGGAAGAATGAAGTCGAGTTCTTTGATGAGAACATCATTTCCGAATCTGTCCACAGCGTACATCATTGCCATTGCACATTGGAGAGAAGGGATCATCATTCCCAGCTTAGCGTCTGAAACAAATATATATGAGCACAATTAAATCCACTATCGGAATGAGTGATAATTTATCGGTTTTTGAAATACGCTGATAGGAAACTTTTTTAACAAAATACCATTCCTGTATCAAATAACATCTCTAGCCTCAGTACTTGCTCTACAACCTAGTGTTTCACACATGACACATAAACCAGCCGTGGCCAAAAGAAACTGCGGCTTGCCAGACTTTCGCTGTCTTCCCCATCTCATCTCTCCCTTTTTCTCTAGTTAGCCGCGAACAAAAAGACAGCCCAACCAAAGATGGTTATCTAGACCGGTATAACCCAACACCTTCTCCACCAGGTGTCAGTGCCGAACAAACTATCAAGCACCTTTTTTACTTTCCAAAGTACACTATAGAGGAGCTTTCACAAATTAGTGCGACGTAATCAGCAGCAAGTTACTAACAAGGATCACACGTATTGTACAAAGCATGAGTCAGCGATCTATCATACATTCTGACTGAGGGACGTGCGTTCAAATAATAACTAAACAAAGATGCTGATGATGATGTATTCGGACATAATCAATTATGCATGCCGATGCGCTGCATAAACCGCGATGCAACATGGTCTCATTTCAAAATAATCTTCCTCATTGTCTATCCAAAGACTCTAGCGAACCCGAATTGCGCCATACCATGTCCTGGGATAACCACCGCTTGAGTGACTTTAGATAAAGGACAAAAAACAGCCCGCACCCTGCGTGTGCCAATTATGTATCAGTAACAAAAGAGAGACTAAACAGGTAGAAAGAACTGCATTCAAAGGACACTGCCCCACTGTCAGACGAGGAGAAGAGAGTACGGCAACGTGAGAGGAGCAGACACACGACTCAGACCCCCTACGGTGTTAAGAAAACGCACTTGCGCCAGCAAATACAACAAACGCTCTCACGTTCGCGAACTAATATGTTATGAAAAGGGTGACAGGTTTTCCGTTCAATTTTGGTAGATGTGTTACACTTGCGTTCCCTCAACAAGAAACAATCAAGCAACAAAGATCGGCAAAGTATGTATCTTTCATCTGAATGCTCATACTAAACGGAGTGGGATTGCTGTATAGCACAGATAGCATCCATTACCCTCATTTATTTCAAAAACATGTGCGCGTTGAGAGCTGGCCCCGTGACCGCAATACACGTGCCATTTGTCAATTTACCGTACTTGGAATGCAAAAAACTTCTCGCGTCGCTCAACCAAACAACGGAAGAACAGACTTTCATTCAAATCCACTACGCGATTTGAAGTTGAAAAAAAACTGTGCCGGAAATATCATCCCTAACCCTAGGCTCACATCGAATACCCTCAACCTTCCTACTGTAATCACGTCTTCATTAATACACTGATTTGGCCCACGCAACCCTGTTTACAGACAAAGGTCCTTCGATGGAGTTACATAACATGATATAGCGGCCGTGTACCGCTGATGCCTGTTAGAGCCATCAATATGAACATGAAAGAGTGCGCCCAACGCGCAACGCAACAAGCCCGCGCGGTCTTTCTATGTACTACACGAGCCCACACATGATTTATTGTCGTCATTACATATTAACTGACTATTCGCACTGGTCACTACCGAATCATAGACATGTGCTACGGAAGAGAGCAACGAGGCGCCAGATTCAAATCGCATCCCTTTCTTATCTTCCACCCAGTCCGGAATACCATAACAGATCAGTCAGATACACACAACGGGCACGCGCCACTACATAAATCAGCCCAACCTAGTCTAATAATAATAGACTCGGAAGATACTGTAGATTGGATGGATAGATATTTCCAGTCGTCTGACTAGATTTGCTAGATATTTATTTTGGAGTAGGAACAAAGCCCCTAAACGTAACATAACGAGTCCCCAAGTCTCTATAGATGACATGTCTTTCTTTGTATTAGCATAACACCTTCTAGTAGATTAGTGGTCAAATAATGTTATCAGGTGTGACCCTCAATTCCACTGCCTGCTATCCAGGTGCTATTTGCACATTTAGACAAGAGGCGGGGGATAATCCATTTAGTCCCCCGATAGGAAACCCGTAAGGAACTGCCAAAAATGATAAGCGGACCACCGGGCAAGGCATTGTGCGCGAGACCAGCGGACAGCTGCCGAACAGAGATTCAACACCGCGGGAGGGCAAACCAGAAGGGAGATCCAAATATACACAGTCACTGCAGGAAAAAATGGGCACATTTCACTCTTGTTTTTTCGCTAATATAACTCACCTTCAAAGAACGGGGGACGTTATGTCGTTGTACCTCACTAGTGTGTAAGGATATAAAACCAGACAAGTACTTAAGAACTAATGTGCTTTGAAATGTGCATCTTAAGCAACATGTGCGCCTGCATGTGTTTGTACAAATCTGCTCTATCCACTATCCCTAATGTACTGTAAATAAGTGGCCCAAAAAGCATGGACAAACAAAGCAACAAAGGGTAGATTAACCGCACAGCTGATCGATCATGATTCTGAGCAAATAGCTAACTCTCAGGTTACCTCGGTAGAGAGTACGTACGTCATCATGGGTCATCCATATTTCAAACTTCTCCGCAATAAACATAGGCCACGCGGCATACGCTTTCAAGTCTACGGTACCTAGAACTACTCAATAGCACTCAAGTGCTAATAAACAATTGGACTGCTGTGACTATTCAGTGAGTAGTGGCATTCTATGTCACCAAATAAAAACTCATTCAAACTTCTGTATCAATTCTATATTTTACGTGCATGCGTCACTTAAAAGCACCTATTGTCTGATTCAATGCTTTTTGAGCTGATATCCTTCCTTCCTAAATAAATCCCTCCATAACGAATAGTTACATTGTTCAAACTGACATTGCCAGGACAGCAACTGTTCTCCGTTAGATAGGTGTTGCTTCAATTGTTTATGCCCAGACGTTTCATTGATAAACTGTTGTCACAGCAGGAGGTCTCGCACCATCTACGACTCTCTTCCCATTCTTTCACTCTTGCGAAAGAATGGAAATGCCAACACTGAACTGACGTAGAAACACCATTTCCGAGACAACCAAATCAAGTTGAACTGTAAATTAAGACCGGCATTTCGCGCCTACTTTACCCTCATTTGCCAAAGATAGTAATCGAGCGCTAACAGAGTGTGAAAAGCATTCCAAGGTTGCACACAGCGCAAGCACCTACAACAAGAAATGATAGGTTCCTCTCGTACTGATTCAAAGGAGATAGCACATACACAACTACTCTCTGACTCTCTTCAAGGCCGCTGGTTAAACAAACTGGAGTTGACTTGAGTTAAGGAGTAAACGCAAGTTAAGCCTTCATTTTCCTTATTCCACTCATTACGACTCTACAGAACGGTTCAAGTGAAGCGAACGCGCGCAAAATAGGAAGAAAGGTAAATACAACTGACGCAACCTTCACGCGTCATTTTCATAAAGTCAAACTGTTGCTCAATATGTCAACTCGTTCCCATCTATTGCCTATAGAGAGAGGCATTCACAGAACATACGCAAATAAGACGCCTTAGTCGCGAATAAAATTGAATTTTTTTAGAGAAATTTAGCAAGAAATAAAGTGATGTTATCCAACATTACATCTCGAATGAGGATGTACTGCAAGAAAAGTGAGAAACTTTGCTTCACCCATTTCCTCAATGTGCAACATGTGCTGCTAATTGGTCTACTGCATCATACAAGGGAATGCATACTGCGGCGGCGACCCTTCTTCATTTGAATGTCTCACGCAACTGTCGACAGATGTGTAGCGGCATGCTGCTGCGGCTCATTGAGCGAAAAGACGTTAATGACCTGCTGGTTCTAGTACCCCATCTAATGCACTGACTACCCACTCGTAATCTAGCCAACTAGCCGCGACCTCACCACACGAGACTATCCCACAAGTGTAGTCGACCCCCCGGGTGGCAAAAACATGCCAATGGTAGCTAAATGTGCGCCTATCCAAGTCTAATTGGCAACACTGTTAACTGCCCGTTTCAAGGATGTGAGCGTGCCTAAGCGGCAACGAGTTCACCGTGCAACCTCGCTCGTAAAAGTGTCGCTCGCTACTCATAGAGATCTTGTCTACAAGTGATCGACCGACTACCTCTACCACTTCATTCGAAACAAAGAAAACTCTGAGATGGCCCGGCAAGTCGGTTAACTGACCATTTTAGCTGGCGGCTCATTTCAAACATCCAACTTGTTGCGAGATAATCTCCCCCAAACCGCCGTATAATTATTGCAGAAAAACAGCAGGTGCTGCGAGATAAGAACCATGCTATAGTTTGCTTGTAGCTGGTACAGTAATCTGGACCGGCAGATGCCCGCCTACAGTAACTAATCCATCACAATCTATTGTGTGCAGCAATGTGAGCGCTATTCAAATATGTGAGGCCACGGATTGGCTCATTACCCATTCATAATTACTCATCAACAGCTACTGTCAATTGTCTCAAACGGAGGCTCAATCTGAAAAACAAGCTGGTTCCGTTCGAAAAAGGTACAAAGAGTGGTGATTTTCTCACAACTTTTCGTGAAGTTTTGGTACCGGCTGGTGCCGCTGACGCGTATTGCCAAAGCGGCGTCCAAAAAATGCCTCGTGCCCTGGGAACGAGCAGAAAACATCTGCAAAGTAGGCATGCGCCCCCGCCTTTGTCTCAAAACGGGCCGCCGACGAAAGAAGAAAGAAAATAACTAATCATAGCCAGCCCATATTTCCATATAGAAAAAGACAGAAGTATTGTTATATCAGTAGACTAGACAGTTTGTGGAGATCGGGAAAGCACCACTTGGCACCGATTATGAATACAAACCTTTCTGTCCATTATGAATACAGCGAAACACATGTTCAGTGTAGACGATGCATCATAAATTGTCCGCATACATATGGAATATGATTATCAACTAGGACATCATCAATACCAACTCTAGTTCTCATCAACCATCGTACATTGTCTCAAGCACAGTGTAAGAAAAGCAAATCTAGCCAGATAGGCATCAAAAAGCAAACACGCATTCTTCATATGACCACGCTTCTCCAACTAGCAGAATGTACGTCTAATTAATGACGGTAGCGCCGCGAGACGTCGATAAGATCAGTGACAGTGTCTACAACACGTCCTCCCCCTGCAGTTCAAGTAGAAGAAACACAGCGGTGCGCAGCAAAGAGGCAATAAAAGTTGAGAATCGAGCGACGAAAACGAGTCTCGAATCGACGTGTGCGGTCCACCCTCCATATTGTCATGCTAATCAGTATAAGAAGAACACCCAGGAAACCCTTAGAAAAAGCAATGTCCTACATTGACCACATTACACCTCCCGATTGCCGCGACTTTCGATACTGGACCAAACAATTGAGTACAGTAAAACCGCCATAAACTTCTATTAATAAGTTTAATGTCTGTGAATGTTAGAAGAATTGCTAGAAGAGCACAGTGCGAAGTGCGGTACGCGGTATCAACGTCTCTCAGTTGATGAACTCTTAACTGCGCATTACATCAGAACCAATAGGGCATACCATCTAGGTTGCAAGATGACACAAAGGCAAATTCGCGTGTCGGTGCCGGGCGACCAAGGATTCTCTCCATCTCTTTCTACCCCCTCTTCCCTCCAACTACAACAAATACAACACAATAACGAAGCAGCAATGGTAGGCAATGGGGCATGCCAAAGGGCAACTGTGCGCGAGAGGCGGCCACACACACACGGACAAACATGGTCCAAACTCCCAACCCAATCTACTTCCTGCATTCTCAAAGTAATCCGAAATACCCAATATAGAACAGTATTAAAAACACAACTTCTGTTTCCCCAGCAGCCAAATGGACAAGGTTTATAAAAGAACTACTATGGTATACTGGTGAGCACCTGTTACTGGAGCAGTCCCCTTATCCAGAGACCAATCATTGCGTTACAAAGAGGGCAAAAAGACCACCCGTGGTAATGAATGCGCGTCGACGCAGCAGCGTATCCGATTAAAGGCCCCTTATGACCGCCCGAAAAGTCAACTCTACGCCGACGAAAAACGACTGCAACAGAGGCGCCACACGAAAAGACGGCAATTTGCACGGATTAGACGGGAGCAGAAAAAACGAGACCATGTTGCGAACAATTCTATCTCATCCTAATAAATGTACGCGGCAATTGGCGCACAGGGTGGTCTGGTCAGAAGGGAACCCCGGAAAACAATTTATATGCACTGAATATCGAACAATTAGAAAGGCATGATGACGATACCAAATCCTGACGTCGAAGCAAAACAAACCCCTTTTATAGCCCATCACGCTAATTTCTAAATAGATAAATCAAGTTTTCCACCATCTGAACCCATATTATTCTCTCGCCCACTTTTCATGAAAATTGCTCATCATACATAAGACCCTCGTATACTCACTCTTCTGAATCTTGTGTACGATGGCAGTGAACGACTCCTTGACGTGGACTAGCATCGGAAGGCGGGCCATCAGTTGGTCGAAAAAGTCGAAAGCCGTCGGATTGTTAATGTCCCACTCGAGTTGGGAGAGAACCAACAACTCCCATCCCTAGAAACCAGCAAATACTGAAAAACCACTGACCGCGAACAAAATTCAGAAACTATATCTTAGATCGTAGAATTAGAACCCAACTGGTGAGGGTGAAGTAGCTATAACTGGCGTACCAAGAAGTCCTGTACTTGAACACTGTCCGCGGTGTAATATGACATCCGTTGAGCGTTCAACGGCTGCGGCGCCTTCACTTTGCTAGCGATGAAGAGACAAACTCCAGCCAATACCTGAAACATTAAAATGAACTAAATATCCACTCACACCTTGCACTAAAATACTCTCATGCGACATAAAGCACTCGAACCAGTAATTTACTTTCATATCACAGTTCACTATTTTGCTATCTCCCTTGCTGCTAGGAGAAACTATCAAAATAAAAATGCTACCGCCTGGAACGCATAGAAGTCGGGAAAGCGACCAACCTGAATATCAGACTTGAAAATATTCTGAATGGAGAGGAAGCGATCCAACAGCGAAACTGCCAATGGGAAGATGTCAACATCACAGTGCTCCTCCTAAATAGCCATGTTTACGATACGGAGGGAAGGAAGAAAGAGAGAGAGAGAGAGAGAGAGAGAAAGAGAGAGAGAGAGAGTGAGAGAGAGAGAGAGCGTGACAACAATACGTTGCGTTGTTGCGTAACTATGCGGTAGGGTGGAGCAATTTTTCATATAATATTTGAGGAAAGATTAAGTTGCTTAGATCAATAGCAGCTGATACTTATGTAGCATGTGAAACATTCAGCCCACCTTGGATACATCGTAGATCCATTCAATAGCCTGCTCGCGATGAACCTGTTGCACGTGTTCTTGGATCGAAGTGAAGTAGTGCGAGTTGACAGCCAGCGCCGACTAAAACATAATACTATCTCTAATTTTCAGGATTACCAAAATAATATTATATGCAACATGTTACTCTCTAGACTGCAGGTAGAACTATTGCTGGTTGGTAGACGAGTCTACCTTCTGGGTGGGTAAATGTAAGCGTGCATCTACCCCTAGACATGTTGGTTAGTCATCATCGTCATGTAACATGTAACCCCATACTCACAGCATACAATTCAGTGTGCCCGTTAACCAAAGACAGTAACGCGACATGTAATCAATCATGAAAATCAATATATTAATATCAACTTGATATTATGTGCTAAGCTCGAACATATTCATAGAAGGAAATAATAATTAATTCGAACATTTCATGTTCTAGGCTCCCGTTCCTCAACTAAATATGATGAATATCAACAATAATTGATCAACTCTCTCACCTCAGCAGTTCTGAGATTCATGAGAAGTCGCGAGTCGACCGCGAGATTCCGGTCCGGAAGAGTTCCGACGGAAGCGTGTTGCGCAGTGTTCAAACGGCTGTCCGTAGAGGGTCGCTTGCGAGATATTACAGCCTGAAAACATACACCAGTAAACTCCGACTACTCGACAAAAAGGAGTCCGTTTTCAAGAGATTACGTGAAAAATAAAGAATTTGTATCAAAAACAGACAACCTTTAGGGATTTCAGCTAAAAAGGGGCCCGTTTTTCTATTTTTTCTAGCTATTCAGAGAACTTTACTGGGCTTGCATGAAAAGCCTAAGAAATGGTGATCGGCGCACAAGTGGAATACCTACTTTGGCTCTAAAGCAAATTGAACACATGACACCACCTGTTCAATTTTCTACAACAGGAAGGTCGTGTGAACAAGTTAAAACAAACAGTGACACCTTTCTGCATTAGGCAAAGGTCACTTTCGATCGGAAACGCGAGATAGCAAGAAATGGCGTAGAGTCTGCTCATACGGAAATAGTTCACACGAAGATAATTTCAATATTCTATATTCTTCAATTGCTCTTATACGTTTTTTTTTCGAACAACAACGTTCTGACGACTCGAATTGGAAGGATTCGAAACACACGAGCTGACTAAAAGTACTTACTTACATTTCTAACATTTCATTTGAACAGTCAATTTGATTTTGCAATTACATCTAGTTTATTAGTACTGAATATTTCCTATTATTCCTACTATTTCGTAGTGTTATCTTCTATCGGCGAGCAGCCCTAGCAGCAAAGTGCAGATTCGGCGTAAAAAAACGGCGATTCGGTCATAGCCAAGTATGGGAAAGAAGAAAGAGGCAACCAAGTACAATAAATATAAAGAATGTTGATTCCCCAGTCCGCCAAATGATCATCTCTTATCGATCAAAAAGTCGCAAAATATATTCAGTCTTAAAAAAGGAAACGTTTTCCAACAGTAACTAGAAATCTACATGGTTGCAAATTCATAAAAAAAAAACTAGTCATTATTAGACTAAAACAGGACTGCCGAAGAAAGTGAGTTGCGCAAAACATCTGGATGGCATATGATAGAGTTGGCAACAAACAAAGAGCACAGTGCAGCCACGAAAATGAACATTAAATTATCGCTTTTTGGAGGAAGACCAAACTTTAGAAGAAGGCAGAATAGTGGATGAACTGTTCGCAAAAGCAAGCCTAGGGTGAATTGAAGCGCAATCTTCGATTTTGACAACTTGGATGAAGCCGGTAGTGAACAGTCAATGTTGAATATGCAACTGACCGCAGAACCGGAATGTTTGTTGCTCATTGGCTGAAGGACGATACGATGGGAACGACGACGAGTCTCGGCACGATGGACTGGCATTCTGAATCACACGACGATGATCACAGGGAAACACTTCAATATAATCTCGGAACAGTAAAAAAACTGTGGCATGTGAATAGTTTCTCACTCAACGTTACTGTTTCACCGACAATCGCAATTTGTGAGAACTTTACAGCTGAAAAGTAATTTCTACTTTAGTTTCGTAAGTTCTAATAAATACGAGCACACTACGCACATCTATCGACTACCTGTTACATTACACGTTCTTCAAGAATTAACATTACCTAAATGCTTCGAACAATTTGAATAAAACGCTGTGAGCACAAAAAAACAGCAAAATACAGTACCTTGAAGTGGAGGTGGAGGGAGAATCTGCCAGTAGCTCAGTGCAGCTCAGAGAGGAAACCAACTCATCAGTGGACGTCATCACACTACGAGACTGGAGGCTGGAAGAAATCTAATGAAGCAATGAAGTGTAGAAAACTAAGAAATTATAGAGCAGAGAATACACGCTAAATAATGATTCATTTAGATACGAAGAGTGGTAGTAGAGAACTATAAGAGTTTTGAGTTAGTTGGTTGAGAGCGAGGCTTCAGAATATTGAGATAGTACCCCATAAATTGATAGTAGGGCTAATACGGCCCGGTCAGTACAGGATACGAGTTGAGTGCGCGAGAGACCTTAAGGAGGGGGCGGGGCTTCGGTGGTACGACTCCGCCCACGAATAATGACAAGATTATCTGGTGGAGACATCTTATGTATGGGCAAGAATAACTGACAGGTATTCAGTAGTGGAATTATCTTCTGCAAATCTTGGCCACGCAGTTTAGTTAGATGTGATGACATGTTAATTCACACTGGTCATCTAGATTAATCAACAGGTGAAGACCGTTGTGACGGAAAACTCAGTATGATGTGGGACAAATATGCAATCCTGAACAGTCGTTTGTTCACAACAAAACTACAAAGTCAGCAGTACAAGCTAAATACAGTTAGGCTGTCCAATTTGCGCACTTGCAAACGATCATTTTGTAACCTATTTTTCAGGTTACCTCGGTAGGTAACCGGTAAGTAACCTAAAATGAAAAACCGGTTACCTGTTTTTCCAACGAACCGGTTTTTCCAACGCAAAATGTGGTTTTCACCGTTAGTTTGAACGGTAACCGGATTTTACTTTCAGGTTACTTTCAGGTTACGTACCAAGGTAACCTGAAAAAAAGGTTAGCAAAAAAGGGTTAGGTTACCTCAAAACCCGGTTAGTTGTAGAATTGGCCATCAAATTACGGCCGACCAGTGCGCTAATTATACCGTAACATAATATAGTACGTTAGTTCGGCTGGTCACTTTGTTGGCGATACCAATTAACTTGAGAAACACATTAAAATGCGGCATATTTTGAAGTTACCTTCCATTTAAACGAACAACGGACTAAACCAGTAATTAGAGTGAAGAAATTCGCTCTGGTGAGTAGATCTGAGGAGTTAATTCTCGAAATCGGATATCTCTCATAGAGCCAAAACGGTCATATGCATGTAATCTACCCTCGAAAATATTTAATTAGTTCAACAGCTAAACCTGTATAACTCACGTAGCTAACAAGAAAAGACACATTTTTTAGGGCAGTGAAGTGATTTGGGCAGAATCGAGTCAATAATTTTCAGCCGGTTACAATTAGAGATGCGCGAGAACACGTTAGAACGCGTATTATTTTCAGTGAGACGCTATAAAAAACGTATTTACAACTCCAATACAGTATGTCTCCGAGTTTGTTCTCTCAGTTGTTCAGTCACTTAGTCCCAACTGCGCCCATATCAGTGGCTTTTGACAGAACCATTGAAACTTGTAGTTATCTGTACATCTTACTGTCCAAGTCAATTGTTTCTGAGGAACAAATTTCACTGTGATGCGCTACACCACCTGACATTGTTCTAGTGGTTGCTATACATCATGTCTTAGCGTACTGGACAAAGTTCTATTAAGCTGTGGGCATACTTCCCAGGTGGTGGAAGGGCTATTATGTACCGCACTCACAATAGAATAGCATTCTGACGTCACCTGGCAGATTGCCAGTAGGGTGACCTCATGGGATATGAGGTCCTCAGCACACAATACCGCGCGACCTGTCAACTAAACGAAAACAGAAAAATAACTATGGTTATGTCATGGGATTAGAAGAAGGCTGCCTATTCAAGTCTACGGTAAGGGGTCATTTTCACAAAGGAGTGGTCGTTGGATTATCTCACTATACTCTGCTTAACGAGATGGTTAGCTTACTGTGTGCATTCGAACCTTCCATGCAGTTTTACACGTTGAATGATTCGGAAATTTTTCAGTTTTTGGTATCTGCTCACTTATCCTTAGTACTATCAACGTTGAAAACTGCTCGGATCAAAACAGCCATCGTATGGTTTCCTGTATACTGTAGGTGCCCATGAATCGGTGAAACGTAGTTTGTGCTCTGAACAGCGCTTGCTTCATTCAAATAAGGTGTCGACAGAACAGATGCACGTAGATTTGAGCTGAATTTTGTGAACGTGGTTGATGAAAAGGTATGAGTTGCTCTATAACATTATCTGAGTTTTGCACACACCGTAGTTAGAGTAACTACTGTATGTGCATGTTATCAATGTATTTAAATACCCAAATGTCTGCAGACGTTGAACATGTCTTCTCACAACATTCCCCGTCAGTTTGACTGTTCCCCCTAAAATTGTTGACATATTTGACATTTTGGCTGTTTCCCACAGTAATGACTAGCCATTATTATTATTCGCTCATAAGTTCATAAGACAACTTTTTGAATGGCGCCCTGGGAGTATAGTGCTCAGATTATCCAAGTGACATGTTACAGTAAGAATAACGAGAACGCTCTACTGATCAATTTCAGAAAATCTCGTATACAGTGTACTGGTTAATAAGGCCGTTGTCCCATAAAACCCGAGAAAAACTCCCTTTACTGCTCCATGTTTACGGTTTTTGATGTGTCTTACGTTTTATCATTCTTGACCAGAATATATTAATGCAATTATCGTTGACCTCAACTTCAAGCTGAAATCAACAAATGACATTTCTACAATGGCTGCTCATGTCCCTCAGGTACATCCATGGAAAAAAAAACATGAAAAACGCAATATGTGTTTGGAAAATGTTATATATTGCTGAAATGTTTTACCCTGAGCATATTTACGAGGCAGCCCGAACTGGTCCAACAGCAGGCTGTGAGCAGTGTTGCGCCATTTGGGTAATAGAAGCGCCATCCCGGGTCAGCCAACGTATCTCGTAAACATGACGTGGGGTCAGGTGAGCGACCAAACTCTATGAAACGTTGGGGTGACTCAGGATTCTGGTGGCAGTGGTATGTTCGTTGAAGAGGGAGGGACAGCTCGTTCAGCACGTAGCAAATTATGCTTTAACACGTCTAGGGTTACATAGCTCTGGATAGGGAACCCATTTTTCGCCCGTTTGAAGAAAACACGTACTATTCAACATTATCATGGGTTAAGGTTTAGATCTAGAACCAAACGCCCGTCTTGTCCTTACTGGTGATGTCTCATTCTGGACTGCTCTCCTATTTATAGGACGCGTAAAACATTTGAACGTCGTTCGCCTAGAACTCGTGATTTGTAGATTGTTGTGGTGGGCAAAGGTTGCGTGATTAGTCCTCCATCCTCACATATTAGCCGTAGAACAAAAAAGGCTGGCTAGATGTGTCAGAGAGAACTTTTTCTTTCTCCTGTAGGAGAAAGACAAGGTAGAGACATATTTGGGCAAATGTGACTGGTGAGCAAAGATAGCTGAGAAAAGTTCATTCAAAACACAAACAGTTTCACGCAGTCAGAAAATATATTACACAAGCGCTTCTTCATATATTTGGTATTATGAAAAAAGGAGTGAGGGAAAGAGAGAGGGAGAGAGAGAGAGAGAGAGAGAGAGAGAGAGAGAGTCTAGTAGAGAAACAGAGAGCTGTATACAGTGTTATCTTCCAAGTTTTAGTCATTCTCTCTATCTCTCACTCTCTTCCTCTCTCTCTCTCTCTTTCTCTCTCTCTCTCTCCCTCCCCCCTAACTCCCTTGCACTCTTACGCAATATGTTTCGAAACAGGCGCTACGTTATGAGGTCCGGAAACTTCACCGCCGTGTTTCTCCTAAAGTATAAGAGAGAGAGACAAAGTGCGACCTTCCTAACTCGAGTCCTCTTCCCATCCAACCCACAAATGTGTTTCGCGCACCACAGGCGTGTTTTACACGCGATGGTACCGAAAAAATGACTGAGCTCGTTAATCAAGCGAGGGCGATTTTTGGAAGGAGGCCGCTCACCCAATACGCAGCCATTTGTCAGCAACAAAAGGAGCACTTGAAGTTAGGGACAGCGGAATTGTTCGGGAAAACTATTATCAATAAAGTATACTAAAGTTAATCTGGTGAACCCTAGTGAGTGGGTGACAATTAAGCTCAAAGGCATTAAGCTACAACCTATAACTCAAGTTTGAACATCAACAACAAGTTCAAAGGGTCACAATGGGTAGTTTATTAGAATAAATTATCTTTGTGAAAGTTTGAAGAGAAACAACTCGTACATTTTTCTTTTCACTGCATCCTTTTTCTAATCCGTCATGAATGCATTAAAAAATGAAAAGCGGATCATGAACCTTCTTTTATACATAAACTGATACACTATTATTCTTATGTCTCACATTTTAGCTCACGTATTTAGGCGAAAAATGAGTCACGTTCTCTGAAGTTCAGTCACGTTTTGCGTGACTGTTCGAGGCAGTTTTTCAACCATCTTCTCAGAGGTAATTATTTTTTTGTGATATTTTCTCCGAAATCGTCCATCTGTTCAGTTTCTGTCCAGGTATTTCCAGTCTCAAGGTGAGATGATACCAGCTGGCTGCTCCAAATTATGGCCCCCCTTCCTACCGTTTTTTAGCAGGTCATTAGCACTGAGACTGACAATTGAGAAATGTGTCACCACAGGGAACAACATTTCTAACGGTAAAAAACAACGGGGCCAGAATTCTTCCTCTAGCAACTTACTGTAGAACTGTTTGATAAAGTACTGTAACTCTTAAACCCACTAGCAAAGTTCCAAAATTGAAGATTTCCGATCATTGTATGGTTAAGTGATGTAAAAACCGAACAAAAGTCAGAGATAGAGTAATTCTGCATACAGTACAGAATTGGCGTTACTATTTAGGTTCTCTCTTTCTCTCTCTCTCTTTCTCTTTCTCTCTCAATCTCTATTTCAACTATGTTCGTGTTCCATAACATGTGTTGGGATTCAAACGAAGCGCCCTTTTTCGACTTATGCTTATGACACCTGCCAATATTCCTACAAATGTTTCATTGTTCAGAAGAAGTCGAACACAAACTCGAACACTTGAATTTGAAAACCAATCTGGTGCATGTCGCGGTTAGGGAAGTTTGTCGCGGATAGGGAAAAAAGTCAGCGATCAAACACATTACTGAAATTCTCTTGAATATAAGAATAAACCCACTTCTCCTCAAATTAAGTTTCCTCTACCTATGAGGATAACGTTTCTAATCAACCTTAGTCGCCGTATCGTATGAATCTTTGATGTTGCATCAACAGTTTTGAAGTTTACTAACCACTTCCGGGGTATACTTTTGTCCATTTGAGTCTTGTTTGGTGATAAGGAAGGCCTTTCCTACCCAATGAACTTCTGTGTTTACCGATTCTTTTTAGTTTTTTCTATGATTCGCCATCAACAGGGTGATAGATAGACCAGTACGCAAAGCTGCTATCTGATATATACACACTATGAAACATTCAGCTGCGGTTGTGTAGTGTTTTGCATGGCACAAGACGTGGATTCCCAGTGCGCGATATGCAAATAGTTGCCTATTAAATATATATTGTAGGCGCCTTTCTGTCTGTTACCAATACCCTTTTAAGCGTCTGGCTCTTTTCAACATAGTAGCATATCATGAGAAGGAACTGACAGGGATTGAAACATTTGGACAAACTGCTTCATCTCTTACTTATATCTCAGAGAAGGTTATTATGCAGTGTGGGTGTTGAATGAATGTTACTTCAAAGTGAACATATTTTTGTTTCGCACTTCAAAAAAGGAGAGAAAAGTGTGACACAATACGCGCGCCATTAATACATACACTGTCTAGTCATATTCAAAGATCATGAGTTCATGAGAGAGGACTGCGAGTTTCTAAGAGTGCGTCTTATTTTTGAGGTATTCCAAACGCTATAGAAGGGATAGTCTGGAGAAACTATAGTTGAATTGAAACTACAAGTTGATAAAGCTGTGATAGAGCATAATGTTCGCTCACAATTTTAATCTGGCTCAAAATTCAAAATATTTGTTTGAAACTGTGTTTGAATTTGGTAAATTAAACTAAATTGTATTGATAATACTCATTCAAAGTGTGTTCTCAGATCATTGTTGGAGTACATCGAGATATGACCCAGTGAATGTTTCTCAAGCAGCAGGACGCCAGATAGCACCGTTTGGTGCCACTTTCTTCTATGCGATAGCACCGCCAGATACACCCTTTCCACCTGCAATTGCCCCTTACTGCTCCATCACCTTTAACAACAAACAACCCGTATTTAGGTAGTTTCTCATCGACTGGGAAACATACAAGAGTACCTCAGAGTATCTCACAAAGATATCGAGGTCAAAATGTTGCGGTCGATCACCTGTTTACAGAAAGAAAGTGGAAAGAAAAGGCACAGAGAGGGAATTACTTTAGTTCTTAGGTTCTTAGATACTGAGTGATCAATCTTTTGAAGTGTTTGTATATTCCAAACATTTTTTATCTCGCTTTGTTTGTAGCTTGATCCCGTTGGCTCTCGTTCAAATCTCTGTATTCATGATATGTGTTAACCCCAAACTACAACAATTATTCGATCACTCTATACTGTTCGATACGGTATCCGTAGTTTTCATCTGTGTTCAGCAGGTGTGAGATACAATCGCAGTCGAGTCAACCGTTTTCATGGCAATATGCCAGATTGAACACAAGATAAACATTGCATCTATTAATTACACCAACCTAATTACCAGATCATCTGACAGGTACTCCAAAAAAGTGTGGTAAACCAAGATAAAAACTGTCTACCACATTGCGCGATTATTTCGCTCAACAGAAAATGATGATAAAATCAACTATTGGTTATAAACTAAGTTTGCTGATACATTGTGTAGTTGTACAACAAATATACCCCGTAAAGTTTTATATTGTAAAACTTGACATTATTTGATTTTATTTAAACATTATTCTATTGAACTCAATAGAATGATGTTTAAATAAAATCAAATATAACTCAATACTCTGCTAATCCCTCCAATGTTTAAGTGTCTAGTAGATAGCACTTGATAGTTGTTTGGAAGCAAAAAAAAACTTGTTGAAGTACAATATTGGTTTGAACCTGTGATCTGATCCATGCGGTTGTGTTCAGGCTGAACTCCAACGTTCAACGTTGGAACGTCAAAAAATTTGTGAGAAACATTTAAATCTTTTAAAACCATTTTATTTTTCAACCTTACTACCAACTATCAGAGTCAGTCCAAGGAACTCTACGAAGTTTTATAGGAGTTAGCAGGGATTAATAGCTTTTTTTTATTGTCCACCGCTTGATGGATCGGACTATTCAGAATATAACATTCGATATTAGGTCATTCAAACATATATTAGTATCACAGGACTTTGTTCTGGATCGTATAGTTGAATAAAAGTGATTACAGGACATTAATTAAATTAATAAAGTTCATATTGTTGAAGCAGATACAGTTCAAATGGGAGTGTGCTTTGTTTTTGTGCGGGAACGGAAGGGAACGAGGTGGAACGCTATCGCCTTCTCCTGAGATAAAACAGAATCTCGCCCGTCACCGGCGCCGTTTCGCCAATTTGCCACCGAAAACAAATGAACTATTTATTATGGAGAAGAACTACAGAGTTCCCGGTCACTCTAGGGAGGACAGAGTTCCCGGTCACTCTAGGGAGGGGGGAAAGTTGTACTATAGTTGCGATCAAACCAACGTGAGAATCTACAGACAGCGTATCTGTGACCTACACACTCTCCAATCTACTAGATGTCCGAAAAATGTCCGACGGGAAAACATATATCGGGAAAGTACGCAGAGTGAATTTTTCATTGGAATGATGATGTAGTGAATTGTTCTAGCGTTACTATAATAGCATTTAACAACTTTTCCGAGAGCTGTGGTTGGTATTATGGGTTTTCTCTACGATCCTACATCTCTTTCAAATTAGCTTCAGCATGCCAACATGTATGCGTGTAATCTATAACAGGTTAACAGGTAATCTATATACTATCTGATTTCTTATGGCCTATATTTTCAATTCTATGAACACATTTTGTAAACTTCGTGAAAACAACTACAGTCCATAAATGTGGTTGGCATTACAGACTATTATAGACTATTGGTATCGAACATCGCAAGGAAGCAAAACAAAATCACTTGAATGTTTCAGAATCTAGTTGGGGTTACATATCAATCATTTTCCTTAGAGCGAAAACAGCAAATGCAATAAAAGTCATTTCAAGAAAAAGTAAGGTTGAGGCGCGTGGACCATCTGTTGAACATTAAAAGGGAAAAAACGAAGGAAAAAGGGAAGCCGAACAAGGAGTTTTTGGGATAACATCAAGATAAGCAGGTGGAATAGAAACAGTAGGAGAGGAGATGAGAAGCGAGAAAATAAAGGAAATAGAACTAACAAGAGAGAGAAAAAAAAGAAGAGAGGAGAGGTGAAGGCAGAAGAGAAAGAGAGAGAGAGAGAGAGAGAGAGAGAGAGAGAGAGAGAGAGACAGAGAGAGAGAGGGGTGGAGAAAGAGAGCGAGAAAGAGACAGATAGTGAGGGAAAAAGCGACAGTGCGGAGATAATTGAAAATATTGATGAAAAACAAACTAATTCATATGATGAACAACAAACTCCGATAGAGAAAAATATTCAGTTCAGTTTTTGCAGAGCTGTGACTATCACTATTCTGTTAAGTTCATTAGAATACAAGCGTACATATGAAAAAGAAAATATAGAGAGAGAGAAAGAGAGAAAGAGAGAGAAAGAGAAACTGGACATTGCCAGACGTCGGTCGAGAGCGCTGATAAGCATTTGTTTTTTCTGCCTCTGACCATAAATTACAGAAGCTAATCAGCTTTTTTTCGCGGACCGTGCAAAAACGCGTGAAATATCTCAGTTCACGTATTCGGTATCTTTAAGAAATTGGTCTGCTTGGACTTTCAATTTGTTTTTATTTCCGGAAAATACGGACCGATTGAACCGCACTCAAGTGTTCCCAAAAAGTTAGTTGGTAGAACTGCGCTACTTTGAACCATAAATTCATGTGCTATTTTTGTTTGGCAGGGAAAGAGATCGTCTGAGATGTATTCAGAAGTTTCAGTAGAATTGAATGCAAGATGGGAATGGCAATGTGGATTCTTCATTCATTAAAGAAAAAAATAATAAACTTGTTTAATAAAGTCTCGTTTCCTCTATTTTGATCATTAGATAACTAGACAAAAACAAGAAGCTGCCTAAATGTTCGGGCAGTGGTGTGGGAAATACACTGATATGATATTATGCTTAGCTGTCAGTTTGGGTGAAGTCAACATATTCGGCATAAAACAACAACAACAAAAACACCACTATGTCCAGGCGCAGCAATTTAAGTGTAAGTAAGTTTCCAAAGTTAACCTTTCAATTGGTGGTAGATCTTTGTGACGACCACCGTTCATCACAATTACACTAAGAAGATAAACGGTTTATTACTAGCGAAAATTCCGCACTGCTCACTAAATAACTGAAATATACTGAGATTGTAAACTTTTTTGACTTCTGCACGCAACGGAAACTACTATCTGCCTCCTAGTTCGTTGATTTTACCTCTAATTTGAGAGGATTCGTATCTTAAATTACTTGGTGAATGATAAAATAGAGTAAAGCCCACCTCTCTGATGTGCAATTGTGTCCCAATGTTTCACATGAGCAGGCACCGGCTGTTACCAAATATGCAACAATTTTCTTATCTTTTTCGCGTTTCGTGGTGATCGCCTCGAAGTGCATTTCCTTTTTTGGTAGTTTTGGAAGAAAATTTATTCATACGTTTGTTTATATTCAAAGAAAGTGGCACTCTTAAAAAGAGAAATAGATAGAGAAAAACGTAACGAAGCGAAATTGGGGATTGGGAAAGAACAGAAATTCCAAACGGTGTTTATATGAAGTTGTTCTGAAAACTTCCGAAACAATGAAAGATTCAATGAAATAACATATTTTTCGTAGAGATTGAGTTTAAAAAATCATCTTTCCTACATTCAGGATTCAATCGTAGTTCGTCTGATTCATGTGGGATTTGAACTAAACTAAAAGATTCGGCATGGGCGCCGGAGCTACCAGCTATGATAACGGAATAGTTATCAACGGTATTTTCGACTACATGTGTTCATACACACACATACATGGTAGAAAATTGCTATAATTTTGGTTATAAGCATACTATTTCACAACTCTGTCATAACTCTGCAACGACATTGTTACGCTGAGGTTTACATGGAATCGAACTCCTCTTTCTTTCTTTCTTTCTCTCTCTTTTTTTCTTTGCTCCGTTCTCTATCATTCTCTCTCTCTTTCCCTCCTGTCCTCTTTCCCTTCTCCCTCTCTCTCTCTCTCTCCCTCTTTCTCTCTCTCCCTCTCCCTCTCTCTCCTCTTTTGCGCCAAAGTGAGGTGTCCTTCCTTATCAGTTGCGCCGCCTAACATAACATAACGAGATGCATGATGACCTTCTCTTATTTTGAGAAATTCTTTCAGTCAGAAGGAAATCAGTGAAATTTGCCAGAGTACGAACTCAATTACAAAATGAAAGTTCGATATCAAGTGACATGCAACACACGGTCGGTTAAAAATTTTTAAGTTTGAGTTTAAGTTTAACTTAAACTTAAACACAGGGGTCAAAAAACAGAAAACTCCGTACCAATCGTAAAAACGATAACAGATTCTGTTTTGCTTCAACAAACCGCAGCCTATGAAAAACAAAGTGAATTATAGTACGTTACCGCAAATGTTGAGTTAAATTAATTTGAAGCTGCAAAAGTACGTGCTCTTAGGTTTCTGAGGTTTGAGACGAACTTGTTTTACAAATCATACCAAACCCAAAATTATTGATTCTCCTGATGTATCCGCGCGGCAGAGAACATTGAAAAAAATTAGCTTCCAGCCTAGTTCTTCGATTTCAATTCCCAGATCGAAGGTCATGGTTGATGAATCAACCAATGCAACTCGAGATCACATTTACGACTTCTCTGGACGTATGAGTAATGTCCGCATCACCGCCGAGACCTTGTGAAACATTTTAGGTCAGTAAAACAGTATACGTGTTATGTGACTTTCCACACAGTGTGTGACAACTTGGTGTACTTTCTTGTTATTTTGTGACTGTGTTTATGAGAGTGAGTACTGTATATTAAATGAGTATCATGGCATAATTCCCGTTAATTGGCCCATAAACCCGCGGTTTCCTCATGTCTGCTGGCCGTGTTGCGTCATCTAACCTCATTAATATGTCTTTCTCTACGCCCCACACCGCCACTATTAACCATACCTTGATTCATGACGAGAATTAAAAGGAAAAATGTATGGACAATCTACTCCCAGTTCGAGAGAAACCGGATTGAAGGTATAGATGGCAAAAGAGTTAATCGCGGTACATTGCTATTTGGTTTAATGGTTCACTTTTTTGGTTTTTTGAGAGAAAAACCCGGTTTAACTCCACCACAGTAAATTCTTCATTTCAACATTTTCTAATGACGTGAAGTTTGTTACCCATATGACGTCAATATTTTGAACGAACTCTGGTTGCAATAGAAAGTACCCAAATGCATGAACAACCTTTTGGTTATTGAGAGCGAATTGAGAAAAGCTCGCCGAATTAAAAAGAACGAATGTACTCATGTGAGTGTAGTGAGACCGTGAGGGCATGAAGTTGTGTGAAGCGATGTGCGACTACCCAGAGTATGTGATGAATTGTCAATTGTTTGTAAGTTTTCATTTTAATTAGCATAGATTTGGTTAGTTTCCACCTTTTCAGTCTGTAGAAGTCGTCTTGGCCCAATATTGCTTGTTTATGTAATTCCTTTGATCGACCGCCGTCATGACGTACCCGAATGTTTCACAGGTGGACCGGGTGGTGGAAACGGGCCGCCGAGTAAGGAGAAGAGAGAGAGAGACAAAAAGAGAAGAGAGGGAGGAAACGAAAAGGGAAGAGAATAAGAGTAAAAAGTAAGAGAGAAAAAGAGAAAAGAAAAAAGTGAAAAGACGGATGGACAAAAAAAGGAGAAAAGAGAGAAAGAGTCAGAATGAGAGAGAGAGAGAGAGAGAGTAAGAAAGAGAGAAAGATAGGGAAAAGAGAGTGAGACAGACAGACAAATATTTATCAGCGAAAAAGAGCGAGAGAAACGATTGGTACTCATAGTTTCTTATTTACCGTCCGCAGAGGGCGAAACTGTAAATAACAGTTCCGATAGTAACGTCTATTCGGTGCCTTCTAGTTCGGCGAATACCAGAACAGTTGTGATCATACATGAAACCCGAGAAAACCTTGGGAAAAAATTATTGAATAATGAGTGTGAGTTTGTGCGTTTGTGAAACTAACCCTATACTTGATACTTGGATGTTCTGTTGTGTATTGCCCAAATAGATAATGAAGTTGTTTAGAAATGTTCAAAATACCAAATTTAGTGCATAGTACGTTGGGGCTAAATTGAGCAGGTGATATAGTTGTTTTCTTCCGCAGATATCTGTATATAGAGTTATCCCTATCACTTTCTGCAGGAAACTGTAAGCAACTGTTTCAGAACAACTATATAATACGACAAGTGTTTGTTCAGCATTCACTAGTAAGAACGAGTTGCTGCCGGCTAATAAGCATCGCATACTATCCCACCAGAACAACACTTCACACTTGTATTTACATTTATGGTTTGGTTCCACGTGCTATTACTATATAGTCTGTTCCACCCACTTATAACCCTCTACAGTTATCTGCGCAAACTTCCAGGTCAAAGTTTGGTACATTGGTTTTATTGAATTTTCTTCAAATGTTGGTAGTGTCTTCTATACGTTTACTACTACAAACTCTGAAAGTTTGAAACCAAAAGTAATGCATTATTCGATAGAAAAAGCCTCCTGAATCTTTGACGGATTACTGTAGAAGGACATCGATTGGTGAAACAGAGTATAGTTGAGAAGAAGTATAAATAGGAACAACTCCATTATTTGGTCCAAAGAATTGAACAGCTTCATGTGTTCGGTACTTATGACATGTTTATTGAAATGGTTGTGTAACACGATATGCACGAACTTTTTAATATCAGCAGGAACTGCTTAAACTCGATTTATACCATAACCCCCATTGATTTATAGATTTGATTCCTCTAGAACGTGAATTTTAATATTTCGAATCCTAACATTTCCAACAGTGCTCTTCATAGTACCTGGTTCCTTAGTCGTCTTAAATGTATCACTCATGTTATTTAGGCTCATACTTTATGCAAGACCGATATGGTTGTGGAACTGATATGAACAGACAATTTGATTTTCGAATAAACTACTTCAACTCGATTCGCGAAACGATTAATAACGGGACATTTTCTTTCCAGACCCCCCGAGCGAATACTTTTTTTGCAAACAGTCACACTCCTAATTTAGGTTGTAATGTCTCCGTCATAATAGGAACACAGTAGGTTCGTTTTGTGACACTCTTATCTCACGATTCAGCACAGCTGTGAGTTCATGAATTGCAATTTATTCTTTTCTGTGCACTTGTCTATTTACAGCATTGGTTCGAAACTTACATCACGTTTTTCAGCAGGTAAACTTTCTTGTAAACGTTACGCACGTCTACATCTTGTTTTTAACTGCAATAGTTCTCTGAAATCGGAATAATCTTTGGTTGAGGCCGAAGCTGTCATGATTTAGCTGCTCTTGTTGTTTTCTGCTTTTTTTTCTGCCTAGCATTTCGTTTAGTGTTCAGTTATGTTCTTATGATAAAATCGTCCTTATGCATTTCTATGAGTATGAGCTATTTACTAAATTTTGTGATATAGATATTAAAATGATTACAATGTTGGTCTGTTTTCTCAAACCGCACTTTTTCGTGCAGTTCTTCTCTCTTGAAACATCAACATTCTTCAAATTTGATATGATCAATATTTTGTTTATTCGAAGGAGAAAAACTAGTTCCAGTACCACAACTAATTCATTGCAATGAAAACAGTTGTTCTGCTGGTGGGCGCTAGTCGGGTCCATTCCCATTGTTGAACAATCATTTATTTATATATTTGTCTTTCTAAACAATCACGGTCCAACAAAAGACAGCTACCTAGAGTCGAACTTTTTTATATTTCGCCCGTTGTTTTTCTTTGTGTTAACGAGGAGGTATATCACTCGAAAAAGACAATGATGACGAACGTGGAATTTAGTCTCAATCTGACGCTCACGCGTTTCGTATCCCTGAATACCCGTGATATACTGTTAGTCAATTGAATAGTCACGTGAAACATATGCTGAACACAGCAGAACTCAGAAACGTGCAATGACAAAGTGCACGATGTATCATTAAAAAGGTTACTTTACGTGACTATTCAACTTACTTCTAGTAGAATATTATCCTGGCATACCATCATGCGTGTTTCGCTTTACGCACTATTCCGCGAGCTTTTTATAACTTTTTTCCCGACCTGTGGAAATAGCAGTGAAATATTGTATGTTAGGGATACGCTCGTTGTGATCTAATGTTTGGGATATTCCCGCATACAGTCTCATGATTAAACTGAACGCATTTCTGAAAGTTTGACCCAATTGTACTGGTTTCAAGTCATAATTAGGTAATTACACCAATCTAAATTAAGCCCGTGATCGCTACAGTATCCAGCAAGTGCAGAGCATAAAGCTTCAGTTGGACTTTGAACAACTAATGTGTAAGACAGGAGACTTGCAGTTCTATTGTTTTTCTCCTGTGATTGTGATTAACTTTTTTGTTTGCGGTTCAGTCGTTACAAGCGGTCGCAGCTCGAAATGAAACCTGATTCATTTTTTGAACTCCCCCGAACAGGGGTCATAAAGAACCGTAACATCAGAGATTGGTCTGTTTGCCAAAACACACCCAAAGTTGCGAACGTTGGATGCTTTAACTTCGCAGAAGTGTTTCATGTGTTTTATGTGTTTGTTTTGTGATGAATTATATTTAAAACGTTTCGACTTCTTTATGTATACTACATCACGGGAAATTGTTTGATATCTCCCAGTCAGGTGGTTTTTGTGGTTGAAACCTTCCGTTTCAGAGAACAATGTACGGTACTTTAGTCAAACACCCCACCCGAGTGCTTTTGGTTGTTTTCGCTGTGTTGGCTCCTCTACTCAGGTAAAACAAGTTTTCGACTCGGAAACAATCTCTCAATCTCACTCGAATGTTTCACACATATTGTGGTCTATGATGAATATTTCACAACCACCTACTTATTATCTTATTGTGAAACTGTTCCACTTCTCCACAGAAATAGGCTTCAAAAATATCTTATGTTATAATAAATATCCAAAAATTTATTATCATTTTCAGTTATTTTCTTATATTCCGGGTGGAAATTGAGTCTGATATTAGACGTGGTTTTGCCCACAAAAATGGTCGTTCCACCAAGGAGTTAAAGGTATGATTTCATGTCCTCCCAACAAAACAATTTGTTTTCGTAAGTGTAATCCTCTACCTGCCCAGATAAAGTGTGGTATACAACTTCAAATCCAAAAGTGACACTCCGTGTTCAATTTGCTGTGCAATTATGACAAATTCAATTGCTGTTGATGTTTATCTCGTAACTTCTCATTTCATCCGTTTTCACTTCATTTTACAACGGAATCAGTATAAGTATATAAGTATGACATTTTCTAGGGGGGATATATGTCAGTTTTGTCTGACTCATGCGGTTTGGTTTGGTCACACTGTCCCGAGCTAGAATCGAACTAACCGTAAATTAATGTACTCTTCAGAAGTTTGCTGACTTTCACAACATATCTGGTGATGGACTGGAACTTTGGGTGATTCTGGTCACCCCGAAACGCGGCGAATCGACTCACTTGCAAATGTCACAGAAGCTTCTCGATGAGGTAATGTACAGTCAACCGAACAGTGACCATACCGAGCCGGGATCTATAGTTCGTTTCATTCTCACTGAGACCCAACGGCATCGTTCCAACATTTTCGGATGCCTATTTCTCAGAGAAAACATGAGTATCCTGAAGATTTGTTGTTTACTTGTTCTTCTGGAACTGTACAACCGCTAACAGAGGTTTGCAGTTTTCGGAAAAATTGCAGAGTGGTACAAAATTGCATGGAATATTCATTGGCACGCTGCCAAGTCTCGATGGGAAAGACCGGACTATCTGTGTTTTGTTGTATCAAAAACATAGTCACAACTGCGTGCCTTCTGAACGATTAGTTTGCCTAATTCTATTCCTTTCAATCGTTGTTTTCAGATTCAACGTCTAGACGAACATGTTCAAAACATTTCGGTGTCATATTCCGGAGGAAATACTCGGTTCACGGACACGCAAGGGTCGAATATCAACTACTTGTTCTATGGGTACAAGGTACTTTTCGACAAGTTAGAAGAAACAACAGTGGTTTAATGTTTCCATGTGACCAAGTGTGTTTGTTCGTGGCAAAATACGTTTGCTATGAATGAAGTGGTCGTAAGCTTCTTATTATACGAAAATTCCGAATTGAAGTTTGAACTTCTTGTAGTACACGAATTTCCAGTTGAATACACCATTTTTGAAGTTTACGTCAAACATTCTCTTCTGATTGTGCCACCTTTGATGATCTCTGCTTTCGCTAAATTGCGCTCTTACATATGTAACTCACAACTAATTTAGCCGTACATCGTAATTTTCACTTTTCTGAGTGACCTTCCACACATCTTTAGTTTTTCGGATAACCTGACGATGGGGGAACAGAAACACGGTTTATAGATACTTGTATTTTTCGCAAAACTGGCAAAATGCCAAGGGTCGATTACAAGATACCACAGCTACAAGTCGGAAAACATCAATAAGAGCTGGAAAACAGATAGTTTGATCATTTTCAGTCTGCCTACGAGTTTTCTGATATTTTTCCCGATTCAATAAATCTCTCCTATCCCACATCTACGGTTTTCGAGCACAGTATATTTCTCGGAAGTCACTTTTTTGGTGTCAATGAAAATATTACGGTTGGTGAAGTTTACATCGCTTTTGTCCAATAATCACACTTTACGTGATGTCAAACATTCTCGAAATATATTTTTTTAAATGCATTTGTAATTGCGCAAGTTTTGGGGTGCCCGTACTGATCAGACTACAAAGCATCGAAATCAAACTATAATAAAACTTGTTAACTTTCTGTATAATGGTGTTTTCAGTCGTCTACGATGGAAACCGTTCAATACGTGACTCTTTGGTACATGGCCAATGCGCCTTCTTTCGAGAAGAAGAAACAGTTGGCAGCAATAGAAATGGCCGTTTTCCAACTGAGTCGCAGAGACGATTTCAGCCCTCTCATCAGTTTTCAAATGTACGGCGATCAGGTATAGGTTTTGTCAAACCGTTGTGCACAGCGTACGATAAGTTTGGTAGGGGGCGGGGTTTGGCGAGAGGCCAAATCATCTGCGTATCTTTGACCTACGCACTCTCTCGTCTGAAGGCAGGTAATCAACAACCGCTCGCCTCGCATCGCTCGAGCCCTCTGCTGTCTTTATGGGGAAAATGGCGACTATCGTGATCACACGTGACATAGCGTGGAACACAAATGACACACACACATAAGTTTCAACACGTGAAACACGTGAACACAATACCAGATAAAGTCAAACTAGACATCGCGGAATCACAATCATCTAAACTAGTGCTTTCATACCACAATAAATGTTCTCACAGGAGAGAACTTAGTTTAGCCATATTATCAGTTCACATTTTTGATATTAACTATTTATTTCAGTTTTGTTTCGATAAGTTTCAGAACAGCATCACTGTTACGGTAAAGAGAAAATACATATACATTACCGTTGCCTGAGGGTTCCATTTCACAGCGTTACACTAAAATGGCCAGTACGAGTTTACATAGGGTTTTTCATGAAAAATAGCTTAGCTAAAAGTTCATTTAAAGAAGGACGATTATGTGGACCAATCTCGTGTCAACGGTTCCTTTAAACTGCAATTGAAAAATGTATTGCAGTTTAAAGGACTGAACCGTTGCGATTGGACCACGTAATCGTCCTTCTTTAATGGATTTTGGGTAGTTGTTCTATTTGCCGTATTCCAGATAGCCAACGCCGAGATGTTGCGGGGTACTTTCCTGACCATCCCCCTCTTTGTTGTGGGGGTCATGCTTATGATTATTTTCATGCTCTTTCTATTCAATCATCTCACCCTCAAATCTCAGGTATATTGTCTATAAATGGATTCTTCATTCACAACTGTGGAATAAGAATGTCATTCATCGCCAGCAAAGTTAAATATGTGAAAGGGAGCAGAACTCGAGTTCGTGATACTATGCACCTGATACTATGCAGATCCGGGAACTTTTATCCCATTCTGCATCTCTCGTTCTGCTTTACTATTTCTTGTTTCTCACATCTCGGCAGGATATAAGAACAGAGAAATAGCGTATGTTTGAGGAGACGTTGAATGGGATGAAGGTGCCGGGGTCTTCTAGCATACGTACTCTGTTCCGGTTTTTGACACGTTGTACATGACGAGTACGTTTAACACTCAGAATAACTAAATATTGTTTCTCTATATGAGGTGCATATCTCTATGTTTGTCCCGTAAGCATCCCGTCGACTGTTGAGATGAGAATACAGTGGAATAACCAGTCGTATACACGGTACATGATCGTTCGCGTGACTTCACGCGTGGGATCAGTTCATTTCCAGGTGCTGATGATCTTCTCCGCTCTCCTCGCTCCAATACTAGCCACAGCAACATGTTTTGCCGTTCTCGGATGGTGTGGAGTGTCTATGAACGCCATTATGTGCATCACACCGTTTCTCATCATGGGAATAGGTATATACTAGGAGTAAATTGAATAGTCACGTAAATTTAGCGTTCTAATGAAAAATCGTGTACTCTTTTATTACACGTTTCTGAGTTTCGCTGTTTTTAACATGTTCCACATGGCTGTGCAATTGACGAACAGAATACATAGTTCTTTGCTAGCGCTTGAAATCACTTTTTCTCATTTGTCGACACAAACATGTTCTTTCTACAAACTGCAGTGTTTGCTCTTCCATAAGAGGCCCATACAGACTATGTGCCTCTAACCCACTGTGGTTGCAGTCTGATTATGTTGCTTTTCGGTAGGGACTCGTTTATCACGGCGTTTTCAGAGATCAAACTGCAGAAACTGTTGAGTGGTTCCATGCGATAAGTTCAAACGACTAATGTAGATGAATGTTTCATCGATCCAGGTGTGGACGACGCGTTTCTTCTGTTGCACAGCTGGCGACGTCGCCTGAACTCTTCCACCAAAACGGTTCGACTCCAGCTGGTTCTCCTCGAAATCGGTCCCTCGATGGCAATAACTTCCATCACGAACACCCTCGCCTTCGGCATCGGGGTCGCGTCCGCCTCTCCAACGGCGAGTTGAAGAAGGACTATTATGTGGTCCAGTCTCAACGCCTCAGTCCTTTAAACTGCAACACATTTTTCAATTGCACTTTTAAGGACCGTTGGCACAGAATTAGTCCATATAATCGTCCTGTCTTAACACATTCCGACAATCTCTACTCTGCGATGGTGGACGGAAACTCGCAATGAAGTCTCATCTTTAACGATTGATAACGTTTGTTTTTTACGGATCCTGATTTTCATATTAGGTGAAAACTTTTATCAACAAAAGTCGGGATCAGATTGTTTGTGAAAAGATAGCTACGGTTCAATGTTACGAGTATGTATGTTTCAGATGAGTTCGTTCTGTCTGTGCACAGCCATTGCTGTCATGGTCGACTTCGTTCTGGAGTTTCTCATTTTCGTTCCCCTGATGGTTGTTTTCTATGAGGAGAAGCCCGCTCAAAAGACAGTCCTGCCGTCAACTGAGAGGTGAAAACTTCCCACTTTCTTAAAAATTCGTTTTCATACGGTTTGCCCACAATCGACTATAGTGAGTGCCAAATGTATAAGTTTCTGCCTCTCACCGGAATCGAACCTGGGAGCAAAATGTTTGGTGCAGGGCGCGTACCACTAAGCTATTGGAGCACATGACGGGTAGGCTTTGGAATCGGAGACATGTGTGCGTACACAGCGGAGAATTAGATGTACAGTACCCTCTCGCCTTTCTGTTGGCAACGACTATACAACCGTGTTTTTTTCAGTTTCTCTTGTACATGGAGTGGTTATACGAGCACACTGCTCTCTACAATCGGTCGTGTAACTGTGATATTATTTACAATATTCCTCTACGTCTCTGCTTCGTTTGGAGTTTCTCAACTAATACCTTCATTTGATCCATCGAAGACTTTTCCGTCCGACTCTGACCTATTAGACTCATTGCGAAACTTTGAGAAGGTCACAAGTGAGGTGAGGTTTTATCATAATAATATTAAATAGAGATCAAATTGTAGTTTTTCTTTGCAGAGAAAAATGAGCGTGAGAAACACAGACCATGTGCGATCGCATATATAGCGCGTACGTGTCATTCTACTTTTTTTTTCCTCTCATTCTCCAAATTTCATTGATAGAGCACGTGTTAGTTCACAAACTTATATTTCAATCGTGATGTAAAGTCGCACATACCAAGCCTGATTCGTACAAAATCGTATATCTGCACAACGTGAAACACTCCGGTACATTAACAAAACCATTACCGTTTCCAATTATTAATTTCCAGTACGGACCTGTCACCTACATCACCAATAGGCTGCCGGATTTGGAGAACGAACTTGAGACGATGAACTTTTTCGAAATGATCGAGAAGTTGGAAAACCGCAGTTTTTGTTATGGAAAGGAGCGAACACAATTGTTACTCAGGGACTATTTGGAGGTACGATTTGGGACGCATTTTGGAACAGTATGAATGGCTGTTGAGTAAATTGTAAAACTTTTCCATTTTCCTAAATTTACTCAATAACAACACCACAAAGGCGAATCTTCTGAAAATCGAAAAACAGTTCAAATTGGCTCGAGTAAGACACATTGATAAATGGTCATGGATAAAGTTACAAACCTGACCCGTTTCAATCTTATGGTATCCGCCCAGTTTAGCATTGAAGGTAACAAGAACCACAGTTTTCTGATTTGTTATGTGTGAGAAGGAACCAAATTCACCAGACAGTTGGCAGTATTTTCGAACCAAGACTGCAGATCTATGAGTACTCCGTAAGGAATTCGAATCGTTTTCAGCAGCAGCGATCAAGCAACGAGAGCATATCGTATGATGGAATTCCAAAGTTTGTGAACGATCGAAAAATCGAAGGGAAAAACATCATCAACTTCCACCACACCAAGTAAGCGGTGGTCAGGTCTAAAAATCGTTTTTTGTCCTAGAAAGGTTAAAACCATAGTTGATGCGTTTTGGAATTCTACTAGTACAAGGTAATGAAGATCTCATCACAGGACTCAAACGAAGATCGTACCGGCATAGTTTTTAGCACTTTAGAAGCGAAAAGAGAGTATGCAGGTCACAGAGACGCAGATGTCTGCCTTCTCACTGAACTGTGTGCTTCGCTCTTGCAGTTTGGTATTCGCAGAAAATTGGCGCCAATTGTTTTGAGTGAACGCCGCCCCACTTTGCCGGCACTCTGCCGGCATCTTGGCTAAAATCCTTAAACGCCGGCACTTTGCCCTTTGCGTCCTGATATCTGCCGAAGCTCGACGCAAAATCGTAGAAATACGTTTAGTCTGAACAAAACACAAACACACTCAGACCATAGGCTGTTAATTACAAAATTCGCGTTTGGTCGAAACTGCATTGCAAAAAGCTAGATACAATGCGGGCGCCGGAGAGTCAGACGACAAGAGGAAAAAATCAATATTTATGACAGCCACACTGTATAAACCGCATTTTACTGTTTCGCAACGACGCTTGTTCTGAGAAGTTCGTTTTATCCCAAGATTCAGTGAATTATGATTACAACACCTAGCGAAGGAATGAATGTAACTATCAAAAGAAATCCTCGTGTTCACTTCGACTGCATGTCAAGCTTGGACAATAACCGTTTTGTTTGTAGTTCACTTTTTGTGTTCGGTTATAAATATTTCTGCAATGATTCGTAGGAGTTCAGCCAACCACACGCAATGGGCTACTTTAGAACTCAACAGAATTTGTGTACCAATACAAGACTTCAACCGGTCAATTTGTAAGAATCAATAATTGGTAGATATAGTCCAATATTTCAGTGGAAGCGTCGTAGTGGATGGGATCAACTTCGTTATTGTGTGCAGAGGTTTGTGGGGATGTTTTCTGTTTTCCAGCCATAAAAGACAGTGGAGTTGGTTGCAAATAACAGGAATACAGGGCGGGACAAAGCTTCCATCCACACAGAGTCATCACGGTAGTCTGGCGGCGTAGCAATCCCCACAAAAGTTCATCATATCACCTCATAAGCTATTAGCACGAGTTTGTCATGAGATTGTATTGATTGCTATGCTACAACATTAAGAGTTCACGAGTAGCTCATGAGGTATCTCATGAGAAACTCATATGAGCTTCTCATGAGGTTGGACGGTTTGCTACGCCGCCTGGCAAGGGTTGATCGACTGAATTAAACTCGCCATTCCGTTGGCGACGACTATATTGCTCATTCGAGAAAATCGTTGGAAGCAAAGACATGTGTCCGTACACAGCAGAAAATGAGATATACAGTACCCTTACGTCATTCCGTTGGCGACGACTATATGCTGTTCGTGTATTAGTCTTTGTTTGTCAATAATATACAGTATAAGTAATCGATTGATAACTCTTTCAGGCGAATTGGACTGGAACAAGAGGGCCTCTCGTATCGAGGAGGCTCGCCAGATCATAGACTCGTATCCACAGTTCAACACCAGTCTGTTTGACTACGACAACACCATCTATGACCTCATCAGCACGGTTAAGGTGAGCTCATGTCGCTTAGTATCCCTTTGGAATGAATGAAGCCTATAGTGGGTGCTGCAGTTATAAATTGCTGTCTGTCGCCGGAGTGGAACCTGCGAGCGAATTACTCGTAGCTTTTTTTTCGAATTACTCGAATTACTCATTGTAACTTAATTTTCAGAATGAGCTGATAAAAGCTGTTCTGCTGACATTTTTCTGTATGTTAGTTGCGTGTGGAATTCTGATTCCTTCTTTCGTCGGAGCAACTATAGCTGCTCTTTCAATGCTGTCTATCTCCTACTGTGAGTTTTACTGAATATCCAACTTATTGTATGACTGGGGGAGTTCAACTCTATTGGTGCCGAACTTGAATCTCAAATCACATGAATGGATTTTTCAGTTTCTATCAGTGAGGGTATTTTTTCCAGCGGCATTGTTCAATGAACCCAACAAATCAGATTCTCAGCTTCTGAATGAAATGAATGTTTCAGCACTGTTGGGATGGTTATCTATATGGGGCCAGGACTTGGACCCTGTCACAATGATAAATGTACTTATGGCCATTGGATTCAGTGTTGATTTCAGGTTTGTTTGGTAGAAGTAGTTGTAAAACAAAGTGTCAAACGTGAAGTATTACATTTCAATGAGAAGTGTTAAACGTGTCCTTCATTCTGAAACGCTGTTAAAGAACGACGATAATAGGACCAATCTCTTGTCAACGGTCCTTCAAACTGCAATTGACAAATGTATTGCAGTTTAAAGGACTGAACTGTTGCGATTGGACCACATAATCGTCCTTCTTTAAGCTGAAAACTATAAAAGTAACTCCAGTAGTAACTACGGTTCTTGCCAATCACTGCCTACACCACAAGAAACCGGGCATTTCGTTGATCATCAGTTAAACATCAACCGTTCTCAATTAGCCAGTCAATTTTTTTCCAGTAATCACTTTGTGACCTGTTCTCACGAAGCATTTTAGTGGAAATATGCGATCACAAAATTTACATCAAAACTACTCAAAATCAAGTAATCAGTGAATGGTCAACTGATGTGACCTCTTCTGTTATAGGGCTCACATTTCCCAACTGGACTCGTTGGCAGCGTGACAAAAGTTTGAAAGACTATTTACAGAAAACATATAGTGTACAAAAAGTTGCCTTGAATAAGAATCATAACAATGAAAAGGAACCCTTCATATAAATGTTTATTGTTTTGAAGTATTTCAAAAACTGCCTTGAAGTTTCATTGGCAAGCTTTTCAAATTTCATTGGCAAGCTGCTCCAGTTGGGGAATGTGCGAACTAAATGATAGAACCAGTCACCATTCTAGTCGCGAAATATTTTAAAGCGACGTTTCTTCAGTGCACATGTGTGCTACCACTTCCACGTGAGTTGCGTGGAATCGCCAGGAATGTCTTCTTCTCGAAGGATTGAGGGCATTTTGAGGAGCGTCGGGAGACCCATGATAGAGGTGATTACTCGGAGTTATACCAACTGTTCTCTCGACAGAAAAGTGAAACAGAGAACCAGTTTCTGACAGTAGAATTTTACACTCTTTCGTGTACATCCTCATTGAAACATTCATTAACATTGGCGTGGACCAGTGTTTTTTGTTAGTCCTTCGAAATTTCAGTGGAATTGCTCGATTAATTTGGAAGTATTCTTTTCATATTTTCTATCGTTGTTGTAGTTGCAACCATTCCCACTGACACCTCGGCAACTTGCCAACAAAATTTCCAGGCGGCTTTTCACCATAATGCTGTCTTTCAAAGCACTAAAGGGTTTTCTGAGCAACAGTTGACCTTTGTTACACTACGTGAGTAAGAGTTGTTTTCCTAGCAATTGTTATTTCTGTGAAATATCATCTTTCAAAGTTTCATTGGCAGGCTGCCAACGTCTCAGTGGAAACGGCGAGAACTATACCTAATCTTCCTTACATGACTCAAATGTTTCTGCAGGCCTCCCTGTCGACACTGTTCTGTATGTGTCCGCTGTTCCTGGTTCCAGTCTACATGATTCAATCCTTCGCTCGAACCGTTTCTCTGGTCGCCAGTCTGGGACTTTTACATGGAATATTTATTATTCCTGTTGTTTTGTATTACTTGTCTCCCAAGCCGATTCTACCGGAGACAGAAGCGGAGCGAATGTTACAAACATAATTCAACAACTACTGTAGAGGATCATTATAGATCGCATAGTTAGCCTCTCCAGTACAAGTTAAGAACTCTTTGTTTCTTATTTTTGAACTATAAGACTAGGTTTCTAATAAAGCGAACATTTAAGAATCAACGATTTGCTCCCATTAGTCTCGTTCTCAATATATTTCCTTCTTCAACTAATTTGACAGCAGCAACATAAACAGTCCTCGTTCGGTAATAATAGCTCACAAACCCTTCGACTAGATCTCAATTAATTGTCCAAAATGTAATTTTCACTGTACTTCTTAAAATTTATATCGAATATATGAGTTGTCATACACAAGTTTCTGTTAGTTTCCAAGCGATAATGAATTTTTTCCCCAATCTTCAAATTGTTCTGTGATTTGTTTGAAATACATGATCTGATGCAAAATCACGTTAAAGAAGGACGATTATGTGGACCAATCCCAACTTTTCAGTACTTTTATTTTTCAATTGCAGTTTAAAGGACCGTTGACACGGGATCGGTCCACGTATGTGAACAACCAGAGTTTATCCTGATATATGGTGAATCGGCGGAACATTGTTGCGAATGTTAGATGCATTTTAAGCTGTATTACTCAGGAAACGAAGTGATTGTATTTGTTTCTGATGAATATTTTCAAATGATGGCGGGTCCCTGCGGACAGAGAACCTGCCAGATTATAGGATTCATCTCTTCACGGCCATCTTTAGCTAGGTTGTGAAGATGCCTGAGTACGTATGCTGGAAGATCCCGGCCCCTTCATCCAATCCTGCGTCTCCTCAATCATACGCTATTTCTCTGCTCTTACAGATGTAAGAGACGAGAATCAGTGAGGCAGAGCGAGAGACGCAGGACGGGATGAAGGTGCCGGGATCTTCTAGCATATGTACCCTGATCTCCAGCGAACACAACATTGTTTTTCATTACTTCTCTTCATCAAAACATTAGGCGATAAAGTTTACTCACATTCCTACCTTTTCTTCCAATCGTTGTTGTTGTCCATCATATATCAACTTCCGGGTCTTATCTTTGTGGGAGTATTTTCGTTAGTTGTTGTTTGTTTGTTTTCGTTTGTGGAGATTCTCATTTGGAGGAATCGAAGCTACCATGAAAGTTCTCGGACATGTAAGTTAACTAAACTACTAAACATTTCTATCTTGATCAGGTGGACACGTGAAACCGCACTTGTATTGCCCCGTACAAGTCACTTAAAATTTGAAACATTTCCTTTTTAAATGTTTTTTTTTCTGGCTCTCTCTCTCTTCTTTCTATCTTTCCCATTCTCCCTTTACACATTGTTTGTTCTCCTCTCTAATAGCGCATTCATCTAGTAGCTCGAAGATTTCGTTTCCGCCAGAAACACTTAACATTGGTGTTAAGCCTTTTTTTAAGAGTAATTAACACTTTTCATCTCTAAATAAAGCTCAACCTGAGAATAATATATACGTAGTTGCTTCACCGATTTCGATTCAAACCACTCATAACATACAAATAGCTCAATACAAACGGCTAATATGATTGAAAGTAAAACATGTCACTGTTTTTGTAAAAGATGGAAACGGGGCAAATTGTTCCATATAGGATGTTTTGTGTTTTTTAAGGAGATCAAAAGTCCTCCCTGCGAGAAAAGACTCATATCTCCGCCGAATCTAATTCAAATGTCCTGCTCGAGGTCGTCTCCCGCCCGTTTACTACCATTGTTCTCTTGTTTTCGACTCAGCCATGTTTCCCAACTGCCTTCGTTCCTGGAGTTACACTTTTGTGTGTAGAATTTACAGACTTTTTTTGATTGATCTATTTCAAGAAAGAGTTCACTAAAAAGTTGTGAACTATGTCCATGCTTAGAGAGAGCGTTGTGAGAAAAGCAAGTGATAAAAAGTGTCACATTTGTACTATTTTAGTTTAGAGCGGTTTTCATCAGATTCCAATTGAAAGGTTTAAACCAAGAACTTTCGCGTCATTGTTCGCGTTTTTTTCTTGGGGATAATTTTTTCCCAGATTGCTGTAAAGCAAAAAAACTCCTATACTTTGTTACCTATTATCCATTATCGGCCAGCACTGTTACAGAATGAAAGTATGTATCTGTGTTATGTGTTTGCCGAATTTCAGAAAAAAAGAGTAATCATCCTCTCAAAATTTCACTCAACATACTGTGAGCTCATTTTAGTACATTTTGATTACAATGTTGAATAATCTTCATGCCAAGTTCTCAAACTAGTTCACAAGTTTCCAACCAGTCCTCGAGCTGTACTTTATATACATAACAACTTCATTTTGAGGAAGTATTTCTTAGTTCAGTTCAATGTTCCTAGGACAGACATGTTTTTTCTCGTAGACAGCTGTCTAGTATGCATCAGTGCGCCGCTTCTTCTCAGCCCGTCTTCGTTTTTTTAAGTATCCGAAAACGTGGAAAATATAAAATGAACTCTGCATTCTCGCTCAACGTTACGTGTGAAATACGTGTAAAATAAAACAGTTCCTTTATTAGTTTAAGTTGGGCTATAATGTGTTCATTGGAGTATTACTACGCATTTTGTATTTACAAACGTTAAAAACCTTCTATTTCATTTGCCCTTGTTTTCTCTTGAAACGCACTTTTTGAAGAATTGAAAGTTAATGGGTTCAATCTTTTTTGACAATTATACGAGCTATATGAGATCCTCCGAGCAGTTATCAATTAAAATTATGTTGGTAGTTTTGAACCATAATCACTTAGTTGTTGAATAGTTGCCACCTTTATGGAACTTTTTTTTCAGAAAATGTCTTTGTTCGGAAAAGTTTTCAAAAGCCGAAAAAGAAAACAGGAGGCCGCTTCTTCTCAGGAATCCATAGACAAATTGAGGTTTGCTTACCATAATAATATTGAGTTAATCAATATTCTGTATAAGAATCGAGTTAGAGACGAGATGATAACTTATGAATTGATGTCTATAAAAAACTAATAGAACAGTGAGTGATACATAGAAGTTCATACTATTCTTATGTTCATATATAGAAGTTCATATCGAATACGTGTTTTATATATTTCACTTGGAACCTTTCGGTGAACAAACACTAACCATAGAAAACAGCGACGGCGATGCCACATGAGACCATAAATAGAGAGAAAAAAACACCCGCAATATTAAATGTATGTTTCTATGTTTGTCATGTTTTATGCGTGACAGTTTTTGTTCAAAAACTGTCAGTCACATTCTAGAAATCCGTTTTTCAGAGATGTGGAAGCATTGCTGATCAAAAAACAATTACACTACGAAGAGAAAATAGGAGTAGTAAGTGAATGTTCATAATATAATTCCTAGCGTTTACAAAAAAGCAACACTTTGGAATATAGGCGAAACGGTTATTAGCAACTTTTTTTCTTTTAAAATGCAGGGGAGACGAAATTCCGAATTTTAGCGAAAATGCAAGTTTTGAGTACGAGCAAGCAAATCCTACTCCAGACACAACAACAGTACTTATGAAGTGTTTCGTACTGTTCAGGAACTGTCAGCCGCTCAAAGACATGGAAAGAAGAACAAGACAGCCGCACTGGCAGCACTGAGACGGAAAAAGCACTACGAGTTGGAACTCACCAAGATAGACAATGTAGGTTGACTCCCATTCTCATGAGAATTCTTCCCTTTTCATGAGAATTATTCATTTTACATAGATATTTAAAAACTTCGGCACAATTAACTACAATGTGTGAACAAAGTCTATTACAAAACCAATCTCTCATCTTCTATGTTTAAAAATAATTGACATATACTCGAGATGTGTGTACTTTAAATACATTAAAGTTGACTTCCGTCAGTAATATGAAATAACTTCAAAATAAATTGAAATAAGGAGTTTTAGATCCAAGAACTTTACGGGTTTCGAACCCACTAAGTTCATTCGCTACAAAATGTTCTGCTAGGTGAGCTAAGGCCTCACCTCGGTTCGTACGTCATCGTTCCTTGTCGATCTACAAATGCTGTAGTTTTCAGTCAATTCTGAAACTGGAAAGTCAACGTCAAGCCCTGGAGAACGCGGGAAGCAACGTGGAAATCATGACCGTTTTGAGTGAGACAACGAAAGTGTTGCGAACAGCAAATATGAAAATGGACATAGATACGGTGGGTGAACTGCATTTTGCATATTCACATAATTATCCATTCACTTCGCTCCGTTACGAGGCGGTGAGCATCATACATATCACAGAACTTTGTAGCAGCAGCTTCTTCTGAGTTGTTCTCGGTCCCTTTCCTTCAGACAATTCGTTGCCGAATAGCAGGCCACTTTTGCAGCGAACTCAAGGAGAGAGTGTGCAGGTCAGACAGATTTGCCGATGTCCCACACTGTCTGCGGCCTCATTGACCGGCGTGCTCTCTCGCTATTGTAGTTTGCTAATCGTATGAATTTGGCGCCAATCGTTCGGAGCAATTCATTAGTGGAATTTGGCAACGTGTCAATGCAAAAACATATCGAGAGGTTTCAATAGGGTCATTTAAAGAAAATTTTGGACTACGAGTCAGAAAACGTTTTTAGATGTTTTTTGAGAACTTCTAAAAATAAGTTCGTTGGGAATGATGGCAAATTTATTTAAGTAATGAATAATGTGGATACACATTCGGCAAACTATCTGCATGAATTTCCCCACAGCTTCATACTGTGGTCAAAACATTTGCATGAATTTAATGTTTGTTCATCTGCAAATATAAGATTTGATCGATAGGAAATTGTAGAAGTGGCATTATTTGTTGGTATTGTACTGGCTCACAATCGAGACAATTGAAACAACGAATGGACAACGACCGCATAGAAAACATGGTTGGGTTTGAAAATGTATTAATAAAGAAAATTAGGTTGGAGTTTGATGTCTGTGAAACTCTTGCAAGCACACGTTCAAAACTCATCGGTAGTGTAAATTGGGGGAATGTTGTAATGGGTTCGTCTCAGTAGCTTCACACCGTCAATAGCTCAAAGTACGTATTTTAAAAGATCCTGGCACCTTCATCCCATCCTGCGTCTCCTCAAACATACGCTAATTCTCTGCCCCCCCCCCCCATCCAGCCGGGATGGGAGCGACGCGAAAAAGCGAGGCAGAACGAGAGACACAGGATGGGATGAAGGTGCCGGGATATTTTAGCATACGTACTCAGGTTAAGTTACCCCGCACATTCTTCCCACTGTGCATCTCTCGTTTTGCGCATTGTTTCGCGACACTCCTACTCCGGTGAGATGTGAGAGCAGGACCGGTTGGGATGGTAAGAACGGAATGTTTCCGAGACCCGCCACAGGTCCGTCTGAGAACAATATATTTACAGGTAGATTCTCTGATGGACGACATGCGCGAGTCATTGGACACCGCCAATGAAATATCGGACGCCATCAGCACGCCAATTGGCGAGACTTGGGACGAGGACGAGCTGATGAACGAACTGCGGGAGCTGGAGGAGGTGGGTTCCGCTGGTTAAATATAAACGGAACGCAATATCATCGTTATTGTAGACTTTCGCGGATATTGGAAACAAACCTTGATGGTATGTAAGTTGTAGACATATATCTAAGAGGTTCGACTATGAGAAAGAACGTTGAACACTTTTATGTTAAATGTACTCAACTGATGAGTTTCTAGAGATTTTGAAGCACTTGCTATTGTGAAAAATGTCAATAACGAACCGCATGTAAGTAAAAAAAAGTATATCACATTCGACGCCTCCAATAGGTTACAGCAGTGTATCGATAATCCAATCATTATCGCTCAAGTGTTTCAGGATCCAACTCCTCTTATTCTTCCCTCGGTACCAACTCGCAGAATAACTCGTTCGATGAGTCGAGATACGGCCAAAATAGACGAAGAAATGCACGATTTGGAGAAGTGGGCGGCCGCTAACTGATCAAATTAATGTTGCATACAATCAATGTATACTGTTAGTCAATTGCACATTTCCGTGAAACATGCAGAGTTCGGAAACGTGCAATGGCAAAGTGCACGCCCTCATTAGAATGCTTCCTTTACGTGACTATTCAATTGACTACTAGTATAAAGAACATAGTTTGGCGTCGGCGCGTAGATCTCGTTACTTCATTATCTTTTAAAACTGTTTCTAGTATTGTTCATGTCTAACTTTGACTACGGATCACTCTGTCCACCTTATACTGCACCTCGTGCAAACTTGTATTCTGAGTGCGCTCAACTTTTTTTCACATCATGGGAATAAATCCGTTTTCCTAATAGTTGTACTGGATGAATCATAGACGTTTCTAGTTTATGACTCGGTTCGATGGATAGTAATTCGTTAAATAATGAGTCAACATTGACTACTGACCTTGTATTGGCAACTCTCCAAGTAGTCCCTTTCACGCACAGAAATAAGAATACTGTTTATCGACTTTGATGTGTCTTTCACAACGACACATGTTTTCGCACTATTCTGCGATACTTCTATCCCGGAGGGGTGTAAGAGCACAGAAATAGTGTGTATTCGTGGATACGCAGGTTGGTATAAAAAAGCCGGGATGTTCATGAGAACATTCTCTGCAAATACTTTGATGGGTTTCATCTGCATTTGAGCCGTTGTCTCCAAACTTTCAAAGTATACATAACCGAAATGAGTATTCAGTCAAGTACAAGCAATTATAACACTGGGCTCCCACATCCCAATCACATTAGTATATACCTGTTTCTACTCATTTGCACTCTTTCAATTAAATCGTGGGCATATAAATCTATGATGCCCTCGACTTTACATGACTTATTCATTTATGTGAAAAAGTTTTTCTCCAAATTGCTTTTGAATGCAGTGCACATTGGTTTCTATCTTTTCGGTTGAGTTGCAGTTATTATTTCCTCTTCACTCATTCGCACTTTATCCTGTTCGCATGTGAGCACTAATCTAAGTCATGCATGAAGCCCAAATCAAGTGATTTTGTATTATCTGGCTAGTTCCAAAGTCATCTAGCCTAATGAGATTTCTGTTATACGTTTACTTCAGTTCCGGACTTTTCAATGTCGTCCCAGTGGATGCAACTGTTTCTCAAACTTACACAGATCATAATCAATTGGTAACCTCTCGCTCGCAAGTTTTGCTGCTACCGAATTTCCACTTAACACAACCGTATGTTCTAGTTATACAGTAAGTAGTTCTGTCACTCTTCAACTCTCTTCCAGCCGTAAAACTGACAGAAAATCATTCTCATAAAGTGAAAAGCATTCGGTTATTCATAGAGTGAAATACAGTTTAATTAAATTTTGTAAAGAAAAGACATTTTGCGTAAAGTGTGTTGTCTTCAAACATAAGTTATACTCTTATTCGTTATTGAGTGACTGTTCAATTTGAATGTGTGTCTTCATATGTTATTTGTACATTTGAGTTTTCAATTCGAGGGTATAACCGGATAAGATGATTGAAATGAGTGATGCCACTTACATCTGTTTTGGTTACACGATGATACTGTCCTCTGGGGCATTACTTGTTGTATACATTCCAGTTATTATGGTAGGTTGATATTCCACTTGGACAAATATAATCACACTTCCCACCACTGTAAAAGATACGAATTATAGTTCTGATGAGTCCTACATGCACTCTCACAGTAGGACACCGAAAAGCAGGTTACGTTCATTCAATACAAGACTGAACATAATAACCACAACCCTTACGTCCTCATAGAGTGTGCACATATTTAAAACGGTACTGGAAGTTGGAACACGCTCTGTACTCATCTGCTCAAAATTGAAAACCTCGTTTTGATCGAGAACAGTCTTCGAGCTTCGAGTCCACAATAAGAGAGTTTCAAAACTTTTTCTTACTTTTGAAACTTTTATTTTTGTGATGTTATTTTTCGATTTTCCTAACGGATGGTGAATTCCGGAAAAGCATCGCTTTCATCATCCTGACTCACATCGGTTTCGTGGACGTCTCGCAGCTACTGATACATCTCTTCATCGGATTCAATGTGGCCATGAACTTCGAAATACCCTTCTGGCTGAACAAGGTTGGCCAATTGTACGGATCCGGTGGAGACTCAGAGTACGTATGCTGTACTGCTAGTCAACTGAATAATCACGTGAAACATGTTAAACACAGCAGAACCCAGAAACGTGCAATGACAAAGTGCACGATGCCTCATTAGAATGCTAACTTCACGTGACTATTCAACTGACTTCTAGTATAGAAGATCCCGACACCTTTGGCCCATCCTGCGTCTCCTCAAACATAGACTATTTCTCTGCTCTTACATCCCGCCGGGATACGAGTGGCGCGAAATAGTGCGCAAAACAAAGAGACGCAGGATGGGATGAAGGTACCGGGAGTCTTCTAGCATACGTTCTCTGGGGAATGACCGAGTTGAAGGTGTAATATGTTTATGTGCTTAGTGGGATATTTCGATTTTGTGAGATCAAACTACAAACACAGCAAAACAGACCAACGTATTTTCTGGTTGCCTTCCATAGCTCAACCGCTATCAAAAGAATACAATCTGGTGAACGTGAATGGTACGATTGCTGTAACTTAAATGTCTCCTGAAGAAACGCCAACTACTAGTTGCTAAAGTATTTCTTACTAATGAGTCTTCTGTATACTAGAAGTAAATCGAATAGTCACGTGAAGTCAGCATTTCAATGAGGCATCGTGCACTTTGTCATTGCAAGTCTCTGGGTTATGCTGTGTTTAACGTGTTTCACGTGACTGTGCAGTAGTATAACGCCTGTTTTAGTACTAATCTCAGATTCGGGCGAGGATTGATAGCTGATACTTTAACTCGACAGTTTACCTATGACAGCTCAATCATAGTTATAACCGTAAACATAAAAAAGTCAGGACATTTCGTGTTATTTAGAATATGCACAACACGTACCAATTGCGCATTGTTCACGTGGTGGAGTGTTTCAGGTACTGGGAGCACTAATCTATGGTCATTCCGTGTTTCAACTTGTACTTATACTGTTCCTCAACTTCAATCGACTATGTACCATAGTTTTCTACAGACACACGTACTTCGTTAGATCAAAACGATTCTCTAAAGTATGAGTCGTAGTTCTTGATTTTCCTATATTTAGCACTGAAACAATAATGCACTTGAGTGTTTCATGAAGCAAAGCGTTACGTGGATACAGTTAACAAGATCTGTTAATAAAACGTGTTTGTTTCATTTCTAGGCGGCATTGAAAGAGAATATTTTGAGACCCAAATTGGATGGACTATGTGGTAACTATTGTCAGAATACAGAAACAACTGATACCTCGACCAAATTATCACTCAGAATCGTTTCATAGCGTTCCATTTATTGCAGCTTTTGTTTCTCCTCTGCTACCTCTCCTTCTTTCTTTATCTCGTAACCCACTTGTTGCCGGCGTATGACGTATTCTTTCTGAGAAAGTACCTGCTCTGGGGCTTCTTCTCTTTTGGTCCCTTTTCTCTTTTTCTGTCGAATGTGCGAGAATGTCTACAGTTTGCTGTCATACTTTTCACTGCTTTCACCTATATTTCCATCATCATCGGCATCAAACTTGTGGTCAGTTTTTGAAGTTTTGATTTGTAGTCGCGCTTTGTTTCACGTATTAAAGAAGACCGGAGAGCAACATGGTTTCTCGTAAAGCTGTTGTATTCTATTTTTGATTGGACGCGTTGCGTGTCGCGCGCCATTGGCATGTGAATGTCATGTGGACGGATTAAACTAGTGTACGAGATTTCTGTGCTCTCTGATCTCAATACAGTTGAAAGGACCTCCTCAGATAGAATCCTGCCGATGCCCTGCCGGGTCGACCCGGCAGGGCATCGGCAACGAACCGGCTCGCCGCCGACAAAGGCTAAATTCCGATAAAACAACAGTTAGAGGTCTCAAACTCGTTGATAGAGGTAGAAAATATGATTGTTATGAGCTCATTGCTTTTAGAAGAGTTGTTCAATGATGGGGTTCATGAAAACTTACATTAATTGACCGAAATTTCCGTTTAGAAAATTACTACAATACAAATACGACCATTTCATAGCAGTTTTGGAGATGAAATCTTAAGCAGGACAATATACGAGGACTATCACAATATTCAAACTTAAAAGTCCTCGTTACAGTGAAAAATTCAGTGTTTATCTCCTTATTTTGTTCGCTTCCTGTATTTTCAACCGATGGAGTTGCTCACGGGCAACACAAACCGCGCCCCAGCTGTACCGTACTCGGTGCACTGCATACCTTTATTTGGGCTAATTTTCAAAATTCGCAAATTTCTTGTTTCCTTTTTCATCGTTTCAAGTTGTTTTTATTTAGTTATTTCTGTTATCGTATTTTAGTTAAGCACTTTATTAATGACATTTCGAGTGATTCCAACCCCACTAACTGCTGTAGAGCGCAATAAATATGTTTATAGGTAAAATTTTAGGCCAAAAATGAAATTTTAGTTTAATTTTCTTTAGCAAACGTTGGGACGTTCTATTTTACAGTTTAAGATGCTGGTAGTATGTAGAACGCAGAATTTTTTCTCGCTCAAAGCCCCATTCAATTTTTACAACATTTGTTGGTTATCAGTCCTCATTCATTCTTTTTTTGCTCTGCTTATAGCTTTCGGCTCTCATTGAATACTAGTCACTTTATATTTCTCACTGATCAATGCACCGGGAATAAAGGTTCATCCATTTTTGATGTGCTGTGCTGAGATTATTTGGTTTACTAGCATTCATCGTCCTTATTATTGCTCATTTCAGGTAGCCTGGACGTGACTTCCGCTCGTGATATAGTCCGCAGTGCGTCTTCTTAAGGTTGGTTTTCATGATTGTCAACTTGCGCACTACCTTAAGAAATATGTGAATACGGTTGTGCAGTAAATTTGAGAAATACTAAACTAATTGATGTTTATACAAGTTGACAACTGATTTTGGAAGGTGAACAGCTAAAACGAACTGTCACACAAGGCTCAAGATTTTGTGACAACTCATCTTTACTGTTTTGCATTTATAGCAATATCTTGAACACAAAAATGACTTTGATGTCCAAATTGAGGTCAAACAACTTAGTTTATTCAATGGGAATCAATTTATCGCTAATTCATGTTGTTTTTTTTTCAAAGGAAAATATCTACGGAGCTAATTATCTTCTAAAGCTTTTATAAACTATGTATTTCTGAATGTGATGTATTTAGTTCGAAAAATGACCGTAATTAGTCTAAAATTATGTTGAATGGGGAGTTGTCCGGCCGCGACACGGGGGAGGGAGGAGTTGTCACGTAATCTTAAATGTTGTTTATTTCAAGTTCAAGGATAGAATCTACTCACTATCTTAATTGAGAAGTTTAAAGCCAATTCAAGCAACTATGGAGACGAATTATCGCGGGTTTTAAGTACATTTCAATATAGTACACAGTTTTACGGACGGTTGAGGTTTCTGATAACAAGTTAATTCATATTTTTAGATGTGCTGAAATCTATCTCTATCATTGCAAAATCCAACGTGATTTTGCGCCGGAATCGTCGGTCCGGATCCACCGGCTAAAACTTTTGGGTCAGTTTATTTTGTTTTGATGTTAATCATGAATTTCTATCGGTATTGCAATAAAATCGGACTATTTGAATGAATTTGCATAAAAAAGTAGGCAAAATCTCTCGTTTTCGGCGGAAAAGTAGTTCGTTTTCCAATTTTTGTGGATGCTCCGACAACATTCGGGGTGTATGCCAACAGCCACTCCGGGTATTTATAGAAAAATCATATCAGCCGGCTTTTTCGCATAATTCACTTGTTATATGTGTTATTTAGTTGGTGGTGCTTCTGTTCATGGGCTTTTTACAGGAGATGATCGGAGTGTCTGTCCACCGTCTGCACGGATCACGTTCGATCCCCCAGCAAGATCTTTAGGAAGCCCATTAGTGGTTAGTTTAGCTCTCGGTTACTTCTGTTTTTTTTTGAATAATGAAATTTACGGTATAGTGATAGTGTGAGCAAGGTAAATTCTTTGTTTTCATACACCAGTAACGCTCGACTAATCCACAAAGAGCATAGTGGTAGTCAATTGTACACTGTACAGTCACGTGAAGCATGTTAAACACAGCAGAAATCAGAAACGTGCAATGACAAAAGTGCACGATATCCCATTAGAGTGTTAACTTTACGTGACTGTTTAATTGGCTTCTATTAAAGTGCGTTTTTACATTGAAACACATGATAAGTAATGATTTGCATCAAAAACAGACCTAGTTTTCGGTGAAAAAAGTAACATGTTGTTCGATTTTCATGGCTTCTCGGACAACTTTTATCTTTACCGGTGTCTGTTTGTTTTGAGTTGTAATCTAATTTTACGGAAACTGTTCAAGTTTAAAACATCCAATTAAATGTATTTGGAGATCAAAAGAGTAAATTAGCGTGAATCCATTAGTTAAATTAGCGTCAGCGTCAGCAGGGTTGTCCGAATAGTCAGAAAAATTCGAAAACGGCCCACTTTTCATGGGATTCATACACCACTAAGGTTCGACTGATCCGCAAAGAGTAGTGCGTTTTTTTCACATAGAATCACGTGATAGGTAATGATTTTGCATAAAAAAGACATATTTCATCGTTTGGCAAAAAAGTAACCCGTTTTCCGATTTTCATGGCTTATGGAATCAGTTCTTTTTGACCGCTAAGTTGTTACTGAGTTACTGTTCTTCAAGAAAGAAACAACATTATTTTTTCATTTAAATACCTTCAGTTCGATGTATTCGAATCAACATAGTAAATTAGCGAGATTGCGATAAACAGAATCATTCACTTCAGTTTTTACGTTATCATCTATGTTTGCCGAGGTCTGTATGTGCATTTCATTCCGATTCGTTAGTTTCTACATTTCAGGTCGAATTCATCAGCTATGGACGAGTGAAGACTGGAATGCACCTATCTAGCTCTACGTGTACTTGTATATATTATAAAGTGATAAAATTCTGTGTTTATGTCATGTTTTATGAATAAAAGTATAATTTCATTACAATTTAACTTTGTTTTTTTATTGTTATAGTAATAAACTGATAAATAGTCTATAAGAACGAAACGAATGAACATTATGAATTGTTATCAGCGGCGCGCCCATTGGTTGCCGATGCCATGCCGGGTGGTTGCCGGCGCCGAGCTGACTGGTCAAAACGGCATCCTTCTGGCAGGGCATCGGCAACCAAGCGGCTCGGCATCGGCAGAAATGTTTCCCAGTCGAAGCAAAACCTCTGCTCAACTTGTGTTCCGGTCTCCTATTAAGCATGTTTTTTTTCAGAACAAAGCCCAGTTGTCTCGACGTGAGTTCCGAATCACCATACAGGTACGTGCAAATGTTTCAAGTCACTCAAAATAACACCAGAAAGAAAATGAACCATTTGGCGACAATTTCTAGTACATCTTACAACTTCTTACAACTTAGAAAACTGGGTCAATACACAGAAGGACTCATGTTCAGACCATTGTTTGTTTAAAAAAATTTAAAAAGTCTCATAGCACAGAAGTACGAGTGTATGCTAGCATACCGTAACTGTAGTTTGCTCCGGTTGATTTCCGGCTGAAAGCCGTGACTCGTGACATTGGAAAAACAATATGTAAAAAAATTGAATTTGTAGAGTTGAATTTGTAGAATAGTTAAAAAATGAAAGAAAAGAAATGTTTCTTATACCAATTTAAACTTTTTGGTTGAGTTTGATTGCATCGTTTCGCCGTTGAATCTCTTCGAGTTCAAAACACAAACCCACACTACAAACTACGCAATTTGCTCAGACTGCCATCGTGGTCACATTCTTCGTGTTCGCCCTATTCTACAACATCTGCGTCGCACCCAAACTATGGAGTTTCGGACTCTACGGAGAATTCATTTCTGTCATGATTTGGATACTGAGAAACGGAATCCATCCGATCGTCTATCTACTTTTCAATCAGTGAGTTTGCTCCCAAACTTCCAGGACAGATTATTGTGAAGGATATTTTGCAATTTTGCAGAACAGTTTGCTAAGTCGTCTTACTTGATAGATAAGGAGCCCCTCTCGGGTAGCAATTGTACACAGAAAAGGAAAGAAAACCCAGTATACTGTTAATCAATTACACAGTGACGTGAAACATGTTGAACACAGCAGAACTCAGAAACGTGCAATGACAAAGTACACGATGCATCATTAGATTGCTTACTTTACGTGACTATTTAATTTACTTCCAGTATAAGCTGTGAGCTTTTAATGAACATCATAGTATGTGATGATAAAATGAGAAAATTGTTAGTCTGATTTTGTTTTCAAATGTTTTCTGTGACTGTTTTCCAGACGTCTCCGGGAGTCTTTCATTCGCTTCATGACGACTTTGAAGCTTTCTCCAAGAAGCATACGGGTCGCAGTTATTTGCCCAGTCTCAAAAACATAGTTTGGTCTCCAATACAACATTGATCTCTTTCTTGGTTTTTCACTTCATTCGCCAAAATATCGTTGCTGCATGTTGATAAACGTTATTATTTTGTACGAAAAACTCCCCATTCACCCCTTAGGCTTCTGCGAGAAAAAATACTGCTTCGAGGGAAAACCGTCATTGATTCATATTCAGCTCAAATCGGCGAGTTATTTGAGTGGGTGACGATTAAGCTCAAATGCATTAAGCTACAACCTATAACTCAGGTTTAAACATTAGCAGAGAGTTCAAAGTATCACAATGGATAGTTTACATCAATAAACTATGTTTGTACAAATTTGGAGAAAAACCATTCATACAGTTTTCAATAAGAGACAACCGCTCAATGTGTTCAAGCTTAGTCGTCACCCAGTCGTTATTTCTAGCACATTCGATTGTTCACGCTGACTTGTAAAATAACAGTTCCAAACCATCCCTCGCCTACTAGATACTAGAAGCCAGTCCCAAGAACCAAGCTTAGGTCTCAAACACACAACTATTTCTCACTTTTCCGAATGTCAGTTCGATAAATTATTGTTTTTACATGTTAATAAACGTTATTATTGCGATGTAGTTTGATTGGCACACATTACGAATTACTACTAAAAAATTGGCGGGATAAAGCTATAAACAAAGCAATTTTGACAAAAACAAAGAACCGAAATTTACTGACCAGCTCGCTTTGAGCGAAACCAAAAAGGCTATTCCAAACATTTTGAAGGGAAAATATAGACAAATTTACAGCAGAATTTCTAGTCCGATTGAAAACAAACTGTTTTCAGGAAGACAAAACTATTACTGAATCCAGGCTTGTATCCTCTGATCAAATATTAAGAGCTCATAGATTATCAAGCAGAATTGAACTGAAAGTACAAGTTCTGCACCATCTCTCGTATAAAATGATTAATTCCGCACAAACGACGAGGTGTGGGAAACTATGCGGGTTGTTGTCCGGGAATATTCGGAAACAACTCTTCGCGGCATGCATAGTTGCGTCATTTGGGAGTACAATCTCAATTCATGGTCGACTGTTCTCATTGTTCACAGTCGGTCAGGCGCATACTACTTTCTGATAATTCAATGTTTGCTCGAACGAATTGGTTAAGCTTGGAAAGCGAAACAGTTCAAGATGACTGTTGCCTTTATATACGCTACTAAACACACGATAGCCCTAGCACATGCCAGAGAATGAAAATAATGTAGTTTTCTGGTTACTGTTTTACATGTCCATTCCGTCATAATGCTATTTTTATGAATACTTCCGATGTCAAGTATAGATGAGAAAATTGAACGGGTTGCCATCCCTATGCTCGTCTCTCTGTAATTCGAGTCTCTTCTCCATTTTTCTCTAAAACTCTTCTTGTTCCTTCCTATCATTTTTTGTATTCTTTCCGCTCCCCGTCTACTTCTCTTTCTCTCTTTCTTTCTCTCCCTCTCTCCCTCTCTCTCTCTCTCTTGCTCTCTCTTCCCTTCTCTCGCTCCCTCAGTGAACATCAGCGTCAGGAACTGATGCACAATCGGCCAAACGCTCTTGCCCACACACCTAGAGAACTACTCCGTGTGGGAATAATTCCTGCAACATTACTTCCTTGAGAGTACGAACGTCACAAAAGTGTTAATGGGTTTTTCTCTCGAACGCATTAATTGAATACGAGACAGTGTCCATATACATCGCTTCAATGCAGTTGCGTAACGATATATCCTGCTCAATGCTCCTCTAGAGACACTCCAAGCATCATTCCAATGTTTCAGATGGAGTATAACAGTGCAGAGCCTTTCGAATGGTTCGGGTTCGTCATGGTTCTGGTGTCATTGATTCTGGTCCTGCTATACATACCAGTTATCGGGGTAGGTCAAATATAAATCGCAATCTCAGTAATTGTAATGTATTTCATGCACTCATACACACATACACTATATTTCTAACCTCTTTGAGTATTTTAGCGTGAACTCGGCTATGAGAAAGTTTCAAATGAGGCTTCAAGTGATGACCTAAACTAAGAACGATGTCCGGTTCGAAGTTGCAGGGGTGCAAATTATACTTGGCTGTTTGTGATTGATGCCTATTTAACATAAGTATATATTACAACTTCGAAACTAAAGACAAAAGGTTCAATTTAAAGCAGGTCAGTTATGTAGGCCGATCCCGTGTCAACGGTCCTTTGAACTACAATTGACTAATGTATTGCAGTTTAAAGGACTGAAGCATTCGGATCGGACCACACAATCGTCCTTCAGTAACAGATGGTTTTCTAGTGTATTCTTATAGATTTTTCTGTTCGACACGGAGTTCCGCAGCTGTCTGGCGTTCATCATCCTCACTCACATTGGCTTCGTCGATATTGTTCAGCTACTCATCCATATTTACACGGGAGTTATCGTAGCATTTCGATGGAATATACCGTTCACGTTCAATAAGGTGCAGATTTCTAAAAAAAACTTTACAAGAGAAAAGTGGTTAACATAGTCATAAGGTGGAGATTTCTAGACAAAGTGTATTAAAAGAAAAAATAATTTTGTAGTTGAGTTTATAGTTAACTTTCTGAGATGAATAATGAGCTTCACGCAGCAGTGAAGGTAAAGAAATTTGTGCAGATTCACATTTGTGATAATATTCCATTTTATACAAATTAACGTCGAATGCATTATTTGTTCTGTGATTATAACGTTCTTTTTTCTATTATTGCAACAACACTTTTAAGGTACTCGGCGCCATTATGTATGCCAGCTCAATGCTATCTCTACTTCTCATGCTATATCTCAACTTCAACCGACTTACCACTATAATGTTCTTCAAACACACCTACTTTTTGCGAAGGAAAATAGTTTCGGTGGTGGGTTTTTTCGTAGTTGTGAATAGAATTTGTACTTCACAAATCGAAAGGCTGGGCGAAAAAAAACATGTTTTTTGATAATAGTTTTCAATTCGATGTTCTCAACGAAGCGAACATTTGACAAATGTTTCAGCTAATATTCGGCTGTTGTTTTGCAATCTTTCTGTTCTATCTTGTGGTACATTGCTTACCTGACAAGGACGTATTTTTCCTTCCCCAATATCTTTTGTGGACCTATTCTTTTCATCCTCTCTACCTTCTCATTTCTTCCGCCAGAAAGAATCTAGAAATGGCTGTCATCGTTTTTACGGTTGTCACCTATGCTGGCATCATCTTTCACATTAACTGCATGGTATGTTTCTGGAAGAGAGATTGAATAGGGAGAGAATGAAGGAAGGAAGATAGGGATTAGAGAGAAGAAGTGGACCAGAAACTGTACCTAAAGAAGTAAGACCGTAAATATCGATGACCTGAGAGAGATTGAGAGCAAGATAGAGAGTAACCAGACATAATAAAAGAGAAAATAGAGAAACGGACGAGTTTGTAGTACATTTGATTTACAAAGTTATTTCAGAGCAAAATAAAGCTGTCGCTTCGCGAACTATGGATAACCGTACAGGTCAGTTGTGGTCAAAGTTGTTCTAGAGCATTATTAAAAAGAGTACGTGTAACAAATACATAAAATACATGTAATCACCAAATACTAGACTGGATACCGTTCTAGCATCTGAGATGTGAGTTACCGTGAATTTCTTATCGGGAAATAAACTTAGTCTCACACAGTATAATCTCCTATTTCTCCGAGTGCATTTGAACTATAGATCACTCTTGAAACAACTTATACTTTCATTGCAGCACACAAATAACATTTTAAAGGTTCGACCGACATGATAAAGAAAAATTTTAATCGTTTTCAATCTATTGTGTTGTGTCTTCGAAACAACATGTATGTGAACAACCAAAATTTCAGACAGCCATTGTGGTTCTATTTTTTGTTTTGTCGTATCTTTACAATATTTATGTGGCTCCGAAGCTGTGGGGATACGGTATCTATGGAGAGTTCATATCCATGATGATATGGGTGGTCAGGAATGGAATTCACCCCATCGGATATCTTATATGCAATAAGTAAGTACGAAATACTCGCATATATACGGTAGAGGTTTTCAGAACAGGAAAACCTGTGTCCTCGTTTTTCATCCACCGTCAATAGCAAGTATGAGTGGGTGCCAAATTTATAAGTTTATGTCGCTCGCCGGGATCGAACCTGCGAGAGAAAAATTCGTAGCAGGGAGCTAACCACCGCGCAAATAGTGCATACAACCATCAAGCTCTGAAATTGAAGACATCGGTGCCTACACAGAAGAAAGTGATATATACAATACCCACTCCCCTTTCCGTTGGCGATGACTAGAATAGAATAGAATAGAATAGAATACATTTTTTACACTACAGACTATATACATTGTTGCTTATTTACTTCCTTATTTTGATCCTATACCGTAACGTACATAATATAATCAAATCTGATAATATTAAAAATACGTTTGTGAGGACATTCACTTTTTTCTGTTATTTACAACTCTTCCCCGTAAATCACCTAAATGTTTCCTCTTCAGACGACTTCGCGAATCTTTCGTTCGGCTCATAAGCACTATGAGAATCTCGCCAACGGTGCAAGTCCAAACCATCTCCACCATTCCTCGTCTGTCTGTTATCTCACGTGCATCACGTGCATCACGTGTATCACACGCCTAGTTTAAGCTTACTCTCGTTCATGTGTTGTAGTTCTTGAATGTTGTATTAAGGTGTGATCTGTTTGCGAGAACACTGATCTTGTGATTTACGAGCAGAGTGTAGAATGTTAATTAATATAATTTATGTTAATTAGAGAAAAATTTTCAACTTAATCAAATATGTGTTGGTAAGACAATAAAAGTGCAGATTTAAAATAAAGTTTCCCGTACACTTTCAAAATGGATTTGTTTTCAATCTCCTTGGGATGCTGCAAATCGAGGCTGAGTCATCAAATCATTCAAGAAATAGCTGTGAAACGGCTGGGGGCGTTAGTCTGTTATAGTCGTTGCCAACGGAAAGGCGGGAGGGTACTGTATATCTCACTTTCCGCTGTGTACGCACGCATGTCATCGATTCCGAAACTTGCCGTTATGTACTCTAATAGCCTAGATGGTTCCTGGCCTGCTACGATCTTTTGCTCGCAGGTTCGATTCCAGTGAGAACCATCAATTTATAAATTTGGCACCCACTATACCAGAGTTCCTTCAACCAAGGTGCATGACATAATGTCTAAATGTCCTAAGCACTTTGAAATAGTTTTTGACAAGAGTTCAGATTCACAGTTTTAACAAAACCTTCTCAAGTGGTTTATCCCTAAGAAGTACCTACGACTGTAAAAAGAGTGGTAGGATGAAAGAAATGAAGGTGTAATAGTAAAATTATGAAATTGACTATGGTATGCTATATTTCGCAGTTCGGAGTAATTGTTCTCGCTTATATTTGTAGGATGTGTTTTAAAAACTCTTCGGAGATTGAATAATTCGTTGCAGTACTTTGTTCATGACGTTCATCTACTCGATCATCTGGTCAACGTCGTGGAGAATCATCCAATTCCCGTCCACCTAAATAGTTAGCAGAAAACAATGAACAAACAATCGAGTTTTTATCCATCATACCACATCTCACGAAAGATAACTGGGGATTATAAGATCCGCAACATAATAGCCCTCAAAACCACCCCACGAATTACTACTGTGTACCTAACTTCTTCTGTGTCGAAATCGAAACTCTGAACAAAATCAATATTCACTACCCTAAAAAGTAATACTGTATTCGTGATTCACATCGAGTACGAGTACAAACCTTTGACCCCCATTCGCAGTGAATTCAATACTCCCCCGGCACTAGAAGATCCCGGCACTTTCATCCCACCCTGCGTATCCTTGACCGTACGCTATTTCTCTGCTCTTACATCCCCCCCCCGGGAAGTAAGAGACGCGAAACAGTGAGACAGATGGAGAGACGCAGGATGCGATGAAGGGGTCGGAATCTTCTAGCACACGTACTCACGTGCTCTGGGTTCAAGTCCCTCGTTATACGGAAACTTCAAGACAATTGACACGCACATTTCATTCACCAGAAACGATTCATCTGTATGGGTCTCAAAACCCATGTCACACCGCTTCTTTCAATTCATCATACTTCCGCCCCACATGCATCTTTGTTAGACAAATAAAGTTTCAAGGAGCTGTGACAGTTTTCAATATGCCACATTGTGCCTGAAAATGATATTTTAATGAACTTGTGTGCTCAGTGATCACACCATCCAAAACTCTCCCCGACCACATATATTTTGTTTACAAACAAAAATAACACTGATTTCTGGCTTTCCTACCTTTTGGAACACTTGAATGTAGCTCGCCTTTTCCGTACTCTGATCGTGCATGGTGAGGGTGAATATGCCCTAATCGACTGCGAACTCGTTGCTCAGAATAGCAGTGTGTGTGCTATTCACCTGAAATACATAAATACTAGAAGTCAAATGAATAGTCATTCAAAGTTAGTATTCTAATGAGAAATCGTGCACTTTGTCATTGCACGTTCCTGAGTTCTGCTGTGTTTAACATGCTTCACGTGACTGTGCGATTGACTAACTCAGTATACTGAAATACCAGTTGATGTAAACAGCTAATATGTGTGAATTCTCGTTTGTGATCCTTCACTGTTATTCTTTAAATTAAGCATCTACCTCTCCCGCCCCACATACATCACTGTTCGAAAAAAGGAGACATAAGAGTGATACAAAAGTCCCCAGTTTGAATGTTTCAGTCTTAGTATAGTAAACTGAGTACAATGGAACGTTATTGTTTTTTTTTTTAATTGGGCAAAACAAAATAGTCATAACAGGCGGGGGCTAGAGAACGTATTCCGCTATCTAGATTGAGCACTTGTTAGCCACATTTGGTTCTAGTTCTTCCCAACCCTGATGATTTTTGATGTAAATTACACGTTTCGTACGAATATCTAGATACTATGCGAAAATCACCTTTATGGACTCTACTTCTCTGACTCCCTTCTCCGTTTTGAAGAAACCCAACAGTTCTGTAATGAGGGTTCTCATGAAATATGAAGAATGTAGAAACGTTTTCAGTAAAAAGTTGATATGACATTGTTTTGAAACATAGATAGCCAGTCCTCCAATTATATTCAAAAGTTGCTTAAATTCAAGCTTGAGAAAGTAGGACAACTATGTTATCGCGCGCAGCGCGGAGCGCTGCGCAGATTAGTTTTTGATCACGACATTGCGGACATTCAAAAGTGGTTTAATGCCATTTTCTCAAAAAATCCTAAACGGATTTTTGAGATTTTGTAGTACTACCCTTTGAGAACTTTCGGCCTGATTTTGAGAGAGAGTCGGTGTGAGTGCCACATATGCTATTTTCCTCTCACCCTTTCTCTCGTTCTCTCTGTCGCTCACCCTCTCTCTTCCTCTCTATCATCCTCTCTCTTCCTCTCTCTCACCCTCTTTCTTTCTCTCTCACCCTCTCCCTCTCTCATTTATTCTTACCCTCTCGTCCCACGTACAGCTTCGCTTTTTCGATGTCATTTTGAGTAGCAATCGGCAGCCACACCTGAAATGAAGTCGTCGTGTTACTATAGTCGTCGCCAACGGGAAGGCGGGAGGGTACTGTATATCTTACTTTCCACTGTGTAAGCATGTCTTCGATTCCGAAACTTGCCGGGAATGCTCTCTAATAACGCAGTGGTTAACGCGCCCTGCTACCAATCTTTTGCTCGCAGGTTTGATTCCGGCGGTAGACAGAAGTTCATAAATTTGGCACCCACTATATTCTTTCTCGCAAAGGATGACATTTAAAGTAGTCGCACTAAACTAGAATTTGTCATTTAGTATAATGAAAGAACGATTCAATAATGATAATATAAGTTACACTGGACAAATCAATCACTTATCAAGTTAACAGAACATCCTACATTCTACGATAAGTATCAAATTCTTCCCCGAAAAAGCTCTACTGTTCGAGAAATTTAGTTGTATTTAAAACCAAGTTGTGGTGTTTTGCTGCATTTTGCACCCAACTTACTTTTGTTACAAAATCCACCAGTTGGCCCGAATTGAAATATTTTTCGAAGTGTTGATGAACTTTACGGATAGCCTCAAGTTCCGACCTCACTGTGATCAGATCGAATGCGTTGGGAGAACTACGGTATTCTCTGCCACTCAGAACAACTCAGAACAAGCGTCGTTGCAAAACAGTAAATTACTACTGTTCATACAGCGTGGCTGACATATAAATTGATTTTCGCAGATGCGAGATAGAACTGTACACTTCTCTTTATGATGTTTACAGACACATTTGTGCTCTCTCAAACCTAATCTATCCACGCAACCATGTCATAAAGCCTGAAAATGTCAATTATTGGAATAAATTTGACATCTAATGCGAAAATGTACCTGTACCTTCTGATACGTTCTCCTAGTTTTCTCTCTTTTTCTCCCTCTTTCTCTCCCTCTTTCTCTCCCTACTCCTCTTCCTTTCTCTCTCTCTCTGCACCATACAGAAAAAAATTATCTACTTCGGAAGAACTAGTTGTCATAACCGAAAAACGACACTCGCACATGTTGTGAACCACATAACATGACACAGAGGTAATTGAAGTGGTCGACACACTTTGGCTTTGATATTGGGGGGAAGCCAACTTACCGTCCACGAGTTTAGAGGAGGGCTGATTATGTGGGGGCAGGTACGCGTGAACTGAAATGATCGAATAAGATACTTCGACATTGTGAATGGAATTTTAAAGTTCATTCTGTTTTGTAGATTTCTTCAAGTCTATGAGTTACACAACAAGTTTATCAAAATATTATAACTTTTACCGGTGATATCCAATCTACGAGTTCTCGGGAAAATTCTGGGTGAATTCTTAGTTGAAAAAACCAATCTCAAAGAAGGACGTTTATGTAAACCAATCCCGTGACATCGGTCCTTTAAACTGCAATTGAAAAATGTATTGCGGTTTGAAGGACCGAAGCGTTGAGATTGTACCACATAATCGTCCTTCTTTAAATTGAACTGTAACAAAAAAAACAAATTTAATTTTGTAAATGTTGTATAATTTACCTGTCAAAACTGCGGCTGTCAAACAGACGAAGAGCTTCATATTCACGAATGAAGCGGCTGTTCGTCAGCTTCTTATAAGGAAATATACTCGATATGACACGTGCTCACAATTGACACACTCCATTTGTTATTAGCTAAGTGTTTTAATGGAAATTCGTCAAATTCATGTAAAGCACTTCGAACATCAGTTCAGATGGAAAGGACTGTAGGATATCTCATAAATATTTCATGCTTCGACCAATGCGATTACACATCTAAATGGAACAATATAAACGCATATAGTCGTCGCCAAAGGAAAGACGGGAGTATAATGTATATCTCACTTTCCGCTGTGTACGCACACGAGTTTTCCATTACAATGCTTGCCAGTTATGTACACTATTAGCGCAGTGATTAGCGCCCTGCTACGGATCTTTATTACGCCATATTACGAATATGCGTCAATTTGACACAAAAAAGAAGTGTAATGCGACTAAGAACAAACTTCTTCAGTTCCCATGAACTAAGCATGTATCAGATGTGGAAGCATATATAGTAATGATCACACGCTTGTGAACACCGCACTACATATTCCAGGCTGAGTGGAGCGTTGACCAACAAAATCGACTTTCTGTTAAAGACGGACGATTATGTGGTCCGATCACAACGCTTCAGTCCTTTAAACTGCAATACATTTTTCAATTGCAGTTTAAAGGACCGTTGACATGAGATTGGTCCACATAATCGTCCTTCTTTAATATACTTGCTAATATACTTGGTTTACGGCAAATGTAACAACAGCACTGCTTGCGCGAAGAGATTGTCAAATGTTGATGTTCATAATATTTGTCACTTTTATTGTTGTGCGCACACGGCTGTTTGCTAACCTTCTGAAGTGACAAACAAATCGTTTGTTCACTTCCAACGTTCTGCTCTTCTTTTGTTTTAAGATCATCCTTCACGAAATATTTTGTTGTATCATTGAACATACAATAAATTTATCTGATTTTTTATTTTCATTTTGTATTGTTTCATCAATAACCGGGGGCAGTTCGAGGTGGCGGACAATGGTCGCAGCCACCACCCTCTCCCGGTTGACCGGGAGGTCCGGAGGGACCGGGGGCGCCTGGGTTGCCGGGACCTCCATCCTCTCCAGCATCTCCGGGTGGTCCGGGGGGTCCCGCCATCGCTTCTCCTTGAGTACCAGGGTTTCCGGGTGGTCCCGGCGGTCCTTCTGGTCCGGGGGGTCCTGCACGATCGATAATTGATGTATTGTACTTGTGATAGTACTATTTTTCTCTCTTATAACCGTATTAGTGGGAGAGTCCTTCTTTTTCATGCTTCCTAACGAGTTTATTACTTCTCAAACCGGACTTTCTCGAGAAATTCGTATTTTGTATGGATTTCGTACTAGTTTATATCAACGCTAAATGCGATTAGACTTTCTATCAATAACGCCATTATGTTGTAACAAAACATCTCGTTTCGTGCAGCTCGAGTGAACATTTTATAAAAATGTGTTCTAACCTGCTGGACCGGGAGTTCCGGGAACGTCGGTTACTTGTCCTGGTTCACCCGGCATTCCTGGCTCTCCGGGTTGTCCATCCATACCGGGAGGTCCTGGTGGTCCTGCGGGTCCGGGTGGTCCACCCTCAGGAGGAGGAGGAGGAGCTTCTCCTGGGGCACCTGGGTTACCGGGCGCACCGGGAAGTCCGGCATTACCCGGTGGTCCAGGAGGTCCAGCTGGGCAATCGAAGCAGAAGTCGGACTCCTTGGGTCCGTCCGCCGAAGCGTCTGCTCCAGGTCCTCCGGGAGTTCCTGGGTTTCCGTCCTGACCGGGGTTTCCGTCTTCTCCTGGGGGTCCAGGTGGTCCGGCTGGTCCGGTGCCACACGAACAGCAGCTTCCGCCACCACCCCCTTCGGCTGGTGCCGTGTAGCCACCACCTCAATACAATTTGAGTAGGTTTCAATTTATCCAGAACAAACTTGAAAACAGAATTGATTTATAATTTGTTCTCTCTGACTTGTTGAACTCTTAGTATTATTCCTTGAAGTTTGATTTCAGTTTCACTCAACTAAATGAGACATAAGATCAAAAGAGCATGAAACTTGTCTCTTGACAATACCATCCAGCCAGCTATCTCATGAGGAATGGCTGAACTACGCTTACCCATTAAGACCTCGGCAACGTGCCAACAAATTGTCCAGGCGGTTTTTGACCATGTTCATGTTTGCAAAACATTAGAAGTTTCTCTGAGCGGCAGTCAACTTTTGTCCCAGTACGTGGACAATAATTGATCTCATGAAAACTGTTAATACTATGAAATACATCCATTTGGAATTCCATTGGCACGCTGCCAAAGTCTTAGTGGGAATGGCGAGAACTATACCTCCCCCGCCGGGTGCCGCCTGCCCTCCTCCCTGAGAGTAGCTTCCGCTGGCACGGGCACGGGCCGAATGTTGGGGTCTCCAGCCCGAATGTCTGTACTGCACATTCCTCTTCGATCTTCCTTCTACTCCTTTCACAATCTCAAACTGAAACCGAATGAAATATTTAGAGTTAGTTTTATCGGATATTAGTCCTATTGTATATTCAAATCGTTCAGCACAAGTTCTCCGAATAGGAACACGTAGACAAGATAGACGCGTATGAAAAACATCAAAACGTGTTTTTATTGTGCTTGTACTTACCTTGTGTAACTCATCCAATAGACCGTCAGTTCGGTGTGTGCAAAAGTCTACCTGTAAAATCAATTGATATTAATAGTACAGATAGAGAAAGAGAGAGGGAGGGAGAGAGAGAGAAATAATATTTTGATGAAATTTAGTTACCCACTGAGCGTTGGCATAAGGTGCGGTATTAAATCAAACTGAAATATTAAGAACTAAAAGTGGCAAATTTGCGGGTTACATGCGCATGGCAATTATAGCCAATGTAAGAGATATCTGATTGGATATTTAGCTGGGAAAGAGAGAAACAGAGATAATAGAGAGAGAGAAAATCACCTCATTCTGTAGTGATGACTGAACGTATTGCATGTAGTTGTACAGCATTGGAACCGCAATTATGGCGGTCAGAGTAGCCACCTGAAACATTTGAGTACACTTACACAACCAGCCCGACTACCTACAAGTCATGGTCTGAATGTAACTTCATTATCTAATTTTCAATAGTTGGAAATATGGGGTAAAGATTAATTTTTAGTTTTTATTCAACTACGTTTCACCACGAGAGTTTAATTTCTTTTACTAAGAGAAATGCTCTTTGCTAATGGCAACTAACTTTCTAGAACAACTGTCATCTAAAAATACGAAATACTCTGACTAAATACTGAGTGAACTGCTCATGCCAAATAAAAATGATTTCTCACAGTGGATATGAAGATTCCCAGAAAAGCCAGTCGTTTGAGGCTATCCGCCTGTTGTAGTTTGGCCTTCTCTTCCATTTTAACCTTTAAAGCAAGACGAACATGTACTCAAGAGAAATCGAAAAGAAACATTTGAACACACTGTGGAGTTTGGCTGATATTTTGTAACGGAGCACAACTAAACCCTCCGAAAGGGTGAATTCAGTGACTCTATGATACCGTACTATGCAGAAAACACATAACAGAAAGCATAGTTGGTAAAGTTTGTTTCAAAGACTTGACCTATGACAGTATACTTGATTCACGTGAAAATGTTGCATCTGACGTGTTGTACACATTGTACGTGACCAAGCATCCAACTGACAATTTATTCAAAGTATACATTTTTTCAGTATGTTCTACTTCTACATCACTCCTATGTAAAGTGTAAAATGAGAGCAGGTTCTTTTCGACAAAACAGAGTGTAATGAATACTAACTGCTAGCACATTGTTAGCTATATAGCCAGGAGTGTGCAGCAGAGAACTAGTTCTCACGGAGGACACGCCCCCTTTTCGAAGTGGAACTGTAGCTAACACAAAGATTTCAACGATAACGCGGATTAGGAAGGAAAACAAACAGAAAACTCGTGTTGGTTTAGACCATGTTTGAGGTGACAGTTAAAGAAGGACGATAATGTGGTCCAATCCCAACGCTTCAGCCTTTTTAACTGCAATACATTTTTCAATTGCAGTTTAAAGGACCGTTGACACGGGATTGATCCACAAAATGATCCTGCTTTAAGATTTAAGAAGCAACAAGTGAGTAGTGATGATGAAGGTTGACGTATGCATACATAGTTGCAATACTACACTGACACTTTGTGAAGTTCAACTGTTATCTAGACAGGTTCAGTCAACTGTTGTTATCTCTGATCGTTTTCCAGGTAGGATCGAGACGAGAGCACTCAATTGTTGCAGCAAGCGCTGCAAGTTCACTGTTGTGTTCAAGTTTAGTTCAACAACCTGCTTTATTACTATGTTTTCGCCAACATGAGCGTTTTTTCTTTTTTCCGGTATCTCTAATTTGAAAAGTGCCCTTGTCCGCCCTTGATGTTTGTCTTCAATACATGAACACAACAATTGAAGAAAAGCTCTTTATTTCTGTATTTTCTACCCTCTTTAATACCCGGGGGCGGTTCTTGGGGGAGGGCAGTGGTCGCATCCACCTCCAGATCCCGACTCTCCGGGTTCTCCGGGGGAACCGGGCGCTCCTGGGTTTCCGGGGCCTCCATCCTGACCGGCATCTCCGGGAGGACCGGGGGGACCGGGCATGGCACTTCCTGGGGCTCCTGGGCCTCCGGGTGGTCCGGGTGGTCCTGCTGGTCCGGGAGGTCCTGAAAAAACATAGTTAAGATTACCTTTTTTTTTGTTTCCCGTTCCGAGCCTTGTCTATTTGTGCAAATAACAAACCTGCGGGTCCTGGGCTGCCGGGAGCATCCATGACCTGTCCGGGAGCTCCGGGTTGTCCGTCTCCACCAGGTTGTCCGGGGTTTCCGGGAGGTCCGGCTGGGCCAGGGGGTCCGGGGGGTCCGGGCTGCGATGGAGGTGCGTTCTGTCCGGGTCCTCCAGGTTGACCGGGCTGTCCGGGAGGTCCGGCGTTACCGGGAGTTCCGGGAGGTCCAGCAGGACAGTTCATGCACACCTCCGGAGCACTTGCGGGTCCGCTATCAGCGTCAGGACCGGGTGATCCGGGGTTTCCGGCGTTTCCGTCCTGTCCGGGTGATCCGTCGTCTCCGGGTGCTCCCGGTGGGCCAGCCGGTCCAATTCCACAAGAACAGCAACCGCCGCCGCCGCCGCCGCCTTCCACGGGAGCAGAGTAAGACGGTCCTGAACAATCACTCATTATAAAGAATAAAGTGTCACAACGGGTACTCGGGTACCCTAGTTTTTTTTCATCCAATTATCGCTAGCAGTATCACTCAACTGCGACATTGACAGTCTACAGAAAACTTGGATTTTCTTCATCTTGCGCCCTTATGGGTGAATCAGACCACAAAGAATGTATTCCCTTGTTTTCTCTTGAGGGTCAATCGGAAATATGGCCGTTAAACGTGCTGGTAGGATTGTCAGGGACCATACCTTGACTGTAGGCCTGTCGGGGTCTGGCAGAGTGCTGTTGCCAGCCGGCGTTTCTCTTCGATCGCGAGTCTACTCCCTTCGCGCTCTCGAACTGAAACTCACCACGTATCAATTGTGTTTCTATGAACGAAAACCAACCTTGAATGTCGGAACCCAGCTACATTCTAATTTTAACATGACGCGTAACGTGTTGCGCGGCGTTCTAAAGTAAAGTAATAGTAATACAATATTCACATTAAATCCTGAACCTAAAAAAATATAGCAGCTCGAAAATAACTGCTGAAGTTGGTATCCAATGTCCTTTAAAGCCCCATTGGTGCTCTAACTTGGCCTGTAAATCACGATTCTCTGGTTTTGGCTTTCGTTTGATTTTGAGCGCACACAACATTCACCCGTGGTGCTCGACTCTCGTTTGAGAGCAATAATTACAATTTCATTTAGCCTATGAATCGCATTTCGTTCTGTAGTTCCTTTACGAGAGGAACAGGAACACATGAGGGAAATCTGATATAATGACTAAATTGAGTAAATAATTTTGACCTACCCGGTGGAACTCATCGAAAAGTCCGTCAGTGCGGTGCTTGCAGAAGTCAACCTGAAAAAAAAGGTTTTTATTTTTCAAACATTCTCTTTCCCTAAATAAGGGTTTGATATTGAAAGCAAACAAAGTTGGGAATGTATATGTTTTCATTGTTTCTATCTAGAATGAACCTCATTCTGAAGTGTCGACTGCACATACTGCATGTAGTTGTACAGCATGGGCACAGCGATGATGGCAGTCAGGGTGGCCACCTGAAACATTTGAGTGAAGTAGACATTATCAGTTTAAGTTCACTGATTGGTCTTTAGTACCAGATAAAATGTAAACCTTATTCATTTATGGTGATACACTTACAAGTGTTCATTCAAAAATTTCTATTTTTGTCAGACATTGGGTATTACAACAAAATGTAAAAAGGAGCTCGTGCACTTTTCCCGGGAAACCCATCATCATAATGTTAACAGTTATAGTCTCTTTCACCCCTATCAAGACTACTACAGTAAGATCCCAAAACTTAGGGTCTGTGTTAGAAATGTAATAATTATCTAAAGTTCAAACCTTTTTGCTTAAGATTATGATAACTTATTTAAAAAGGGTGTTTCCGGTTTTTCTTACAAAGTTGTGGTTTGCATTAGAATGCAGTCATTGAAAAACGCGGAACTGTGCTGTAGGAGTCTCAGTGAAATACTAGCGACTGTAACACGCGAGTGCACCTATAGTTGGTGCCAAATTCATGAGTTTCTATCGCTCGCCGGAGTCGAACCTGCGAGCAAAAGATTTGTAGCAGGGGGCTAACCACTGTGCTATCAGAGCACATAACAAGCGAGCCTTGGAATCGTCCACCTGTGTGCGTACACAGCGGAAAGTGAGATATACAGTACTCTCCCGCCTTTTCGTGGGCGACGACTATAAGAATGAGCTCCACCCACCGTTGAGATAGATATTCCGAAGAACGCGAGCCTCTTCAGGCTATCTGCCTGTTGGATTTTTGCCTTATCTTCCATTACCTAAAAATATATGATTCAACCTCAAGTAACATAATGTATATTCAACCTCAAGTAACATAATGTATAAGACAATTGTACATACTAATGTTGTATATGGACAATTCCTCACCCCGAGAATCGGTTATATATGCGAATGCCTCATCAAACTACAACGATACTTCAGTACCTATCTATAAAAGTAAGTGAGCCATGGCCTTTCTGATGACTACACAACAAAGTGCTGTGTACTCGTTATTACAAACAAATGTTGCATTTTGGCTCTCTGAAAATGTGTCAGATAGCGAAAAAAAAACTTTTGTATTTCCAACATTCCAATGCATCAGCTGTTATTACTATCTTAACAGGTCACGAATTGCAAAAATGTAGCAAATGTACGACATAATCCTAGCACATATACAAGTTTGTTTTATTTTGACACTTGGTTTCAGAGCTTGAGAAAAGTTAGCGACTTGACTGGGTAGGGAAAAACAAGTAGTAACTGGAATAATCAAAGAACTGGTGACACATATGTCGGTTTGCTATCTCTGGCTGCTTTTAAGATACCATCTTGAACCGGTTGATAAGCCCCGCCCCTCAATCCGTGCACCTAAACGTAATATACGGTAAGGTGGAACCGAACTGATCAACTGGTTGGCAACCATATCACATTAGTCGCTCCACAACAAACGAGTAAACACACAGAGACAGTAAAAGTATGTTTATATGAAGAACAAAACGGAGAACAACAATATTTCTCGATCTTGGTTCATGACGCTGGAAGAAGAAAGCTATAGTTCACACCATTCCCACTCAGACTTTGGCAGCGTGCCAATAACACTTCAAAAGAAAGTATTTTATCTTAATAACCGATTCAATGAAAAACAGTTTTACCCACGTTATTGTGACAGAACTTAACTGCCGCTCAGAACAACTTTTAGTGTTTTGGAATACATAAAACCGCCTGGAAATTTTGTTGGAACGTTGCCGAGGTCTCAGTGGGGTTGATTTCAACTATATGTACTAATTCGAAAGTTTCACGATTACTTCAACTGTTGTGAATAGCTCAGAAATATGATCAAACTCTGTCAAACACGATATAATGGTCTTCTAGTTGTGGATTATCGCAACTATAAGTTTGGATGAGAATAAAATGTCAAATGGCGGGTTAGTGTATTCCTTTGCTATGCTGCCCTGTTTGAGATTTAGTTTACGTTTTATTTTCTAAGTTCACAAGTTTTGTCAAGTGTGTTTCACGTCACATGAAGGTTACGTGGACAAAACATCAGTCAGCTCTGAAGTAATAACCCGATGTTTGGATAAATCATAGGACAAATCAGTTCCTTCACAAACTGTAATCATCTGCTTCACAAGGCTTTCCAGGAACGTTCTTTTTCAACGTATGAAAACAACTCAACTTTCACTCCACCCTCTCTCTCTCTCTTCTCTCTCTCACTCTTCCCATCTTTATGTCACCTATCTCTCTGTCTTCTCTGTTTGTTAGCAGAGCCAGTTTCCTAACTGGTATTCGCAGCTAACTATAAACACAAGTCAGCCTGCTGTCTGTTGATACCCTGTTCTCTAGCACTATTTGACCCATTCAAAACAGTTTTCATCCCACAAGAAAACTAAAAGTTATAATAAAATGAATACACTGCTCATTATCGCGAAAAACCATCGAAACACAACACAATTCGAGTCCATCTAACAAAGTGCAGCTGGCTGAATTTTCACGTCACACGTGTTAATTTGTAGTAAAGTGTGCACGAACAAGTAATTTTAACCTTAACCTCCTATAGAATATGAAGCCCCATAGGGAGAATCAAAATACAAAAGTACATTTTTGATGAAACTGTCAACAGTACTTAAAAAGGTACCAACTTGTATGTATGATAACTATCGTTCAATGACTATTAAAACTAGCCTGAGATTGTATATGAAGTCATTACATCGAATATGTAAAAATTTCAATGACATACTGTAGGAGTGTACAACCATGGAGAATTGAGTATATACCCCCGGGAAGGTAGTCACTAGATTTTTGGGGGCTTTCTCAACTGATCTCAGCATTACCTAACAGCGGAAACCGTCGGAAAGCCCGAGCAGGTCCCGGCAACAGTTGACACCCGCCTGGCTGCGCCGTACATAGTATGGGATGGTGATGGCGACAGGAAGGTCAGAATACAAAGAAAGTGTATGCCGTCCAAAATGAAATAGGAAAAACTATTTTCAACTAACCAAGTATGATAGCCGGGTGTTTCATAATACTAAACGCAAAACTAATTCATCGCAATTAACTCGAACAAGAACTGAATTTTCAAAAGTTCATAAGATACAAAAATTGAATAACAACCAACACCAAATGAAACAGTTAACAAGACCAATAAGGATAACAATTAACGACATCCGTTCGGGAAACTAAATATTAAAAAGATATTTGATAAAAAAAATGGACAACAAACGTCAGGTGCAATTACCATTAGGACTAGAGAAATACGGCTTACTATCTTACTGACAGTGAAACAACCGAAGTAAGCCTGTATCAAAAAGCTAGGTCTTTTTTTTCAAACAATGAACAAACTAGATCGTTTTGTTCATGAAACATAACATCTTAGGGATAAAAGATATAAGAATGAACTTCATTTTCTTCTAACTATTCATATGCATAAGTCCCCTGCTTTCAAACTCGGGTCTCGGGATTATTTTAACAATATACTAAACGGCAAAGTTAAAAAGACTGATCAACACGTAACCACTCGTCATATAAAAACCACCTGTAGCTCAACAAACACATGTTAACATCAATTCAAACCAAAACTACACAATAATTTCAATACCACGCCGCCTTCTGTTGGGTAATTGATACATAATATAAAGTGATGAAAAGGTGTGGTTTATTACTGTTGTAACATGACTTGTTCCGCGTATTTGGAGATGAATAGGGCCGCGGTGACATGTACATTCAGACTTCTCGTTCGACCCAGCTGCTCGATTTCCACCGTCTGATCCACACATCGAAGAAGTTGCGTCGGAACCCCCTGCCTCTCGTCGCCCATCAGAAGAGCACACTGAACGTCAACTATAGATGGAATCTGGGTTTTCGCGAAAATAATCATTTTGGTCACGTTGTTTTCCCGGTTACCTGAGTGTGTAACTAAACAATAACCTAAAACAAATGACCGGTTACTTTTGAACTTCAACTTGATCGTTATTGTCCGTTACTACTGGTAACTGAATTTTAGTTTCAGATTACTTCCTGGTTGCCAGACCCAGGTAGCACAAACAAGGTTTGGCGGTTGCCTACTTTAAAAATGACATCGGTAAGAAGTCATTGAAAAGTTCGACTGTGTACTGTAGGAGTATATGTAGGAACGATGTGAACCATACTTAAAAACTACCATTACGTGGACTAACGGTGCCAATCTTTATAACTAAACGTCCGTGATCAAGTATTGTTAATCACAAAACTGGCAATCTATTAAAGTTTCATGTTTTATAGATTATTCATGAATTCCCTCACCTTTTTGGGGAATTCGAACTTGTGCATCGGTTTGCTGTCGCATGTTTGTTCGGCGGCTATCACGGTGTAGCCCTGACTGCGCAGCGACTCGAGATACGGTAACAACTGGTCAGGTCGAACCTGCACAGGAATACGGTCAGGACATATATCAGTACGGCCAGACAATTCGACAAGAAGGAAATCGTTTCTAGGTACAAATACGTGAAAATTAACGATTTTGCACCACCCGCTGTCAGACAGTTATCTAGAACCAACTGACTTCACAGAAGAAGTATCTCATGGGATGATCTTACGTCAACACTATCGACGTACGCTGAAAGCGATATAACATAGTATTCTTATATGAGTTATTTATTAGCTCTGAAAGTTTCGCTTTCCTACTGTAGGAGTCTGAGTGGGAATGAAAACAACTATAAGATGAGAGTATAGATAGAACAAACCGCTTCAATCTTCTGCCAGTTCTCGCTGGACATGCTGAGCGCCTTGAAGCCAGTGTCGTTGGTGAGTAGCATGTCTGCCACCACCAGACAGTCAACCCCAAATATCTCCGACGTTCGACACAGACCTGCAATACATACACCACTAGTAGGGTTAAGGAAAATTTCTAGTTTTCTATTTTTAGGAAATTTCGAGTTTTGGGGAAGTTCGAGTACAACTCGGAAATTTTAGACTTTTTCGAGTCGAGTTTCGAGTTCGACTTTAACAACCCTAACTCCCTAACCACTGAGGTCCTATTCCACAGAAAGCACTCCGTCAGATGTGAACACAAGAAAATCAATGCATTCATCACAAATAGACCGATTTCGTCGTTTTCGGCTAAATCACCCCTGGTGACAACTGGTCCTATACTAACACAATAAGACTGAGGTACTATGCTGATAATAAATAAATAAAAACTTTAACTTTTCAGGTTTTGAAAAGTTTGCTCCATTTTAAATTTGAATGCATGTATTTGGATACTCTGCAACTTGTTGATATGTATTTTATAAGAAAATGTGCAGAAAAAGTGTGAAAATCAAAATCTGCCCACGAACCTCCCAAATTATTCGGCTTATCAATGAGAGAAGCGACTACGATCATCGAACAATCCTCTCTCTTCTCCCGTGTTTTCGTCTGGATTTTGCGTTGAAACGAAACATCGGGCGAGGCATCTTCTACCGACTTATCTGGAAAGACAGAAAATAATCATTAAAGAGAACCACACAATATTCACTACGTGAAAGTGGTAACTACAGAGCTGACAACCGCAGAGATGGTCAAAAGAGTAGAGTCATAGGTGCGTTAGCTAACCGGGTGATCCTTCCCTTTTTCCTTACCTGGGCTAGAGTGGACGCATAACCATTTCAAAATTGCTGCAGTTATCACACGCTTATCATACCATCTAATGAAGACCTAAATTTTCATCACAAATAGACCGATTTCGTCGTTTTCGGCTAAATTATTAAATAACTAGTAGTTTCCTGACAAGGGGGGGGGGGGGGGGTTAACTCCTCCATCCCTCGCAACTGGAACAGTATCCCAGTTCTAATAAATACCCAAGCCAAAACCGAAAAATCATATAAAAGGTTTCTCTATCAAATATACAAAAGATGGCTGTTATTCCTATTTTCATTGGTTGATATTTTGGTCTCCTTGCATCTCCACTCACCTTCAGTCTCCTCTGACTCCATGTCTGGGGCACAGTTGTTGCTCTTGCCGAGTGCTGAAAACAGGCAGGTTAACACATTTTATTAAATTGTAGAAACACAATTCAACATGTTCAATTGATGGAAAAGCGGTAACGTTTGTTCTACTTGGTAACCTATATTCAGTTTCAGGTGACTTTCAGGTTGCCTAACCTGTTCGGGTAACCTGAAAAACATCTTTCCTAAAAACATCTTCTATCTTTCCTCCCCATAGGTGAAAAGTCACGGGCCAAAAAGGTTCCTGTTAGGCCCGCGATTTTCGTAGCCGAAATCACCCTATTAGGACCTAGTAGTCCCTTGACTTTTCACCTGAGATAACTGACCATTGTAGACGTCGGTGGGCGCGTTGACAAATTGGTCGTCATTGTTGATCGATCGAATACAGGTCGTATTCAGCTCCTGAAGAAGGAGACAATCAATAATCATCACACTTACTAGTATGTACCCACCTAGCAACTTGAATCGATATCCATCTTTCATACATACTTGTGCACTCCTTCAACGCACAAATAAATCGATATACACCTCTCATACCTTTTCACTTCGTCATAGTACAAAACTAATCCAATGAACAGAGTTTCGCAAAATAGTTTTCTCACCAGTCAAAAGTCCGTTTGACATGATGAAAGACGCGTTTGAGCAGAAATTTTACCACAGAAGAAACACAAATTATTCCACAATAATGGTAAATTTCAGATGTAATGCTTAATGCAATGTACCCCGTTGTTCACTCACGTGATATGAAACTATACATCGAATACACAAATAAATTTAATATGTTGTATTCAGGGTTGGCATGTAGGAACAGCATTGAGAATGTTCAGGGCTATCTAAAAACTCAAACTCAATCCAAAGCCGTCTGGTATACTATAGTTCACAAGCCAATTACACATGCAACCTGGTTGCATTTGAAAGCAACCAATAGTTTTAGACACATGAACCATGAACCGGGTTGAACATTGGTTACATGCAACTCGGTCGCATGTCTGAACCGCCTAGTGAACATTGAAAAATCACGAGCCAGTGAAAAAGAGTGAGAGTAACAGAGGTGGAGGGTTGCGAACTAATTCATGTGAAAAGTAGGGGTCGCAAGTTGAAAACCCACAAATTTCATACGAAACTAGTGAAAATTGAACCGAAATTTGATGAAAGTCGCAGTTTTCAACTGTTTTGGAGGGATATATATATATATATATATATATATATATATATATATATATATATATATATATATATATATATATATATATATATATATATATATATATATATATATATATATATATATATATATATATATATCATTGTATAAGAGTGAGCTCACTTGAACGAGTGTGATGGGTACTGTCTCTTCTACGGGCATTCCAGTCTTTCGCGGAATCTCAATCAACACAGACTGAAGGTCGAAATGGACTTCCATGTTCAGACGAGCAAAGTAGAAGTCGACCAGCAGATTATCGATTATTCGACGAGAATTGCTACAATAAAAGTCATATTGTTTGGTAATATTCATAGTTCATATCTGAAAAACATTATGTTACAGTGACTAAATACTTCCACAAGAACTTGATAGACAATGAAAGGATTACTATTAGACTGAGAACACGTTTCAACTAGCAGAATTACGTCAGATTTCATTAGAACTGTAGGAAGCCCGCAGAGTTATATCCTCACTTAGAGACATAGAGTACATAACGAGGTCAACACAACACTCCTTTCAAATGTCTGTGAATATATTAATTACTTGAACAAAATAGATTTGTGTCAACCTTCTGAGAAAACCCCAAAATCGTCTTAAATCAAGGTCGAAACGAATTTTGATTTCATCTTTTACTGAGCACATTATTAACAACTATGTTCTATGTCTGTAAATAGTTAAAATACGATTACCCGGCTGGTTCGGAGTCGAATTCGATGATTCCACGAACCAATTCCCATTTCTTCTGTTGTTCCGTAGAAACCGTGGAGAACATCATCTGAAAATAGTTTCTATGAAACAACAAAACTTTAATGACGGAGCGTCTGCCAAAAGTCTGTGAAACTCTATTCATATCTAGTACAGTTGTTTCCATCCAGTACTACGAGAACATACGGTAGTACAACAGCAGAAGAGAGCTGTGTGTTATACAAACTAGAAAATTTGAGCAAAAATGAGTGGGTGACGATTAAGCTTGAACACATTGAGCGGCGGTCTCTTATTGGAAATTGTATGAATGGATTTCTTCCAAGGTGTGTTAATGTAAACGTCGTTACACTGGGCACTTCACGGTGATGCTCCAACTTGAATTACAAGTTACAAGTCGTGGCTTAATGTGTTCAAACCTGATCATCACCCACTCCAAATACGAAATGAAAAGAACTAAAAACTATTGAGCCTTCCATACCCATACACCAGTAAGGTCCAAATAAGCGACAAAGAGTAATCCGTTTTCAAATGTGAACACGTGAAAGTTTAGGATTTTTCCGAAAAAAGTAGGCCGATTTTTATCTTTTCGGCGGAAAAGTAGTCTGTTTGTCGAACTTTTCTGACTATTCGGACAACCCCTTTAATGCTCGTGTATTTCCATACCTTTGCGGCAGCGATGGCAGTGCAACGGACCGCGAAGTTCTGCGCAGTTGTCCATGGAACAATCAGACCGATTAGACGAGCAAATGTAGCCTGCAACTTTCAGATTAGTAAAAGAATCCCCAATTTCCCATTGGCCGAATCTACAAAACAATCTGATTGCTGTCGCTTTTCCAAAAAAACTCTTGTGAACACGAAAAACGAAACGAAAGCAATAATATTCACTGGATAGGGACTTCATTCTTCCTATAATCCGATGTATCAATGCTCATGTGCCTATGCCCTATGCTTTGTACAAAAATTCATAAATCGATATTGAGAGCAAAGTACAGTGCTTTGATTGTGTCAGACTTTTCTAGTAGCACAGTTACTATCTCATCCTGTTCCATAGTCAAATATGCTTTAAACAATATCGAGGACCAATCAGTCAATTCTAGACGAAAGAGCTTGGATCAGAGAGACGCAGACTGTCAGCGTCTCATTGACCTGCGGGCTCTCTCGCTACTGTAGCTGCAGACGACTGTCACAACTGCTCCGAGCAGTTACCAGTAGACATTGTCCGTTCCAATCAATAATCACCGGAAGGACGCTCACCTCATTCCGCTCAACTCGTGATAGATGAACCAATGTATTGATCCACGAAGAAACACTGCCAATTCGTCGACGGGCAAACTGGAAAATCGATAGTGATCAATAGATGTCCAGACCTAAGATAATGATAGGATGAATATCTCAATTAATCATTTCGAGTGGTTTTGAGGAAGTAAAGCTGGATTCAAATAGGCAAAGAACTGCTGCCTAGGATCTTTAGGTTTAGAGAGTGTTTTCCAGTACTAAACAAATAAGTTTCAAACAGGTAGTATCAGCTCGGCCGGCGGCCGCATTCAGAATCTATGGAGAAATGTTGGGTAATAAACAGAGCCTAATAAGTAGAGAGAAACTTTAGAGGACGAAATGTTGACCTCTCGCTCTGAGCCAATCAGTTTCTCTCGCAAATACTCGTGTTTCAGGGACAATCGGACCAGAATCCATTCGACGATGAGTTTGATGGAAAACTGTTGACAAGGGTCGATGACACACTCAATACAATGATCGAACACCTCGGAGAGCAGATTCTGAAGTGAAACAAATAAATCGATAGATTTCCTCAGCAGTTCTGCTGGGGAATGATCCGGAACAGAACAGATTGAAGAGTGTTTTGAAGAAGTTATCAATCTATTTCAAATCTAGAATTCTGAGTATTTTAGTCAAAAGCGGAAACTCATTTGAAATAGTCAGACAGTTGTGGGGCGGATTTGTTGTGCACAAAGATTTTTTTTTGAAAAGCAGGTGATTCAGCTGAGAGAAAAACAGGAAAATGGTACAGAATACAGTTGAAAGTTGCCGTTATCGCGCCAATTTTCACTAGTCTTGGAACTCAGGTTGTTCAATTTCAAGCATTTCATGAGAAACGGGTGATAAGGTAGGCAACCAACAATATTACCTCGCGTATGACAAATTCATACAAAATATAATATTTACCCGTAAGTTACTGGGTCACACGAACCTTGTCCACAATGTATTCAGCGACGAAAAGAAGTAGGGCGACAGCGCGAGTCTTTTGGCGATGCGCCAGAGAAAGACCGAATGATCTGAAAACACATCGAATATAAAAGGAGGGCAGAATGTATAGCTAGATTAGGTACCCCGGGGTACCTAAACAAAAGCGCGCTAAAACATGTGAACCGTATGCAAAGTAGGTTGGTTAGTTCGAATGTAGATTATAATGTATGAGTTTCTCTCGAGCAGCTCTTTCATATTAACTTTCCCTTCTGTCCCCCTTTAAAGCACCAATTCAATGAAAACGTATAACATTTGCATAGGTAATGAAGAAGATAAATTCACATTTCAACTTTTAACCCCAACTTTAATTTTCGCCAGATGCAATCCACTGAAAACTGACTACAAACGCAGGTTTCACCCAGACCACTCACTCACGAGATAAGACACAGTGAATCGTGAATGTCGCTTCAGAATTGACGATATTGCAAAACAAATACACATGAAGGTGGAACGATGCTACAGCAAACACTCATGTGACACTATAATAAGACTTTGAAGTCCGATGCTCCACTAAGAAAGCACACCGATCACCTTCTCCCTACCGAAAGCTAATATTTCGACAGACTTGAACAGAAAAGTAGAAATTGACAGATGCACTAGGACCCGTCAGTCGTGAAATGTGCACCCGCAAGCCGTCCGCCAAAACTAGGCCAGAATAGTGTGGTATATGCAGATTCGTATATGGGCTGAAGTGGGCTTACCTGGACGAGTTAGCATCCAAGGCAGTGGATTCCTTGAGAATGGCCTTGATGACAGCCTCAGTGAAGGCCTGACTCCGCCCACAGCAATTGACAGCCACACAAATGGCCTGCACACGAGCACGTTGCACCACCTCGTGTTGTCTAAACAGAACGATTTATTATCAAAACAATTTCTCAGTTTACCTCGGGTGAAATTAACTGAACAACAAGTTAATGTTTTTCTAATGCTAAATCTGGTTTTGCAGTAAGTTTGAATAACCGGGACATGTTTCAGGTTATGTATCGTTTATCTGTTAAGTAACCTGAAAACTGATTCCCATACCCTAGTAAGTTTGTCCGAATAGTCAGAAAAATTCGATAAACGGACTACTTTTCAGCCAAAAACGACAAAAATTGTCTATTTTTGCTGCAAAATCATGAATTATCACGTGTTTTAATCTGAGAACGAACTACTTCTTGTGGAATAGTCGGACCTTACTGGTGTATGCTCATTCCCAAAACTATGCTCAGTTTGCAATTTTGTTCGAACCAACCACTGGAGCACAGTGGTCGATCAACGTCTCTCTATGTTCATTCTATAGAGACAGAAACTGGCAACTCGTTTTCTCAGATCATAGTTTGTGTAGATTGCAGCTAGTACTAACTACACGTTGTCTACGAACGACAACAACATAATACAAAACAGGGGACAAAATCGGCAAGTTGAAAGAGCAAGATCTTAGATCTAACTACATGGTGAACTCTCGCACACAGCGAAAATAATGTCAAAATTCAAACCATATATCTTACACATCCCCCCCCCCCCCCCCCAAATGATTCGTCATGTTCTATCTATGATGAACGAGAATCAACTGACTTCTCCATATCGGCCGATGGCAAATGTGCAGCCGATTCCCCGGAATAAATCATCTCATAGGAGTGGCGGAGCACACGATTCTCCTTCTTAGGCACCGGTCCAAATAAGGCGATGGTCACTACCTGCAATTATGCGTTTACGACTATCCACTCAATTCTTACTACTTTCTTGTTCTAAAGTAGATCGTGAATATGAATCGATGAATGTGAACTAAGATAAGGCATTGAACCTAATGTAGGAACATAAAGCCAACCAATCGCGACCACTTCTACACTTCTACTGCATAAGTGAGATGACTTTGTTGTGAACCGAAAATTATTGAAAATCGGGCTGTTGGGCACTTTGTTTGGGTAACCAAACCACAAAAACGGTGGGATATTAGATTTTTACCAGTAAAATGACTGTTGTTAAAATTAGCACGTTCCGAGAACGTCTGTTCTACCGTAACCGACCTCTTGCGCCCATTGGTCCGTCAGACGAAGCTCCGCCTCCTTCATAACATTTGATATGACGAGGGGAATTGTGGTACTTAGACTGGCAGTTGTCAAAAACTCCGCGAATAGCTCCTGTAACAAAACAACAAAGCACTGATTCGATAACAAATTCATCGAGAAAACACGAAATAAAAGCAAAATATACACAGCACTCAGAATCAACCAACTAACCCCTCAGATCAACGTTTCAGCTGGCAACTATTAAATAAAGGTGGTGCTCAGAAAAGTAATACAAACTAGAAAAACGAAGAGAGCAAGAGTATGGAAAGTGGTACGTTTTGCCTCTACCCCAATTTTTTTAACCACAAACGTCGATAGAATACATTTACCACAAGTTTGTATCCAGCAAAATCAAAATGACCGACTCAGCTCACAATTCAGTGAAACTTTCATATACCAGACAAAAATAGGTCCATTTTAGATTATATTACGTGAAAATTGAGAACTTTGCATCAACATTGGACTATACGTCTTGTTTTTGGCATAAAACTGGCCCGTTTTTTCCATTTCAAGACTATCCGGACAACTTTACTGTTTCCTTACCATCTTTCACATAAAACACCTCATTTTCGATAGATTTCTGTGCACAACAAAGTCGTTTTGATGTATGGGTGGAGGTACCTTCATTCTGTGGGTGATCTGTGGATGACGCAACGCGTTCTGGCTGAGTCCTATTCTGAAGAGCATTCGGATGGAGGGAAGACAATTGAGCGACTTCTTCTCCTCATTGACCACGGCCGCCGCAGCATTGACTGCTGACAGAAGAAGCGCTTGGCTCGTCTCCAAATCGAGCTGCAATCGAAAGACATAGTCATGGGCGGGATAGTATTGGTTGTCGGATTAGGGTTGTTAATCGAGTTTTTTTTTTGGGGAAATTTCGAGTTTGACTCGACCCGAAAATTTTAAGTATACTCCATGAAAAGAGCGAAAGGTTATAGGTCCCTTCTAGGCAAGTTTCCAAAAGTGCAGTCTGGAATAGTTATGTGTCCCTGCATCCCAGTCAATAAAAAGTTAAGGATTCCCCGGTCCGCTAACTAGGGTATCACAACTATGGACATAGTTGCAGATACTTTATAAGATCTATCCGGTCGAATGTACCTGCCCGAAACCATTATGCTACCAGGTATCTGCCTATACCGCTGCTACGATGCCTGGTCACAAAAGGGCCCGGTCGCTGCCATCTATGCAAATGTTTTATTAAAGAAGGACGATTATGTGCTCCAATCCCAACGCTTCAGTACTTTGAACTGCAATACATTTTTCAATTGCAGTTTAAAGGACCGGGATTCGTCCACATAATCGTCCTGCTTTAAGATGAGCTTCGTTTCAATCGGCCACAATCTGTTCAGGCAGAGTAAAGTGAGTATTGAAACGATGTGAATTGTAAAAAAAGATGTTGAATATACGTAATGAACGCACTTTATCCATGGCTATTTCCATTATCCTCAGCAGTCGTTCTTTGACAGAATAGGCAGAAGTACAGTCCAGTTGTTCGATACAGTACTCCATACAGGTCTCATAATCAATACTGGACGAATCGAGAAACCTGTGGAATGGAATGAGAAACATGATAGAGGCATACATTTTCGATCAAAGATCAAACTCCATAAACATGATTAAATCGCTGGGAAAGAGCTACTTCTGGGCAAAACATATTAACGTCATCGTGCTTAATATTGTAATTTGTTCATACTGGGTCACTTTATGTGATGGTATGGTGAGGTATAGGATTTGTCAAACCGTTGTGGACACCGTACCATCGATTTTGTAAGGAGCGGGGTTTAGCGAAGGGCCGGCCAGTCTGCGTATCATCGATCTACACACTATCTCAACTGTTGGCAAGTAATCAACGACCGATCGCCCCGCACCGCTCAATCAATCGAACCCTCTGCTGTCTTTATGGGAAAAATGCCGAAGTCGATGAAAACAATAAATTATCGCTCGAATGTCTAACCTCAAGTATAAATCAAGAGAATCGGCATTCATTCCAGCTGTTATAGTGGCGAATTCCTTTGCTGAGAGGGCACTTATCGATCTGGAAACTCAATGTTTCGAAAAGTAACTAATGAACCACACGTAGAACACATCGAATCACAAATTTGATCCACACACTAACTTAACCTAGTTTTGGCGGAGGGGTTGCGGGTGAACATTTCAAGCATAGATGGTCATTAATAATATGATCAAAATCAATTCATTGTCGAAATTAGTCGAAAACTTGTATTTCCGGTAGGAATAAGGGGGTCGCGGGTCACATTTCTTAGTGAAGTACCGGCCACAAAAGTCGCAATCCACTAATCCAGTGTTTTGTGAGTGTATGATTTGATCTTTGTTGTACACAGAGACTTTTGGAAATTGGGTGGTTCAGCTGGTAATTTATCTTACTGAACGGGCAAGAAAAGCAAGATAGTTTGACAAGAACAAGACCTATATTTCGTAATTGCACAAATTGAGGTATTAGAAATTCCAAGTTTGAAGAATGAAGGGTGCTATACTAGTCCACTCTACAAATTTGCCCCTCATGTGAACTTCAGCGACAGCCAAATATAAGCACTTGTTTTTCTTTTGGATACATATATAATGACGACATTTCCAATAGTTTCCCAACTCATATTGTGCACGAATTCACAAAAAAAAAGTGAAGTGAAGGAACCAACCGCTTGGTCCTTGGCATTGCCAGAAGATCATATCCCAAATACGTGGTTACTGTAGTCTTCAAATCGATAATTTGTCCAGACCACGTGTCAGCCAGATGACGAAGTACGCGACACAACAGTGCCCGTCGTTCGCTACTCAGCTCAACCTGGAGAAAACACTTTACATATCACTTCTCCTTATTTTCGTTTTGGAACAGTTTGATTAGCATTTGTAAACCTTCGCTCCGTGGCTCTATCAGAATAATAGAGCTAGTTTTAAGTGTATGTAATGGTGAATGCGTTATCTCCAAAATACCTTACGAAAATGCGTTTTGGACAGTTTTATTCACAGAAAAACGAGTTTTAGAGCAGTGGCCAAGATATATGAACATCACCGCGATTCAAAAGGGAGCACTTTCCCCACCATGTGCGAGAACGAACCTGCTCGTCACAGACTCTGGGAAATATTGCCTCCGGCAACTTCGAAATGGCCAGTGGCTGATACCGGGTCAGGACAGGCAGATACACGTCGGTTAGCGTTTTGAAGTCACCCGGCTGAAAACTGGGAATTTGCGTTGTGGTTATGAACACCTTTGCGTGACCAATGACCATCCAACCGAGACATGGCAATATGGGTAGCAATGAATTCGTGACTCAAATTTATCATCTACGCATCAGGAATATGTCTTCATAGTCAGTTTACTGCACTGTCCATCGTTTTAAAAAAGTGTTTCGCAAGCCTGATTTTCTATTTTCATACTAGTCTCGTAATGGGGCGACGTCAAAAGATGATGTGACGTTTCCAATAATTTACCTCACTGAATAAACAGGAATCTCGTGCAAGGTTCAAAGAAAAACTACGAATCTACAAGTGCTCAATTACATCAAAACAGAGAGAATGTCAGTTTCTCCGTTCCTCTTCCTCTCTTTCTCAATTCCATTCTGGCGACTGTTTTGAAGAAAAACGAGACCATGAAATAGTGGAATAGTGAACGTATTGGAAAGGACATCACGAAATAGTAAAAGGAAAGACAACTGACCGTGCCTTCGGCCATTGCTACTCGTAGAAGGATGAACCCAACGATGTCCTGCATCAATGAAGCATCAACGACCGCTGAAAAACATACACATCGAATGAGTACTATGAACAAGCACCCACTGATACCACATTTCGAGAAATTATCCCAGAAACATGAGTTGATGTCCACTTACTGGTAACGTTGTAACCTACCGTGAGAAATATTCCACTTTCCGGCAAGTTTTTCATACGTAATATTTAAAAACGCCTTTTGATACTTGACCGAGTGCTGTAAGAGGTTATCGATCGGATAAGCGGAGTATACGGTAAAATTGTTCTTATCTTTTTCTCTAGTCGTTAATCTGTGTTTGCAGATGAAACTCTGATTGAGATATGACCATACGCCATGAAAAACGGTCTACTTTTTCGCCGAAATGAGAAAATTTGTCGGCTTTCAATGTAAAATCAATCATTTTCACGGGTTCCACTCTAAAAACGGACTTCATTTTGTCGAATAATCGAGCCTTACTGGTGTATGAATATGACCACCCCCTATTACAAACGTAAGACAACTTTGTTTGATGCTCCGTTTAATTACCCATTTTTCTAACAATACGTTACGTTTTTGAATAACCCTGATATCAACAATAGTATACTTTACTGAAGAAAACTGAAAACCTATAACCTCCCACCCTGTTTTGTAGTCTAAATACCCAGATAAAACACCCGATTTTCAACAAATTTCTGTGTACAACAAAGTCGCCTCACGTATGCCCTATTGACCTACCATCTGCGGGCGCGTGTAAGAGCATTGCGAGCAAAGCGTTCGTCTCGTTCCATCGTGGCTCTTCATTGACGGAGTCAGAGAGCGAGAGGCACAGAGCTGTTAACAAGTAGGACGACTGTTCTCCTTCACGGGGCTGTAGCCAGACAAGCTGCGGTAGGTCATCCGACTGAAACAATCACGTATACAGTCATCTCATACGTGAGGCGACTTTGTTGTCTAAACAAATGTTCGGAAATCAGTTGTTTCATCTGAGCGACCAAACTAGAAAACCGGGTGATGGATGACTTGCTGAAACTAAGGTAGTTCGAAAGCTTGATTTAATATAAATCGGGTGCTCCAATGAATAATCCAACAATGTCGCCTCACATTTGAGTCATCTACGTCAAACGTCATGGAAAGGAAAACAATGCATTGTTCTACATTATAATTCAGATTCGCAAGCCCCATCCCATATAAGCACGAAGAGACGATACACTCCCGTAATCCATCTTTGGTCGGTGTACTAAAGGTTTAAATGAGAAATAATACGACTCACGGCATCACAGATGGTTAAAATCTCTGCAGCGCAACTGTCTCGCAAAATTTGACGCAGTTAGATGCGCAGGCTCGGCGGTGATTGGTCGAGAGAGAGATCTAGGAATCTAGCCAATCACTGCAACGCGCAGAGGAAAAAGTCAAAGAGGGGGGGGGGGGCCCTCCCGGGAGAGAAAAGAGAGAAGGGGGTCGTTTTTGATCCAGGAGGGGTTTAAAATTGCACATTTTTAGCAACCAACGGAATTTCGCTGGGAAGTTTCCGTTCATTTGTTGAAGTTTGACTTTTTTTCGTTTTTAGAAAGGCACGGGGGCCTGAGGCCCGATTTATAAGTTATGACATGTCAAGCCCCTCCCGGGAGAGAAAAGAGAGAAGGCGATCCTAGTTTGACACGCCGTGCACCATTACGGACCAGCTGGTTGATTGAAATATGAGATTGGGAAGAAAAGCGACCAACCGTCTCTGCGACATGTAGACGAGTAGCCAGATACTCGACTATGGCCGTCGGTTGGAAGTCGTCTGGGCCCTGGTGCCACAGCTGCGTCAGACAACCCTCGAGGCTATGCATAAGGCCGGGCGAATCACGCGAGAAACACACCGTCAATGAACCAAATAGCAACTTTGTTTCGGCATTCTGGAAGAGTATTTGGGTTTCAATCTCAGTTAGAGAAGGACGATTATGTGGCCCGATCCCAATGCTTCAGTTCTTTGAACAGCAATACGTGATTCAATTGCAGTTCAAAGGACCGTTGGCACGGGATCGGTCCACATAATCGTCCTTCTTCAACACAAAATCATCATCGGGTACTGTGTTGGACGTGCTATTCGGCAACACAGAGACTTTCATGATATGTCGAACACGACAGCTAGTGTTCAATTTCATATGCTAAGCTACTTTATTACAAGATTGAACGTTTCGCACAATCCCAGAGACTTTAGCCATCGGTAGCGGCACAGAAAGGAGCAGACGTAATATGTTCTGCAGCATATAAACAACATGAAACTGAAGAAAAATTGAGATTAATTTTATCGAAAAATACTGTATTTTTATGAACTTTTCAAGAAGAAGACTAACCCAAATCATCATCTTCGAGGCAAACTTCACCAGTAGATACAGAGTGGTCAATTTGAGCGAAATATACGATATGTGCTGGACTTTCCGCAGAACATTTCTGAGAAAGAAAATTACAAATTTGTGAATACCTGTTCGCCTGTACCCTGTAACATATATGCACTACCAACTTACAAATAACAAAATAAACAAACTATCTGATTATTGACCAGACGGGTGTTCGTTCATTTGTTAGAAAAGGTGGAAATCTCTGAATCGGCTACTTTTCAACGCAACTCGGCATAATTGAACAATTTTTGACGCAAAACTGAAGACTTCATACAGCCAACCAAGTGCCAGAGCATACGCCAGCTGACTTTTGTGAGCACCCTCTCTGCATGAGACCAGATTTTTTACAATCATGTTAAAAAACGGTGTTGACACCTAAATTTTCGAGTCCTGATCATTGAAATTTCCAAATGTTGTGAGTTGTGACCCGATTATAAAAACAAGACTTTTTGAAATAAACCAGTCGGCTGGTGTATATTATCCAAAGTATTTCAGTTCCGTTCTCAGTTGGCAGGTTGGCACCACTGACCTGATGAGAGGAACATCCTCAGCGGCTAGAAGAGGCGACGAGGGAATGTTTTGCAAGGCCGCAGCCACATAGTAGAAGAATAACGGACATGACATACTCTCTATACACGATAACAGGCAGCGAACAAAGTCTCCTGGAAACGATTCCTGGTATTAGAAATGTTCATTTTCTCCACATGACCCGAAATCAAAGAAATATTCGTTGATTTTTTGAATCACAAGACCGAGAAATGGCTTGAATCGAGATATAATTGAACATGGCACCACTCTCACATCACAAGCGTACCCCTGTCATCAATCACCCTTACCATTACTATTATGGCAGTTCTAAACTTCTGAATAGTCCCCAACAAAAAATGTGACCGGTAATGGTTACATACATTTTTAAAAGAGTCTCACATTAGGTTAACCCTACGATAGTTTTGATCTAACGGCAGGGGTGACCACATAGTTTCCCGACTCAATGGGCAGTACGACCCCTCCCTCCTTCTAAATAATTGAAATCTATCAAAAAACGTGTTTTGTGTCGTAAAATTTCGTGAAAATTCATCGAAAATTGCAAAAAAATCCGCCGTATTTTGAACTTTCTCTGCCCCTGCAGACCATTTACGACCCCCCCCCCTCGAAAAGTTGGCGTGCAAAATGTGATCACCCCTGCCAACAGGTAAACCTTCATTACTCCTTGCCTCATGAGCCCGACAAAGATTGGCCCAATCTCTCTTTCGGAAACGCAGTATTTCTGTAGGAAACTAGCGACGAAAAACACTTATAGCATATAGCATATGACTCTAACTTGACATAGCAACTAATCTAGTTGTTATTTGACCATAACTAATTGAGCATTTTTCAACATAGATTTATATTTATACAACACTCTGATTCACTAACTTTTCTTTAATCTCTCCCGGGAGCCGAGAAACAGTCCTGGGAAAGCGAAACCTCACTATGGATACGACCAAAACAGTGGGAAGTAAGGATGTTTCCCATAAATCAATACCAGTCATGGTGAAGCATAAAGTGGGTGAGTGACAAAATACCTCGTTGTTCCATAGCTCTTGCCTCAACGATAGCTGCCATCAGTGTTCCGAGAGAATTTACGAACTCGGTTAGTCGACCACGTTCCAATAATCGCCACAGTAGATCATTCGTATTGAGGGCTGGGAGAATGGAGTTGAGGAGAAACTGAGAGAAAGACAGTTTAGGAATGTAACGGAAGACTGGAACGCATATACCAGGAATGCCTGAAGACTCTCCAAAATTCCAAAAGAAAACCCTAAAGCACGATAAATGATAAATAACTCCGATAAATAAAATGAGAGCGTCCTGTATGGAAACAATGAAAATGAATCCTTCCACACTTCCACTCATCGTTTACTGAAGAATCTGGCAGAATACTTCGCAGAATACCTCAACTAAGCGAGTTCAGCTAATCGGACATCCCGATTCGGCTTTTGTAACCATCTATTGTCTTTCTGTTGATCAGCAACAATAAATGATGTCACCGGAAATCCGTATCCGACTGTTAATTTAACATTGTTCAATTCAGAAACCTCTAGAACCAAGCCCTAAATTTGCAGTTCTATGTTGTACGAATAAAACTCAATACTCAAACCAACTTCAGGATGAGACGTTATCATCACTTTGTTATCAGCTTGAACACTTTTCTCCAATGCCCATAAACGAATCCAGCCATTTGAATGCAGCATGCCTCGAATCTTCAACAAACAAAACTTAAACCTTTGATAAACTCATGAACAATATTCGACTAGATTCATTATGTAGTCACAATAAACTTAAAGTTAAGCGTTTGACTGTTCTCCCGTTCAGATGTCGGTAAACTCTTACATGCAATCGACGAACAATTTCATCTACAAAATTGGTATATTAAGGGGGAGGATGAGCGGATAAGGAACCTCAGAGATGAAACAAAAAAAAAGCGAGAACATGGTTATATCCCTGTTTGTAGTTTGCTCGTTGTTCAAAACAGTGCAGTTCAATCCGAGCAAACTACAGCAAACATCACATATATGATCACTCATGGTGTAAGACGTTCTCTGACACCCCAACTTTACGATTACTTACCTTTAAATAGGGAGATTTAACTAATACGTCTGATATGTTTTAATAATATTATACAATCGAACCAACCAAAACTAAAGCGGCCCATTTCCATTCAATCGTTGATTTGGATACAGCCATGAGAAGAGAATCCATCCGCGGAAGAACGGGACGAATAATGTGGAACTGAAAACGTGACAACTGATTCCAGTGGCCGTATCCACCAATAATTTTTCCTCTCCCGGGAGCGTTTTAGGCTCCCGGGAGAACAAATTTGGATGAAATTTCGCTCCCGAGAGCTCAAAAATGCTCCCGGGAAAGGGAAAAATTATTGGTGGATACGATACAGCCACAGGGGTCTGGGATCAAAAAGTAACATGGGTAACACAATTCAGCATCTCAGCAGGTGATAGAAATGTTGCAACAAATGTTACGTACTCTGCGAAAAATCCATTTCCCTTGAAAAATACTTTAGCGGACCGGAATTTCCGGTAACATGCCCGCCTTTTTTAAATGTTTTTTTTTTCAGTGCACCTGAGTGGGTAACCGGGTGGTAATATAAAAATAGGTTACCCGTTGAACCGGAGAAAAATTCGGTTTATACCGTTAAAGGACCCCAAACGCCCATATCGAGAAAACACGTTCTGACCCACGAGGAATTACGTTCTGTCCCACGGACATTATGTACAACCATCTAACTTCTCCTCATTTGCGTTATGTCTCACAGCGCGCTAAGAAATCTATAATAATTATTATAAGCGCTATGCTGATTTCTAGCCTCGACAGTAATAGATTATTCCACTTTAATAAAACTTATTGTAAATCACTAACTTTTCCCCCATTTTCATGTAAAAGTTTTTCGCAACACCTAAAGTTGATCAGAATCATGTAAATTTCTTTATTGGTGTCCTACCTTCTTTAAGTTGAAGAGTAACCGGGTTTTGTGTTTTAGTCCTGGTTGCCTGTCAGGTGTCAGGTGGTCGCTCAGACAGGGCCCAGCCAATTGGCCAGCCAATTTTTTCAATTGCAGCCAATTAGCCGCTAAAAAACCGGTGCATACCGTAATCCGAAGACGCTTTTTCGAGCGTTTTTCTGCATTTTTACGGTGAAATAGAGCCTACCGACTTATATTCAGTGTTCTGACAGTTGGCAAAAAATTCAGAAATTGCACGAAAGCCGAAAATTTATCAATGATTGCTTCCAATCGTGTTTTTGGGATTTGCACGAAAAACCATCTCTCTTGCTTCTTTAACAGAACGAATTAGCATGTATTTCGTCTGAATTGGATGTATTCCATTGTTATAAGCGATGTAAATCCTTGAAACACGACTCTGTGGTCATAACGTCAAATCACGAATTCCGGTTTGCCTCTTCGTTGCTAAATCTGAACAACTAGCGCCAATCTCTCTCAGTGGGCAAATTAGAGTTTCAGTAACATGCAGTCACTGTTCTTTACGGCAATTCAAAACAGTTCAAAGTGAAAGAACGTCAAAAAATCGTGTGTTCAGTGCCTGAAAGCGTGTTTTCTTGAATTACAGCGAATACCTCTTTTTGCTCGTTTAAGCGAACAAATAGAGGTTTTCCATGTTTACATTGAATGTCTACAATAAAAGTAGCCAATTTGGTTGTGAATAAAGATGATTTTTAGATCAAAACGCTCGAATTTGAATTTTTGGGTTACGGTAGTTTCTAAAATTCGCGGCCAACTCCGGCTAATTAGCGCCAACTTTTCTGAGTAGTTAGTCAGAAAGAAGCGTCATCGAAAATAGGTAAGAGACCAAAAAAGCAGTTGGATGAAGAATTTACCTCTCCCCAATCATCAAGAAAACTAGAATCTCATTCATTTGTACCTGCGGTTCTTCCAGCGATTCTGCTAGAACAAAGAAATCGTTCCAGACGGCTTGGCCAACTGCCAACTCTTTGAGGGTAGAGAAACAGGCTTTTCGACTACTACGAGATGACAGGGGATCTGCAAAACAGATAAAACACGTTCAATTCCAACTCAAATAACTAGAGTTATCACCTATCAGACGTTTCTTTGAATATCGCCAACTCAATAAAGAAAAATATAGTCTTAATTGACAATGTTTACTTTAAAGCCATACACCAGTAAGATGACCCTCCAACAAACATATGTTATTTTCAAAACTTGGATTGTGAAAATAGGCCCGTTTTATGAACTGTTATGGATATCCGAACAACTTTACTGCAATATGTTTGAAATTCATAGTTATAAACAGTCAATACTACAGAACAAAAACTAGACAAGCCTTGATGGAGAGAGAACCTTGTATGACGGAGTAGGCGATGTCCCTCAACTGATTCTGTAAATGAACTGGACATTTCTCTGCCAGTAGACACATGGCCGGCAGGGCTGTCTCCAACGCAATTCCCTCCAGAGACGAAATCAGACTAAATACGATCATATTGGGGTGATTCGAGTGTTTTTAATTATAGAGGCGAAACTTATCATCTTATTTGCTTTGAAATTCCTATTCTTTTAGTTTAATCTTCATACGTCGAGCTTTTTATTTATTTGCTCTTTCTTGGCAGGACGATCCCCTACTTTTGCATCAACTCGGCTAAGGGAACCCATAACTGTTCCAAAACGTAAAAAGTTAACTCATCAAACCCTTCAACCGATCTTATTCTACATATGATATATAAACATAATAGATCGTGGTGCGGCGAAGCTGTAAACGAGGAATTATAGTAAACGCTCTCATTTCTTCATGTATTACGTGAACTGCAGCGGGGAGTTTATATTCATAATAGCGCGGGCAAAAAAATAACCTCTCAGACAGACCCCAGCCAATTTTCAAAATTAGCAGCTAAAAACGCTGCTTACCGTAACCCGGAGACGCTTTTTTCATCGTTTATTCTGAGAATCGAATAGTAAGAACGTACGTCATTATATCGGCCGCCTGCTCGTCCGAGTTTGATGACTCAACAAGTTGCGCAAAATAATGCCTTGAAAGATGTTCGGATACATCAGATATCGACTCCATTTAGAAGTATCCTTAAAACATGAAAAATAGTGTGACATGTAGATAATCCCAAACAGGCCCAATGTTTAGCAATTGAAAATTGAATGAAAATTTGACGGCTCTCGAAATAAGCTAACCGCGCGTGTTAAGGCGTTTTTTTATATCATCAAAAGTAGTTCAGAATTCTCTTAACAAAATCTTTGTCTACTCAACAAACACGTATTCCATTTTGCGATCCGTGGTTAAGGAATAACCGATCAGGTCTTGAACCTTCTCCCCATAGTCCCACAGATACACAACAGTTTATGAGAACTGGTAGTAGTATTACAGATTCGAAAAAGATACGAACAAAAAATTTATATAACATAACGAAGAAACGACAACATATTTACAAACAAAGAAACAGTGGCTATGTCCTTTGTTCAAAACTAGACTACTAATTTGACTACTTATCATAATGACTTCGGAACCGTCATGAATCAGGTCAGTTCTGTCAGTTCAAGCAAAAGAATGAGGTCTGATAGGTTTGAGGGGATCGAACAACTTCGGATCACGTGTGTATTTGGGATCCTTCACAAGCACTGGCATGTAGCCAGCTTTCCTGGATATAGCTATCGTCTCCACCAGCTTCTTCTGTTGATGATCACAAAGTCCTGAACAGGAATAAAGTACACGAAACTTCATGGTCAGAACTGAACGTTAACCAATATTAGCAACGGCATAGATTTATAGCATACGTGAAATACCTCCACATCAGGTCAAGAAAAGTGAGCATGAGAAAAATCGAAAAGTAAGTATGGTTAACTGAAAATGTCGAATTTTCGTTACTTCTCATAGTTTCTCAGACGTATGTGGGAGAAAAGTGACCATGCATCGATCGAAATCTGGCAAAAGTGAGCATCAGTTAGTATCGAAATAAGGGGGTATTTTACGTATGATTTATAGACTACCCAAAATTTTATCCAGAATCATCGCTATTGCACTATTGTCCTTCTTCATCATGAATGTTCTCCCAAATATCAGCAAAAATCCAAAAACGCGCTTTTTCGTGAATATCGAGCAAATTATACGTTTGGTTACAAAATCAAGAGTTTTCAAAGTTTTTCAATCGGAAAATAGAGGTCCTATCTGTAGAAGAGTCACATCATTAAACAAATAACACGACTATCACAACAAGACCGACCTGTAATATGCCTATCGTACACTCTTCCGGAAAAGGTGGACACGAATTGCTGAAAATGAACAATCCGAAAAATGTCCGAAAAAGGTATGCTAAAGCCGAGAATATTATAAATATATGAATTTGAAGTGCACATCATAGAGAATAAGCTAATTTGAGTTCGAAGTTAACTAGAACTATGGAACCAGACCAGAACAATGGTCTAACTTTTGAAACATCGAAAGTCAAATTACTACAACTGGAGTCTGATAAAAGCATTGAAATAATCTATGATATTATACGTGAAATAGCTAAAAGCTAGATGAAAACCAAATTGATGACACAAAAAATAACAAACCTGAAGAAGGCGAGCGTTTTTATAGTCCAAAGCAACGTCAGTTCGGCAGAGAAGACACTTTTTCTTTTCCTTGGCATAGGGATTCTGGCTCATGGCAATCGGAGCATCATCTAAATCAAACAACGCTTTATTATGGCTTTAATATACACATTGTCATTGTACAGGCATTCAAATACACACGTTTTTTGCCCTGGTTTGCAATTTGAGACTAGTCTGAGATGATCATTTGTCCCAGGTGCATGAACGGGGTCCCGTGTCCTGAGACGATACCGTACCGGGACGTACTGTTCCAATGATACGCTGAATGTTATTTGAGCAGTATAGTCCTCGGACATGGGACCTCCCGTTTCTGTACTTAGGACAAGCGACTACTGAGTGTGACATCGAGTCTCGTCCAAGTCAAGCGTCTGGCATGGTTAAGGCAGTAAACATAAAATAAATCTGTTTTCGAGTAATTTTGGGGGGGGGGGGGAGTTCCCTGTCTTGCGATCTGGCAAATAAAAGTCAAGTCAAGCGTCTGGCATGGTTAATGCAGTAAACATAAAATAAATCTGTTTTCGAGTAATTTTGGGGTGGAAGTTCCGAGTCTTGCGATCTGGCAAATAACAAATTGACGGTGAAATCATAGTCAGCCTGCTTCTGAGTCAACCGCACCTGATTCAGGTTTTTACCTCAACCTTAAGCATAGAGGGTGAGGGTCACAGTTAGTTAGTATGCACAACCGACCTTATTGTGGGCAATAACCAAAGTATTTTTGGACGTTTTGAATAGAGAGGGGGAACAGGGCGGTTTCCCCCAGAGGTTCAGAGTGCCCCAAACTCAGCAGTTCCGTGAATATGGACACATAAGCTCAAGTACCTGATAGGTCTGTCCTAACAGCGGTCGAATAGAGCCGGGACGCTGAAGGTTGCGCATATGAATTGACAGCAATACGATACACTTGTTGTAAACAACTTCTCGTCGATCGAAGGCAACTGAGCGCACGAGGAACAGACATCAAAGACGGCTGAAAAGTAGGTTGCGATCATAAAGAAACAAAGAGAAAGAAACAAGGAAAGCACGGCTACGGAACATTTCACACATCGTCATACATACGGCAATTCATGCCATGAAAATCGCTTACAACTATTATAATATTAATTACAAGCATTAAACTATAAAAAATCAAAAAAGCAAGCAAAAATCCTCCCGTAAAATTTATGCCCTCTGTTTACGGAGATTGTAAAACACGTATGAAAATTTAATTTTCATTCAGACTTATTTGAACATAATTCATTGTTTTGTAATGCGCCAACATCAAACACAAAATTGTTGTTTGAAATAAATTAGCGAATCTTAAATTTCTAATTTGTTGCTGCCAATAAATATTTTCAAGTTTCGTGTGCTTTTTAAGCTTTGGGTTTTAGTGTAAGTTTGTCACGACGTACCGAGAAATTGAAGGACTCTCAAAATTTCTTACCCTTTTTTGTTTATTAAATTTTTTAAACTTAACTTCATTCATTAAATATCATTTTGTCTTTTTCGTATGACAGGAAGTCGCGATGCTGAATTCATCAATACCCAACTATGTACAAGTCGTTGTGAGTGGCCAAGCAATTTATTTTCAGAAATATGGTCTTGGCTAAAAGACAAGGCAAAGGAGCTTCGAAGAGAGCCATGAAAAGAAAGCCGATAGAAGAAATAGAGGTAATCGAATCACATTAGAGTTGTATTCTGAGCCACGCAGAGGTTTTTGAGGTTCACTTCCTACATAACCCCTACATCCAAAATTTTTGAATGTAGGGGTTATGTAGGAAGTGAACCTCACGCGATGTCAGGTCTTCTGTATGCTACTTTCAGTTTTTAGTAGTATTCCATGGGAGATTTTCAGTGTACGATGTTCTCTGAATTACGATCGTGGTCTTTCACTCAAGGATTAGACTTAATTTTTAACCGGCTTCGTTCAGGAATTGTCCTCGGACGATGAAGATTTCGATATCCCGGCGTCTGATGAAGTTGCTGAGCAAAAAGAAGTCCCTATTGCCTCCGAAAGTTCCTCTGACGATGAAGGTCATGATTCGGATAGAGAGGTAATGATTATATGGCGAACTCATTTTTGTGAAAGGTAGTGGTCGCAAATTTCATACAAAATTAGTGAAGATCAAACGAATAATCGCAGCTTTTGACTAGTTTGGAGGGAGTTTTCAGCAGTAATAAGGGACTTTTTAGCGGTGTATCTTTTGAAACGTTAAATGTTAATGTGAGTTTTAGTGATTGATATCCTCTGTAGCGAGAATTGATGTAATGTTACTTCGTTTGATCATTAACAAGATGGATGATTGCGTGACTTACTGATAGTAATGAAAATCGCTCGAAGCGCAAAGGCGTAAATTCTCATTGATTCGGGTATCAAAAAATGGACCTATGTCGTTCTGTTCGCTGGGAATAGGTTTCATTCAAGCATGTTGGGCGTTCAGCAAAGGCTATGCATATGGCTAAACGTAAGCCAAAGTGAAGCTGAACAAAGAAGAAAGTGAAAAGTGTATAAATCTCGGAAATTCAGTTCTCTTTTACCTGCATCGCTTACTACGTCTAGATTAAACTTCTGAACTTAGGATTTTCCTGGCTGGGTCATCTCAGAGTCTGAGATGGTATTTCAGAGTATAAGGTTTTCAGAGTGATCAAATTTCCGAAAGTGAGGTCGCTTTAGTTTGAAGAAGGAGTGTTTGAAACTAACTTCTCAAATTAATTCATTTCAAAAAATCATGTGGTGGATGCGTGGATGTGGAAAAAACACGTCATACTGTATTTTTAATATTGCTATATATATATATATATATATATATATATATATATATATATATATATATATATATATATATATATATATTAAATCAAATAACCATGTTCCATTCCAGCTCCAAATTGCCCTCCGTGATGGCCTTTTGAAGTCGAACCGTCTCAACTACGTGGTTGAGAAAAAACGCCCTATCATCAACAAAACGGTAGATTTTTAATCATACAATGGTTTTTCGGCATGTAAAGCTCTTGCTCGCTACATGCATAGACATTCGTACGGCTGCTCCGCGGAACCGCAAGCTAGATTTTTGCAGAAAATAGGAGGTTGCGGCAGTTCCGCGGAGCTCCCGAAACCGCTACAAAAGTCCGCCGAACGACCGCTAGTTTCTCTGAGAAGGCATTCCATTGGGAATACCGCGCGAAAATTGAGTGCAACAGGAGTCTCGCGTTGAGTGAGTCTCGCGGAACACCCTAAACATCTCCATAATCCGCGGCAAGACCGCCAGTTTGTGTCTATTGTTCTTTCCAAGGTTGGATTGTTTGATTTTCTCTGAAATCAAACTTTAAATTTTTTTAGCCTAATTTTTATCCATTCTCAGGCTGAAATCCGGGAGAAAATTGCTGAGTATTCCAAGAAACTGCCGTGGATTGAAACTTTAGATGTCACAACGCAGGCTTCACTTACCAAGGAGATGATCAACGATGATTTCGAACGTGAGATGCAATTGTAAGTTTTGGTTTAGCTTGGTGTTTATGGCGTATATTGTTCTGACACAAAAGGTATAAAACATGTAAATAAGTGGAGAAAGTGAATTGTCTCTTCGTTGTAATGCGGGAGTGTGTTCTAATGAAATGTTGAAAAAAATTCAAGTGAAGAAAACTAACTTCCACGTGTTATTTTTCATTGATGTAAAGTTTAGCTGCTGGTCTGTCACAAAAGTAATGGTGTTGCAAAATATGATGTGCCCTATTTTCAAGTGGTGTAGTTCTGGGACACGTACTTCGAAGGTGTACTTGAGTACTCGTATCGCTTCATTTCAGCTATAAGCAAGCAGAAAAGGCTGTACAGATCGCCGTGCCACGTCTTCTTACGATGGGAGTGAAGGTCCTCAGACCTTCTGACTATTACGCAGAAATGGCGAAGAGTGATGGACACATGCAGAAGGTTGGTGGAAAGCTTCTTCTTTCGGTATCGGTGCGTACTGGTAGCGTCACGCCTCCTTCACTGCTCACTTCTGGGCGCTAGAGACGTTTGCCTTTTTTCGGTTTAAGTACTTTCAAGTTTTAAGAAATGCCCTAGTTTTGAATTAAAACATACGTTTTCGTTTAATACCCGACCCGAGAGTCCGTTCGTGGGATTTTTCTAGTTTTCAGCCAAGATCGCTGGAGTCCGCTCACAACCAGCCAGACATCGTTTGTTTTTCAGGTGCGCAAGAGGTTGCTTGAAATTCAGGAAGGAAAGGAGCGACAGGAAGCGATTCGCCGAATGCGAGAAGAGAAGAAATATGCCACTAAAGTACAGAAGGTATGTGGAGTGACGTATTTCTTGTTCAATGTTCGTAGAGTTTATTCGATACAGAAGCTCACATTTCTCAGAAGGCATATAAGAAATTGAGTTCCAAGCTTGTGTGATCTATTAGGGTTCAGGTCCCTCCGGTTGAGATATGGTTTCTTTTAGTAATTGCGGTTACAAACGAAGGGCGAACTTGTTTTCATTGATTCACACGTTTCTCTTCACAATCTGTGTTTTAAACTACCCCAATCGCAAAAATTGTACAACATTACTGTTGAAAGCCCCATTTGCCTATTTCCCTTCCAGCCAGTTTTTTTTCAGTTTAGGCATTCAGATCAACTGATCAAGCACCTGATTTTCAATAAATTTCTGGGGACAATAAAGTCGCCTTATATACAGGGATGACCAATATTTTGACCGGCCTGATAACCGGAACGACCCCCCCCCCCCTCCTCGAAAATCGAAAGTCTATGTAAATAGTCAAAAACAAACTTTCTGAACCCAAAATATTCCATTTCAAAGTTCAAATTTATCAAAATCGTCCCGAATGTCCATTATTTTCTCGAATGTTGGGCCGAAAACGACCCCCCCCCCCCCCTGAAAAAGTTGTCCGTGTACCAACTTTGGTCATCCCTGCTTATATATGTAGCGGTTAATTTGTCGATCAGCGCGGAACGATTAGCTCTTTGTTTTCAAAGGACATTCAATTCTTTGAAAGAATTCTTTGTTCGAGTGTGTGATTTCCACGTTTATCATTACAGCAAGTGATCGATACGAAGAATACTGAGAAGAAGAAATTGATGGAGGCTGTGAAGAAGCACAAAAAGGGAATGAAACAACAATTGGAGGACATGCTGAACAATGTGAAGCGCATGGGTGTAGAGGTGGGTGAAAACTATCAAAACATTGAGGTGGTCGGCACAATAAACAGGATACAGTCACTCATAGGTAGAATCGTGGAATTGGAATTTAGGGGTTCGAATAAGAATAGTATCGGTTTTAATGGTTTACATTTTTTCATGCCAGCGTTAATGGTGGAAAAAAAACATAGATTTACATGGGACTAAACCGTCTCTTCGAGTTTTCCCCAATTAAATCGAGAATTTTGTCAGTCCAGTTAGAAACATAAAGTGTATACTGTAAACGGGAGGTTTTGGTGAACCTTTATTTCGCTTTGAGATTGACACATATCTTTGCAAAAGCTTGTGTTAATAACTGATTATCCGAATACGAATGGATCTCACTCATGTCTATGTGTATGTTTCATTCGTAGGACGACGATGATAGTGGTCCGTCGGGCATGATGCGTGGAGGTCGCGAAGACGGCGGGCGCGGTCGCGGGGCCGCAGTCTTCGGAAGAGGCGCCGGGGCACGGGGTGCGGGCGGAAATCGCAGCAAGAACTTCAAGGCAGAGTTCAAAAGTCAGAAGTTTGGCTACGGAGGAAAGAAGAAGGGCATGAAACGCAACGATAAGGAGAGGTGGGTAGACGATATGAGTTACTGGGCTGGGAATCCTGTCCCAACGGTAGAAGTATAACGGGTTCTAAGTAGATGTTGCTTATCGGCGGACAACGTGGCGAACCGGTCAAAAATTACAATGTTGCCATAAAAAGACGGAGAAATACCGGAATTTTGCACCTCACATGTCTCACATCTTTCCTCTGTTGCTCAATATAATTGGTATTTTTGACGGTACTCTAAAAGAATGGCCAGCGACCCCGTTTGTAAACGCTCTTCTTCTTTAATCTGCACTGTCTGCCCAAGCGTACATTCATCTTGACTATCACTATGTCAACACAATTGTCATATTAGGTCAATGTCACGCTTGTATCTATTGGTCGCTCGTTAGTTGTAAACTTTTTTATAGTTCTTAGTTGTGTTTCAAAATAACAGCTGTTTCAGTTTCAATGACCTGATGGGTGGTGGCGGCTCCCAATTTGGCGGTCGATCATCTGGCGGCGGACGTGGTCGAGGTGGCGGCGGACGCGGTCGTGGCGGCGGAAGAGGTCGGGGAAGGAGATAGAGAGGTCCCGCGCCCCTTTTGATTGTTCTCTCCATTATACTGCTCTTACTTTGCACTTTGTTTGACATTCATCTCTCTCGTGTTAACTTTTCGGTTATGTGGGACTGTGGGTCCTCTCATGTTTGTGATCAACTGAATGGTATACACGAAAGATCAGAGGGAGCCCCAAGTTATCAAGAGTAACTTGATCAGTTTTGAGGCTCGTGAACGCTGTATTTTGTATGTTTCAGCCCTCTTAGTTGATTTTGATATGTTGTTGTTGTTGATTATCGATGTTGTTTTTGGTATTATTTTCGTTCCATTGTTGTTATACCGCCTCTTTGTTTTTAAATTTACTCGGAGTAAATCGTTATTCAACATTTGTTCGAGAAATTATCAAGCAACTGGTTCGATCCAAATACTTGATTTGGTATGTGTGTTTGCATAAACGTACACATTATAGCAACTCATAAATATGCGGTTTAGTTCTCTACGTGGCCTTCTTGTTGAGGAGAATGCTTCTTGAAGTTTTATCAGCGGGGGCGATTTTTTGTACACTGATCATCAGTACATTGGTTCCCTACTGTTTTCTTCTGAATAGAAGCAAACATGGTACAAGGTAGGGTCATCATGTATTGCATCGGCTCTTTTTTGTACGTACTAACCGAACGCGCATTTTTGCGGGTGTTGCTCAGAACTGCCTGGATTCTGCAGCAATTTGGGTCAGAGCTCCCGATCGGAGATTATATGATGTGCGGTTTCCGGTACGTAGGTTATGCAACTTAACCGCAGCTTTTCACTTTCTTTCAGCTACATTAGACCTTTGATTGTGACCTTCGCGAAATTTCTGCAGAAAATATCGAATGAGACACCCGCGGAGCGACAAAAATAGGAAATAGCCACAAAAGTCCGCAAAACGACCGCGAGTTTGAGTAGTTGGCCGCAGATTTGCCATAGAAATTACTACCGTCCCACTGTTCCAATATGGATGGACAGTTGTCCTAGTATCAGGAAGTATTTCTATGATTTGTTTGGTCTTACGCACAGTTAGTTGATGATAAAATAAAAGTAATCTTGTTGGTTTAAGACAAGGATCGTCATTATCCATCTGTAACTGCGTTGCGTGTGGAATATTTTTGTCGACGTGCTTCCTCGGCTTAATTCCTCATGTGCGGCACCAGGAATTGATGCTGAGGTGAATTACTTTTCTTTTGGCTACCTTTCTCGATTGTTTCTGAATTTCGAACAATCTAACGGCTTATCACCTGAACATGTATTGTAGTATCAAATTGTGTTCCATGTATGTGCCATCTACTCCGGTCGATCAATTGAATTTCTGATTGAAAAGTGACCATCATTTCAGATTATATGTAACTCGTATAATTATAGAGCTCATAATGGATCTATCTCGCACAGCTCGAAAATGTCTGATTCCGAACATTTCTTTCTAACTACAGAATCGGTGGTTTTACTGGGATTCCTTCTAATTTTGATAATCGAACAGGTACGATTTATAAAGTGAGATGTGGGAAAGAACCAAGGTCCCAGGCTTCCTTGCACAAACTATTCAGACTTGTCGGATTTGTGGTCAGTAGCAAAAGTATTCTGCGTCTTTTTCTTCATCTAGCACAATCTGCACATTTAATACGCTATTTCATCATTGTACTATTTATAGTTGGTTTTAGATTTGTTGTGCGTTTTACATTAGATACTAAGGAGTCTCCCTACTCCTTTATACGAGTAGATACTTGTGAATGAATCTTGCCTCTCAATGTATGTTGATGTGGTTTTGTGGCTCAGGCTCTGGCGGTGTGTTCGCATTCGTCTTCGAACAGCCCCAGTCATTGTTCCCCGAAACGAGCTGCTCCCACCCTTCGTGGACTATTGGATAGTGAGGGCGAGGATGGACAGGTAAACACACGTTCAGAAATATCATTTGGTCGTCAATTAGCAATATTCATACCCCAGTAAGGTTGCCCGAATAGTAAGAAAAAATCTAAAAACGGACTACTTTTTTGCTGAAAATAAGACAATTTGTCTACTTTTGATGAAAAGTCATAAATTTTCACGTGTTCACGTATGAAAACGGTCCAATTTTTGTCGCTTAATCAAACCTTAATAGTGTTTGGCAATATTGTTGTGCTAGCCACACGTAAAATAGGTCCGAATCGAGAGGGAAAAATGAGCATGAGCACCCCGAAAAGTGAGCGTGACTGACTCTAAAAACACGTATTAATCATAATTTTGCCTAGAATTATTTGAACATTACTCCAAAAAGTGATATTGCCTCGATCGGAATCGGGCAAAAGTGAGCATCAGTCAACATCGAAGAAAGGGGGTATTTTACATATTAAAACAGCCTACGACTGCGAGAACCGGACGACTTTGTCATCCACAGAAATTGTTTGAAAATGTGGTTCGGCTGAGTGAGAATCTGCCAACCAACCCTCCAAAACCCCAGTTCTTACTCATTTTTGAATATTTTCCGACTATTCTGTGTAGCCACTAGCAAATGGTGGCTGATATACTTGCGCTCCCCACGTTTTTACAAGTTTTGTTTGCAGCCCCTTACCGAAATTGATGATATAGGTTCTGTAGATATATGCAATCTTTTGTTACCCACTAGTTGGATAGTTGAGCGGTCGTAGGATAGTTTGAGTGATGTATACATCTATCTGCGTGTGTTCAAGATTACTTTATTTTACTGTGATTGACCACATCATATCAAAAGTCTGGGATATCATCATATCATGAAAGTATCTCAACCCTACCACAAGGGTTTAGTTTTGATTCTGTGAATAACAACATGTTTTATTTCATTCACCAAATGTCAATCTGTTCAGCCACTGGTCGACACTACATTGGACGATGAAGATGGTATGCAGGATATTGTATTCAGATCGGTTAGTCTGTTTGAATTGTTCGACCATCCAGACAATTTGGAAAAAACCGCTTTACTGTGAACAACATCGGGGAACGGGAAATTTTATCGGTTCAATGTTTAATCATAAAGTTGCACCTGCATTAAATGTATAAAACTGATTCATGCTGTAGAATAGTCATACGTTATTGGCGTGTTTTTGTTTATCATGATCAATATTTTTCTGTCGTGTTTAATGCTGTGTAGTAGTGGTTAAAAAGAACGACTTAGCTAACGTGGAATTTGGAGCCGGGCCTAGTTCATCTGTTTTCACCTGATCTTTGAAAAGGAATCAGTTTTTCGCTGAAAACGGCATTTGTTCGATTCTTCCAGAGTTCTCCTCATTTCGATCGGAACGAAATGTCTGGTCACAGTCATGCTTTGCCAACAGAAGATGGACTTTCTGCCAGAACGTTGTTTTTGTTACTCGGACTGTCCATCCACTCGCTATTTGAAGGAGTTGCTTTGGGTGTTCAGGTTGGTAGTTAATAGTGACGTGGATAGAGTATGCGATACGAAGTATGTTTGGTGCAAAATAATTTCACTGAACGTTGGAGGAAAGATGTAGCCGGAGTTTTATTGATAGGCTAGTATGAACTTTATGACGAACTTATCAGAAACCTGTCACTTGTACAGAAGACCGTAGACCGTAGAACATATAGGGAATTAAGAGTGAACCAGTGAACATGTTATCTTAGTTATGTAGTTTGTGCGAGAATTCGGATGCTGTCACGTTTGGCTAGGTTAATTTTTGAAATGTGAATATTGTCTAACAATTCTGGTTTCAGCAGGAACCGAAAGATTTTGTGAATGTTCTGATAGCCATTATGTTTCACGAGGTTTGCCTATCATCTATTTTCAAGCTTTTTTTATTCGAAACATCGCGGCTGTTTCTACAGCCGCGATGTTTCGATGTTTCGAATAAGCACTAGCCGTGAGCTTTGTTGGCCTTGAGAATGTTTGTCGTTAAGCTCTGTCAGAAGGAGTTTCTCGCGTTGTTCACGACCTGAGTTAGCGTTATATGTAGTAAACAAATATATGTTGCCTGTAATCATGTACATATTTACTAATAATAGAAAACAGACTTTTATAGCCGCTTTGCAACTTCTCTGATGAATTTCATAGTGGTTTGTATAAACCGGATATGTATTAGTGTGAACCTATGTAAGCCTATGGTTTCTTTTTCCAGGTTCTGTGTTGTTTTGCGTATGGTGTAGCCATGGCTCAGCAACAGACCCGTGTCAGGAGTGCGGTCGGCACGGTACTCATTCTGTCAGCCAGCATACCGTCCGGTATGCTAATTGCCGTGTTGGTCAGTTTTCTCGAAAGATTTCATAGTCATAACGTTCTAGTTTTGATTCTGAACACAAAATAGTTCACGTGAATGTTCACATCAGGCTATCAGGCATTTGAACTCTGATGTGAAGATTGTAAACAACTAACAATCCAAATCCGATAATTGTTCCCTTAGTGCTTAGTTGGTATTAGCCCCGACTAACTAACTTTGGGATTCGTCAGATTCAAACAGGCTGACCTGCGGGAGCGGGACACCCATAACTATCGAGTTAATATGAAGTTACGCGGGTAGGACTGTTCAACTCTTTGTACCCTCCACTCAACATAATAGCACCTGAGAAATGGGCAATTGGAATTTAGATTCTTAGTTCTAGTTAGCCGCATATTTCTATCCAGTACTCGAATGCCATTATAAACTAGTTTCAGCAGTTATTACTGGTATACTGTGGCCGTATTTTGTAAGCTCAAATAGCCGCGTAAGCTATTTGAGCAAAATTTAAATAGTGTACTGCATACTACGCACTCACTTGTTTTGATATGATGCTTCCGTATTTGTAAAACTAGCAAACCTGCGCTTAATTACCAGAAAATATAATAAAATAATCGTAACCTGAATTAGAAATCGGTTATTGAAATTTTGCTCAAATAGCTTAGACGGCTATTTGAGCTTACAAAATACGGCCACTGGTCATGGAAATTGGTAAACTTTGGCTTCTTTTCGCTTCTGGTAATACTGACGTTCACAAGTGTTGCAGGTGGACCAGGTGGAGACTACGAATTCTGTTCTCGTTCGATTTGTTCTCGAAGGTCTTGCCGCCGGTACATTTGTCTACGTGGCCTGTGTGGAGATGTTGAGTGCCGAGTTGGGCCATTCTCATGGACATTCTCACGGGGATACGCATACAAATAGGTAAGCCAAAAGTATCGATTCGAACGACTGAGGTCGGAATCGGAATGTTTTTCGACGTTCAGAACAAGTTGCAACTGCAGCCTTAATCATGATATTAGATAGCGTAATCAGTATATGTATCTTTGCTAATAAAGCGAAGCTTTGTAATGAAAATGCTCGAGTTACATACATTTGACAGTAACAATGGTTAGTATTCCACCATGGTTGGTGTTTGACGTTCTCCAAAGTTGCCTTCTCACAATTAGTATGATTGATGCTCGAGCTTATGCCTAAAGGTAAACCATTGAGTAAACAGTGAGAAAAATTGAATGGTTATAATTTGTTTGATACACAAGAGATAGGATAAGATAGATTTACTATCTAAACGTGAATGTAACAGAGAAATTCTCTATTTCTGTTGAAAAATCATGAATTTTCACGTGTTCAAATCTGAAAACGAACTACTTCTTTTCGAATAGTCGGACCTTATTGGTGTATGATTTGTTGTATTCCAGTTCGGCCGACTCCCGTTTTTCCGGTCTCACGAAGGCGTTGGCCGTTTCGGTGGGCGTGGCCATCTTCTGGAGTCTTCAGTTGCTGATTGGAGCACGTCATGGGTAGAAGGTCCATTCACGGGATTCCCAGTAGCAGACCACAGTCATACTCCAGTAAACTTGTCCGAATAGCCGAAAATGGGCTATTTTCACGCCAAAACAAAAAGATTCGTCTTTTTTTTATGTAAGTACATCAATTTTCACGTGTATTAAACTGAAAGCGAACTACTTCTCGTTAAATAGTCGGACCTTACTGGCGTATGACCACAGTGGTTTCCGTTCATGTCATTCCATTGTATACTATACTTGCTGTATTTCCTGGCTGCTTACACAGCGTTCATCCGCTTACGTGGAAATAGTTTACGTCTCCATGTAGTTTTGTTTAATTTAAGATTGTAGAATTTTACTCCGAATACAGAAGGTTTAAATAGTTCAGTTTCCAAGGATTAGACAAGTTTTATATGGTTGTGAATTAGGTTGGTGTTGTTGGAATTTATCCGCGTCATTATATTAACCTAACCTTTGTGCACTACAACATTCGTTACTTTAACTTATTCGTCTTTCGTTCTCTTTTTACGCTATTCTCAGTGAAAGCTGAAATTCACCCGTGTGTACATGAGAACAAACTGATTAGTGTTATTTTGCTTGGTTTAGTATGTGCTTCAAGTGTGCAATGGTACAATAATTTATTTTTCAACCGTTGTGTTGAGACTGACAACCAATTCTTGGAATCTTCTTGCCTAGTTTCTTTGAATTATGTGTAGAATGCATTTCACAATTAGTTTTTTTCGTATTTTATTTAAAATTGTAGGGAAGGATCTCTTCATTATGCTTCATTTGGCATTTTCGTTGTTGTTTGTGATATTGGTAACTCTAGTCTTTTTTTTTCTTTTTCAGCCTTTTTGCATAATCGTATAAATAATTATTATATATTTTGTCTGTGCTTCTCTAAAAGTTGGAAATGCTATTAGCGTTAATTTTTTGTGCTCTTTGAGCTTTTTTCATTCTGAACAGAGCAACAGAGTTTCAGAAAATGAGCAACAGTGTAATAGTTGCAAACGAGAAGAGTTTTATGATTCTCGATGAAGAAGCCTATTTTAAAACCATTGGGTGAGAATATTTTTCCACCGTTTGTGTCTAATTAATTAGGTCGCTGAGCTGCCGCATTGGTAACCGCTAGTCAAATGTTTCACCCCTTGTATTTATAATCAATATGCAGTTCACCCATTCCAGTTTTATGACTAAACGCCCAAAACAGTTGTCACACCTAACTTGAAATTCATGTTCTTGAAGGGAACATTTCGATGTTATTTAAAACGAATTGCAGAATTTACTCAAAAAAACTCTGATCGTGAGACGCCACTCAAACTTGTATGTTTTCACCGGTACTAACTTCTTGCGAAAACAGTCTCTCTGACCTACACACCTCTCGTAGAATCTGGAAAATAACAGACGTGTGCATGTGTTTGTGTACAAATTCGACTTGTAATTTTTTTCATAAAATGTTATCTTTCACGATGGAATAACGAGAGACTATTGGTATAGTTGCAATCATTCTCACTGAGACTTCGGCAACGTGCCAACAAAATTTCCAGACGGCTTTTCACCATGATAATGCTTTTTAAAAGACTGCTAATCGGCAGCTCACCTTCGTTAGAGTAAATGCGTGAAAAGTATTTTCATAGAAAAGTATTTCCTGTTTTTTGCATGAATTGTGTTCATTCTAAAACTCATTGGCATATTGCCAAAGTCTCAGTGCGAACTGCGAGAACTATATATGGTGGTGCCCTCTTTAATACTCATAAAAATGGTTTACGTCCAAAGTTGAGATTCATGGTTTTAAGGGGAGATCAGCTTTATGTTCGCAATTAGCGAGACAACCATCGTAAAATCGATTATAGAAGAGCGAGCCTGAACAGCGAACATAAAGCTCAACTTGGAAACATAACGCGGTACTAGAAATCATAACGCGGTATTGCCAATAGTTTTTAGGCTTGGGTATCAGTGAAGTTATGGGAAATATTTAAACCTGCCCAGATCAGTGCAAAGTGTAAAGGAAGAAAACCATGTATGCTGTTCAAATTAAATATTTGTCTCATTTACTTTAGTTTACCTAATAAAAAGGCTTAGGCTTAGGTAAGCCATGGTTCCTAGAATAGGTCGTTGAACCTTAAGTCACTGGCTCGTTGCGCCTCAGGTTACTGGCCCGTTGCAGTTTAAGGCGAAAGTGTGAGGGGGAATCTAGATTACCGATATTTTTTTGATATTATGTGATTCTAATGATTACCATTTTTTGTGTAACCCAACATAAATCCAACCTGCCACCAGAAATGGCATTAGATATGTCAACTGAGTAAATTCTCTCATAATGTATGAAACTCTACCGCCCTGTGTTCTAAACTATTATAAACTTTCGCATAGTGTTCTCTCCAACCGCGTTATGTTCTCTCTAACCGCGTTATGTTCTCTCCGACCGCGTTATGTTCGCAATTAAGAGAGAGTTAGGCGACATGTTCGCGAGCGAGCCATCTAGGGGCCGAACATGTAGCAGCAGACCCGGTTTTAAGCACTCGCTTTACAGGCTGAAGATGAATGCGACGTTGTTCGACATAAATGGTCCCTTCATAATGGACAGTCAGTTCGAAGCAGAGAAGAGAGACACCAGACGGATAAGGAAACGAAAAAGGGGCGTGGCAGTAGATGGAGAGTTGGATCAGGTGAAACTCATACTGACAACACACATACATCTCACACGCATTTGCGTCAATTCTTCGTGATTGGCCAGCTAACACGAAATAATGTAGGTCAAACGATCTCTAATCTGTACTCTCGTCCAAACAGTTACAAAAGTGACTGACCAAATTCACCGGGAAGTGTATAGTCTGTTTCACGAAACAATAGCCCTCTACAGTAAGATAATAAAACTTACAAGTGAATTTATCATATCTTGTAGTTGTTGTACATAGTTCAAACTTTGGGATTTCGTTTTCCACTTTGGGTACTACAAGCATACAAAACAGTGAATCTTGAATTCTGTTTGTTGATTAGATAAATGCGTTTGAATTTTCGATAGATTACTGTAGAAAGTCATCGATTGGTGAAACGAACTATACATCTGTCTGTATGTAGATCTGTCGACCAACTAAGTTACTGTACATCATCAAGCAGTCAGTTTGACTGTTCGTCATTGAAAAGAGCGCACCCTATAGTGAATCTGCATGTCCTATAGTGATTTATAATGAGTATAACAGGATTGTCGGTTGGTGTCTTCTCTTCATGCGGATATTCGCGAGAAAGGCCGTGATGTTGGTTACTTCGTCTCGGTTGGCCACAAGGACAACAACCGAGCCGCGCGCGACGGGGCCGCCCGTGTCACGGCCAGGGGAAGTCCCCAGTTCGGACAGAACGTCACGGGCCTAGTGCCATTGAGGTACGCCAGAGGGGGGGGGGGGGCACTCAACTGAAATGCTGGAAAAGCCGAGAGATGGTGGAGGGAGGCAATTGTGAAATGGGGAGGATATTGTACAAAACGACATTGGGTGGGGGGGGGGGGGTGATATACATACTGATCAAAAATTTCTCCACCTGCTGTAAATGCATGTACGATCGCCCCCTGAAATGGGGGAGGGGATTCTTTGCTCAACCTATTTGCAGCCGGGGTGGGGAATTAGTATACATTACTTCTGCTATCGTGTCTTCACTTCTTCTCACTTCGTTCACACCTACAATATGGTTATGATAGTCAGTCGGTTCATGACTCGGTTCCGACTATTGTGTGAATGCACGTGAGAGAAGGGAGAACTGCAAATCGAGTGGGATACTAACTAAAAGTGATTGTTTCAGTGACGGTGATTTCGTGCAATTGTCGATGAATGGTGGATGGTATGTGAACGAGAACGAGCAGAACATTCAAATTACGGTTGGAGGTGAATTCATTTGAGAAAGGAAATACTGTGGAAGTATAGATAGCTTAGATTTAGATAGCTTAGATAGCTGAAGTTTGAGCAACAGCGTTTTAGAAAAGAAATTCGGAAATCGAATAGCGTTCTCACCTGCTCTGATTAACATAATTGGCTTTTGTGTGAAAATGGCAGTGCGCGTGATTAGCAAAATACAATTAGATTCTCGTAACAAAAATAAGAAAATAATTACTGAAATTCTGCTTAGATAGTCTATTTATAGATCCTAAACACTCTCACTCGTCTAGAACTCTTTGATCTACATACTCTGTCGTTCGTCTAACCACTTGCACAACGGTCTTGCCGATCAGCGAGAAAATGTATAATTCGAATTGTTCAAGATTCGGATAGTTTTCGCGCCTGTATCATTCCATCTCAGTCTACTTTCTGCTGTGCGGACGTCACACAAGTCAGCAGCTATTCCAAGGCAAACGGTAGGGTTACTGTATTCATAACTTCCTACTGTCGTGAAATTCATAAATGTGATGTAATAATAGCTCATCATACATGTTGAAGTACATCAACAGGATTTCACGGAAAACACTCGGAAAAAACCTATTTTTCGTAGTAAAAACTCGTCGTAATGTCATAAGGTAGTCTCTCATGGACCATCACTATATAACAGTGTAACGGTGTGATGTAACAGATAAACTCACAAAACGTGGTTGGAATTGTCGATGAATCTTGACATCTTGATAATTTGTTGGTCTAATTCAAACTCGGAGAATTCACCGTCCTCACGACCTGGAAAGGTTATTATTTGAAGTTAATAGGTGACGATTGAGCTAAAGTGCATTGCTACTACTCATAACTTAAGTTAGAACATCACTATTAAGTTCAAAGAATCACAATGGATAGTTTATATAAATACACTGTGATTGGGCAAATTTGGAGAAAATCCATTCATACAGCTTTGGATAGGAGACAATAGCTTAGTGTGTTTAAGCTTAATCGTCACCCACTCTTAAAATACACTCGCCCCGGTAAACAGTAAACATTACTCCAACACATCTCGAGTAGTGCCGCATAAATTGCAAACGCTCGGTTAGATTAGTCATACATCTTAAGTTATTTCTCTATTTTCCTCTCTTTCTCTGATGAGCGAGTGCCACATTCTTTGAATATAAATAAATAAATAAAGTAAATAAATCTTTTGTGACGTCATCTCTTCAGGAAATGTTTCAGATGTTGTGTTCGACCTCGTGGTTATGGATCCTCCATGGGAAAACAGGTCGGCGAAGAGGAAAGGAGGGTGAGAACCTGCAACTGATAGAATTCACTCTGACCGTTGAAAGTATAGTCGTTGCCAACGGAAAGGCGGGAGGGTACTGTACACTTCACTTTCCGTTGTGTACGCACACATGTCTGCGATTTCAAAGCTTGCCCGTTGTGTGCTTGGACAGCGTAGTGGTTCGCTGCCTGCTACGAATCTTTTGCTCGCACGTTCGATTCCGGCGAGAGACAGAAACTTATAAATTTGGCATTCACTATAGGGAATGGCAACATCTAAGTTGTAGTTTGATCTTCAAAGTACGATTAAAATATGAAGGGATCAAACTTTTAATCAGAGTGCAGTCTCAGCCCACTTTTCTCTCAGCGAACCCTATAAGCTCAAACTCGAAGTAAAAGTATTTTGGAAGTTTTGTTATGCTTAAGGTGTATAAGATGTTTATTCCACATTCACCACGAGTCTTTTACTTTTATCTCTGGAATATTTGTCTTCCATTGAACGGTGAAACATTGAGGTACGTGTTGAGTGATTCGATTGTGTCCCGCATCTCGATGGATTTTCTCGCCCCAAGTGGATTGTGCTGTGTTTGGATCACAAATCGAACAGGTTTTATCATAGAATATCCTCAATAGTTGTGCAGCAGTAAGAATGTGACATACTGTATAACGCCGCTGTGTGCAAAGAGACATCTTTGTTTCGCGAAGTAGACAACTTGGAGCGGGTGAAAAAGTCGTATATTGTTAGTCAATTGCACAATCACGTGTAACATGTTAAACACAGCAGAACTCAGGAACGTGCAATGAAAAAGTGCACGCTCTCTCAATAGAATGCTGACTTTATGTGACTATTCGATTGACTTCTAGTATAATCCCAATGTGCAATACTGTAGCTAGAGACCAAATCTTCGTTGTAGTTTGATATACGCAATGGTCGATATACGCAATGATTCCTAGGTGTCGACTAAACAGGGATGGAATCAAACTACAAACACAGCGGGTTAGAAGAATTTACGCCGTATAGACCTGCTTTGGAAACAGCGAACCCTATATTCTTTGAATGTAGATAAATAAATATATACTGCATCTTCGTTTTCTAGAGATTTTACGTGACTCTTTCGTGCACCTCTAATATAGGGTTAGAATAGAATAGAATGTTTATTCGCGATTGAATACGTATCTTTTCAAGTTGGTAAATGTGATTCGCGTGTTTTGAAGCGAGCCTATACGTGCATGGTGTGGGCTATTCGGTCGTGTTTGTAGTATGATCCCTTTCAAATTCATTGTGCTTGTCGAGATCAAAGAACAACGAAAATTCAAATTTGGTCGCTACCTATGACTCAAATCAAATTTTTGTTCATAATGTAGCATTTCAAAACAGAATCTGCGATGTGATTCCCTAATTTCTCTCAGATAAGTTTTGAGTTTATTTGTTTGCAGGTCTCCGTGATGAGTTATCGCAACAGTTGAAACTATGGGAACTGGAGGAGGTAGCTGTCTGGCACTGGCTAAAAGTCAGTTGTCGCTCATTCGAGTGGTTGTAATAATATAATATGAATCCATGAAATGACTATAGAAAGAGACATTTTGGGCAATTTTAATTGCTCTATATTTATGGAACGAAATCATGGCGAATATCTCTCTAGAATCGCAGAAATAGAGTAAAAACCAGAGATCAAATCCATTTTCCTGATCTATTCTTCTGTAATGTCTCCCTATTTTTCTTCATTTATCTTCATCCAATTATATGCTCATTGCCCTCAGGTAACCAAGGAGGGAGAACCCGTATACGACTTCCATTCTTCACACAAAGTTCCATTCGAGACGGTTGTGGTGGCCTCGAGATCAGCTGCAGCCGAAGACTACAGAACCCGGTTACCTAACCACTTCGTTGTTGCCAGGTGAGTGTGATTTAGGGTTGTTGAGGTCGAACTCGAAACTCGACTTGAAAAAACGAAATTTTCGAGTCGAACTCGAGAACTCGAAATGTTGAACTCGATTAACAATCCTAGTGTGATTGATACCAGTTTATGTTCACCTGAAAAGCGAAGAGTCTCGTCATGGAAAAAACAGCAGTGTGAAACTTCAATACTGAGTTAAACTCAACTCGTGACAAATTTCTCTCTTTGATTTGATGGATGTGTGGACGTTGCTTACAGTTAGAACCTGCACTAGAAGAACCTTTCCATTTTGTTCGGCCAGGAAAAGCATATTACTGTTTATATTCATACGACGTTTAGTTCATAAAAAATAATTGAATACATTTCAGTGTTCCTATGGCCGTTCACTCGCGCAAGCCTCCCCTTTACCCGGTTCTCGAAAAGTTCGGCATCAAGTTTTCCAAGTATGTCCGATCTTTTTTCATTCATTCAGAATTGTTGTTTGGAAAACTTACAAAATCTGTGAGTTTTAATATATTTATATATAATATAAGTCATAATAATTACAAAGTCCTTGATGTACAACCAACGAATTTTCCGACGAGAACAACTACGAAAGCTTGTGCTTATGGTTTTAAACAATCTCGACAACTTCACTTGAATGTTTTGACAGGTCGTGCGAACTGTTCGCCCGAAGTTTGCATCCCAATACCGTGTCCATTGGATACGAACCGCTATTCTTGCAGCAGGAAGATGTTGTTGGCCCAATTGTTTAATGAATAATTTGACAATATAAATGGAGATAGAGAATGGAGCTGGAGATGGAGATAGAGATAGTTATCCAAAAATGGTTGATCTTCATTTTTATGAAATTGTTCATATACTTTTCTCTCTTCAACATTTGCTTGATACTCATTTGATAGTTTTTGGCTGATGATGTAACGCTAAAGATTGTGAAATAAACTTTATGGTACTCACATATGAACACTTTTCACATATGATTTAAACCGAAAACGGGATGTGAAACTTTTTATGTACGTATCCATACGCTGTTCCGGTCACTCTCACACAAATTGACTAATATAGATTAAATCTTGAATAAAAGCTCGCTGCAAATCATCAATTGGAAAAGTATAATAAATATATTACATAAAATAGAAACACACACCATAATTATTAGAGCATTACACTTTGGAAATTGAAAGCCAATTCAACTAAAAACCGAAGCATTTCTTAACAACAAGTCTGAGTTGATAATAGAACAAGGAAGCTGTTCAAGTTTCATATTCCTAGCAGCTCCATAATTTTGTAAAACTGTGGTGTTTCTTATTGAATTGGCTGATATTCTAAAATTGAAAATGCACCCTGCATAGAAAGTACACAAATGAATGAGGGCGGAGGAAAAAGACTGCACCCAACCCGTTTTTTCGAGAGAAAATGATAGCTGAAAAAGTACACTGTACGAGACGAAAACAAACAAATCGACAATAATATTCGATGTGAAAGATGGAATTCAAAGAACTGGGCAAAAAAGTTCACTTCCTATTGCAGTGTCGAGGTACGAGGCTAAATGTTGTAGACAATTCGGTCCATTCCCGAATTCGGATCCCAACTAGTTATATCAACGTTTCCTTATGACCATTTTTCTTTCCGTAACAAAAAAAATAGCTGGGAATTAGGTGAAATTAGCTATTAAGCAGAGTTGAAATGACAAGTTGGGTCCGAAATTCGAAGGGGATATGTAGTTTAATCGGAGTCCCCATCCTCGCTATAGGCGTAGTTGGCCTCTCTTCTCATGAGGGGACTCGAATCTTCCTGTCTTCTACCGTTTCTTCCCGGATAAACTCCCCGAATCGGACCGGTCGGAACGGGCTTCGGACGACCGGAATGAGAAGAACCTAGAAATATTGGAATGAACTAGCTGAACTGCAGACAATACGAAACATAAACCCTGGTAATTTAAAAAAAAAGTGTGAATTCAGTTTTTCTGTTCCAGAGCAAAGTGTAAACATCACAAAACGTAAACATTTGTGCACTTTTCATTAGTTTATTATCAGATCATTTTACTCTAAATGTAACATAAATGAATAGTTACAAATCAAAATTTTTGAAATTCCATGTTTTGTGTTCTGTCACCATTCGAGTAGTAAAAAGATATAACTGACCACTCTGGGAGCTGTTGCTGGTCCGTTGCGGATTGAGAATCGAGTGGGCGGGGCTAGCCATGCTCCAGGCCTGCAGACGACTGTGCATCTCAGAGAAGGACGGCCTGCGCTCCGTGTGCTCGTGCCAACACTCCACCATCAGACTGAAACACTCAACTGATTTAACGAAACTACTTCTTCTAGCATTCCACTATAAGACTGAGCCACTCAGGTGATATAAACACGAATCTTCTACTTGTTCTAGCATCCCACTATCAGATTGAAACACTCAACTGATTTTAAAGCGACACCCCTTCTTTCATGAATAACTAACCAAACACCACCTATCCAGCGAAATGTCTCACCTACAGTTTTGCGTGGACTCTCTTATGAAAACTTTTATAAACGGAGAAGTTTATTTCAATGAGATACTAATTTAGGCCAAATAATGTATGGTAATGGTCAAATGTAACGAAAGGTTATGTTTTGAACTACTTAACTCTCACAATGAACCCTGAATAATAATGCTATTTCATATGTATTTACCTGTAAATATTGGTGGGGCATCCCGGCGGGCACTCCAACAAATGCCGATTCGCTATCAATTCAATCACCTGGAACAACATGTTAAAGGTTAGTTATAACACACTAATCACTCATGAATGAAAAAGGTAGTCATTGTGTAGATAAATTTGCAGCTGTGTGAATTTCGAACGTGTGAAAGTTTTCGGAACGTTTGCAAATGTGGTACTGTGTACTCTGTCGTTACTAAAAACCATGAAAAATCTTTTTTGAAGACTCCCCATGAGTTCACTTTCGAAACAGCGATTTAAATATTAGATGGCCTACTGTAGAAGGTTACGCTTCCTTGGTCCCTGCCTAGGTGACGAGACTCCACACACATGCTCTAGGTTTTCTGGGTTCTAGGTTTTCTTTATCATATTTTATTTCTACCTTCACACTTTGTACTCTCTTATACAATAATACAGGCTACTTTTTCTTTTTTTCTATTGAAAGGGAGTAAAAGGGATGGAGTAGTACCTGTTGGTTGGTGGCCCCCTCATAGGGTTGTCTGCCGTAGCTCCAGACCTCCCAGAGAGTAACTCCAAACGACCACACATCCGATGCCTCGCTGAACCGACCCTGTTCCAAAGCCTCCTTGGACATCCAGCGGACTGGCATCCAGGAACGGTGCAACATCTGAAGAGGTTCATTTACTGTGGGGACAAATCTCTCCATGCGATGGAACAATAGAAATAGTACAGAATAATGAAAGTATTATGGAGTGCCTAAAAATTAAATTTGACCTGATTTCTCTCTAATGATCAATCCACCCCTCGTCCCCTCTACCCCAGCCCTTTGGCCTTCTCGCTCCTCCCATTTCCTATTCAACCTACCCTCTGAGTTTGTAGTTTGATCGCGTTGCTTTTCGTGAAACAGGAAAGCATACGGAATCGAACGAATGAGAGTTGGCCAATATTTTCATTTTCTTATGCTTGATTTAGACTCAATATTCAAAATAATCAGTGAATGATAATGAAAAACATATATAGGATTATATCATCGAAAGAGTGAAATTTAAAACGTGGTTCACACGTTTTACGCAAGGGAGGATTCGATCACGTTGTTTTGAGACCAACCTTGTAGTAATCATTATCGTAGCAGGCTCTCATCAGTCCGAAATCAGCTATTTTGATGATTCGGTTGTCGCCCACCAGACAGTTTCTGGTGGCCAAATCGCGATGGATATAGGCCATGGAAGCCAGATACTCCATTCCATAGGCGATCTGAAACACATCGACGAATTAGGGAGATTATTGAAACACGGTCAAATCGAACAAGAAAGTCACTGAATTGGCTTCAAATACTCTACAGTTCAGTACTATTTGGCAACAAATTTCTAGGAATATTGAACAGAAGGATATATGCACCAACTAAATCTGCAAACTTGGAATATACGAGTAACTAGACATACAAATGTTTCACATGTTAATGTAGGCCCACTTCATTCCATTTCAGACAAATATCAGGAATAAACTCATTGAGCAAACGTTTAGCAATTCCAATTACAACGTTGTAACAGATGTCTGTTCAAACCAGTTACACGTGAAACCGTTTTCGTTGTAGCACGTGATGAACGTGAGACCGTTTTCGTTGTAGCACGTGATGAACGTGAAACCTTGCCCACCTGTGTGGATATTCGTAGAAAGTCTTCATTGTCGCTGTTCATTCGTTCCTGATCGTCGTGCGAAACCGGGGCTCGAAGACGTAGGAAATCGTGCAGATCTCCGTGTACCATGTACTCGAAAACGGCCGAGAGACGACCGCCATCCAGATAACAAACGCCTGAATTACTTACATTACAATGCACTTACATTACACTATTACTTACATTACAATGCAATACAATACAAGTTTTTTTGTACCCCGTGACCGTTTTCGAAACTGACTAGTCGAGCCCGAAAATATGCTAAATATGCAGGAGTCCTGAATCAACTGACTGGATAACACTATTTGGTACAGTACATAATACACTACTAGTTACAAAGGAATCAAATACAATAGAAGGTTTCTCCTATAATCTGTTAGCCTCCTGTTTGTCGATTTCAATCGAAACGGTTGCTGTGTGAGTGAAATATTGTGAAATGATGGAAGGTATATAGTGTTCTAACATCATTTGGTTTGGAAATTTGAAAAACTGATCTACTTGTCGAGCCCGATATACAAGGATCTCCGAAAACGAAAAGTTCAAGAATTTGATGTTCTGGATTCACCCGCTCAGTTCAGTGACAAAAGTTAGGAACTTGTAGCTTATTGTAGACTGTACCAAACTGTTGATTCAGATTTGACTCATTTACTTCCAATGTTGTCGCTCAAAACCTAATTTAATTAATTTGTTAAAAAAATGAGCAGAATCCAACATAACTGTTGAAAAACAAAAATAGTATCCGTGAGTGGAAGCATATAAGAAATCCAACCTAATAATCGGACTACATGAGGATGATCAAATGAGGCCACCGTGCGGACTTCTTCTTCCAAACTCGCTCGCTCGGCGTTGGTCGCGTCGGGACGGACAGACTTAATTGCTACCTGAAACAGTGGAGTGGATTAGGGAAAGCATTGACATACTGACAGAACTTCTCTTCTGACTGCGTAACATTCACTCAATGGCGGAATACAGTGTGTGTGGCATACCCTTGTCAGAAGTATGAAAGACACATACTATGGTATTCATATTATTGAGAAGTGAAAAACTACTCTCAGCTGCGCTCTCCCTCTCTTGTTTTTCCTACTCTCTCTCTCTCTCTCTTCTCCTCCCCCCCCTCTTCCCTCTCTTCTCTCTCTTACCTGAAGTGGCTCTCCACTAATGAGACCTCCTGACCATAGCCCCGTGTGAACCAGACCGAATTGACCCTCTCCAATCAAATCAGAAACTTTCAGCTGAAAAGTAAAGATACTTCAAAGAGAATAAATTAAACAACATGACCGCACATACGTAACCATGCAATTAAGCTGAAGGTCGTGAAGATAAAAAAAGCTTGGCCTCAAAATATATCACCTAAATCCCACTCATGTTCCAATGATGAACATGCCCTTCTTATGCTGATTCGATTGCTTTTTACAGGCACAAACCTGATTTCCGGGAATTTCGAGAATGTGATAGGGTTCTTCCATCGCTTGTTGATGACTGGGAGCGTGACCTCTGAACTGTTCCGCGTAGGGAGGGGGGACCCCCAGTTGGTTCCCTCCCAGCAAAGACGTCATTTCCATCGGACCACCACCGCCTCTGCCAAGAATTGGTGTTGACGTCCCATTCAGCTTACGGTAGTAGGCAGAGTTGGAAGCACTGCAAGTATCGTGGGTGTATAGTGTATAGACTCGGAACAATCGGTGCCCCGTGAGATGAATTGGCAAACGCGCCAAAATGAAAGACGAAACTAGCACACTACACTGAATCCCGATTATCCCTAAAATTTCCCTGATTGCCCCCCGTCTTCTCCCTGGTTTACCCCCCTTCAACCCCAAAAAACGCAGAGAAATTATTTTCCCCTGATTCTCCCTGACAGATCAGGGGACGTCAACTTACTATGTACTACAGTGGGAACGCTTCGACTTGTTTCATAAATAACTGTTTTTTTTCAAATATTACGAATATAAAAGCAAGCCTCAGAAATAGTTATTGAATAGAAATTGTTGAGCCTACAGAGTCACGTAATATAAGCTTCGTACATGTTATAAATTTACACATGTTTACACGTACATGTTAGCTAGTTATAAATTTACAAAAAAAGGTCCATTTCATAATTCGGTTCTGTCGTCGAAGTGAAACGCACCTGTTGATGACACTGGGAGGGGCGGAGAGATGGGGGTTGGTGCCGGTTCGATCCTTCTGCTTTTTCTTTTTTGATCTGCAGCAGCAGGCGCAGCACAGGAGGAGCACGAGCAGGAGCAGGAACACCACCCCGCCCCCGATCAGGGCCAACTGCCATTGGGAGGACATCGACTCCCAGATGTGCGACAGAGAGTCCGACTCCTGAAATGGACAAATGCAGGAGGGACCTGGTTGGAGAATGGCCAATTCCTTCGGAAGAACTGAATGAATTTAAAGGGGGACAGAAGGAAAATTTATATGGAAGCGCTGCTCGAGAGAAACTGATATACTCCTTTTGACTCAAACTAACAAGCCTAATTTGTATACGGTTCGTATGTTTCAGTCTGTTTTGGCGCGCGCAACCTTATGTTTAGGTGGGTACCTAAACTAGCTTTCCATTCTGTCCTCCTTTAACCGCGTTTTTTGTTAACCAATTCAGGTAAGACTTTGATCGAGTGTATGGTTAATCTTAGTGTTAAAGACATGGTAACCGCAAATTTCTTCCAAAACACGTGGTAAAAAACTAATGAAGAAATAAACATTGGTTGAATAATCACATACCGTAGTGCCTTTTTCCTTCTCTCTGAGATGGGGGTACATGTCTTTCGGACAGAGAGGAACCTATAGCAAACATTTATATAGAACATTGTTGATCCAAAAAATTATCAATCAGACAGATCATATTATTCTGTCGAGCTTTCTACAACGCTCATACTGTTGGTCAATTGCACAGTCACGTGAAAAACGTTGAACACAGCAGAAATCATAAACGTGCAAATACAAAGTGCACGATGCCTCATTACAATTCTTACTTTACGTGACTATTCAATTTCTTTCTAGTGTATTCTAATTGAGACTGTAAAATCAGTGTTTTTATCATTAGTCGAGTTAAAGTAGGACGATTATGTAGACCAATCCCGACGCATTGGTTCTTTAAAGTACAATTGAAAACTGTATTGCAGTTTAAAGGACTGGAGCGTTCGGATCGGACCACATAACCGTCCTTCTTTAAGGGAACGTGAACTTTAACAAATTCGGATACTGGTAGCAAAAACCGATATAAAAGTGACACAGAAGAAGAGTGTGGGAACAATTGATGAAACTCACGTCGCAGTACTCCTCCTGTCCGAGGGGCTGCGAGTAGCACCAGGGTTTCGTCTTCTTGCCACCCGGGTTGCGACAATAGTTGCGGGACGAGCGAAGTTGCGGATATCGGTTCACATTGAAATCCCTACAAATAATACTTAGAATGTGTATAAGTACTACAAGCGAAATCACAATCAATGGAAGGAAAGATGGAAAAGGATATTGGTCAATGTAATTTCACATTCACGTCAACACTAGTACCCTGTTAGACATTATATGTGAAAGTAGGGTGACCATAACGTGCACCGATGTTTTTATTTGATGTGTCTACCATGCAACGATTTGAAGACAGTTTTGTATGCACGTTATAGTCATTTTCATCCCAACTGAGACTGCTACAGTATGACAACAAAACTTTGAGTCTACTTTCGCTACGTAAATAATATCAAAAAGTCTAATAATTTTTGCATTTGATTGACATCACCTATCACAAAATGTGGTTGCGACAGCACTTTCGAGCAAGTTGAGGTTTGCCTAGAAAACAGTCCTCAGAAATGTTTCATTCTGTAAAAGTCTCGGAACTGTAGTTATTGATGCTGTTGTTCAGGACAATTCCTCAAAACTCTATCAGCAGAACAGAAAAGTTCTAATACTTTCTTTGGGAGAAAGGCGGAAATGAAAAAGTCAAGAATACTGGCTGAGTCAACAGTAAGACGATAGCAACATGAATGAAATGTTTCACGTGAAAATGACGTGAACCCACCTCGATGTACTTTCCGACCAGTCGATACACGATTTCCCGGAGACGGTAGTCGAAATGGCTCCCTCGTACTTGCTTCCGTTGTCCACGTAGCACCAGTGAGTCAGGTGACCACGCGGAATCTCCGGAGGGGATGTCATCTGAAAATAGAATAAAACTTCAAAAAGAATATTCATCGAACTCTGATCAAACTACAGAACAGAGTATTCAGACACCAATAGAACTCAACAGAGATCCACCGAAAGAACGAAAGCAACGAGTGAAATCGAAAGATTCGAATGGAGAAAAACTCAGTTCACGTACAGCCCATACCACCCATATCTCAGTATTCTATGTTTTCATCGTATAAATAGGCAATTGACCAATTCTAGGAGACTTAGAAGTGAGATCTGTAGAACATAGTGTGGAATAAATTAGCCCGCCCCTAAGTACTCTTCTTCTTTTTTAGTGTTATTGAAAACGCACTGGACACATAAATGGTTTCAATGTTGAGCAACGGACCTTTGGAGGGGTGTCGAGTACGGGTATGCAGTGGGAAGAGAGAGAGAGTGCGGGACACGAGGGGAAAAGGGCCTTGGGACCGTCGCCGACCAATTCGTGTTGGGCCGCCAACGACAACTCGGAGGGACACACTTCCGACTGAAATGAAGAATATCTCTTTCAAAACCAATTCTCAAAAAAATTTCATTTAATGGATAAAATTTAAAGGGCGACATTTATGGACAACAAACAAAAGCGTGATGAATTTTTGGCCTGATCGGCGAGAAAAAGGCAAAGGAAACGACAAAGACAAGTAATCAATACACTAGAAAACAGTAAGAAAGCACAGGAGATGCGTAACCGTGACCAGACTACATACTACGTTTCTACAATGTTCGAATATTGTGCGAGAAAAAGTGTGCAGATATTTTTTTTTCAAATATGTGTGAATGTGATCTTAAACACTGATTTGCAGTTCGCTTAGTGTGGTAGGAACGAAATGAGTAACTTTGATATAAGCTGAGAGGCATTGCTTGAACATTACACTGTCAAATACTAACATTATCACGTGTCTTCATAGATTGTTTTGATGTGATTTCAGATAGCTTCGAATCGAAACGTGCTTTATATAAATGAAAAATTTCATTGGAAAAAGAACCTATACATGTTTATCCAAACACTTTCGTAAAACTAGAATGATGTGCAGGTTGTTTCTATGGCGGGCAAGTGAAGAGGTCATTGCGCTGGGTCGCTATATTTGTAGTTTGATAGAGGATCCACGTTCGAAACTTTGTTTTGTCGAACCAATCAGATCAACTTAAAATCACTCAACCGCTACATATAAGTTTACCTATAATATTATATGCACACTTATTGATTAATTGATTGATTTACCTGAATTCGTTCACAGTCCTTCTTGCAGATAGTGAGGGGCTGTTTGTCAGAAGTAGTGCCGTCGCAAATCTAAACAATGTCCATGTGTGAAAAAAACGTACATACTGAATTCATATTAAATGAGCGATTTTGCTCCGAATACGCCGCAATAATACTGGATTCTGATGAATGAATTAGATATATTTATCTACTTTACCTACAAACAATCAATAGGGGTCCCCATTACAATATGGTATCTCAGTGGTATGTTTGTCTTTCTAATTGTTTTGTTCGAGTTCAACAGTGAAACTACACATAATACTTTTGTATGAACAGTACAGATTAGAATTCAAACTTTATAGATTATCTAAATATAAGTAATATTGCTTTGAACCACTGTGTTTGTAGTTTTATCGTGTGATATTTGAGTCGTGCCCGAAAACTGTGCTGAGCACGCAGATAAAACTACCACTCTGGGCCTATACATCAAGCTCTCAGAACAAGCGTCGTTGCAAAACAGTAAATTACTGTTTGTACATCGTGGCTGTCATGTATATTGATTTTCCCTCTCGTCGTCTGACGTCTCTTCGGGGCACACTATGGCTCTAGAGTTGTTGCAATACAGTTTCGACCAAACGCGAATTTGTAATTAACAGAGCGCGTTCCGAGCTACCACTCTGACACTGTCTCATGCTATACCTTGTACATGTGATAGCAGGCGACGGCTTGCGATATCTGGCGACATTGCTGGGAGATGGAGGGCGACGAGTTGATGAACATCATGGCCGCACGCAGGTTTCGGTCTGAATAATCATTATGTAAGTAATATATTTGACTTCGAATCACGCAAGGTCTGCGCCATTCATTTATATCACCTTCTTCACGTGAAACTTATGTAGCCAGAGCAAAGTTTTATTATATAAATGTAGCTCGAGTAATGCTAGTTACAAGTATGGTACAATTCTGTGAGAAAATTCCACAGAAAGCACGAAAAGTTGTATCGCAGTATCTAACACCGAAAAAAACGATGAAGTACTCCAGGCCAATGAAAACTGTTCTTGCTACTGCGAATTCCTATCGGAATGAATGAGTTCGAACTGGGATTGTACACAGAAGTAATTCTCAAAGAAGTACTTGTGAATGGATTCTGTCGTTCATTTCGACGTTCGCGTGAACAGAATGAGGTGAAGTATTCGTTGGCACGTACCGATGTCGTACATGTCCTCCCGGCTGTCACTAGTCAACATGATGTGGCGACCAGAGAGGTACTGGCGACAGGCCTCTCCGCGGTACAGCACACAGTCGCCCACGCGATACTGCAAAGCAACCAACTATTAGTATAGTTTTTTTGAAGTAGTATTGTTAATTTTAGTAAATTTATTCTATGCTTTTTTTAATCAACTTCCTTTATTTTAATCTAAATATGTTTATTCAATTATCATACTGTGAATGATGAAACAACGCTACGAATGCAGTGTACACTACTGTTGGGATATCAACGTTACTTGGTGAGATAATCAAGATCCATGATGAAGATTCAGACAACCATGTGTGAAATTTCTTACTAGAATACACAGACTACTCTCGGAAATTTGCCTCAATCAGAATGCAGTATTGTCTCGTGTTGAAAATTTCCGAATGATCCACCTCACAAGAAGCTGCTACTACAAAGAACTGAGACATAAACAAATATGTAGTATCTGGTGTATCAACAATAATCATGAATGAGCCCACCTTCACCCCGTCGAGCCATCGTTCTGTGGTTCCGGCGGGAGCGTAACCGATGCCGCCCGCGGAGTCGGGGACGCGGTAGAGGTCCGCGTCCTCCTCGTCTGGCAGCCTTCCGCGGTCCATCAACTGCAAACACGCCAAAATCACACTGATCGACTCTCAGACAAGTCCCACTCAATTGGCCAGACGTTTTTGTAGCGTCCTTGACGAGAGAGTGTGCAGGTCAGAGAGACGCAGAATATTGCGGCCTCATCAACCTGCATGCTCTCTCTCTCTCGCTCGTGTAATTTTTTAATGTCACAAAGTTGGCGCCAGTCCTTCCGAGTTGATTGTCGGTTGAATATTCTTTGCAGATAATAAAAACAACCCAGCAAACAGAATATTTCACGTCACTTAACAAGCACTCATCCCATCTCTGTTTCTATACCTGATAGTCCTCGTAATCGTCAATCGAATGCGTTTTGTGATGACCCTTTCTCTGTTTCACTGCCGAGTCAGCGACATTACGCACCTGGAATTAGAGAAAGATTACTCATTTCTCTATTTGTTACGAATTTCAATACTGAACATAACAATGTCAACAACTGTTCATATTTAATCAAACACCAACTTCTTAGATTCTCTCCATTCGTGTACAAGAGAAGCACATGCCACAGTTAAACGCACTCTATGAATATTCGATGGTAAATCATCGTTCAGCCTACAATCTAACGGTATCTAGATCACAACATCAGTCTCACAAGTTCAATTTCGTCAAAAATGTCAACAATATTTTTGATAGTAACAGGAAATCATAATGGAAAACAATAGTTTTTTTCCGCCAACGCAATATAATTGGAACGGACTTAACGTTCTGCTAGTGAAAACTACTATATCTAATCATTCTCCATTTTGCCATCAACTTTTCTGGCGAAATGCATCCACAACACGTTGTGTCGAGCAAGAAGTATTAACAATATCGAAAATTGGGATGAGGGTTCGAAATTTTTTCTCCAGTCTTCAAGGGCGTAGAAAACCAACAAAGAGCATGAACAGAGGCAGTTTGGGGGTGATAATGGGCCGGATGGGTAAAGGGAGACATGTGTTTACGTAATGACATAACGAACTATACTCTATACTAGAAGTAAATGGAATAGTCACGTATAACGTTAGCATTCTAATGAGGAATCGAGCACTTTGTCATTGCACTTTCTGAGTACTGAGTTCTGCTGTGTTTAACATGTTTCACATGACTGTGCAATTCACTAACAGTATAGTCGACGTAGAGTTATAGGGATCGCAAACAATATACTATGCGCCGGTGTTTGAAAAATCTTATTTACATTATTAGTGATCATCATCCATAATCTCAGTGAATAACACTTCATGGAGGATATATAGAGAGAGGGTGGGAGAGAGAGGTATGGAGTGAGAGAAAGAGAGAAGGAGGGAGAAAGAGGAAGAGAGAAAGAATGACGGAAAGGAAATGAGAGAAAGCACATAGATAAGACTTTTGTGCAAAGTGAAGACAGAGAATAGGTTTTGAATGTGAGCCAGATGCTTAGTTGTGGGAATATGCCAATCATGATACAATAGAGGGGGTCACTGGCAAAGAGAACAGACCGCCCGTACGACACAACGTGGGAGGGCCAGGCTAGAAAATAGGTTATTGATTGATATATGATGTAAGATTTATTGGAATATCTGATTCATTATATCAACTGCGAAAACTATGAAAGCTAGTTATCACGCTTCGCACGCCGAAACCAATCAACCAGACATTTTTGGAATAATCTCCAAAGTTTTTCGATGGAAATTCCCGTGATTTTGAGTTAGATTTACAGTTGAATTGCGACGAAAGATTCTCATGGTGGTTAGTGTAGGTGTTATTATAGCAAACCTAAATGAAAATATGGTGAGGAGTGGACCGATCTTTGATTATTGTAAACTTTACTGGGATGTCACACAGTCTATTGACAGATTCTTACTAACTACAACGTTTAATTTATGGTTTTGGTCGGCTTGATGTACATAAAATCGTCAGAGAAATAAAAAATGTCTCGCTCCGTTTTTTTTCAAAGAAGTAAAACTACGTGCGGGGAAACAAGTACATTGACTCGGCAATTCAAAGATGCAGACTGTGTATACTGTTAGGCAATTGCATAGTCACGTGAAACATGTTGAACACAGCAGAACTCGGAAACGTGCAATTACAAAGTGTACGATGCCTCATTAGAATACTAACTTCACGTGACTATTCAACTTAATTTCAGTATAACTCATCCTTATAAGTGATGGGAGAATGAATGGGTCTCGCCGCGATTGTCCTGATCCGCTGGCTGTCAATGATAGCCGAAGACGGATCGGACACAGCTGGCACGGTGCCATGACGGAGATTGGGTTACGGTAGGGGATTAGATGGAACAGATTCAGATATGAGAGATGGAAGCGCAACACTCTAATTACTATGAAAAACAGATTGGGGCGTAGATATCAAGAATAGTGTTGCCAACCTTGTCCAAGGATGTAATGACGGAAAATGAGGTAACATACAATTTACATTCCATTTTCTCACTTTGACGTACGAAATATTTCAACGGGGCGGGAAGGGGGGGGGAGAAAGAGAGAGAGAGAGAGAGAGAGAGAGAGAGAGAGAGAGAGAAAGAGAGAGAGAGAGAGAGAGAGAGAGAGAGAGAGAGAGAGAGAGAGAAAGAGAGAGAGAGAGAGAGAGAGAGAGAGAGAGAGAGAGAGAGAGAAGAAGAAGAAGAAGAAGAAGGGAGATAGTGATTCTGTTAGTTATAAACTTTTACGTTAATATAAAGTATTGTAGCATGCAACCAGTATGGCGGGGCAATCGAAAAGTAAACATGATCAAATAGAATTCAATTTTAACTATCATTGACCAGGAACAACTGAAAACGCTGAAGCAATTGTATAAAAGTGTTTTTAACTGAAAATTCAAAATAAATAGTCTAAAAGTGTTTATAACTGAAAATTATGAGTACATTATATAAAACTGTTTGTAAAGCGTAGTAAGGTTTGGGGTTGTTGCGATAGAGCGAGCGTTTGTGTGGCATATGGCATTGAGGGGGGCGACCGGACTGGCTTGGGCCATAAATCAAAACAGTGTCAAGAGAGATAATGCACAGAAATAGGGGACCGAACCGAGAAATCACGACCGAGAACCGTCGAAACATTTGAGTGCGCACCAATTAGCCGCCAATTGACTGGCAACAGAATACACCAGAAGTTAATTGAATAGTCACGTAAAGTTAGCATTCTAGTAAGACATCGTGGACTTCCTCATTGCGTTTTTTGTGTTTCTGAGTTCTGCTGTGTTTGGTATGTTTCACGTGACTGTGCGATTGACTAACAGTATATTCCATTTCCTGATCTAGTTGTTACCAGATCATTAGTAGTGTTACTCTGAGAGAAGCACACCAGACTGTCCACTTTTTAAAGAAAAGAAAAAAACTATTCGAAAGCACACTGCAATATTTGACTACGTCCTACGATGAACTGGTTGAAGTTAAAGTATAGTCCAAACAATTTGGCAGTGGTAGAGGTGCATATTTTGAGACGATCACTGAAGATGAGTTGATATAGTTTTGGTTTCGAAGTACACATAATTTGCTGGTGGCGCTCATAAATAAAACAAATAGTTGAATGATGGCAGGAAGCGAACGAAATACATCTAGATAAGAGAATAATCAATAGGATTAGGCCACGATAAGCAGTTAGGTCAAACAGTTCGGCTAATATATTCGAATATAATATATCATAAAGGAACCAGGAGTCAGAAATGGCATGAATATCCATAATATATACATGTTTTTTTAAAATTTTTTTTATACAATTCTCCAATTTGTACGAAATTGAAGACGTTTGAAGACTATGGGATTTTATGAAAAAAAAAAAAAGAAACACTTGAGCGCCTTTGAATCGCACGAAACATAGACGCCGAAACCGAAACGCAACTATACTAGAAGTAAATTGAATAGTCACGTAAAGTTAGCATTCTAATGAGGCATCGTGCACTTTGTCATTGCACGTTTTTGAGTTGTGCTGTGTTTAACATGTTTTACGTGACAGTGAAATGAACTAACAGTATACCCAATTTTCTGATATTTACAGCATAAATTTCAGCAACAGAACTGAGAGAGAACATATTTGTAAGTGTTTGTAATTTGATATTTCCAAACAATACATGGAAAGAGGCGTGAAATTGTACGTGAAAGCAATGACATCTAGGGAAGGGTTGCTGGGAAATAGTAGATGAGAAGAGTGTATGGGATAACCCTTGCCCAGTTGATAAATTGCATCCCCCAGGCCGCCGCCTTTTTCTATTAATCACTGGACCCCACGAATTGGCTTCAAACCATCTGTAAGGTGATGCTGGCACACAGACAGAATAACAGACACAGTACTTCATAATAATGATTGATGCCTTTGCGTATGTCGACTTGTCATACGCGTTTCAAAATATAGAAAAAAATCACGTAAAAACCATTTTAGAATGAATTCACATTGGGGCAATTAACTTCTCACGATGTTTCTTCTATTCAGATCACATATGCTAGATGATCCCGGCACCTTCATCCTATCCTGCGTCTCTCGCTCTGCCTCACTATTTCTCCTCTCTTACATCCCGGCGGGATGTAAAAGCAGAAAAATAGCGTAGGTTTGAAGAGACGCAGGATGGGATGAAGGTGCCGGGATCTTCTAGCATATGAACTCAGCAGATCACACCATGATTCCATCTAGATTCCAGATCGCTTAGAGATAAAGAGATAGATAGAGAGATCAGACAGATTTCAGATTGCGATCACTGTGAAAAGGGACATGATCAGAGTACAGATAGATAGTCCTATATACCGAAAATTCGAAGTTCCATGGAACACTAGAACTCTCGAAGACGTAGTGCCTATCAGTCTATTTGGGTGAATCAAAAATTAAAGAGAAATAAAGATGAATTAGGAATAAAAAGAAACTCTCGAAGTTATCGAATGTATACTAAAAGTAAATTGAATTATCACGTGAAGTTAGCATTCTAATGCGGAATCGTACACTTTGTCATGGCACGTTTCTGAGTTCTGTTGTGTTTAACATGTTTCACGTAACTTTACAATTGGTTCTAGTGTTCGATGACGAAAATGCAGTTGCAGTTGACGAAAAGTACATCACTTGGTGGAATGTTTGGATCTCAAAATACATACTTATTACGAATCACCAAATAGATTTGAACGTTTGATTGCTTGATTGAGTTTGAGTACCAAAATGAAGAAGGGGGAGACTAATACAGAAACATCATTTCCAACTGTTTCTGCAGTAACCGACTAGCACTGTAACAGTTTAATATAAAAATTGTATGTGTTTTTTTATAAATTTGATTAATAAATGTTCGAATGTCGTCTTGTCTGTAATAGGAATGGCGATGTACACATTGGGTTTAGGAGGAAGAGTGTTGCATAGACTATTAATGGCCCACTATTATTCTCCTCTCCCAATGCATACGAAAAATGTGCAAATCAATGAATAAATTTAGCATAACGAGCCAAAACAAAATGCCCGATTTTATATGAAAAAAGTGCAATTGCCGAAAGGCACACATGGAAAGTTCCGCAATTATTATGCCAACAACGCAAAACGATGATTCAACATATAGTTCACGTGAAACATCCAGCTGCGATTTGCAGCTGATTCTAAAAAGCAGCAAAAGAGAGCAGAAAAAGAACGAACTGAATCCCTGCCTGTTGCTTGTTCGAAACAAATTGATAGAGCGAGCATTATTTTTCAACGCTGTTAAGAAAGAGTTTCAACATGACATAAAACGTCATTTTTTTTACTCGCAACGTTATGTTGTTAGATGATTGTAATATGGGGCAATGGTAAAAGAATGATGATTAAATAAAAAATAATTAGGTTAAATGGGATAAAGTCAACTAGGATAAATTTAACACATGAATGATTAAATGCATAAGAAGTAATAATTACTGCCTATAAAGTTAATATTTTTTGGTAAGTATTCGCTGACAACATATCGCAGTCTAGTGTTTCACTGCGCAAAAGGGTGGGTGGGAGGATCGCCAGGCGGCATGGTAATTAGTCAAATAAGACAGACTCTTTGGTATATACTCGTTCACAAAGGATCCGAGCCACGACCAGCTTCAAATCAGTTTTTCCTACTTTCATCAGAACTGTTTGACCAAACCGTGTTACGGCTATTGAGCATCAAATTGTTTACAAGTAAAAAAATCACGCGTGAAACGTGGGAGGAAGATCAAACGTCAGGAAAGTGCTGCACAAACGTGTAGTTCTCAACTTTCATTCTACGTGGTTCCTAATTTTCTTTTAGTACACATCTGAAGATATCTGGAGGGCAGTCAAGGAACACCATTTCGCAACGATTTGAAGTGATCTAATAAATCTTTGAACACATCATCTCCATCTAACCACAAAATCGAGGGTCGTGTCCGAAACTGATAGTTTGGTTCTCGGGCAACTGTGAATGCGATGATTGTAGAGAATGCTATCCTTCCGATGTGGAATACATGTATTGAGAATGAGATGGCATTTGGGGGGGGGGGGGATGAGTCATGGCCGGAGGGTAAAATGAATTCCCTTCGATTCGGAACTCAATTCACGCTAAGCTACGTTCATTACATTCGATGCTGTTACGAAATGAGAGAAGGGAGGAAGAGAGAAAGAGAGAGAGAGAAAACGAGGGAGCCAGAACAGAAACACAAAGTGGAGATTAGATGAAAGACGATAGCACATGCGATAGAAAGAGATAAAAGAAATAGGAAAAAGAGAGAGAAACGAGGCTAGAAAGCGATATTTTCCTATAATAAATGGAACTAACCCTGAGGATGCTGGTAGTGTTCACAGAGGCGGCAGCATTGGCAGCAATGCATTGATAGTATCCCGAGTCAAGAACGTCCAGTTCAGTGATCACCAGTCGGGACGAGGTCTCTTTTTGCCGCACGCGCACGCGACGCGATTTCTCCACCGGCGCATGGTTTTTCAGCCACCTATAATGGTGAAAATGAATCTTTGCCAATCTCCGTTGCTAGTTTTAAACGTTTCATTTTATAACAGATATTATGTTTCACGTTATAACGTTTTATATTATGACGTTTGTATTATACCACTATGTTACTCCTACTATCTTCTAGTACTGTACTATCCTGTGATTATTGTCTCCAATTTAACGTACGTGTACAATTGTATCCCCACAGTTTTATTAGTTATCTTTGAAGCTATCAATATATGTATGTGTTTGTATGTTTATATATGTTTGTCCACGTCCGCTCATCTTTTGATTATGGGAATATAAACTGTAACTCACGTGAAGGTGAGTGGAGGTGTACCGATAGCCTCGCACCGGAACCGAACTTCGCCACCCGCGTCGCGTGTCGCGTTGCGTAGTTGCGAGGTGAGGCGAATATAGGGACGTTGGCCCGAAGACGAAGCGCCGTCCATCCTGAAACAGTCACATGAACTATGTTCGGAATTCTCAATAGAATGAAGAAGGAAGAGACGGCAAACTTCTTCCCGAACCAGTTGGTTTGGTAAGAAACCGAACCACTTGCGTACTCAAACCGACAGGAAACCGAACCAACCCCTAATAAACTCATATAATCGACCAACTTTTGAATTAAATAGCTGATCTGATTCGGGGCCACCATTGGCAGCCCAAACTTGGTTCGGTTTTGCAACGAACCATCTGGTTCGAAAATATTTCGGTTAGGGAAGAAGTGCACCGGAAGAGACACTGCGATGGTCAGACAATAGGGATAAGTACAGAGCTGCGGTGTAAACTGCTCGCGAGTTCGGACTACACTATCGTTTTTCACTGACATGCAGAAACAAAATATTAGTGACGAAATTAATCATGGGGCGGAGTGTTTCCCTGAATAACGTTCCACATGCCAACGTAGAACACTATTATAAACTTCTGCTCTGTGTTATTTTCAATGTGTGCACGGAACGGAACCATATTTGTTGGCACAGTAGAAGACATATTGTCGAATATACTCATAGTCAATTGCACGGTCACGTAAAACATATTAAACACAGCAGAACTCAGAAACCTGCAATTACAAAGTGCACGATTCCTCATTAGAATACTAACTTTACGTGACTATTCAATTTACTCAATTTCAATTCAGTGTATACGTTGAAAAACTAGTTTGAATAAGAATAGGAGAGTAGGACAATTGTGACTAGCCCGTTGTGGTTGCAAAGCCGTTCTCCAATGTAATTTGCCCACTGGACACAAAAAGTAATTAGCAGCAAGTTGGAAAGCACAGAATACATGTCAATTAGCATGTGAATATTATGCTGTTCCCATGTCGACATCACAAGATGGTTGTCTAAGTTCTACCCATCTAAGTTCTAAGTATCTAAGTTTCATATATATATATTCCTTCACAAGTGTTACAAGAACAACAAAACATGGGAATAGATACGTAGAACCCCTGAGGGGTAAGGCAACAAAACCCTACCTACGAATTGAGGGAAGCTCACTTGTAATACTTTGCGAGATGATATGAGTTTTACAGACTTTCCTTCTCAGACCGTTCATTGCAAAGTTTTGCGTGGAATTTAGAAAGTCAGTGGTATCTTCGAATTGAACGTTAACTGAGACAGATCCAGTAAATCATATGTACCGTATGGACATAATCAGAGCAGCATCTCGCGCATTCAAATGTTTCACGGTGAGTAGAAAATATCTCAAACGGCGCTGATCATTTCATGAAACAGGTCGTAAATTAGACAAAATGTAGGCGACGATCGAAATAGGGTCCATAATTCAGTGGCAATTTGGCGGGTGGCCAAAATGTGACACACTATCAATTGTGGATATGTCAGAGAAGAGGCGAGAGTGGCTAGCAGTTGGAGAGGGTGCAGAGAAAAAGAGAACGAAGATGGAGCAGGGAGATGGGTGGGCGATGTAGTGGACGGTGGAAGAAACAGGAAGAGAGGGGGGGGATGGAGAGAAAGAGGGAAAGAGAAGATAGAGCGAGAGAGAAAGAGAGAGAGAGAGAGAGAGAGAGAGAGGGGGAGTGGGAGAGAGAGAGAGAGTGGGATAGAGAGAGAGAGCAGCAGAGTGTAGAAGAAACCAGCATACGCGAATGGAGAAATTAATAACGCAAGAGAGAGTTGAAGACATAGAATCATTTTAGCAAGCTTGGCTACCTTATGTGTACATTCTTTTCTATTACTCTTCCTTGCTAACTTTCTTGACTAAATTTTGTCGGAAACGTCCCTCTCTTTCATTCTCGTGCCGTTTCTTCCTCCACCTGCATTTATCCCTCTCCCCTTTCCTCCTTTTCTCTTTCTCATCTTTCTCTCTCCCTCCCTCTCTCTCTCTCCATCACTTGACCCTACCCGATTGATTGGGTTTATAATGAACAGAAGGCGTTGCAGATGGCTAAAACAAAACACTAATCCTATTTCGAGAGGGGAAATATGTAGCCCGAGTATAATGTGAAAATGTCTACGTCCAACTATTCGCCAAGTCGGCTTAAAGGAGGACAGAAAGGAAAGTTCATATGAAAAAGCTGCTTTAGAGAAAAATTCTGTCCTCCTTTAAATGAAACACGGCCGAATCGGGTAAGGTTTAAAACCCAAAGTACACTAGTATCAGTTATAATTTTTCGATTTGTGCATATCTGATAATTCTCGATAAAGATTAAAGGCTTAAGAAACGTCGTTTTATTGAGCTTGAAAACTGTATTCTGACATACCCTAGAGTATACACACGTTATACTAGAGGCAAATCGAATAGTCACGCGAAGTTAGCATTCTAGTGAGGCATCGTGCACTTTATCATTGCACGTTTCTGAGTTCTGCTGTGTTCAACATGTTACACGTGGCTGCGTGATTGACTTTCAGTATAGGGCAGCTTCAGTGGAATACGTTCCATGGACAATGTAGAAAACAGAGTGGAACTAGGGAAAAGATCGTCGGAATGACATAAATCACTTCGATTATGTAGTTAGTGGCTATTAATTGTGCGAAAATGGGTTTTCGGGGCTGGCTACAACTGACGGGTGGCAGGTGTGCATACCGAGAGAAGAGAGAGAGAAAGATAGAGAGAAAGAGAGAGAGAGGGGGGGGGGGAGGGAGAGGGGAGAGAGATCGACTTAAAGAAGAGGGGGGGGGTGGAAATGGAGCATGCGGAAAGGTCGAGAATAAGATATTTCAAGTGAAAGAGACGAACGCAAACTTCAAATGAATATCAGAAAAAGAGTATATTTTGCGGTTGATTGTGCCAAAATGTTGCAGAAGCCCTTCCACTTTATTAGTAACAGCGATTGAAATATACTAAAAGTAAGTTGAATAGTCACTGGAAGATAGCATTCTAATGAGTTATCGTGCACTTTGTCACAGCACGTTTCTGAGTTTTGCTGTGTTCAACACGTTTCACTTGACCCTGCAAGTGACTAACGATATATGTGTTTATGTGCACAATTGATACAATGTAAATATTCATAACATCAAGTCAATGCAAGATTGACCGGAAATATACCGTATGAAAAGGCTATAAATCTCAGTGAACGACTGGGAAAGACACGGGTAAAAGACGCTGGATGAGATAAGATCAGGGGATGTGATGGGAAGGTGACAGGAGGTAGGTTGGACCAAGTCGGGGGATAGGAGAGAGAGAGAGACAGAGAGACAGAGAGAGAGAGACAGAGAGAGAAGAGAGAGAGAGATGGGGAGAGAGAGGAGAGAGAAAGAGAGAGAGATGGGTGAGTTTGCGTGTTTAAAGTATGAGTTTGACGATGTCAGATGTATGTATGTAGAAAGACAAAAATAATTTGAACGGAAATTTTTAGATATGGTGTAATTTACTGAACTGTCCCATGTCGCAGTCATTGAGAATAGGCCAAATCGTTGAAATCCATTAAAGGAGGACGATTATGTGGACCAATCCCGTGACATCGGTCCTTTAAATGCAATTGAAAAATGTGTTGCAGTTTAAAGGACTGAAGCGTTGCGATTGGACCACATAGTCGTCCTTCTTTAAGTAAGAAACAGACAAATCTAAAATATTAACAAGTATTCACGAAAATTAGGGAAAACTCTGAATTTGCCGGAAACCGATAAATAAGAAGTAACAGTCGTAAAGTAATAATGGGCGCGTCGCCAATGAGATATGTGACGTGTGGGGGTCAAGGGAGGAGGTCGACCGAGAGAGTGTGGGAAAGCAGGAGGGTACAGGCTGCTAGGGAGGGATATGGATAAGTTAGAGACTACGGACAATGGAGAGAGTGAAGACGAGAGAGAGAGCGCTATGTAACAAAAGGTAGGAAGGTGGTTTTACCGCGATACAACATACATACAAAACAAAAAGGTTAATTTTTAGAGTTTCATTTGAGTTTCATTTGAATCAAATTATCAGCTTATTTTGAAGAATTCCGCATAGCGAAAACTAATCTTGAAAGAGAATTAGTGAGAAGTCAAAAACAATCACGAAATAATTGGCCACTTTAATTTTCATAAAAAAATGATTGGATCCAATTGTGAAACAACAATTGACGGAAACGAAAAATGTGACAAGTTTTCGAGTCTTCTATCTTTTATTGTAAGCACACACTGTGAAAGGATTGCTTCGAAAATCGAACACTATCTATAAAACTATGTGGAATATTTCACACGTCCAAAGTACAATTTTCCACACCAAGCTTGGAAAGTTTGTTCTTTCGCATAAATAGAAAAGTGGAGGGGGAAGGCAAACATTAAAAGTTTTTTTGGGATTGGAATATAAACAATATGACTGTAGGGTATGGGGTCTTCCTATAATGTGTTCGTGAAACCCAATACCACCATGTCTCCGATGTCTTTCGTATATCTGAGGTCACGTTGAGGTCTCACAAATAACTATAATTAGTTACATACAGCCGTATAGAAGGATCAATTCAATAGGAATGAATATTATTTTGTCTCTGCCAATTGATATTCAATTACATTAGAACTGAATATTAAAACATTACTTGAAACAGTCATCCCGTGTTCAGGTTCATGATATTGTAAGTTGCGCAGGATGAGGAGAGGACTCAGAATACGCCAGAACATCCCGGTACCTTCACTACATCATGCGTCTCCTCGAATGTACGCTATTTCTCTGCTCTCACGATCCACCGGGATATCAACATCAAGTCACGCAAAATAGTGAGGGACAGCGCAAGTGGGAAAGTCGTACATACTCAGGTATAAACGAGATCCTACTATTTTTAGGTAATAGGCCGCTACGGCGAGTTAACTCGAGAACCGGGTTCTTCCCAAACTGAACCGAACCAACATTTCAAACCGTCCGATTCTCTAATCTGAGGTTTGCAACCGAACGGCCGTTGTGCATGATTTGAACGAATTACTCGTATACAAGGTAAAATTAGGGAATCCGAGTTCGGTTCCAAGCGTTTATTGAAAATCCGATCGGTTCCGAATGACCGTTCAGTCGGTTCGGATCACCAATGACCGCTTCACGGTCGAGTTCGGGAAAGATCCGGTTCTCCAGTGAGTTGGCCGGTCGCCACTGGTAGTTGGCCCAATAGTGTGTGCCATTGGCTTATCCTACCAGATGTTCTCCGATTCTCACCACCAGTCGAGGTGATGTCAGCAGTGGTGCCAATGGTACTGCGGGTTATATACACCCCGGAACATGTTTATTAAACTGAGAGTAATGCCAGTATCGCTCAATGAACCCGTGTTAATGTTTGTTGCCAATGGGATCTTGAAACAGAGACATGATTGTTGAGAAAAAGTTCGACTACTAGACTGGCTGGAATCCTTGCAGAAACATAATTTCTGGTGATTCGTAGACTTTTGCGCAAGAAATCCCTGAAAATTGCAAACATACCAGACAAGTTGAAAATCGTTCTCTCAAAATCTTTCTCGTACAGAACGTTTTGTTGTTCGTTTTACTGGTTTGGTTATTTACATATTTACATATCTATTCATTTGCGTCGCTTCGTCACGAGGCGGTGATAATCGTACATGTAACAGTTACTATTAGTGGTTAATAGAGAAACGATATCCGTACCACTTACAACTCGTGAAAAGTCTGTTCTCAAACAAAAATTACAACAAACATCACTGGAGCTTCACAATATGAAAAGTGTTTTCTTCCAAGTTCACATCTAAGAAATGTGAGTGAATAAATATGTAAATATGTAGGCAGGAGAAACGATATAGTCTGTTCCACGCCACAATAGCCCTTTACAGTAAGATTGCGAATCTTTTTTTAAACAAATTTTTCATCTTTTAGTAATTAGTAGTAGTTTAAATTTCCTTTATTTCGTTTTTCATATTTGCTACTACAAGTATAAAAACGATGAATCTAGAACTCTGTTCTTTTGTTTGATAAGTAACCTTGAACATTTCGAAGATTACTGTAGAGAGTCATCGATTGTTGAAAAGGAGTATAATACAAGGACGTGGAACTCACGTGGAATTGTAGTCTCCGTAGATGACATCTTCGTCGCTGGCCGGTTCAATGAACAGATCATCGTCCGGTTTGGCCACCATCACTTTCTATCAATCAATACGCATACATTGAGTGGGGGGTCTGGAAAACTGTTTTGACATAACCACCAACTCGAATAGCATTATCGAGACAAAACGACGAAACGATGCAAACAAAATTCAACCCATAAATTTTGATTAACATAGAAACTATTTTATTTTCTTTCTAGATTAATGCTAACTTTATTATAACGTTTTTAAACTTATAAGTCCATCAACCTAAATTTTATTAACACAATAACAATTACTTTCTGTTTTTCTAATGGCTAAGGAAATGTAAACGAGTGGAAGCGGTATTGACAAGACAAGAATGAGAAATATTCTGCAAACGTCATAGCACAGCTTTTCCATCATTACGTGGAGGGGACCCGACCACTGAATGTGAATGCGAAAGAAAATTCGTTTCATTTCAAGCTCACTTACAAAATCCCGAAACTACAAAGCAGAACATACCATACAAATTCTACTGTGCTCGAATAAACAGGTTCAACTGCTCGTAAAAGAGGAATGCAGGCCAAATATTATTTGACCGGGGTAACCTAACTGGTTTTTGGTAACCCTTTTCCTCTAGGTTACCTCACAGGTAACCTAAAACTAAAACCGGTCACAGTACATTACTAACGGTGAACACCACATTTTATGGTTTTTCATTTTCAGATACCGAGCGGTTGCCTACTGAGGTAACCTGAATAAGAGTTACTAAAACCCGGTTAGGTTACCAAACAATCCGGATACATATAGAATTCACCGGGATTGCACGCTACAAAATACATGAGTGGAAAACGTTCCCTACTTTCAGCTGCGACAGTTTATCACAGTTGAAGGATCACACAAGTTATAAACAGATAAATGACGAGTAATTGACATATAATATGCGTCATTTGTAAGCGCAAATAATAGTTGTTATTGATTTATCCAGGTTTCACGGTAAATAAATGAAAAGCTCAGCAGTTCGAATCAAACTGATGTGATTAGATAGAAAGGAATGATGAAAAATGGAAAGTTTCGCCTCTACTCCATGGTATGTGCAATCAACGAGAAACTAAATGTGCCCGACATTAGTTGGAAGAAATCTTCTTGACTTTTCGGTTATTCTTCAGTACTTTAGATTAGATTGATCGGCAGTCTGATACCGTAATCATGCAGATCCGCGCCATTCTATCCCCACCTGCGTCTCCTACAAACGAGTGATATTTATATGCTGTCAAGTTCCGCCGGGAGACGAGCGTCGCGAAATAGTGCGCAGAGCGAGAGACGCAGGATGAGAAGAAGCTGCCGGGATGTTCCAGCATACGTACTCGGATCTTGACTACTTTATCTGCTTTAGCCAGGGGCAAAAGAGCGCCGGCGGCAAATCTCGTTATCTGCTTATGCATCCATTAGTACATCAACTCTCTCTCATCTCACACATCAGAAAATGGGAAATATAACAGAGACACATTGGGAAAAATGCAAAGAATCTTGGTAGAAATGGCATAACAGAAACGTTGATGCTATTTAAAGATTGAAATATATTGGTTCTCTGAAAATCATCAGAGCTGACCTTGCCGTATATTGTCATTATCCGAAATTTGGGATAAAAGTGGCGGGATCTAGCATACGTACTCTGAACTCATCACAAATTCATGCCAGAGGCTATATGCAACGATGATGAGCGGAAAAGGGTTTTTTGTTTTTGATGAGAGCGCGAAAATTAATTCTATCGATTTGGCATGGCTTCCCTCGAATAAGTTCGTGCGGCTGCTAATTGAGAAAAAATGGAATGGAGATTGAAGGAAAATGCGGTAGAATGTTGGACAAAATTGTTTCTGATACCAAATCTTATTCTATTCTCACGAAAGATTTAACCGAATGTGTTACTGATGTCGAATATGCTTTTCCCCAAGTGCACGAGAAAAACAATAGCAATCTTTGATGTTCGAAAATAGCGGTTTCCAGATTTCGGAAATGAGGCGATGGAACTTTAGTTCCAGTAAATTCAGCAGTAACGTAATCTTAGCATTCCATTGATGCATCTGCACTTTGTTGCTGCACGTTTCTCAGTTGTGCTGTGTTTCACATGTTACACGTGACTGCACAATTGACTATCAACATACTGATAGGGAGACTACGAAACATGGTTTGGTACGTGAATGGTATAATAAACGTCACAAAGTTAAATGAGTCGATCTTCAAAAGAAAATAAACCAAAACTCTGATTTGTCGAGGAGTACAATAATGTATGTTGTCCTAAAATCAATCGGCCTCTGTTTTGAGAGCCACTCAGTGTGGGCGTGGCCTAATTTAGGTAATCTGATTAGCTTGTAATAAGACAGCTGGCGGCGGTAATTGCAACACAGCAAATTGACGTGGGTTTAGATCTTATTGTGCAGAAAATATCTGAGAGCTGAGTGTGAAAACGATTCCAATACACATAAATATAGTCCTTTTCATTCGGAACGACACTTCTCAGTATGATTTCAAATCTTTCAGTTCATTTTAATCACGTCAATGTTAATAGAAAAGTCAATATAGCGATTGATTCCGATCCTTAATTACGAGGAGTGCTGGAACAATCTTTTTGACAAAATTGTTCGTTTGCATTGAAAAATTACAAAAATGCGTAAAGTTTCATTGTTTATTTTAAGAGTGTCAGTAATAATGATGTGAATCATTCGCATTTAATATACCTTTCTAACTATCGATCCTACTGTAGGTCTGTACTGTAGGGAACATGGAGGGAAGAGGGAGGACTATGGAAGCGCACTACTATTGTTGATGAATGTAGGGACATGGGTGGACTCTTTCGGGATAAATGTTCTCGCTCCACCTAACAGGAACAATTGAAGGACATTGTGAGCAGAGGTGGGGCGAGCGGCAGCATTCCAACCACTACTGCGTACCTACAGAATAGAACAAAGGCGGAAGAAATGTTGCTCGAATGCGAACTGGAGAGTAGAGTTTGGAGTGAACTGGTTTGGAATAGTCTTTTGAAATCAGAATACTTGAAACCCTGAAAGCGAGTAAGAGAGAGAAAGACAGGATGCCAGGAAGAGATTGTGAAAAGAGAGAAAAGGAGAGAGAGAAAAGAGGTAGACAAGGTGAGATAAAGTGAGAAAAGGTAAGAGAAAGTGAGATGGAGAATATGACAGAGAATAATGTAGAGAGTGGCAGAGAACGAGAGATAGAGAGAGAGAGAGAGAATATGGGAGAGAGAAGGGTGTTCCCGATTAGCAAATGTTTATGTCGATGGAAGCCCATAATGGCGGTGTTTGATAGAAAGGCGCGCACTTCCTCTACTTGAGCAATTATCAACGTCGCGTGAATGTTTCAGACAATTAAGAATCGATGGTCAGTCGAGTACCTTTGCCCATTAGGAAAGAGGTTGGAGAAACACTTGAGAAAGAGGTGGGAGATGGAAATGGAGAGAGGAAGGGAGAGAGAGAATCAGAGATAGAGAGATAGAAATAGAGAGAGAGAGAGATCATTCTCGTCGTTACTGTAGGATTACCTACCGTTATGTTACCTATGACTATTTGTAGAATAGTATAACCATGAAAGGAATAACATGATGAAACTGCATGAATGGGCACTAATAAAAGCGAGAATGTTGATTTGAGAGTCAGTACACGGGAGTGACAGCTAGATTGCGACATGCCACATCAGGGGAGAGCAGAGGCAGGTGATGGGTAGGGGGAGAGAGAGTGCACGAAAAGAAGAGACGCAGACGAAAGGAGAGCGGAGAGAGGGAGCTGGAGCAGCGGGAAGCAGCAGAGAGAAAAGAGAGATGAAATCGAACAGGGGCGAATAAAGAGAAAGAGAAGAGAAAGAATAGGGAGCAAGAATGCAAGAGAGAAAGAAAGAGAGAGAGAGATTAGAGCACATATAGCACATCCGTTGTTGAGTGAAGCACTGAGAAGCTGGAGCAGAGATAATAAAACAACTAGCAGGATGATTTGGGATGAACTGAGCTGAGCGTCCCGGAATCCCTGTCCCAATCTCTCAAACAATTGTCCCATTTTAATTTTGATTGCCCTTGTTCACCTCACTGTTCGTTTCACATGTAGAACGAACATTTTCGCTTGAATTTTTCATACTTCGATCCATCCATGACAACTTATTTTTGAAACAGAATGGTTGTTTGAAAATCAAACGGTCGAGTAGATATATGAAGTTTGCAATAATTAAAGAAATGACCGAATGAAACATTTGGTTGATGAAACGAGTTACCGAACTGGGAAGAAAGGAAAAGATAGGAATCCAAAACTGAGACAAAGTCAATAAAAACAAAATAGCATTCAGTTATATTTTTTCTTAGATGAAGGTATGTAAGTTGTTCCCGTGATGACATGGAAAGTCGAAACACGGAGTCTTTCTAAGACAATAATTATTGCCCAATTTTACATAAGTCTCGGGAATCTGAATTGGCTATCGGAGAGTCTAACAAAAGAACTAGCACATGCTAGTTCACTTAAAATATACACATGTGCAAAATTTGCGCGCCAATTTTGAACACTGCCTAGTTCGGGCTATGTCACAAACGATTAGCAGTACGCCCGTCCCGACAGAGGTAGACTTGAACTGCGGCTAATTGTTTCAGCGATCATACATAAACCACAAGTCTGTGAACCACTAAAGCGGTTTTGACCAAGCGGGGGGAAACAGTAGTCAATTTCACGCAACAATAGCCCCCTAATAAGAACTATGAATCTTTCAAGTACATTTTTCCATATGTTGAGAGACTTGTAGTAAGTTTAAACTTCGTTTTATCGGTTTTACCTTTGTTACTGCTATCATTCGAATACACAGAGTAAGAATATTCGTGAGATAAATGCCTTCGAATGACAGAATAGTACTGTAGAATGTCATTGATTGGTAAAAAGAAGTGTATTTCAAGCAGCATGATACATGATGAGTAGTTTCCTTTTACGTGAAGTTCACGGAAAATTTTGTTTAGAAGTAGTGGAGAGAGATTGGAAAACAAGAGTGGCGCCCGGCTTAAACTAGCCAGTTATCTCGGATTTCCCGCATGTAATATAATACTCGAGAACGTCGAGAATGTTTAAAGAGGAAGTTCTACGTTCAAATAGAAACTGTAACTTCAGTTAGTAATTCATTTGAATAATATAACTATAATGAACACACCGTAAATGCAATAGAACGCAGAAAGGGAACAGCACAAGTTGTACGAAGTCTGTGTGTTCAAAGAGAATTTTGTTATAATTCACTTGAACTAACAAACAGGGGTGTTGGACGCGTAAAACATTTTTAGGGAAGGGAGGTCGTAAGGGCCCCGCCAGGGCTGGAATATTCCAAAATTACGATCATTTTTTGCCAATTTAGGTTGAATTCTCGCAATTATGAAGAATAATTTCTTATTTTTTGTCTTTGTTACCCCTGCTAACAAAATACAAGGAGAAGAAGCAACATTTAATGAGCGAAGGAGAAAGCTTTGAACCCGCGGAAGACAATTATCAGTCGTTATCAATTTTAAGTAGTTTTCCATGTGATTGGTTAACTAGTTGTTTTACATATTGTTTCAGAAGTTGTTATGTATCTGATGGAGAGTGAAAAAAGTTCAGATAATGAACCAAACTTGGCCTTCGAGCAAGTTCGTTACTCTCTGGGGAACTGTGTTCTTGAGTTCTTGAGCCAAAATCAGTGTGTAATAGGCGGTTGATTGACAATCTAGTAGGATGCCGCATAAATGTCACTCAAAATGCGGTCACTCTCATCGAACTGCGAAATTATCAGTGTTTATTGTGGTTGTGTTCAAAGTAATACGGAAACAAAATTAATAAAATGTATCTCTACGGATGCGTATATGTGATTACTCTCGGTTGTAACAGTATCAATATCAATGTAGCAGCACACGGCTGAAATAGTAGTCGTACAAGATTACTATTATTAATAGTAGTAGTAGAAGTAGTAGTACTAGTACAATGCGTTACCGCGTAGAGAAGTCATGGGCACTGTGAGATCAATCTGATCGAGGACCTGAGTACGTATCCTACAAGATCCCGGCCCCTTCATCCCATCCTGCGTCTCCTCAAACATACGCTATTTCTCTGCCCCTACATCCCGAACTCGAAACTCTAAAAACTCGAAATTTTCGAGTCCGGGATGTAGGAGCAGAGAAACATCGTTTGTTTGAGGAGACGCAGGATGGGATGAAAAGGCCGGGATCTTCTAGCATTCGTACTCAGATCGTTACAGTGGCCAACTTCCTATGTTCGAGCACAGGTGACCACCACTTGGACTGGAGGGTGATCACACATGCCAGCTCCCAGGTGAATTACGACACTTTCCTACGGTACCATATCTAGCCTAGTCTTCGAATTGGGGTAAAGTGATTCTTCAAAATTTTTTACAGTTCAGTTTGAAATGAAGGAAAGCGTGTATAAATAATACACATAAAGCATACACCCAATTACTAGTAGCGGAGAGAATTAGGGTGATGTTTGATGTTTAATCAGACGTTATTTGACCCTAACTTAAACGACTATTTCGTGTTCGCTGCGAAGGACTGGGAAACATATGACAAATTGCTTCGTGACCAGTACACGTTCTGCTTAGCACCTGCTAATTGCTCGCTAGAATGTATCTGCAAACCATAAATATTATTCGTTAGCCTTTCAGAAAATTGAAAAAGCAAAAGAAATGTTCTACTTTCTTTACAAGGAAACGTTTCTCGAAAGGAAAAAAATGTGAAAGAGAGCAGAGGGTTTTAAAACTTCAGTATTTGTCATCTATATAACTAACTCATTCTCATTATTCAACATAACAAATTATAGAAAAGGGTCGGATATTTATTTTAGTTCGATGTCAAAAGAATAACTGTGGGATCGAACTACAACAACAGCGCGTTTGTTTCATGAGGTTGTCCGAATTATCAATCCGAGCAAAACGGTTCACAAAGCAGGGGAAATAGAGGAAACACTCGCGTCTGTGTTTGCTTTTGTCAACTGTTGGGGGATACTTCACAGCTGGAATATCGAAAAGCTCTATCCAAACACTGAAAGGTGTCAACGCACACTTCAAACCCTACAACTGCGAAAAGTCATTTCGATCCGCACTAACCCCCCCCCCCTTCTCTCTCTCTCTCTCTCTCTCTCTCTCTCTCTCTCTCTCTCTCTCTCTCTTTCTCTCTCTCTCACTCTCTCAGAGCCGAGCCATTCTGGCAGTCAGGACATCAAATGCGTAACGATCATTAGGGTTGCAACATTGGAATGTATTTCTTATATGCCGTGAAATCGGAAACGTTTACACAAGAAGGCTGTTCGTAAGTCTTGCTGAACACGTAGATCAGAATGTTCGCAAATTTCCCGTGCGCTGCTAGAGGTCAAATAGAAATAACGACAACTATAGATAGGGAAGCGAACAATGGACAATGGTCTCGCTTTCGAAGTGTGGAGTGTCTTGTAAATATTGTGTTCGCGGATATATGGGGTACTTGTTTGAACAGGCTAATACACACTACATGGCGACAGAGATAAGCTATACTCCGTTGCACAGATACGCCGAGAATTACAGTACACATTTAACTTTCTAACGACTTTTATCCAATACACATAGTATAGGAATGGTTTCGACTATAGGACGGAGTAGCACCTTGAAGCTTTACAAAATAGCTCATGAGGTATCTCATGAGAAACTCATACGAACTTCTCATGAGGTCGAAGGGAGTGCTACGCCGCCTGCTCATTCCCCCTATATACTTTGCTCGGTACGAGACGAGGACTTTCTTGTACCAAGCAAGTTGGTTGCAGTCTCTTTAATCGAAGTACTTCTTCTGTCTACTAAAGATTTTGAAACAAGAAGAATAACATGGTCTCGTACAAACGTCAAGTTTGAGGTTTTCATTATAAATAAAGTAACGTCAATGTTAGGTAGATAGAACAATTAAATAAATATGATCGTCGAGGTGTGACGGTTAGAGGCGTATGCAAATTGGGGTAGAAACAATGCGGCAGGTTAGGAACAAATAAGGTGGCACCTCGGTCTATTATTGACACGAGAGAAAGAAAGAGAATAAGAGAGGGAAGAGAGAGAGGGGTGAAAAGGAAGAGAGGAAGCAAGAGAGAGAAAGAAAATGGGACAGGTGAAGAGGAAGGGAGAAAGGGAAAAAGAGAGAGGGAGGGAGACAGAGAAACAGAGGGAGACAGAGGAATGAAGAGAGAGAGAGAGAGAGTCAGAGAACGAGAGCGGAACCCACAGTGAAACATTTGAATAGCCAATGGCGTCCAGTACTTCTCGATCTTCTGAGCTGACCACCGAATACAGCCAGATTAGTCCTGTGCGGAACTGCTCAGCAAATAATGTTTGCAAATACGAAATACGTTGTTGCCAATTACAAATACTACTGGAAACATTTGGAAACACCAATACGCGTTATCTCCCTGTGAACACTTTGAATTTACAAAATCTTTTGACCAAAAATGCAACTTCTTTTCAATATGCATCGTACTTCACTGATTTCCCAATCCAAAACCACTCGTCTTACCAGAATAACTTCGAGTATGACGGGAATCATTTAAGTACAAGTGTATTAGCGGTAAGGTAAGTACATTTTTTTATATCATCCGTACCACCGTTATTACTCTGAAGAAGGTCGATTATGTGGTCCATTGAACTGCAATAAATTTTCCAATTGCAGTTTAAAGGACCGTTGACACGGGGTTGGTCCACATAATCGTCCTGCTTTAAAAAACGTGAAACATGCGTGGAATCCCGAGCTTTTGTAAGAACTGAGATTGGCATTTTCGCAGTTCTCTACCCGCGTGAAATATGTGAAATAAGTCGAAGTAACAGTATTTTACGTCGTTTTACTTGTCTATTTTGGGACTCCATGTATGTTCTATAGTGGACGATTTCTTTATTCAACCCGGTGATTCGTTAACCCTAGTAGTTAACCATTAACCGGGTTACCTGGTTAACCTCATTGTTAACCACTTGATAACCCCCAATTTTCCCCAAAATACATTGTGAAAAGGATTACAATTACCATTAGGGTTAACCAGGTAACCCTGACCGGGATACCTGGTTAACCCTAATGGTAACCCCCAGTTCCCTGTGGAAATGGTCTCTATAAAGGGATAGAGTGACCAATAGGCACTGTGCATTTGCTTGACCCGGTCTTTTGTAGGGTTGCGTCATTGGACAGGAACTACGCCAATTATACCACATGCTGCCTCAATCGAATACAAGAGAGGGGGGAAGTTTGTTAGAATGGGGGGCGAGTTCTCTATACTGTTGGTCAGTTTCACAGCCACGTGAAACAAGTTAAACACAGCAGAAATCAGAAACGTGCAATGACAGAGGGCACGATGCCTCATTAGAATGCTAAATTTACGTGACTATACAATTTACTTCCAGTATATTGAACCGCGCCAGTTAGCCGAAATAATATAGAACACTGTTGTTAACCCACTTAGTGGCCGCGAATTTCACCCAAAAGGCGTTGGAAAAAAGGGTTACCAAAAGGTTGATAGAAACACTGTTAAATATTTGTCTGTAACCCAGTTATAGGATCTGTCAAAGCTGCCTTAAATTGTCCTTGGCACTTTGCCAAGGTCTTAGTGGAAATTATTGAAACTAGACTGGCTCTTCAAAATATCACATACTTCTTAATTTTTTTCCCGAAGGAGTGTTTTCGACTGGTTTTAGATGTAGCTGGTAGCAACCATCGTGCTACCAGGGGCCCCCTGCCACCTCCCTGCTCCCAGCCTGACCCACTGAATGCATCTTACTGACGAGTTGAACACATTTGATTATCTTATTCTGTACCATATTCTTCCTCCATATGTTTGTGTAAGGTGTACCGTTGCACATTTTGTGTAATAAATATTATTATTAACGGTATTTTCTTATTCACTTCCGCCGTCTGGCTCATAAACCGTCTTCGTGGCGTGAGAATAGCAATTTCATGAAAGTCCCAGTTGCACTTCGTGATGTTTATTTTATATGTTGGAAAGTAGAAAAAGGTTTTACCGTTATCTTATGAGATACGACCAAACCGATCGATACCATGAATTACAATTGGGTCAATTTCCCACTCACAAATTTTCTAAAATTGGGATGACATAATAAAAGCTGCAAGAAAATAAAAGCAGAACTTTGAATGTATACTGTAAGTGGCTTAGTGAAACTGAATATAATGTGATGTTATTATAAAACCACCAGAAAATATACAGAAATTTCCATGTCATAAACTTCCAATGCATTTTTCACACTAGAACGAGAGCCTTGTAAACAAACTCATATTTTATTGCAACGCTATGAAAGAGGTAAACTGAAGACCGACAATGAAATATTCGATGTATCAATTGGGAACAACACAACGCTGAACTACAACTAATCATATTTTATATATATATATATATATATATATATATATATATATATAGCATGTATTATCATATTAATCATAATAAATGAACAAGGTGGAGATACACAACAGATGATGATCAAACAAGTACAAATGTGGTTCGAGTTTCAAACTTGAACAGGCTACAAGCAATGGCGAATTTTGGAACCAAGAAATTCGCAAATACAAACATTTTTATCTACAATATGTATTGTGTACACTATCTAACAGCAACCAAGTAGACATTTAATGACCCAGTACTAGAAACTGGAAACTCGGCGTGAAGATATAAATACACAATACACTCGGAACTTTACTACTAGAAAAGCATGCAATTAGGGAGGAAATCGTTCGAATGGTCTTAACAGAATAAATGATATCACACTTTTGAAAACAGGCAGTTATTTCACGAACGGATGAATCGGAAATCGAGATTGGAGATACATTTTTTTTACAAGCATCGTTCTTACCATTTAAGTGATACGAAGTTTAATGTACAGTGATCATAATACATTATATATCGCTAATAGTTGCTCATACGGTCTATAGAATGGTCGCTCGACCACTATTTTACAGATTCACAGTGTATTCAATCTGAGGGGGCCAGAAAATCGTTCTGTTAATAAACGCATAAACGCACATTTACATTCCAAACTGACTCAACTCATTCCCCCAAATCTGGGGAGTCTTTTTCCGAATTGTCAGTACGCAGCAGTTGGTTTTCAGCTTGAAGGAGACATCAGCAACTTCACCGGGAAACTTTGGCACCTGAAACATTTGAATGGTAAATGACCAAATAAGAGGCACTATCAGACGAACCAACCAGCATTTGACGAAATACTGAGCCTCCACTTCTCAATCAGGATGAAGACAATGAACAGATTCGTTAAAAATGAGTTTTCACCCTCAAAGGAGGGTGATGGGAGATCAAAAGTAAATACTTTGATTGATCCTGATGAACTGGATGAGAGATTCCTACAGACTCCAGTAAAGTTGCTCGAACAACCAGAAAAATGTAAAGGGCTCAATTTTGGAGATATGGTTTCCTTATTTGCCACGCAAAACGAAGTAATGATGATGTTTTTTGGATGCAAAATGAATTGATCATGATGTTTCACAACAGGCGTACCATTTTTTGATTCTCTCTAGGTCTTTTATCATTTTTGTAAAGTTAGGGTATTAGGACGCTGTAGTCTGTAGACAGTTTTGTCGATTTTACTTCGTTTTTCCAAGTGAGGCGATTTGGAAGAGTGAGAGACAACCGATTCGGGGAAAAACTCCTAGTTGTAGAACACCAATACTTCCATAGCATTTCATTTTTTGGAGGACGGCGTATTCTTTTTTCCATCCTCAGTCCTCACATCATTTTCAGTCTGTTTCAACGGAAGCAATAATAAAAAGAAAACGCCATATAAAAACTGACCTCGTAATACCTGGAGTCGACCACACTTGTCACGGGCGGTTTCTTTTTCTTGTCCACCTTGACAACTTCTATAGTACAACTGAGGCTACTGAAAAGGGGAAATGAGAGAGAATGAAAGAGGAATCTACGAATACTTCATTTGCCCAAACACTTCCCGGAGCATGGAAATGCGGAGAGAACAAAAGACTGAGTACAGAGAAACCATTACATCATTCAATGATTGAGATT